>CM061141.1:308515125-309715125 GCA_030789695.1 Scilla litardierei
GCAATAGACAAAATCATGCAAACATGAATGGTTTATACAATCTCATATATCTTTCCCCATAGGTATATCTCTCCCCAAATGCATATGTATGAAATACAAGAACTATATTTACATAATACATATATCTCTCCCCCTGACATCGTCAAAAAGGTGGACATCATAAATATCCCCCTTTGCCATCTTAACCAACGGTGTGACAATATACAAGAAATAAGGAGATGTATGATTGTAAAATCTAGTGGGTATCAATCACTATCCCATGCTCCCCCTAGATCATAGAAAAGGTCAAATTTTGACTCCTAGGATCTAATACCAATTGTAAAGTAGAAGATAAACAATCTCTACGACTGGGGTAATACCAATTGTAGACAATGAATCTTGGAATAATCCTCTTTACCAATTGATATACATATATTGGAGCCATGGGACTAAAGTGTATCAAAGCAAAGATATGGAAAAATCAAGCTTCAATGACACACAATGATATTGCCAAACGAAAATATAACATGAAACATGTTGGCAATATCTAAGGGGTTTAGTTTGAGACCAAAAAATAATCAATTTTAAACAATGATCTCAAACACACCCCGAAATGAGAGTCAAAATATGTTTTAAGATATTTTAAACATACAACATATTAACTCCCCCATTGACATACATATGGATCAACAAATGCATGTACGTCAATGTATTCCCCAAGATTCCCATTTTCATGAACAAAAATAAATTTGAAAACATTTTCAAAATCATGAAACACACACAAACAATGGGTATGCTAAAATTAATATTTAAGCACAATACCCATGCAATATGCATATATGTGAGGAACCTAAACATTAGGGAACCAAACCTAAGAGGAGTTTGATTTCCTAATGTAATCACATGAGGTGATCACATCCCTACCAAGAGAGTTGATGTAACTATCCCTCTCTTGCACACTAACCTTAGTGGGAATCCATAAACTCAAGGATTTCCTAGGCAAGAGTTTTGCCTTTGCAAGAGGGGTGGATGTGGCATCCTTAGGTGTAGAAACGAATTTCTTGGCATGCATATAATGAGGATTTTGCTTCTTAGCAAAAAATGAAGAGTTTTCATTCTTCCTCATTACCTTGTGATTTACATGCTTCTTGTTGGTGTTATTGTTATACAAGAAAGCATGGTGATTCTTCTTAGGCGCTTTAGCAATATTTCTTGAATTTGCACCAAAAGAAGAATTAGAGGTGGGTTTGGTAACCACCTTTGGAGTGTATCCCAAACCACCTCTATGGTTTGCCAGATGTTGTTTTTCAAGCAAACCGTGGAGTGAATCCCTAGAGTAAACAAAGCTTTTGAGCTTCTGGAATTCCTCTTCGCATTTCAACGTAAGTTGTTGAATGCGAGTTTCTAAGCTAAGGTTTTGAGCTAATAATTTTTCATTAGAAATGCTCAAATCCTTAACTTAAGAGAGAAGTGTGTCTCTCTCACTAGTGTCACAAACATGCAAAGCATCATTGACATTTACACTAGTAGATTCTAAGGCATGCAACCTACTCATAGCATTTTTAAATCTTGCTTTCAATTTAGCATATGAGTCGATGCACTTACTTGCCCCATTGGAGACCACGTAGAAGCGGTATTCGAGCTCCTCGTAGGATAGCTTATCCTCCTCAACTTCATCATCACTTTTCTCCTCGCTAGAGCTTGACGAATACTCTTCCCCCTTTGCCATAAAGCACATTTCATCTTTGGGGTTGAGCCACGCATCCACCTCTTCATCGCTAGAACTAGAAGAGATTGATGAAGAATCATCAAAAGCCGCGAAGCACATATGAGCTCGTTCCTTATCATCCTCTTCTTTATCACTTGAAGTGTCCACTTCGGAGTCATCAAAAGTACCAACAAGTCCCTTCTTTTCGTTCTTGAACTTGGACTTGCCATTCCAATTCTTCTTCCATTTACCCTTATAAGTATCTTTGATGGGTTTGGAAGGACATTCGGTAGAGAGATGACCTTTGCCACTGCAAGTGTAACAAGTAGGAATCTTGTTAGAATTGGAGACAAACTTTGAAGAAGATTTACCTTGCTTGCTTTTGAGGAATGCTCTTAGTTGCGTGGCAATCTCCATGATTTCATCTTCACTAGCCTCATCTTCTCCATGTTCTTCACTAGGAACTTCTTGATGGAATTTCTTCCTCCATTTGATTGGCTCCTCCTTGGATGGAATGCAGCCCCCTTTTGCTTCTCTGTCTTCGTTGGTTGAATCTCTTTCTTATGTTGAAGCTTTACTTCATATGACATGAGATTCCCAATGCACTCCTCAATGGTGCATTTGGACAAGTCATTTGACTCCAAAATTCCGTTGGCCTTTGACTCCCACTGAGATGTGAGCAAGTCAAAGATCTTCTCCACTCGATCCTCTTGGGAAATCGCCTTCCCACGTCCTTCCAAAGCATTCACGATTTCTGCGAAGTTATACATTTTTCTGCGAATGTTGCTTGATGCGCGTTACGCGGAACTAATAAAAGAAAAGAAGTGGCGAATAAACTAAGCAACCTCATTGCCCATGACTTGAACGATCTTTGTGAAATGCCAATTCCTTGGAAACAAGAAAACTAGAGAAAAACGACGTGTTATACTTTCGCTTGCGCAAAACGATGCTTGCATGTTATTTATTCACATTAACTTAGAGAAAATATCATGTGATTGATCTTGTGCATGGATTGTGTATATTGATAGTCTAGATCATGTTGGAAAGCGTATTATTGAGCCATGCCATAAGCGATTGATAGAATTTATTGTTTTATTAATCATCCGTATTAATCGCTCTTTTTGCTAGAGACTAGCAAATCGATAGTCGGTGGGTGTGATTTGGGCTCAATATTACATATTTAACCCCCCATTTAGCCCTATTTTGTGCTCATGTGATGATATATTGTTCTATAATATATTCGTATTTTCTACACAATTATTTATTAGAGAAATCACTCTATTTGAGCACAAAACAGCAATTAACTAAGTATTTCTGCACTTTTTATATTTTTCATAGCTTTCTCTCGATCTCACGATTCTAACGACTATTTATTTGTATTTTTCTGAGATCTGTGCTAATTACTGTGTATTTTTGAATGCAGAATACCAATAAAATGAAGAAATACAGAAGAAATACACTTGAAATACGAAATACGGTCGGCGCACAGTTATTGGCGGCCATGTGGACGAATAAGGACCGTCCGATGTTAATCCGACGGTCGGTTGCGAAGGCTGAATACATGGCGACGTGGCTTATTCATCGCCGTTGGATCTTGATCCAATGGTCTTCATCAAAACGGAATGTGAGAAGCGGATCGAGATCCGGAGGGCCACGTGTCGACCATCCGCGCACTCCCGCCCGTATCCAACGGTCGCCAGAGATTCAAACAGGGATATTAAAGCGGCGACGTGGCTCTATCGTAACCTTTGATTGTCGATCCAACAGACGAGGCGATCCCCGCATTTGAGTTGGCAACGGGGAGACGTGGCCCCATCGTAGCCGCTGATCGAAGATCCGACGGCCAACAAGCTAGCGAATTTGAGCGGAAACGCAGCGATTTCCAGTCCGCTCGATCGTGATCCAACGGTGGAAAATCAACCCGAGATGAATTCGGATCTCTCGAGCGAAGCGGGCGAGCGGGGCGGAGCGTAAGAGATTGCAGCCGTCCGATCTCGCGATCGGACGGTCCAGACGCATCCAGATCTGGGCTAGGAGGCAAAGCGGGCGCGGACCCGATCTCTGTGCCACGTGTCGAGCCCGTGTTCAATCCCGCAACGATCAACGGCTGAAAATTGCGCCGCTCAAGGGTTTGGTTTTTAAACGAGATGCGGGTGCGGGTTTTGCAACCCGTTAAGCAACTTAAACCCGCAATGAGCGTATATAAGGTATTTTTAGGGTTTTTGGGCGAATTCTGGCAGATTCTGGCGTATTTTGAGAGTATTGGAGGCTCTAGGAGCCGTATTTCGCCACCACAAAATTCTGTAAAATTCCAGAGGCTATTTTCTTATTTCCAGAGAGTTTTGGTGTCTTTTCAAGGATATTTGGTGATAAATTTCTTAACTTCTACTCCGTATTTTGGTGTTTTTCATCGTATTTTGCTATTAGATTGATGTATTTTGCTTTGAAACTTGTTTATTCTTGCACCATGAGTAGCTAATTCTTATTGTGCATGGTATGGCGTAGTTAGGGGATATTATTTGTGTTCGTTTGGTTGAATAATCCTTGTGCTAAACCGTTAAACGTCGTTAAAGTTGTAATCTTTGTTATTAAATCGTCTTTTTCATCTTCCAAAAGAAGTGATTGAGTTGATGATCGCCCCAAAAGGGTGAGTTTTGATCTCCCCAAAAGGGAGTTTCATATCGTAGTTTTGATCTCTCCAAACGAGAGTTTCATATCGTATTATAACTTTAGCGACGATCTTATTGAATATTGTGCTTGAACCCCCAAAAGGGTATCTTCCGATGAATTGCTCCCAAAAGGAGAATTCATTGAGTTATATTGGGTATTTTCCGGTGAATTTCTCCCAAAAGGAGAATTCATTGCGTTATACTTGTCAACAAAATTAATACGAATCATTGATCCTAACGAACCCATACAATGTGCATACTTTTTATAGATATTTTCTTACACGATTTTCCTTGTTCATATTGTTCACGTGTTCACATCACTATCACCGTCATCATCATTGAAGTGGTTAGTTTCTCTTCGTTGGGTTTCTATTTGATTTGAGTTGTGGTTGCAACAGATTTCCTCCCGAGGATTCGACATCTGGACTTCCGGATTATACTACTTGTACGGACTCTTGCGCTTGAGAGAAGCACCTTTTTGGTCCCACCAATACCTCACCAAGAGGATTTTGCCATATACAAGGACCCAACCAACCCTACACACTGGTCAAACTTCCACCTAGAGAATTACTAACTCACACTCAGAGAATTAGGGTTAGCCCTACACTAGGATACCAAACTCCTACAAAGAGAGTTACTCCCACAAAGAGAATATCCAAATCCCACAAAGAGATAAACTCCCACCAAGAGAGAAAGACTAATTCCCACAAAGAGAATTAGTGTTACAAAGAAACACCAAGTAAAATAAATACTCTTACCTATGCCTTGAGATGCTTACTCATAGATGAATGCAAGGCCTGGAAGAGGATCTCCAAGTGTTGAGATTTGCTTGAAAGCACTTGAATGATTTCCCTTGAGCTGGACTTCAATGCATGAAGAGGAATGAGAGCTCGAAGAGGCAAATGTGAGAGTTTGAGAGTGGCTTAATCAATCTCTAATGATTTGCAATAGCATCAAGAAGTTCCTATGAACTCAGCCCTCTCACATATATAGGAACCCTATATTAACCCTCAAAACCCGAGGAAACAGCTAAAAACAAAAAGCTGCAACGGCTAGTTTCTGGGCAGAAACATCATTGACAGTCGACTGATGAACAAATGACAGTCGACTGTCCAACGACTATAAAATATCCAACGGCTATAATCTGAGCCATGACAGTCGACTGATGAAGTCGATACAGTCGACTGTGAACTGGACATGCACGTGTCAAACCTTCAGCATGCGACTACTGCAGGGGATGGAATAAACAGAGAACTGCACTCTTTCTCCAGATAAGCATACATGAGTCATGACCCGCTTCCCTAAAATGGAGGCGAGGCGTGAGAAGGTCCGCTCGAACGTGGAGCTGTGAAGCTACACGCTCGATAAGCGTATATTTAGTATAAGCAGGTCCCTGTAATTGCAAACGAAACAACAACAATAATAATAATATGAGACGGATATAAAATACCAATCCCACAGTTGTCCACAAAGTACTCAACATCACAGAAAAGCCACCAGGCTAAAAGAAAGAGTCTAAGGGCCCAGAACAAGGCCAAACAAAAGCAACGACATAAATAAGTATAGGTGCCACGCACCGATAACAAAACAACTGTCTAACAAAAATAAAACACAACGGAGACACTAGGACTGGTCCCCAGTGTCCACGTACTCCCCGTCCAACACGGGCTCAGGGTCGGCGTCCACAAACACCTCACCCTCAGCTGGCAACTCAGGCTCAAGGTCTAACATGCGTCACCCAAAAGAGAGAGGGGCACATGTCAGCAAGTCTAAAAAGACTTGAGCAAGGAAACTGAAAGTAACTAACAACCTAGCATTTGTAACATTAAGCGATGACATGACAGTTAAGTATGATGCAACAGTTTAAAAGAGAGGCAAGCATGCACAATGTAGCAAAAGCTACCAAATCACTAATCACTTATCATTTAGCACTTATCGCTTATCACTTATCACTATTAATCACTTAAACACTAGAGATTTCGCCTGCAGGCTGGAGTGGCGGATCAGGCCATCTCGTGCTCTGGTGACGCATATCTCTTACTCACTTAAACACTAGAGATTTCGCCTGCAGGCTGGAGTGGCGGATCAGGCCATCTCGTGCTCTGGTGACGCATATCTCTTACCCCACCCCTACGTGTATCGAGCATTTGCTCGCTTCTGGATCACGGGCCAGGAAGTGTATTTGGCATAGGGGTGCACCTAGCCGGTATCCGAGCGTTGGGGTTTCCAACTACAGGGCTCGCTTCTGGAACACGAGCCAGGAATATAATATTGTAGCGTGTGCTACACAATCACAATAATTAATCACTTATGCAATGACATGAACAAATGATTGCGTACCGTTAATTGAATTTAAACGTGACATACTAGCATGATGAGGGTGACGGACCAAGCTTCGTTGTCAAGCTAGGTCAATGGCGTCTAAACGGCTATCCTTTCACCGTTTAGTCTCTTTTACGCTAAAGCAAGGTAAATGGCCTAAGACATGGCCCAAATCAAGAGATGCAAGTTTCACTTGCCTATCACCGGGGTGACGGTTATGAAAGTTGTTTCCGCGAATGCTAGCCTACGGGGAATCGCTGTTATGGGGAACAATCATCAAAACACAAGTATTTCATTAGGGTTTCATAAAAATTACAATATGATATGAAAACAACGGTGGATCGATTTCTTACCGAGAGGAGGCGGAAGAAACACTCCGGGGAACCCTAGGATCGGATCTGGAAAAGATTGGAGAAGTTTGGGGAAACTAGGGTTTCGGGGGATTTTGGGGATTTGATGGGTTTCGGTGAGATTTTGGGGAAGATGAGGGGTTGATAGAGTGAATGGATAGTTGGGATGATGGATTTAGGGCTTGGAATGAAGGATTGAAGCTTGGAGGAAGATGGGGGCTTAGAGGGGAAGATTTTAGGGTTTAGGGTCGTGTTGGAGAAGATGAAAACGTTTGGGAGGGGTTTAAATAGGTTGGGCTGGCGGTTTCCCAGAAATTAGGGTTTCAACACTGGTTAGTCGGTCAAAGAGCAACCACTGACCGACTAGTTTGGAAACTAGTCGGTCGGTCGACCAACACTGACCGACTAAGTGCAAACAGTAACTCCTGAACGAAAATAGGATTCTAGAGTTAGTCGGTCCATGAACAAGTACTGACCGACTAGTTTAGCATCTAGTCGGTCGATGAACGTTCTTAGACCGACTAAGGGTAAACAGTAACTGATACAAAAATAAGATGATGAGTTAGTCGGTTCAAGAAGCATTGCTGACCGACTAGTTTGCAACCTAGTCGGTCAACCAACGTTCTTAGACCGACTAACGATAAACAGTAACTCCTGAGAAATTTAGAAAGCTAACTAGTCGGTCCAAGAAGGATTGCCGACCGACTGGATCGTCATCTAGTCGGTCGGTGGCCCTTCTTACACCGGCTAATGAGCACAGAAAGTACCGATACAGAGCGCGGGGCCCCGGGATCGATTCCTATGACTCCTAGGCTTGATCTAACAGTTAGATACGACCGTTATGAAGTCCGTCACGAGTGACATACTTCGAAATCGACAACCCTAAGGAAGAAGCGAGAAAATACGACGAATCGATCGAAAATGAAATCTACGGAGACGAAAACCACACAAGAGGAGAAAATCCACCAAAACATATATTATATTATATTAAATCCGGATACATGAAAAGCAGTCGTTACATCCTCCCCAACTTAAGAAAAATTCCGTCCTCGGAATTTCCAAAAACTCACGAGTCCGGAAACAAAAGTGGGAAACGCTCTCGCATCTCATCTTCTCTCTCCCAAGTGGACTCTCCAGGTGAGCCGTGTCGCCACATCACCCTCACAAGATTGACAATCTTGTTCCGAAGCGATTTCTGACGCCTGTCCAGAATCTGCACTGGAAGCTGGTCATACGTCAAATCTGAGCGAACGGCGATCTCCGAAAAATCCACGTCATGAGATGGGTCGCTAATGTATCGACGAAGCTGCGACACATGGAAAACATTGTGAACTCCTTCCAAAGATGGCGGCAAGGCCAAGCGATAAGCTACCTCGCCAACCCTCTCCAAAACATCAAATGGTCCAATATATCGCGGGCTCAACTTTCCGCGCTTCCCGAAACGTATCACACCACGATTCGGGGAAATCTTCAAGAACACATGGTCGCCCGGCTGAAACTCCAAAGGACGACGTTTAGCATCCGCCCAATGCTTAAAACGGTCCTGAGCAATCCTCAACCTCTCCCGAATATTCCTGACAATATCCACGGCCTCCACGATCATCTCAGGTCCCAACAACTCCCGATCACCAACGTCATCCCAACTCAATGGCGATCGACATTTCTTCCCATAAAGAGCGGCGAAAGGCGCCATGCCAATACTCGCCTGGAAGCTGTTGTTGTAAGAAAACTCCACCAAATGTAGATGGTCCTCCCACGAACCCTTGAAATCCAACATGCACGCCCTCAGCATGTCTTCCAAAATCTGAATCGTCCTCTCGGACTGGCCATCCGTCTGCGGGTGGTACGCCGTGCTGAAACTCAGACGCATACCCAAACTCTTCTGTAAACTCTGCCAAAACTGAGATGTGAACCTCGTGTCTCTGTCCGACACGATACTCACGAGGACTCCATGAAGTCGCACAACTTCCTCCATATATCTCCTTGCTAGCACCTCCGTGGACTGTCCCACTCGGAACGGAATAAAGTGCGCAGATTTGGTCAACCGATCCACGATCACCCAAATCGCGTCATTCTGCTTCGGACTCCGAGGTAGTCCAGTCACAAAATCCATAGTGATGTGTTGCCACTTCCACTCCGGAATCGGAAGCGGTTGTAGCAACCCGGCCGTGCGCTGATGCTCCGCCTTCACTTGCTGGCAAACCAAACACTTGGCCACACTACGAGCCACACTCCTCTTCATGCCATGCCACCAATAATTCAGACGAAGATCCTGGTACATCTTGGTGCCACCAGGATGCACAGAATACGGCGAACTGTGCGCCTCCACCATCAACTCCTCTCTAATATTCCCAGCCGGCACACACAACCTGGCTCCAAACCTCAGCGAGCCATCCTCATGAATCAAAAAGTCAGTCCGCAGACCGGCTTCCACCTGCCCTCGAATCCTTACCAATTTCGGATCTCCAGCCTGGCCAGCCTTAATCCGATCCACGATCGTCGACTGTACCTGCATGTACATCAACGAAGAAGCCTCCCCAGGAAGAACAATTTCCACTCCAGACTCGCAAAAATCCTGCTGCAATCTCCACTGCGAAGTCAACATCATCACCGCGGGAAGCCTACTCAAAGCATCAGGAACCACATTCACCTTGCCAGAGTGATACTACAAATCAATCTCATAATCCGCCATAAGCTCCAACCATCGACGCTGTCGCATGTTTAGCTCCTTCTGAGTGAAAATATACTTCAAGCTTTTGTGATCGGTGAAAATCTTCACTTTCTCACTCAGCAAGAAGTGCCTCCAAATCTTAAGAGCAAACACAACGGCAGCCAACTCCAAATCATGCGTTGGGTAATTCTTCTCATGAACCTTGAGCTGACGAGACGCATAAGCCACAACATGTCCGTGCTGATGCAGCACGCAACCGAGACCCTTGCCAGAAGCATCGCAAAAGATCTCAAATCCACCGCTGCGATCAGGCACAACAAGAATAGGGGCAGTCGTCAACCTCTCCTTCAGAACACCAAAAGCACGCTCACAATCACCCGACCAAACAAAAGCAACATCCTTCTGTGTCAACCTGGTCATCGGCTCAGCAATACGAGAAAAGTCCTTAATGAATCGCCGATAATATCCCGCCAAACCAAGGAAACTCCGAATCTCAGATGCAGACGACGGAACAAGCCACTCCCTGATGGCCCTAATCTTCTCGGGATCCACAGAAATACCACCTCCAGACACCACATGCCCCAGAAAAGCAACTTGATCCAGCCAAAACTCGCACTTCGAAAACTTAGCATACAAACGATGCTTCCTCAAAATCTCCAACACCGTCCTCAAGTGCGAGGCATGCTCTTCCTCCGACTTTGAATATATCAGGATGTCGTCAATAAAGATAACGACAAACTTATCCAAAAAGTCGTAGAAAATCAGGTTCATCAGATTCATGAAAACTGCGGGCGCGTTAGTTACGCCGAAAGGCATAACCACAAACTCATAGTGTCCATACTTCGTCCTGAACGCTGTCTTCGGAACGTCATCCTTCTTCACCTTCAACTGATGGTAACCACTCCTCAAATCCAACTTAGAAAACACCCTCGAACCTCCAAGCTGATCAAAGATATCATCGATGCGAGGCAACGGGTATTTATTCTTAATGGTCACCGCATTCAACCCCCGATAATCCACGCACATACGACGTGAACCATCCTTCTTCTTTACCAGCAACACCGGTGCTCCCCACGGAGACACACTAGGATTAATATAACCCTTCTGCACTAGCTCATCCAACTGCTTCCGCAACTCTTCCAATTCTGCTGGTGCCATACGATACGGCGCCTTCGAAATCGGCTGCGCACCTGGAACAAGATCGATAGAAAATTCCAGGGCTCGATCAGGCGGAAAACCAGACATCTCCTCGGGGAAGACGTCGCCAAAATCACGCACCACAGCTGGCCACTCCAGCTCCATCTGCATAGCCGCAGCCTCCACCGGCCTGGCCCGAAATCTGACAGGACCAAGCGAACTGCTACCACGACTGAACTCAAACACTGGATGTCCGGGAATCTCAAACACCACCTTCTTCCTTCGACAGTCAATCGTAGCATAGAAACTCGCAAGCCAATCCATCCCAAAGACCGCATCGTAGTTGGTGATGTTGTGGACAATAAAATCAGCATAAAGCTCATGTCCACAAACCACCACAGAGCAAGGACTGCATCCACGATGCACCGAGACTACTCCATTCCCTGTGACGATATTCCAACTCTTGGAGAGAGGGGACGTCGACAAGGAATGCTTCTCCACGAAGCTCTGGGCCAAAATGCACATCGATGCACCAGAGTCAAAGAGGACTCGGGCAGGGAATGTGCAAACCAAAACCACACCTAATAAACAGTCTAATCAATCAAATCTTACTCTAACAACATTCATACACAAGCATCCAGCATAATTTTAACAATCAACTACTTAGGGAAGGAACAACTAGATTGGAAGTTACCTGCAATGACCTCATCCATGGCCAAGACCTCCTCCTCGGTCATCAGAAATGTCTGCCTCCTCGGCGGAGCAGCCCGCTCAAAAGCCTGCCTCTGCGGGACGAGAGGCACCCCACGACAAGCAGGCACCGGGGCTCTCTGCTGCAACGGCGGGGCAGCAATAGGTGTCCCCCAAGGTCGCTTCAACTTCGGGCACTCCCTGATAGCATGGGCGGGATCTCCACAAGCAATACATTGCCCCAAGAACTTCCTACACGATTCCTTGATATGACCCTCCTTGCCACAGAAATGGCAAACCTTCCGAACAGGCCCTCCTGGCCTCTTGAACTGAACAGGCTGGTTCGGCCTGAATCCAGGTCGAACCACAGCTCTTGCCTGCTACACAGGCCTCTTCCCAGCGCCAACAATAGACCCCCTCCTCTGGTTCACGAGCAGCTCCTGCCTCTTGGCTGCTACTAGAACCTTCTGATAAGATTCTCGGTCATAGGAGGTCACGAAACTCTGGAGCTCCGAGGCAAGTCCCTGAAGGAACCTCTGAGCTCACTCCTCAGCGTCCTGCACCATCTTTGGTGCAAACCAACTAAGCCTCATGAAGTCTTGGTGGTACTGGTCCACCGACGAGCTTCCTTGCTTCAGATCGATAAAACGCTGCAGCATCTCTTCCCTGGCAGCTTTTGGAAAGAACTCACCATCAAATCTGGCCTTGAAGGTAGCCCAGACGATCGGCTCCACCAACATCTTCTCTTCAGCATCCCACCAATTTCTGGCGTTATCCTTCAGCTGGCGCTTCGCCAAGTCAACCCAACTAACTTCATTGACCTTGGACATCTTCAGATTGTCCTCGATATTCCTCATCCATTCATCAGCAGCTAGTGGACCCTCGGTTCCATCAAAATACGCGGGACCCAGCTCTCTGAACTGCTTCGCCCCGGGCTCAGGGCGAGGGGCTTCCACCACCCGAGCAGCTCGAGCCGCCGGAGCATTCTGCACCTGCAGAAGCACACCCTGCTGAACCTGCATCATTTGCAACATCATCCTCATCATCTCTCCATTAGTGGGCTCCCGCTCAGGCTCCTCGTCATGAGGGGGCGCACCACTACCACCCCCACGGGTGATTCGCCTTCCTGCCATCTAATGACGCAGAAAACGAACAATTAGACTCATAGCTTAGGGCTCAGATGTCGGACTTATTTGTTGGACATTCTTATATTATTATCGTTATCCCGACAATTGCAGTTACAGAGGGAGACCTTCATGGGCCACCACTAAAACCTGTCACGACCCGCTTCCCTAAAATGGAGGCGAGGCGTGAGAAGGTCCGCTCGAACGTGGAGCTGTGAAGCTACACGCTCGATAAGCGTATATTTAGTATAAGCAGGTCCCTGTAATTGCAAACGAAACAACAACAATAATAATAATATGAGACGGATATAAAATACCAATCCCACAGTTGTCCACAAAGTACTCAACATCACAGAAAAGCCACCAGGCTAAAAGAAAGAGTCTAAGGGCCCAGAACAAGGCCAAACAAAAGCAACGACATAAATAAGTATAGGTGCCACGCACCGATAACAAAACAACTGTCTAACAAAAATAAAACACAACAGAGACACTAGGACTGGTCCCCAGTGTCCACGTACTCCCCGTCCAACACGGGCTCAGGGTCGGCGTCCACAAACACCTCACCCTCAGCTGGCAACTCAGGCTCAAGGTCTAACATGCGTCACCCAAAAGAGAGAGGGGCACATGTCAGCAAGTCTAAAAAGACTTGAGCAAGGAAACTGAAAGTAACTAACAACCTAGCATTTGTAACATTAAGCGATGACATGACAGTTAAGTATGATGCAACAGTTTAAAAGAGAGGCAAGCATGCACAATGTAGCAAAAGCTACCAAATCACTAATCACTTATCATTTAGCACTTATCGCTTATCACTTATCACTATTAATCACTTAAACACTAGAGATTTCGCCTGCAGGCTGGAGTGGCGGATCAGGCCATCTCGTGCTCTGGTGACGCATATCTCTTACTCACTTAAACACTAGAGATTTCGCCTGCAGGCTGGAGTGGCGGATCAGGCCATCTCGTGCTCTGGTGACGCATATCTCTTACCCCACCCCTACGTGTATCGATCATTTGCTCGCTTCTGGATCACGAGCCAGGAAGTGTATTTGGCATAGGGGTGCACCTAGCCGGTATCCGAGCGTTGGGGTTTCCAACTACAGGGCTCGCTTCTGGAACACGAGCCAGGAATATAATATTGTAGAATGTGCTACACAATCACAATAATTAATCACTTATGCAATGACATGAACAAATGATTGCGTACCGTTAATTGAATTTAAACGTGACATACTAGCATGATGAGGGTGACGGACCAAGCTTCGTTGTCAAGCTAGGTCAATGGCGTCTAAACGGCTATCCTTTCACCGTTTAGTCTCTTTTACGCTAAAGCAAGGTAAATGGCCTAAGACATGGCCCAAATCAAGAGATGCAAGTTTCACTTGCCTATCACCGGGGTGACGGTTATGAAAGTTGTTTCCGCGAATGCTAGCCTACGGGGAATCGCTGTTATGGGGAACAATCATCAAAACACAAGTATTTCATTAGTGTTTCATAAAAATTACAATATGATATGAAAACAACGGTGGATCGATTTCTTACCGAGAGGAGGCGGAAGAAACACTCCGGGGAACCCTAGGATCGGATCTGGAAAAGATTGGAGAAGTTTGGGGAAACTAGGGTTTCAGGGGATTTTGGGGATTTGATGGGTTTCGGTGAGATTTTGGGGAAGATGAGGGGTTGATAGAGTGAATGGATAGTTGGGATGATGGATTTAGGGCTTGGAATGAAGGATTGAAGCTTGGAGGAAGATGGGGGCTTAGAGGGGAAGATTTTAGGGTTTAGGGTCGTGTTGGAGAAGATGAAAACGTTTGGGAGGGGTTTAAATAGGTTGGGCTGGCGGTTTCCCAGAAATTAGGGTTTCAACACTGGTTAGTCGGTCAAAGAGCAACCACTGACCGACTAGTTTGGAAACTAGTCGGTCGGTCGACCAACACTGACCGACTAAGTGCAAACAGTAACTCCTGAACGAAAATAGGATTCTAGAGTTAGTCGGTCCATGAACAAGTACTGACCGACTAGTTTAGCATCTAGTCGGTCGATGAATGTTCTTAGACCGACTAAGGGTAAACAGTAACTGATACAAAAATAAGATGATGAGTTAGTCGGTTCAAGAAGCATTGCTGACCGACTAGTTTGCAACCTAGTCGGTCAACCAACGTTCTTAGACCGACTAACGATAAACAGTAACTCCTGAGAAATTTAGAAAGCTAACTAGTCGGTCCAAGAAGGATTGCCGACCGACTGGATCGTCATCTAGTCGGTCGGTGGCCCTTCTTACACCGGCTAATGAGCACAGAAAGTACCGATACGGAGCGCGGGGCCCCGGGATCGATTCCTATGACTCCTAGGCTTGATCTAACAGTTAGATACGACCGTTATGAAGTCCGTCACGAGTGACATACTTCGAAATCGACAACCCTAAGGAAGAAGCGAGAAAATACGACGAATCGATCGAAAATGAAATCTACGGAGACGAAAACCACACAAGAGGAGAAAATCCACCAAAACATATATTATATTATATTAAATCCGGATACATGAAAAGCAGTCGTTACAACAGGCGACTGATGACAATAAGACAGTCGACTGTAAAATAGACAGGCGACTATAAACCCTTCATCATCAGCTGCTGCAGGGATGGAGAATTAGATAGAGATGCAGAATATGTACTTAAACTACTCAGACGACTATTGACCAATTCATATGCGACTGTAAATATACATGCAACTGTAAACTAATCGTCAATCGACTGGTGTGAAAAGCTCAAGTAGAGTCAATAGAAATGTTGACTTGAGCCGTGCATCACAGTCGACTGTAGAAGGATCGACAGGCGACTGGAAATCACCCAGTCGACTGTGAATCCTTCAGCAGACGACTGTTGGAGAAACAGAGACTCCAAATGAGTCTTTGGTCATGATGAGCCTATTGGGTTGGATTCTATGATAATCCTAAGGCTCACTAAGATGGATAAATGCATATGCATGTATGAGTAGACCATCTATCAAGGCATTACATTAACCTAGATTCAAATGAGAGAGAAAGCAATAAAGGAAATATTACATGAATTACATTGCTTTCTTTAGAGTCTATGTCTTCAATCTTAATGCCTTAATGCTCTCCATCATCTCCAAGATTTGGCACCCCTTGAGTCCAAGCTTTGGCCCTTCTCCACTTGATGTCCATCCTTGCACCAAGTATTTAGTCTCCAAAAGAATGATATTCTTGAAATGAACTATGAGACTAAAACAAGAAAGTCAATAGCAACAACATAATGTTGTGATCATCATCAAAATAACATTGGTATGAAACACCAATACTCAACAGAAAATTTATACAAGTATTTCCGGGTGCCGACCTTACAAAAATGGTCACATTGGCCGACTCCACAAAAAAACCAAAAACCTCAAAACATAAAGAAAACAAAAAAAGTAGAGTCCTAAAGCAAGGCCCCAAGACCGGCCCTTAACCCCCACTCCAACGATCACGCGGTGCCCTGGCCACGCTTGCCCTGGTCGCCCACCACTTGGTTGCTGTCACGCCCCGCTTCCCAATAAGCTTGGGAGCGAGGACGCGAACGGGTCCTCATGTGCAAGTAAGGAGGAGGTACTTTTGCTTTTCTTTCCTCCCTGACTTAACACAATAAGCGTCTATGTGAAATCCCGCAGATTCTTACTTGCATTACTTAAAAACAACACAAATAAGTAAAACATTATTACAATCTCAAACGTCTCAACGGAATTACAACAAATGGAGAAAAGAAGAGTAGGTCATATGACCCGTACAACAAATAAAAAGAAGTACAATGAAAGTTCACTTGTTCAACAACTCTTGGTCCACTGGTTCAGCTATTTCAACTAGTCCTCCTGGTGCTAAAGCTCGGGATCTGACATACATCCAAAAACATGAATGTATGTCAGCAAGGGTCTGCAAGAAGATGTTAGAACCCAAGACAAGATATACAAATTTATACTGAATTTAAAAGGCATTAAATGAATTAAACGAGATATCAATAACAAGTTTAAACATGCCGATATAAAATGAAGTAAAGTAAAACACTCCGATCATGCAGTTCTAGGCAAAAGTAAAGCGAGCAGTTATGACATGGCAGTTATAACGAATTAAAGGTAAGCACTATAAACATGGCAATCCTAATTTGCGAGCAAGTGGCAACGATTATTACAATTACAATGCAATGCTTTCTATCATGCATAGGGTTCTTGCCTTTAGGTCGCGATGAGTGAATCCTTCTTCACTCGGGGGCTTACCGTGATTGGTGCTAACCCACCGCATAGGTGGTGTCCTTGAAGACAGTACCCTTTCATCCGCCTAGTGGCCGCTCAACCCTAACCCCACCCCAAAATGTTGTGCTGGACACGAGACACGCGCTAAACCGATATATACTGGAACACGAGCCAGACTAGTCATATGTGACCCTACTGGAACACGAGCCAGAGTAGTCACACATGACCGACGGAGTAGCCATGTAACACTAGTAGCCAACAGCATGTATCATCTGGTAGCCAACGACATGTATCATCTAGTAGCCAACTGCATGTAACATCTAGTAGCCAACGGCATGTAACAACTGGTAGCCAACGGCATGTATCATTCTTTGATTATCAATTTCATTCGTGTGTCTAGCAGACATTTCTAGCAGTTAATTTGCATGAGTAATAAGCATGGCATATGGCAGTTTAAATGAAGTAACATTTAATGATAGTTTAACAAAAGTGCTGAAAATAAGAATTTAAAGAACATGTTACGGAAACTAACTTTCTTTGCTATTGTTCTAAACTAAGGTATATCAAGTTATATGCTGTTGGATCACATTTTCAGTCAAGAATGTCATGGTAGTGATTTCATGTGATGTTTCATGTGTAGATTTTGAGTTATATAACTTTACATGCAAAAGACCAAATGAGTATCTAACTTCAAAAATTCAATATAATTTGTACACTTGCCTGATTTCAGCGATTTTGGTGTCGTTGGGTTCTTCTTGACGGGTACTACGTGTTGGTACATCCGGTTCTCTGTTTTGGTTAAACATATCACTGAATTAGATATTTCACGAGATAATCAAAATATCAACTTAATCCCTGAATTGGGTCCGTCTAATTTTATCGGGTTCTCTGGCTCGGGTGATGTCTATATTGTGTTAAACTAACACGGTACACCTTATTTTATTCTGATATTGTAATCCTAACATTGTTGAAAACTACTAACATGTTGTGATAATAACTAATATGTCAATTTTTAAATTAATACTGACACCCTATTAATTTACCTAATACCAGCTAATGATAGGGTTATCATCATGTTAACATCACATTCAATACCACTACCTACTCTACACCTACCCAACACCATTTTAATACCATACCATTCATTCTCTCTCTCCCTTTCTTTCATTATTAAGGCTGTCTCCTCTTTCTAACTGTCTCTTCTCTCCTTCTTCATTTCTTTCTTCTGTCTTTTTTTCTTTTTCTTTTTTTGTTCAAAGCTTGCAGGCAACAGCTCACACGCAAGGAAAAACGAGAGGAGGGCCTCACCTACGCACGGCGGAAGAAGGGAGGAGCTATCGACGGTTGCACGGTGCACGGGGTGGGGGTTCTCCGGCCGGTGGCGATGCTTTCTCCGACGCACGCAACGGCGCAGCGCGCGGGAGGAGGGCGGCGCGGCGATCAGCTGGGCGGCGTCCTCCAGTAGCGGCGGCGTGCGCAACGGGAGAGGGGGCTGGTCTTCAGGCGACGGAGAAGAGAGGAGATGGTTGGATAGATCTGAAATGGAGTTTTGTTTGAATCTGAAATTGTGTTTTCAGATTTGTGTTCTTCCCTCTTGATTTCAGATATGAATTTTCAGTTTGGGTTTGATTTGGGTGATTGGTGATGGTTTGTTTGAGGGGCTGAATTTGATGAGGGATATGGGTTTGATTTGAAGTGGTTTGCTTTGGGAAATAGGTTTCACAGAATAATTTGGTGAAATGGGTTTGCAGAATTGTTCTGCATGGGAGAAGACGATGCTGCCTTAAGAAGAAGTTTGGCAGGGTAACAAGCTTGCTGCAATGTCAAAGCCATTAATTAGATTAGGTTTGTTTTTTGATTTAGACAGCATTAATGTAATCTTTTGACTAAATGAAGAGACGTGTGTGTGTTTTGATTAATAAGCAAGGGGAAAGCATCTGCCTTCAAAAAGACATGAGATGGGTGTGAATGTTAAGCATGAAATAAATATTTAGTCAAATAGGTAGGTTTGTGAATAGGATGGAAATTAATGTTAACTTGACTAATTTGAGGGGGAATGTATATTATATAAGAAATGTGCTTCTCTCCTCTAACCCTTGTGTTTTAAAATTTAACATGAAAGATGAGTTAAGATAGGAGATAAAAGGGCTAAACTAATTTAACATGAAAGATGAGTTAAGATAGGAGATAAAAGGGCTAAACTAATTAAGTAAAATAATTAGATGCAATTATTAAAATAAATAAAGTAATTAGTGAAAGTTAAAAGTGATTAGGAAATTGTAATTAGTAAGATAATTAAGTTAAAGTTTTTAGTTAAACTTGATGGTAAATTAATGATGACACTGTAAAAATCAAAAACAGAGATGCGTTCGTGTCGACTCGTAGCAGAGAACGTACAGACGAAAAGTTATCTGTATGACTGAAGTAAAATACCGGTATGCACGATCGAAAAATACGTCTAAAAATACAGGCCGTTACATTTGCCTCCGCCCGAGCCTTCACCTCCCCCTTGCGCACTGCTCCCCGCTTGTTGCTCAACTGCCGTCGCTTCCTCCTCGGCAAGCGTACTGACCTCGTCCTCCTCATCGTCATCCGAGGTTTGCAGCCTTGAGAAATCAACCTCAACCGAGGGATAAAGGGTCCCCATTCTCTCCTGTATCCTCTGGAGGCATACCTCCCAGCCCTCCGAGTAACCTTTCTCCTTCATCACCGCCATGGCCGGAACAAATTCTGTTGTTTGATAGCATCGAACCGCTTCCACTTGCTTCGCCTCGAGCTTGGCCTTCCCCGACACCACCAGCGCCTCCAGCTCGACCGCCCTCGTCTTTTCCTGTTCTAGGGCAATCTCTACCTCTACCCGGTGGGCCTCCTCCGTCTGGACCCTCTTCTCGAACTCCTCCAGACATGCCTCTTGCTTCTTGATCGTCACCCTTTGCTCAGCGTACGACTCCTGTAGCTTGGCTAGCCGGGCCCTGTGCCTCGCCGCCCGCTCCTCAGCCGCTTTCTTCACGGCTTCAAGTTCGGCCACCTTCCTCCCTAGTACGGCCTCGGCCTTATTTATCCCGGCCGTGTGGCACTGGAGGGAGACCGTCATGGCATTCGCCTGCAAAAAAAGCAGAGAATGAGAATAAACCACACATGAAAGGGAGCTATATCTTGATAAAGAAGGTAGCCCGCTCACCCGAGCTGTGAATCGGCCCTAGCGACTTTCAAGTCGAAGAGGGGCGAGCTTCTGGCTCTGTCGGTGGAGGATTCGTTGGCAGCATCCTATCTGGTGGGCTCTGCTGAATCTGTTTTTGACGAAGCTGTAGTGGCCGTGTGGCTAGTCGAAAATAGCTTGCTGCGAAGAGACAGGCCGTCCCTGCTGAACGTGGATGCAGAGAGAATGTGAAAACAACTTGCTGCCAAGGGCCAGATAGTCAAAAATAGCTTGTGCCAGATGGCCGAGGCACATAATCTATCTGCATCCATGTTTAGCAGGGATGCCCTGTCTCTTGGCAGCAAGCTGTTTTCAACTAGCCGCACCGCCACTCCAGATTCGTCAAAAATAGATTCAGCGGAGTCCACCAGATAGGATGCCGCCAATGAATCCTCTACCGACAGAGCCAGAAGCTCGTCCCTCTTCGACTTGAAAGTCACTAGGACCGATTCACAGCTCAGGTGGGTGGGCTTTCCAAGCCCGGACGGCGGGCACCCGTAAGGCCAGCGGTCGGCGGCCGTCGTCCGCCTGCTGGAGTTCGACCCGGCCGGAGACCCCTGGGGTGCGACTGTCCGAAGGGGACCACAGGGATCGAAGGTCTTTGTTCCCTCTGGGACCCCCGGGCCTCAGGCTCGACCCATGCCTCTTCATCGACGTCGACATTAATGGGAATGGGGGGAACAGTAGCGGCCACGTTCTCGGTGGGACGGACTAAGTCCGCTGGAATGACCAGAGGACCCGAAGCAATCGTATCTCCCACCACCTTTTGTTTCTTCGTCCACACAAGCTTCTTTTCCTTTGCGATGGACGTCCCCTCCCGAGCTGTCTTCGGGCCGGCCTTCGCCACTTGCTTGGCTAAATGCTCTGCAGCCAACCTTACGAGCTCCTCCATTGGCAGACTAATCGTTTCACCTGCAAGAAGGAAATAGATCAGGGTGAGCAAATCAGGAACAAAAATTATAAAGCACGAATTACCTTCGGACCAAATGTACTGGACAATCATCTCCTCCTTGGCAAGACCGTCGAATCTTCTCTCCTTCACGGGGATTCCCTGTAAGATCTTAGCCCACTCAACGTCGTCCGCCTCAAGGAGAACCTCCTTGTTCACCTCAGGATTCAGTATGCCCCAGTTCGACCTTAGTGCAAGATCCTTGGTCGTCGAGATGAACACGTACCTCTCCTTCCAACCTTTGATCTTCCCTGGCCGGCCCAAGACTAGAGGCCGACATCTCCTCACCGAAATATAGAAGTGCGGCCCCAGCCTCTTGGTTTCGAAGAAATATCGAAATAGGGGGAGGGTCGGACTAATCCCGCTTCTCACACAAAGAACGAGAAATCCCACGATACAACTGATGGAGTTCAGCATCAGTTGGAAAAGTGTGAGTTCAAGAAAATTTAGAATGTGGAGAAGCAAGGGAGGAAGAGGGATGCGAAGTCCTTGGGTGAAGCATGCGACGTATACTCCGACCTCGTAGTCGTTGGGGAAGCACACCTGCTCGGTGGAGGTCAGAAGATGGACTGTGTAGGGCAGCCTAATGTATTTCGCACGGGCCAAGGGTATGAAGGAGGTCGGCATAATAGACTCCACACCAGAGATCTCAGCAGGGATGTTCCCGGCCTTGGGCATGGTCACGACTGCCCGAGCAGATAATCTGGGCTTCCCTATGGCCGACCCCTTCCTATTCCTTGGGTCTCTTGGGGCCGCTGACGACGAACCCATAGCAAGTTCGGCGGCCAGCCTACTCTCAGGTCAGTCCTGCCTGACCGGTGAAATCTCCTCCACTCGCTCCTCTGTGTCTGTGGCAGAGCTGTCCGGTGCTCCACCACCCCTAAACCAACATTCTATCTCTATGAAAGCTTAGGAACGAGAAGAAGAGGGAAGAGCCATTGAGTAAGCAATAAGGATGCCTATGAAGAACTCCGACGACAGTCGAAACATGAAACAAGAGCTCCGACGATGGCGACGGCAAAAGTCGGAAACTGGGAGAAAACTTGAAGAAGCTGGGAAGAAGCGAAAACCCTCTCGATGGAGCACCCCATCCCCTACTTATAGCGAGCATCGGTTCATCTCCGCCGTCTAAGCTTAGCCACGTGGCACGGATCCGAGTCCCTCTGACACCTCGACTGCCACCTGCCGTCACGACAGCCACGCGTCGCCTCCGAGATGGCTGAGGGACCTCGATCTTTTTCCGCCTTTCAAATCAAAATGATGGCTGCGAAGAGATGGGTGGGCTTTTCAAATAATTTACCACCATCTCCAAATATTCAGAGCGAAGGCCGCCCCCTCCCCTTTCAAACAGTAGGAGAGATTGTACGTCATCCGAACTAGGCCGGGCTTTTGCCTCAAGCTCGAATGACGGGGGAAATTGTTACGACCAAAGATTGGAATGCCACAACTTCCCCTCCAAGTTCGCCAGACGCACGTCAAGCTCGCTCGTCGCCCATGAAGTTTGCCTCGACGAGCAGAAAGGGCGCACTTCATCCCCAGCCTCGCCGATTTGTCGCCTGCTCCCCTCTAAGATCACCGGTCGAGCAGCCAGCTCGCTCATCATCCTCAGGAAGCGACCAAGCGACCCATGTGTGGCTGTGCTCCTCTGACGCACCATAATGGTCCTTCAGCCTATCGAACACGATAAACGTCCTTGTACGAGAACATCATTGGGACTTTCACCACTCGACAACCTGACAAAGGAGCCCCTGTCCGTTGCGTCGTCTGACCGCCTGACATCCTGACAAAGGAGCCCCTGCTACTGCATCGTCTGACCGCCTGATGCTTTCGGCTCTGACACTCTGACAAAGAAGCCCCTGGCCGTTGCGCCGTCTGACAAAAGTACCCCTGACACACACATATCTGACCTCCTCGGCCAAACCTTCCGCAGTCTAACACACCAGCTCCGAACCCAACTGCCTTACTCAGCTATAAATACATCTCCACTTCCACCGAGAAAAGGGTTGGTTAATCGAATTATAAACTCACACACACAAGAGCAAATATCATCCACATATTTGTTCTTCCACTTAAGCTCGCCACGTAAGGTCGACCTACTTCTAGCTCGGCCTACGTGTCCGACCCATATTTCTAAGCCCTAATTCTGACCTAGTCATCGAAGAGGCTAAGGGTTGGAACCCAACCCCCGCCTTTTTGACGAGCTGCTCTTTGTGCAAGAAAGCTCCTCCAAGCAACGAGCAAACGGCGACCTATTCAATGAAAGCGACGAACAAAGGGCGACCTTGCAGGATTGATCCCGAGATCATCATCCGAAGGGCGCTCGGCCTCAACATCCCCTCTTCACTTGTAAACAACCCCGCAACAGAAACCATATGAAAGTTCAATGGTAATAAGTAACGAGCTCATGATCTTAGTTTTGATGAGGCTGGTGAGGACCATATTAAATTTATTAAGACGTGCTATTCAATATAGTCTAAGACTTAGCTTATAACAGTAAAGCAAAAGTTGCCAAAGTTTTAAATTAAGGATTAAGAAGGTTTAACCCAAGTTATGTTGCCAAACAATTTTCGGGATAAATAAGTTTAAATAATCTGAGTTAAAAGACTAGGATTTATATGGCGGGTTAAATGGGAGTTTACTACTACTTGTATATTGATGATTATTTACAAACACGGCCTTTCTCATTTAAGATGATACATACCTACATTTATCTCTTAGAAAGCACTTAACCCTTTCATATTGCCAAATATAAAAGTGTATTGGCTAGATTTTAAGATATGTTATCTTAACGTTAAAAATACCAAATTGTTGGATAAAACTCCAAGAAAAAAGTGGCCATGGCTCATAGCCATGATCCTCTATATATTCATGTCAATAGTATACCAAGGGTCCCCACTACTAAGTAATGGGGAGTAATGGAGGGATAGAGAGGTGGGGAGGCCAAAGGCCTCCCTCACTCATAACACTCCCCCTTATCCATCCATTTCCTTGGTATTAGCGTATAAAGCTAAGTGGGTGGATACTTCTGGATCCAGAGTAATCGTGTTTGCCTCGTTAAAACCTTAGCTGTGGAAAACCCAGAGGGAAAAACCAACAGCTTAAGGAAAAAGAGTACAACCCACAGGTTACTCCCCCTGAACCATACAAGCTTCAGGCTTGTAGATATCCTATGCATCTATACACCAATATCCTAAATATCTATACATCTTCCATAAAATTCCGAAAAGAAAAACAAAATACAATATTCACTCATCTATACAAGTCGCACGCATATCTGGAAGGTGCTAAAACTAAAGGAGCTCTGACGTGGTAAGCTCTGTGAACTTGGCAGATGGCTCCATGTCTGTAGACTTTGACCCAGTCGTCACTGTGTCTGCAAGGTACTGCTGGACCTGGCTGTGCATATATTCGATTCGATTCTTGGATGATGAGCTTCTCGGAATAGAAGTATGATGTAGACTTAGGATGATGCTGTGTAGATCTTCAGGAGGTGGCTGTTCATTTTGTGCTTAGTCATCACGATGATCTTTAACCTGCATATGAAAATATATTTCCATGGTTTCTGATCCTTGACCATTGGAGATAGCGCAGAAGCTATGTATCCATGGTCCACTGTTGTGCTACAGGCGTTGCACTGTATCTGTCTAACAGCTTTACTACAAACGTTCTATAAAGACACGTGCAGTTGGCCAGATAAAGGAGTTGGGCACTTAAGGACCTAAGATATTCTCCCCCTCTTCTAGCGAACGGAAGAGGTCTTAATGTGCATCCATACAACCAGTAGGTGTATTTAGTGGATTGCAATTATCCATATTTCTTCATCAACTTCAGGTGTATGAAGTTTAATGTCAAATGTTTTTCATCTTCTGGATGATTATTCATCTTCTGGATGATTATTCATCTTCTGGATGATTATTCATCTTCTGGATAACCATTCATCTTATGGATGATGGTTTCATCTTCTGGATGATTATTTATCTTCAGGATGATGGTTTCATCTTCTGGATGATTATTCATCTTCTGGATGACCATTCATGTTATAGATGATGGTTTCATCTTCTGGATGATTATTTATCTTCTGGATGACCATTCATCTTATGGATGATGGTTTCATCTTCTGGACGATTATTTCATCTTCTGGATGATAATTCATCTTCTGGATGACCATTCATCTTATGGATGATGGTTTCATCTTCAGGATGATAATTCATAGGATATATATCCCAAAAATCTATACCGGCGATAAAGGAAACCCGTAAGGGTATGTTGTCACATCATCCATAGCAACATAGCCCAAAGTTTCTTTTGCCAATCGCATGGTTTTCGCAACTATGACCAGGGAGCCTGATGCATCAGTTTAAATAATTTTGTAAGTGAGTTAAGCTCATCTTACATGGTTACTTCCTGATTTCTGCGAAATAAACCTCTAAGCTATAGCGTTTTGCTTATAGCATACGATTTTATTTATTTATACAATACTCGGTAACCCACAGGTTTGATATCTTTTGATATCAGGACTTCGGGTCCAAACACTTAACATTTCATAAGTGAGTCCAGCTCAACTTATTATTTTCTCGTTCCACATTATCTGGCCAAGTCTCTGTGTTTGCTTCAGGAAACGGAGATTAGGAACGATATCTATGGCAAAATAAAATGTGAGTAATTGTCGACAAATGTGTTTTATCCAAATACCTCTCCATGTACGTACATTATTCAATTTATTCCAGATTCATCTCTTCTGGAGGTGCTGGAAAGGGAGAGGATATGGAGATGAGCTCATTTTCCTGTGGTGGTATTGTTTTAGGGTCTCCATGAGTTATTTCTCGCTTTGGAGCCTCGTGGTATGTCCTCTCATCCATTGAGGATATCCACTTCTGCTACTGGTGGATTGCATCCATTATATTTAGTATGTCAATCCTAGCTGGATTTTTAGTAGCAGAGATGTGTGAATTTGACAATATTTATATTGTCAGTAACTATGTCTGATAACTGTTTAACAGTTTCATGAGCGTGGATCTTCAGGATCTCATTACAATTCATGATAATCAGATCATAGGAATTAATGTTTTAAATGGTCAAATTGAGCTTCGGGCTCATGGATGATTATAGTATTTTTGTTAAACTTAATACTGGGGAATTAAGGTTATGAAGGATCTTCAGGATCACATCAAGTCTTTAAAAGAGAGCCCATCAATGCACGTCTTAGGAGAAGTGATTTTAAATGCTTCCCCTGTTCAGAGTGTTCAGAATCTATTTATCTGGGGTAATTACTTCCGATAAATAGTTCGGTGTTCTGATGGTCCATAGTTGTGATATGGGGATGTATACTCATCATGGCACCATCGATAAGATGTGCTCTAAACGCTTCCCCCGTTAGGGGTTCTCGGAAACAGTTTATATGAGGTGATCAGGCTCATATAAATAGGTTCTAAGGAGACGTTTTGATGGTTTGCATTGTAATTGCATGTTCCCGCGTGGTCACCTACAACTGGATTTTTAATGGATAAGTAATCCATTTAAATCATTTTAATGATTTACATATAACCCATTTCTGGGTGTGAACACAAAACTTCAGGGTGTTCACTTTTCTTCCCGTTGTTAAATATAATTAATTCCCAGTGTTATCCAAAAAAATCCGCAATAAGCTCGACTTTAAGTTGAGCATAGAACTGGGGATATGAACCCATCAAGGCACGATCTATAAGATGTGCAGTAATGCCTCCCCTGTTTGGGGATCTCAGAATATATTCATCTAAGATGGTTAATCCCGATGAATAAGTTCCACTGCGGCATTTTTGAGGGTGGTATGAGGGTAAGTAAAAGCCCAACCAATATCCCAGTAAGGTAATATGTCCGTTGTGATTAATAATAATCTGGACTGCGGTTGGATAACAAGGTTTTAAATATGACCATTTTAAGAGGATATATAGATGAGTACACTAATGTACATCATCAGCCCTATTAGGGAGTGAAAAAGTTTAACTTTTATCCCTAAAATACTCTCAAGAGACCAAGAGGTCTTCATAATTTAATGATGATAGTAAAATATATCATATAAATTCTATTAGAGGAAGTATTGAGATTCAATATCCACGTGAAGTGGAGATGTTCTCGTAATCATTTTTCTCGTTTAATGGGATAATGAAAATGTCACCATATTTGAAGAAACTTATAGTTCTTCGTTTCTATAAGATCGGTAAATAATGTTTTGCATCAATACCGATCCAAGGTGGCATATTACATCGTGCCAAAAGTAAGATTTGGACGAAAGTGGGCACTACAGGTGTTCCTTTATCTTCCTCTGTTTGAATTTATTTGGAAAAAAGCTTCTGGCTTTATTGATTTTTAATATTTGAGAGTACGGGCGTATCCTTATATAGAGTATACAGGCTTTGTAAAGCTCGAACCTCAAGTAGCCGTCCCAAAAAAAATAATTATCTACTGGATAAAATTAAGGGTGAAATGCTTTTTAAAGCATACGTCCGAGCTATTTTTGAAAAATACTCACTAATAATTATGGTCTGGTACTAGATTAAATTTTATTTTCATAAATTTATTTGTCCTCATAGAATATCTATGTATACAAAATAGGTAGATCGACAAACGTCGTCTAGACTAGATATGTATATATTTTCAATGGCATAATCTAATGACCTATCATATTAAAAAAGCAATATGGGACTTTTCAGAACTTCTGGGTCTGATATAGGTCTGCCATTGATTATTCCAAGTAGAGGTATATCATATCCTCCCTTTCTATATTTATGTCCAGGACATTATATGTCATGGTCTTCCCCTTTTTTAAGTATTCCACTAATCTAATTTATGATAGACTTTTCAAAGTTCATGTGGATGGAGGAACATGAATACGGGGAGTTAAGATACGTTGGTGCGAAAAATTTAGCTCTCACTTTTATGCATGCACGACTTCAGGCACGAGCATTATGCAAGGATAGATTCAAGAATATTACATTGTAATGTGAGTTTACTAAATAAATTAGCGGATTTATGGCATCTTCGGGTGCGCATAATATTATATATTAAAATAGATCTGATAGATCTATTTACCGCGAAGTACGCATCATTTAGACGTATGTCCAGAAGATGGAAGCATTGATGTTCGCATAATTTCAACGTATTTTATTTGGTTAGAAGGGTATTGACATTCTATTTGAACTTCAGGTTCATTTGTCAATGTAGATATGATTTATAATTTATTTTTTGTGAAAAATTATTATTGTACCATAATCATAGTTTGAGTACAAATGCATGAATACATCATGCAAATAGCAATTAAACATGTAGTTCATATATATTACAAGCAACAACATATGCAAAAATTATGAAACTACTAGACATAACATGCATAAGATGTATTTTCAACATTAGAAGCAAATTATATTAAAATTATGTTTAATAATTACTTGGACCATGGGGAAACGTCATTACCCGTTAGGTTAGGTAACTAACGACAGAGCGGTCTCATGGTATTTGTAATTATTAAATCGTTAAGGATAAAATTTAAATCCAATTTTTATATAATTTGTATTTTTGTTGAATTTAACATAATATGAAACAAATAATTAATATTATGAACCAAATCAACCAAAGAGTTGGCAAAATTAATCATTTGATGTTTCCTATTTTTTACAGAATTTTCCAGCAATATTCTGGATTTTTCTGCTAATTTTAAGGAAATTATAGTGGAAAACTAATATAAAATCAATTTTTAATTATTTTAAAAGCCTATTGGGCTTATGTTAGAGCTTCATGCCCAATGCAACCAATAAAACTCTATTTTTACTTATAATAAATGGGTTAATAGGATAATAGTCCATATGTTTAGTGTTGCCAAAAATAATAGGATAATAGTCCCCAATTAAAAACAATGAAATTGAAAACAATTTCTTCTCCCCACATCCTCAAAATTGTCATCTCCCCCAAATCGCCAATTTCAATCTGCCAAGTTCGTCGGCATCAAGGAGAACTACTTCGTAGAAATTAATCATTTCGGCATCCATCCCGAGACGGAGCTTCTGGACGCCCCTTCCGCCCCCGACAGGGGGGCGGAGCACTGGGAGGAGCCCCATCGACAGGAAATGAGCACTGAGAGGGCTAGTTGGCGTAGGAAATGAGCTCCCGACAGGGGGGGTGGTGCCGACGAAGGGAAGGAGAACCCCAGCCCAGCCCCCTCGACAGGAGGGGGGAGGCGAAATAGAAGGGCCCAGCCCCCTCGACCCCGGGGGTGGGTGGGTGGGGGGTGAGGTGGGGTGGGGGTGCGGACGCCCCCAATTTCCATCTCTGTTTCAAGGGTGCGAACAATCTTACTGATTACAAAACTTTATCAAAATAATTTTAAAAATTCCAGCTTGCAGTCTAATTAAAGAAATTCAACGAACTTCACAAGATTGTCAAAAGAGAGAAGAAAACCAAATTAATGAATTTCTAACCTATAAAATCAACAGCCAAGCAACAGAATATACATGTACCAGACAAGCACAAATTTCCTCAGACGTGTGCGGCGCCGGGAAGGAGACCCCCTCCCGGCCGGGGGGGGCAACGGCGCCGTCCGGAGGATCCCCCGACGGGGGGCGGCGGCACAGGCCGGGGCGCGGTGCAGGCCGGAGGAGGCCCTCGATACATGATTGACGCATTGTATTATGGACGGATTAATCATGTATGAAGGAGGCCCTCCAATAATTGGCGCAGTGTCCACAATAATTTTTGCTTCCGGTGTCGATGCAGGTTTAAACTTTACAACCAATAATTTAAATACATGATTAATTGGGGCAGTGTCAGAGGCCGGAGGAGGCCATCGACAGGTTTAATTGGTTGTTTTAATATGGAGAAATGAATTTGGGGAAATTCATCTAAAATCGAAAATAATTTTATTTCTACATCTACGGGATAAGAAAATATACCTCCAAATCAATGATATAGGGAAGAGCCAATAAAATATGTAGATTGAAAAATATAATCCTCGCTCCCGTACCGAATAGTCGGTAATCAATTGTACGTCGTCGCGAATGCTTTGCCGCAAAAACAAGATTCCTTCGCAAGAGGGAGAATTTTGTGGGGAAGATGAGAAAAAAAATAGGGGCTCAAAATTTTTTTTTCTAGAGCGAATACGTGCTGATAACGTGTTGGATAAAACTCCAAGAAAAAAGTGGCCATGGCTCATAGCCATGATCCTCTATATATTCATGTCAATAGTATACCAAGGGTCCCCACTACTAAGTAATGGGGAGTAATGGAGGGATAGAGAGGTGGGGAGGCCAAAGGCCTCCCTCACTCATAACACAGATATTAATTTAATTCAGATAAAATTATTATATTGTTGAAGGATTTTAGAGAAGAGAGTAAACAATCTCTCATAAGGAGTAACCATGGCACAAGCCATGGCTCTCTATATATTCAACTTAGAGAAAATAGGAGTCCAAGGGACTCCCCACTAACTTAGTGGGGAGTAATGGTGAGATGTTGAGGGGGGAGGCCAAAGGCCTCCCTCAACTCACAACACTCCCCCTCATCTCTCCATTACCTTGGGTTAAGCATATGAATACTTCAGGATTCAGTATGCTAATGGGGTGGATACTTCTAGATCCAGAGCCACTGTGGTTGCCTCGTTAAAACCTTAGCTGTGGAAAACCCAGTGGGAAAAACCAGCAGCTTAAGGGAAAAGAGTACAACTATCGAGGGACTCCCCCTGATCTGTACAAGCTTCAGGCTTGCAGATCTCCTATGTATGTATACAATCATCTCCTATTCATCTATACATCCATCATGTTCTAAAAGAAAATACAATCATCACTCATCTATACAAGTTTCACTCATCTAGCGGCTATAGTAAAGCAGTGGTGTTCTGGAGTGGAAAGCTCTTCGAAGTTTGGTAGATGACGCCACTAAAGTATTCATTGAATCAGTCTTCAGTGTGTCTGCGAGGTACTGCTGGACCTGGCTGAGCGTTTCTAATACTTGCTTCTTGGATGATGAGCTTCTCAGAAGATGTAGACATTGGAGGATGATGTGTAGATATTTAGGAGGTGGCCGGCCTATTGTGTTTTAGTCATTGCGATGATCTTTAAACCTGCATATGCGATATATATTCCTTGACCCTTGGAAGTTGCGCAGAAGCAGCTTATCCTTGGTCTAGTGGTGCTCTCCAGGGCAACACTTTATCTGGTTAACAACTTTACTGCAGACGTTCTATCAAAGACACGTGCAGTTGGCCAGATAAAGAAGTGTAACAAGTACACTAAAGCTAGGCTCTTCGGGACCTAGGATGTCCTCCCCCTCTTCCAGCTACTGGAAGGTGTCATAAATAAGCATGCATTTTTAATAGGATGCAAGTGGACATCATTCTTCATATACTCCAGGTGTATGAAGGATATTAAAGGATTCCACCACGAAGGTGTTAAATATATAAGCCGAGATAATACCTTGTTATACCAAGGTTTTTCATTTACAAGATATGCTTAAAGCTATCAGATTTCTAAATGGTCTCTGCATGAGATCCTATTAGCTTTAAGTCGACCACCTATACGGCGAATATCACAAATCCTGTCAACGATCTTTCGAAAAAGATACACGTGCAGAATATTGTTTAAGATCAACTAATGATCTTTGTAGCCTTTATGGCGAAGACGTTTCTACATCTCTCTTTCATCTCTGGGGGTAGAGTATACCCTTCTCGAAGTTTTATATAGATCTCTATATCTATATTGCCGTATATATATGCAGTCACAACGTCCATGAGCTGCATGTATTGGCTTTTTCAGAGAAGTTTAGGCTTAGTAGGAAAATGATCACATTTCCTTCATTTCAATTTCTTATGAAATCCAACTTATATTCCACAGGTTTTACACATTCAGGTGTATGGACTACTGGTCTAAAGACTTTGCTTTTCAAGAGTGAGTCCAGCTCTACTCTTATTGCCTCGTCCCACTTTGGCCAATCCATGCGTTTACGCTATAGAAAAGTGGGTAGACGTCATCGTCGTATTCAGCGACGTGAACGGCAATAGCGAAAGCAAAACCGTCGACGACGACTGTGCTATATCTGTCTAGTACATCTCCAGTATGTACGTAATATAATGAAGTTTCTCCTGTTGTTTCCTCTGCAGGGGAAATTAGGAGGGGAGAGGTTGCTGGTCTGAGCTCAGCATCCTGTGGTTGGATCATTTTGATATATCCAGGAATCTTCCTATTTTGAGGAATTTTATATTTTGAACCTGGCAGGCGTCCTCTTTTCAATTGAGGTACGTCCAATTCTGCTGCCGGTGGATTGCATCCATCTTTGGGAATGTCAATCCTAGCTGGCGTGTTGGCAGCGGGGACGTGTGAACGAACAATCTTCTGGTTGTCCGCAATTTTATCCGGTAATTGATGTACTTTAGTCTTAATGTGAAGGATCTTCTGGATCTCAACTTCACACAGAAAAAGTATGCGGATCATAACGAGATGAGGACTTTTGTGTCCCATGATATGGTCTTAGAAGCTTCAGGCTTCTTTAGACTACGTGCCTATTTCAATGAGATTATGCTCATCAAATTCACATTTATCAAGACTTGGTGGTAAACCATAAGCAAACAGCATCAGCAATAAGATATGGCAACAAACGGGTCGTATCGTGATAAGCGATGCGGAATGAAGTGTGATGGTCCCTAAACATCAACAGGCAACTGCGATTTTACAATGGACGTGAAATCCATTGGAGTCTCTTTACCAGAGACTCTGCTGACCCGTTATGAGTTTGAACATGCTGTAGGATGTTCAATTTTAATGCCAGTTGCTTGGCAGAAGTCTTGAATGATATGTGTAGTAAATTCACCCACATTATAAGCTTTTGAGAAAGCTAGATTGCGAGTGAATATGAAGGCACACATAAGACTATCTAGTAGATGCATATATCAGTACAGTAATGAAGTACCGAAAATGGGCCATTTGCGGGGTGAATAGGCCCGCAAAAGGTCACCATGTATTCTCTCAATGAAGCCAGGAGACTCTAAACCCACTTTCAGGAGGGAAGGTCTCTCTATTAGTTTTTCCTTATAACAAAGGGGGACAAGGAAACTCAACCATTTAAAGAATCTTCAGGTTCTCCAATGGATTCATTTGATGATGCGTCCATCATTACTGATCCAGGATGACCAAGTCCATTTTGCCAGAGTTAAAAATTATGGCAAAGAAAGGCACTTCTGGTGCTCAGTCGAGTTGGTTTTCTATATGATGAATATCTGTAATTATAGGGGCCCGACGGGGGTCCAATGAAATCGTAAGTAGATGGTCTTCTGGCCATTCTCTTGACGAGTTACATATTGATATTCAATATATATTATCCACAATTTTCAAGTTATTTTCTTTAAAAGAAACATCCTTGAAAATTAGAGATTTCCTATACGTTTAAGAGGAGAATTTGCATCTTATAGGCTCGTTGTATGTGGGAGCAATATCAATGCTACACCAGTGCAACGAGGCACTGTCCATAATATTCCATACTTCATCTATAAGTAAAACAAAATTTTATTTAAGTCAATGAAAAAGACATTCAAAATAAAAATTCATACTTAAGCAAATTAAAGATGAAGCAACACTGAATTTTAAATGCATAGATAAAAGATGAAGCTTAATCGAGCAGGTCGTCGTTCTCGAAGTCAATTGCAGTGAACATCATTGGTGGCTGAACAATCGCCAAGTTTGTTTCAGGCAGAGACTTCTGGCTCGCCTGATATAGTTCCTGGAGGTGGCGAGGAGTGCGGCAGATTCTGGACCAATGGCCAGTCATGCCGCATCTATGGCATTTATCCTCCCAGTTCTTCTTAGGAAGTGACACTTGGTCAGTGTTCTTTTGCTTCCATATGAAGTTACTCTTTCCTGTATTGTTGTTGTTGGACAGGGGTGCTGCTCCTCGTCCATTCTTCATCACAGCTTTCCCTGTGTTATTATTAGCCTTCTTCTTGTTTTTCCACTTCTGGGGAGAAACGTGGTGGGCTTCAGGGATAGGGGCAGTGCCGGCTGGATGTAAATTATGAGTGGCTAGTAGTAAGTCTCGATTCTGCTCTGCCCTAAGTAGGCATGAGATCAGATCAGAGAATTGCGTGAAGTTGCGTTCACGATACTGTTGCATGAGGATTGCATCTTTCTCGTGAAACGAGGTAAATGTCTTTTCCAACATGCGTTGTTCTATCACTTCTTCACCGCACAACTTCAGGCGTGAGGTGATGTTATGAAGTGCAGAATTATACTCAGCGACGGACTTATAGTCCTGAAGTCTGAGGTTTTCCCACTCATAACTGGCACGCGGTAATATAACATCAATTTGATGTTTATACCGTGCCTCCAGCGCTGTCCACAGGTCCTTTGGGTCCTCAACCATTAAGTATTCAGCCTTTATGGTCCGATCTATATGTTTCCTAATGTAGATTATGGCTTTCGCCTTATCTACATCGGATACAGTGGTTGAAGTGCCGCTGCTGGATGCAGCAGAAGCATCGGCCGCTGCTGGGGCCGAGGAAGGAGCCAAAATGGACCCAAGGAGGGCTATCGAACGCAAGTGGAACTTCAGGTCCACTCGCCAACTCAGGTAATTCTTCCCTGCAGAGTCAAGGACTTCGAAATCGACGCTTGCCAATTTTGCCATTTTATCTACGCAATTTAAAATAAGCATGAATTAATTTAAAATTGAAATTCACGCATAACAAATAAAGTAAGCAAAATGTGGGGATCGGCCAGATACCCAAAAATGTAGAAAGTCCAAAGTCCGAATATACGGTCTATAAAGAAAAGAAAAATACAACTTGGAAACCCAGAATGGATCCCTATATTTTCAAATTTACGACGTCGTCTTCATTTTGTCGGTACCCCAGTCTTTGGCAAAAATACATATAATCCTCAATTACAAATTCTCTCAAAAAAGAAAATTAAATTGCAAGGAATTTAAAGGGTATCAAATTGGCCGATCCCAAAAATCACATTTTAGCTTACATAAATATCCACGCAGTTTATAAATGCTACAGGCATAAAATAAACAACCACGCATGTATATAACACAAGCATATAAAATATGGAAAAATAGACTATAAAATATAATAATCTCTCGGACCACGGGGAGACGTCATACACTGTTAGGTTAGTTTACTAATGGCAGAGCGGTCGCAGGATCCTTAAGATAATTATATTTTGAAAAAATCCTAATATTCCAAAATTTAATAATAATGCAATAGTGTTATTATTTTAGCAATATGAAAGACCGGGCGACAGGCCCATGACAAGGAATTAAAATAAATTAATAGTTTGAATTGGGCTGAGGCCCAAAAATATTAATCAGTGTAATATTTCATTTATATTTGGGCTGCAGGCTCATTTGCCCAAAGTTAACAAATTAATTATTGCAATAAAATTTAATGTGCTTCTTGCACTAAGTAGTCAAATTAAAATATTGTTAACATTTGGGCTGCAGGCCCAGTGTCAAAATTTTGAATTAATTTGGCTTCAGGCCGAATTAGTCAAATTAAAATATCATTAATACTTGAGCTTCACGCCCATTGGCAAAATTTTAATTGACAAAATAAGCTGGCAATTGGATTTACTGGGCTTCTGGCCCAATTGGGAAAACCCGAATAATAATTAAGCTGAATGGGGCTGCAGGCCCATAAAACTTATTTTCATGTATAATCTGGGCTTCAGGCCCAAATAAACAGCCCATCTAATTTATTATTTAAGATTTAGGCTGCTGGCCCATGGGATGTAATGTTCAAAAATTTAATTGAACATAAGCCCTAAATCAAATTTTTAGGATATTTGTAAGGGAATCTGAAAAATCCCCAAACCCAGAATTTTACAGATTCATTTCTCCCCCTTCTCACGTGGCGGCACACAAAGAGCCCCCCTCGTCTGGGGGAGAGCGGTGCGCAGGGCATGTTTCCTACTCTGTGACTAATAGTTAACAAACAATAGTTGTAAATTTCTTTTTTTTCATGCCTGTAAATTTTGTTCTTCTGTTTTTTTTTCTTTCTTAAATATATTTTGCCCTGACCGTTAAGTATAATTAGCATTGCTTGACTGGATTCATCCTCTTGATCGGTGATCGGTAAAATTCTGAACGTGGAAGACTTGTGGATAGCATCAGCAAGCTGATGTACATGCATGCTTTTGACCTTGGTCTGAGTACTTGGCCTTAAACCACATAGTTGATTAACAAAACTAGGATGCATCTGAAGGTGGACAGCCCTCATGCGGTTATGTCAATGTGCAGCTCACGAAATAAATGAGGTTCACCAGTTTGTAAGTATGTCAACTGCTAATGTACATGTATTGAGGTATTATTTGTAAGTTTATGAAATTTCCGAGTGATTTGGAAACATTCTTATAGATGTATAGGATATTTGCTACTCATTGTAAGGAAGAAGTTAATTGCGAAGTTGCAGATACATTCTTACAGCAAGTTTTTTTTAATAATTTTGATGAATATCAAAATGTTGCAGATTTATACAAGCCTATAGCTTTGCCTATAGTAAAGCTATGTAAAATCTTAGCTTACAATATTTTGTAAGTATCTACGGGATCGAAAAAGTTACATCTAGATCAAAGATCTAGGGACGATCGTGATAAGAAAAATCCGTAAATAGGCCCGCTCCCGAAATGCCCAAAATACAAATCCCCGCAACGGTTCGCCACAACGGTTTGCCGCAAGCCGGATCGCAGCAACAAATAGATTCCTTAGCGCGTAGAGGGTTAAATTTGAGGGGATTCGGGAGAAAAAGCTCAAAAATTTTAGAGCAAACGAGCTGATAACGTGTTGAAGGATTTTAGAGAAGAGAGTAAACAATCTCTCATAAGGAGTAACCATGGCACAAGCCATGGCTCTCTATATATTCAACTTAGAGAAAATAGGAGTCCAAGGGACTCCCCACTAACTTAGTGGGGAGTAATGGTGAGATGTTGAGGGGGGAGGCCAAAGGCCTCCCTCAACTCACAACATATATCATGTTAATCCAGATTGGAACCTATGGCACTTATGAGATTTAAATTTTAAATTTAAACATTAATAGTTTCATGTTTAATTGGACCGCTGGCATTCGAATAATGCTCGTTATACTCGAGGTTAGCAGACTATGCAGCCAGCTAAGGGATGTAACTTTTTTTAAAAGACAACTATGCCTTCTATCCTACTTATTCATGTCCTTTATTGCACCAAGCACTATGCTATGCCCATCCACTGTATACGTATCAATACATATGGACATTCTCATTTCTAATTCCAAAATAAAAACCCCAGCATGATATTCTCTCGTTCACTCTAAGACGTCATCTTTCTTAAACATGCATGTTTTATAATCGTTTTTTTGGTAAATTAGACATTACATATGTAAACTATTAGGGGTACTAGACATTACATACGTAAACTATTATTATTTACAAATACCCTCATTGACGTGGGGACATTGTTACATTTATCCATAATCTCACTATCACGAGAGCCCCATGGGACCTACAATGCTATTGAACATACCTAATTATAAGTTTAACTAATTGTACACACCCTCGTAAATTTCTCTCAAATTAAATGGAGTGATTGTGGTGATGATAGGGAAGACGACGAGGTGTCAGCAAGGGGATGAAGGAGGATGAGGAGTGGATGATTGTGATGATTATTATGATGGCAATGAAAAGGAGGGATTGGTGGTGATAGGCATGATGAGAAGGATGTTGACGATGATGACAAAGAGGATGAGGAGAAGTGTTGACGAGCTTTTTGGTCACCACGTCAAGTATTTAGAGTACAAGAGTACAATGTGGTTCACAAAATGTGGGTTTAACAGTTGATCGGGGATGGGGCAAGCTATCCCCAAGTTGATCAGACCCACTCCGAGCTATTGGCCACTGACCAGGCACTGAGCGAGTTGATCTTGGGCTGAAGAGACCATGATTTGAGCGGTTGAGATCAAGGCTGGGTTATCTCCAAGAGACCTCATACTATTGAAGTCAGTTCCAAGCTGTTGAAGACAGATCCGAACTATCTGCTTATTGCCTTCAGTGGATGAAGTCAGGTTTGGGCTGTCTTTTTCAGGTCCAAGCTAGTCAAGACTATCTCGACCAGTCCGAGTGACCTCTGCCAGGGCCGAGCTATCCTAGCTAAGCATGAGCTATCTCTGAGCTATCTCCCAAACTCCTTTCTGTTTCCTTCAATACGAAGGGCCTGCAACACGAGGAGCTCATCAGGGGGGTCGCATCTGGGGTCCGACCTAAATCCAATCCGATGCTTAAGTCAGTTAGTGACTCAAGGAGGGCTCGGGGCAACCGTATCCAACATGTTGGGAGGTCATCCACTAGTTATCTCGTCCGACCTAAATTTAAGGGTTTGCGTGGAGCAGATACCGGAGTTTAAAGTGTCTAGTTTTTTGAGAGTGTTGTCCCAAAAACGCCTCTCAACTTCTCCCTTCGTCTGTGAGACTATATATAGGCGGTGTCCAATGAGGGGTGTTGTAATGCATTAGCATTTAACCCAGTTAATTTTGCTCGTCTTAAGTTGTCGATATTGATGACGGGGTAACTGCTTGTCATTGAATGCCTTTTATGAAGGAGCCCAATGGTTGTCTGGCTGTTGCCTTCAATGGAGAAGTGGTCGGCCTCCGGAGCTGCTGGGCCGAGCCTGTAGGCTTTTAGGCTTGCCTGCTGGGCCGAGCCTGTGGGATTTCGGGCTTGTCTGTTGGGCTGAGCCTGTGGGCTTTCGGGCTTGTCTTCTGGGCTAGACCTTTGATATATCAAGAAGGATAATGAGAAATGTGCACATTTGATGATTATGAAGAGCGTGATGATGACGAGGAGGAAAAAGAGTGTGATTATAACGAGGAGAGGAGGAGAGTGAGGAGAAGGATGTGGTGATGATGAATAATTAGGTTGTATTAGAATTAAAAATCCACTTAAAAGAGTTTAATGGAAATTAAATTCATGTAGGGTCATATAAAACCCGATTTAGTAGAAAACTTGATGTCGTCCTCACCTTAAGAGTATATTTGTAGCAAACAATAATTCAGATATGTAAAATCTAGTGTTTCCAATGGTTCTGGAGATGGTTTTTCTTTCTAATTTAGATGTTTAACCAAGCATTTATATAACTTTTTAATGAATCATGGGGTCGGCACTCGAGATGACTCGACCGACGGATGACTAAGGCCCACGGGACCCACAAGAGAAGCCCAATATCGACTCGGTCAAAGCTCATTGGCCAGTCGACCATTGCATTCCCCTCACTCGAACGTGGGATTAAATACGAGCACGTAATTAGCGGGAACGTGGACACCATTCGCTCATAGTAAAGGGGGAAGATCGTGGCACCATAATGAGTGACTGTTATCTCCCCAACGTCACTGAGGAGACCCAGGAGGTCTATAAATACCGCATGGTTCCAATTTTCATGGTACGGGATCTAAGACATAGACTCTACTCCTTCAACTGATATTTCTTACATTATAGAGCTTGCAACGTCAAATCTGAGACGAACCTCCGTGGGTCGATCTCAGCTGCTCCAAGCACACTCTCATCCTTAGGTTCACATACTAACTTAAGCATCTGAGAGGATTTGGGTCGGGACCTAGATCCAACCCCCCTAACGTGTCTTTGTGGTGTAGATCGACAAGTCGCCATCTTCCACGAGGGTCGCTTCCAAGCTTCCCAATATCTAACGATCGACATACAAGCTGTTCGAGGGTCGAGTGAGCACCACATCATATTCTTCATCCATCATCCGACCCTGGTTCTACCAACCTAGGGTCACACTTAACTAGCTGACGAGACTCCGACTCAGCACAAAGTGACACCGTCAGCTTGACAACTGTCTCGGTCATTTTTGGCTTTAAAGTTTGGCACCGTCTGTGGGAAACTCGTTAACCAGCTTGACATCCTGAAGTGATCAAAAGTTATGTCGGCTGGACCCAACAAGATCAGACCGATCCAAGGTCCGAAGGAGAAACAAAAAGCAAACAATGTCCTGGTGGAGGATGCCGCGGACTCTATGTCCACATCAAAGCAACCATCGAAGGCCACCAAGGAACCTAAGGTGACCCAAGGGGGATTATCCCAATTCACGGAGCGGATCGACAGACGTCTCGGTGCTTTGGCAACCTTGATACGCCAAAGCATGGGGAATCCATCGCTTTTAAATGAGCAATTGCCACCCTCGAACCCGACCCTGACGCCGACTAGGGACGCAACCTTACTCAGGGATCGGGGGATCCAAGGAAAGATCGACTAGAGATCAGCCCACACAACGCAACCACCGCGTCTCACCAATACGGCGGAATGAGGGTTGACAATCGTGCTTTCGTTCTCCAAGGGGAGCCCATCCCCTCCAATTATAAGGAAGCGACCTGCAACATCCTAGATCAGGTAATATACGAGGCTCCCTCGGGTTATAACCCTCTTAATCTTGCAGGTGAGGAGAGATGAAATCCCAAATCGATCAAAAGGAGCTAACTACGTGCAAGGCAGAGATGGAAGGTCTCTACTAATCCAATCCGCACTTCGACGAACTCCACTAAAGGAGAATGTCACATATGCTCATCCTATTTCGAAATTCAAACTTCAGGCCTTACCATCTATGATGGCAGAGGCGACTCGTGGTCACACATCCACAAATATCTGAACGTGATGCTGCTTCATGGGGCCGATGAGCCATACCTTTGTCGAGCCCTCCATGCTACCCTATTCAAAAGGGCAAAAGGCCGGTATGAAGGGCTACCCGACGACTGTATTAGGTCATTTGACGAATTTGCAGATATGTTCTGCAAGCAATTCGTCGTGGGTCGATGTCCTAAGAAGAAGTCCCCCTACCTCTTCTCGCTCAAGCAGAACGAGAACGAGTCGATTCGAGCTTGTTGAGTATTGGTGTTTCATACCAATGTTATTTTGATGATGATCACAACATTATGTTGTTGCTAATGACTCTCTTGTTTTAGTCTCTTAGTTACATTTCAAGAATATCATTTTTGGAGACTAAACACTTGGTGTAAGGATGGACATCAAGTGGAGAAGGGACAAAGCTTGGACTCAAATGGTGCCAAAGCTTGGAGATGATGGGGAGCATCAAGGAATCAAGACTGAAGCCATAGACTCTAAGAAAAGCAATGTAATCTATGAAATATTTCATTTATTGCTTTTCTCCTTTTGAGTCTAGGTTTAATGTAATGCCTTGATAGATGGTCTACTCATTCATGCATATGCATTTAACCATCTTAGTGAGCCTTAGGATTATCATAGAATCCAACCCAATAGGTTCATCTAGCCCAAAGACTCAATTGGAGTCTCTGGCTCTCCAAAAGTCGCCTGCTAAAGGTTTTACAGTCGACTATATGATTCCAGTCGCCTGTCGAGCCTTCTACAGTCGACTGTAGTGCACTGCTCAAGTCAACATTTTTATTAACTCTACTTGAGCTTTTCGCATCAGTCGACTGATGTTCAATTTACAGTCGCCTGTGAAATGGTCAACAGTCGTCTGAAAGGCGTAAGTGCGAAGATTGCTTCTGTCTGTTTTATTCCATCTCATGCAGCAGTCGACTGATGAAGGATAAACAGTCGCATGTCTATTTTACAGTCGACTGTCATTTGTTCATCAGTCGCCTGTATGCATACTGAGAGTAAGTTGCAACTCTCTGTTTTATTCCATCCCCTCCAGCAGTCGCCTGATGAATGATATACAGTCGACTGTCTGTTTTACACTCGACTGTGTAGTCTTCTACAGTCGACTGTCATGGCTCAGATTATAACCGTTGGGAATTATTTAGCCGTTGGACAGTCGACCGTCATTTGTTCATCAGTCGACTGTCGCTGACGTTTCAGCCCAAAATCTAGCCATTGCAACTTTTTGTTTTTGGCTGTTTTCTTGGCTTTTGAGAGTTCCTATAGGGTTCATATATATATGAGAGGGCTGAGTTCATTGGAACTTCCTGATGCTATTGAAAATCTTCTGAGATTAAATAAGCCACTCTCAAACTCTCTCATTTCCCTCTTAGAGCTCTAAATCTCCTTCATGCATTGAAGTCAAGCTCAAGGGAAATCATCCAAGTGCTCTCAGGCAAATCTCATCACTTGGAGATTCTCTTCCATGCCTTGCATTCATTTATGAGTAAGTACGTCTCAAGGCATAGGTAAGGGTATTTGTTTTGCTTTGTGTTTCTTTGAAACCCTAATTCTCTTTGTGGGAATTAGACATTCTCTTTATGGGAATTAGATATTCTCTTAGTTGGAATAACTCTCTTTGTGGGAGTTTGGTGTCCTGGTATAGGGCTAACCCTAATTCTCTGAGTGGGAGTTAGAAATTCTCTGTGTGGGAGTTTGACCTGTGTGTAGGGTTGGTTGGGTTCTTGTATAGGACAAAATCCTCTGTGTGATGTATCTCTTTGTGGGATTTGTATTGACTGCTCTTTATGGGAAATATAGTGAATATTGGTGTGGCTGGATGTACCCAAGTTTGGGGAACCAGGATAATATCTTGTGTTTGCGTTTGGATTAATTGTGTTGATTAATTCCTCTTGCATTTATTATTCCGCATTTGCAAGTTTAATTTTAATTGCACGATTTATTGCCATTACTCTATTCACCCCCTAGAGTGTTTGTTGTTAATATTGCAAGGTAGACGGTCCTTACAATTGGTATCGGAGCGAGGTTATAGCATACAACAACGATGGCATACAACGCTTCATCCATGTCTCATGAAGAATGTCTATCAACCGTTCGACTCCTGCTCTTCAACGGAACCAACTATCCAAGTTGGAAGATCAAGATGATGATCTACTTGGAGGGTCAAGACCTATAGGACATCACGGAGTCGCCATTTGAGAAGTCTACTACACCTGTGGCTTCAAGAACAAAAGCGGAGAAGGATTCGATCAAATTCAATATGAGAGCTATGAATGCATTCCATTGCGCCCTCACTCACAATGAGTTCAACCGCATCTCCATGTACAAAACGGCCAACGAAATTTGGCATACATTGGAGATTTCTCATGAAGGGACTTCGAAGGTAAAGAAATCTAAACAATGCGTATTTAGATCTAAATATGAGTTGTTTAAGATGTAGGAAGGTGAAAACATCTCGGAGATGTTCACAAGAAGAAATCAAAACAATGCGTATTTAGATCTAAATATGAGTTGTTTAAGATGCAGGAAGGTGAAAACATCTCAGAGATGTTCACAAGGTTCACAGATATCGTGAACGCTTTGGACGGACTTGGGAAGATGATTTCCTAAGAGGATCGAGTAGAGAAGATCCTTGAATCGCTCACATTTCAATGGGAGTCAAAGGCCAATGGTATTTTGGAGTCTAACGACATGTGCAAATACACCGTTGAGGAGTGCATTGGGAATCTCATGGCGTATGAAGTGAAACTTCAACACAAGAAGGAGATTCAACCAACCAAGCCCGAGAAGCAAAAAAGGGTTGCATTCCATACCGAGAAGGAGCCAATCGAGTGGAGAAAGAAGTTCCATCGGGAAGCTTCGAGTGAAGATGATGGAGAAGATGATGTTAGCGACGATGATTACATCGAGCTTGCCAAGCATTTCAAGGCATTCCTCACGGGCAAGCACGGTAAGTCTTTGTCAAAGTTTGCCTCCAATTCTAACAATATTCCTACTTGTTACACTTGCAGTGGTAAAGGTCATCGCTCTACCGAATGCCCTTCCAAACCCGACAAAGAAAATTACAAAGGAAAATGGAAGAAGCATTGTAAATGCAAGTCCAAATTCACGAACCAAAAGAAGGGACTTGTCGGCACATTCGATGACTCGGATGAGGATTCATCTAGTGACGAAGAGGGAGATGACAAGGAGCAAGCCCACATGTGCTTTATGGCAAAAGGGGAAGAGTCTTCCTCAAGCTCTAGCGAGGAGGAAAGCGATGGTGAAGAAAAAGAGGAGCCAAAGCTACCATATGAGGAGCTCGAGTATCGCTTCAATGTGGCCTCCAACGTGGCAAGTAAGTGCATCGACTCATATGATAAATTGAAAGCAAATTTTAAAAATGCTTTGAGTAGGTTGCATGCCTTAGAATCTACTAGTGTAAATAATAATAATGCTTTGCATGTTTGTGATACTAGTGTGAGAGACACACTTCTCTCTCAAGTTAAGGATTTGAACATAACCAGTGAAAAATTAGTAGCTCAAAACCTTAGCTTAGAAACTCGCATTCAACAACTTACGTTGAAATGCGAAGAGGAATCACAAAAGCTCATAAGCTTTGTTCATGCTAGGGATTCACTACAAGGTTTGCTTGAAAAACAACATCCGGCAAACCATAGAGGAGGTTTGGGATACACTCCAAAGGTGGTTACCAAACCTGCATCTAATTGTTCTTTTGGTGCAAATACAAGAAATATTGCAAAAGCACCTAAGAAGAATCACCATGCCTTCTTGTATAACAATAACACCAACAAGAAGCTTGTAAATCACAAGCTGGTGAGGAAAAATGAAAATACTTCATTTTTTGCTAAGAAGCAAAATCCTCACTTTATGCATGCTAATAAAATATTTTCTACACATAAGCATGCCACATCCATCCCTCTTGCAAAGGCAACCCCCTTGCCTCGAAAATCCTTGAGTTTATGGATTCCCACTAGGTCTAGTGTGCAAGAGAGGGATAGTTATATTAACTCTCTAGTTAGGGATGTGATCACCTCATGTGATTACATTAGGAAATCAAACTCCTCTTGGGTTTGGTTCCCTAATGTTTAGGTTTCTCACACATATGCATATTGCATGTGTATTGTGCTTAAATATTTATTTTAGCATACCCATTGTTTGCATGTGTTTCATGATTTTGAAAATGTTTCCAAATTTATTTTTCATGCAAATGGGGACCTTGGGGAATACATTGGCATACATGCATTTGTTGATCCATATGTATGTCAATGGGGGAGTTAATATGTGTATGTTTAAAATATTTTAAAACATTAAACATTTTAAACATATTTTAACTCTCATTTTGGGTTGTTCTTGGGATCATTCTTACAATTGATGTCATTTTCCAATTGGTTATGATGGTTTCAAACTCAACCCCTTGGATATTGCCAACATGGTTCATGTTATACTTTGTTTTGGCAATGTCATTGTGTATCAATGTAGCTTGATTTTTCCATATCTATTGCTTTGATACACTTTACGCCCATGGCTCCAATTATGATTAACAATTAGTAAAGAGAATTATCTTTCAAGATTCTTTTTCTACAATTGGTATTATCTCAATTGTTATAGATCGTTTATCTCTTTCTTTACAATTGGGTTTAGATCCTAGAAGTCAAAATTTGACCATTTCAATGATCTAGGGGGAGCATGAGATAGTGACTGAAACCCACTAAATTTTTACAATTTGGTATCATACATCTCATTATCTCTTGCATATTGTCACATCTTTGATTAAGATGACAAGGGGGATATTATTGATGTCCACCTTTTTGACGATGTCAAAGGGGAGAGATATATGCATTATGTAAATCTTGTATTTCATACATATGCATATTGAGAGAGATATATATCTATGGTGAGAGATATGTGGGATTATATAAACCATCCATGTCTACATGTTATATTCTTATTGCAATTGGTTTATGTAATCCAAGCCTATTATATGTCACCTTGGTTTCTCATTATTTCGTTTGGTATAATGAGTATTCTCAATTGTATATCTCATTTTTTCAATTGGTGCATATAAGTAGGGGGAGCTCATTAGCATTGTGCCTTATTTCTTTATGTTTTACATAATGTGTGTCATCATAAAAAATGGAGAGATTGTTGAGTATTGGTGTTTCATACCAATGTTATTTTGATGATGATCACAACATTATGTTGTTGTTAATGACTCTCTTGTTGTAGTCTCTTAGTTACATTTCAAGAATATCATTTTTGGAGACTAAACACTTGGTGTAAGGATGGACATCAAGTGGAGAAGTGCCAAAGCTTGGACTCAAGGGGTGCCAAAGCTTGGAGATGATGGGGAGCATCAAGGCATTAAGACTGAAGCCATAAACTCTAAGGAAAGCAATGTAATCCATATAATATTTCATTTATTGATTTTCTCCTTTTTTGAGTTTAGGTTTAATGTAATGCCTTGATGATGATGGGAAATCGAATCCCACCCCAATTGGTTTTGATGATGAGCACACCAAATGATGTTAGTGTACTAACTACACTACAAGTGTGCAGGTTATACGACAAATGGTGACTTTACACATACTCCGAAGAAACTCAACCACACTCGAGACAAAGATGAATTTGCTAGTTCTACATCAAGCACAAGATGAAGTCAGTGCTCAAGCCTAAATGAAGAAGGAACTCAAATTCAGGAGAAGCAAGCTTTCACCAGATCAGCTTCCCGGAGGTCTTGTCTTAAGTGTAGTGTGTGAGTTCTTCGGATAATGTTAAAGCCAAAGTAAATATAGCACACACACAAATGATTTCAAAAATAAATGTTTAAAATGTTTAAAATCATGTTTAACTCTTGAGAGCAATTGCTAGCTTTTTTTCATATCCTAGTAGTCAATCTCTATTACACCCAGTAATTGACTACACTCTCTGCTAGCTGAAGTTTCAGGAGAAATTGCTCTAGGAGTCAACTACCAAAGGAGGGAGTCGACTACCAGCTGGAAGCAATTTTCAAATGAAACGCTCTGAGAGTCGACTACCACTCCTATGGAGTCGACTACCAACTGGCAAATTTCAAATGTTTTTGACCCCCTGATTTCATTCTTTTATCCTTAATTTTTGGAACAAAAGTCAAACTTCATTTGAAATTTGAATCCTCTCTTATCATTATAAATAGAGGACTCTATAAGATCTTTTTATACAACAATATATTATTCAATATCAAATTCTTAAAAATCTCTATTATGCAAAAATTCTCAGATCTCTTTTTTTCTTGCTCTCATTATTTTTAGCCAAAATTTGTTTTAATTTCTGATCTCCTAATTATTTTCATAGCTATTATCTTTTTGAGATCATATTCTATTTGGCTATTAAAATCGTTTTTCAAAATCAGTATTCTTCATTTTTTACATATTGAAAGAATTTTGAAAACAAATGATCTAGATCACAAAGAATCATTCTATATCTTTGTGTGATCTAAAAAATCGATTTGAATTCTTTTAGCCACGTAATACACATGTTATATTTTACTTTGGCTATATAATTCCGGGTGTAAATCCAAACTCAAATAATTTTGGTGGTGAGTTGGAAATCGTTCTTATTTGTGATTTTCCCTTTGTTGAAAGGGAGTTGGAAATCCTAGACAAGTCTAGGTGGTTGGAAATCCTGGTCAAGGCTATGTGTTTGGAAAATCCTAAAGTGAAGTTAGGTGCTTGTATTGCTAAGCCAATAGTGGAAAATCTCGTATAGGATTGGTCGAGAACTGGACGTACCCAAGTTGCGGGGAACCAGGATAAAAATCTCTGTGTTTGCATTTGCACTCTTCTGCGATTGTTATACTTATTCTTGCATTCTTTATTTGCTAACAAATTGTAATTTGTTCATATTATTTGAATATAATTCTTTTGTTTATATCCGCTGAGTAAAGATCAATATTTCTGTAAAGATATTTGTTTTGTAATCTTATAATCTTTCGGTAGAGTTTTGCCTAAAAATCTGTTGGGAATCGACTACCATTCATAGGGAGTCGACTACCTGATGTGCTATCTCTCTGATCAACATTGCTTATGAGATTAACTTGTTGATTAAGAACCAAGCGTAGATCACTCTACTTGGTTTCTTAGGCAACATTAGAAGGATTATAATTGTGCTAACCAACAAACGAAAAAGATTTATTATTTGCACAACACTATTCAACCCCCCTTCTAGTGTTCTTTATCATCCACAGGATCCAACACTTGGTATCAGAGCGGGGCTATAAAGGCGATGGCATCAACATTTTTTCACTCCGAAGGACTTAACACCATGCGACCACCTCTGTTCAACGGAACGAACTACGCTAGCTGGAAGATCTGAATGAAGACTCACTTGGAGTCACTAGACATCGAAGCGTGGACCGTCACTAAAGTTCCATACATCATACCTACCGAAGTTGAGTTCGGAAAATGGTCAGCCAATGTCAAGAAGAAAGCCAATCTCAATGCAAAGGCGATGAATGCACTATTTTGCACCGTAACAGGTAATGAATTCAATCGAGTCTCCCAATGCGAGACATCACATCAAATATGGCACACCCTTCAGGTAAGTCATGAGGGAACTAAAAAAGTAAAGAATCCCGTATAAATGTTTTACATTCTAAGTTTGAATCTTTCAAAATGGAAGAAGGAGAGAGTATCACCGATGTGAATACTCGTTTTACTAACATCACAAATGAGCTCGCAGAACTAGAAAAGAAACTTTCTGAATACGAGCAGGTGATGAAGATACTGAGATCTCTCCGACCCAAATGGAAAGGAAAGACAACAGCCATTCGAGAAGCGCACAAAGTGAAGGATCTTACCATCGAAGAGCTGATGGGAAATCTCATGGTGTATGAGATTGAACTTGAAGAAGACAAGAAGATCGAAGAAAAATCAAAGAAGAAGAATCTTGCTTTCAAAGCTCAAGAAGAAGATTCTGACTACACTGACAAAGAGGACCATATTGCTTTCATCTCAAAGAACTTTAAAGAGTTCATCACAAGTAAGTATGGTATACATTCTTTCCGACCTACTAATAGTATTATTTGTTTTGGTTGCAATAAACCAGGACACGTCAAAAGAGATTGTCCCCTGGAAAGGAACAACCGTGATTCCAGAGATTGTGGGAAGAACCGAGAAAGCAATGAAAGGGGAAACAATGGAAGAAACAAATTCCGACGACCAAAGAAGGAAGCTTACGCGGCTTTCGATCAGAGCAATGTTTCTTCGTCTGATGAATCCTCAGCAGACGACAATGATGAAAAAAGAGAAACAACACACATGTGCTTCCTTGCTTCCACATCCTCTAAGGTAAGCTCGCATCATGATTCATCTAGTGATAGTAAATGGAGAAGACATGGATTATAGGGGAGCATATAAGGAGCTATGCAAAATGCATGAAAAGCTCATAAAAGAACATAGAAGAACACTTAGAAATATTAAAAGAGATGTTAAAGAGAAAGAAGAGATTATTAAAGAGAATAGTTTTTTGAAAGAAAAGAATGATTCTTTGCAAAAAGACATTCTTTCCATGAATGAGAAAGTTGAAAATTTAAATAATCTTCTCGCATCCGTCAAAGATAAATACAACTCTACGATGAAGATTGTTGAAAATTTCAACAAGGGAAAAGGAAAGCTAGACAGTTTAATAGAAAATCAAAAGGCTTCATCTAGTAAAACCAGACTTGGATATGATTCAAACCATACAAGGAACGTGTTAAGCATACTAGGATGCATCATACTAATCAAAATTTTCTGAGCATCTGGATACCAAAGAACTTGACCGATCAAAGGCAACAAAGGCATGCAACTGATTTTATTCGTAAAATTCATTTAAATAAAAATTATCGATATGTTTCTAATAAAGGAACTAAACCATATTGGATTTGGTTTCCTAAAGACTAACCTCTTGGACTCAATATATAAAGAGTACCATAAACGTTTATATTTTCAGGTACTCTAAAATGAAAACATGGAGGGAGAACAAAATCTGCACCAAAACACTTTGCGACAAAAAGCAGATTGCTTCACCAAATTCAAATTTGTTTGGATGATTAAATGATTGATAATTCCATTTAAATTTTATTTATATGCTTATAAATGTTTATGTCATCATAGAGTAGATTTTTAGAAGATACGCACTCATCATTGGACCAAAATCCCTCGGGATGCGAAAACAACTCAGACCATCAGAGAGTCGACTACCACCATCAGGGAGTCGACTACCAGCATGATGTGCGGATTTCTGGGTTTGTGTGTTTTTGAATTTTTTTCCTAACTTTTGTTGGGTTCCATTTAGTCAAACGGGTTCATAACCCAAAGGTAACTTAAGCCCAATACGCAATCTTGATCTCAACCCTTCATTGTTTGATTTAAAGGCCTCTATTCATCATCTCCTTTCACCCCAAGAGATAAAAACCCCAATGCAATCGGCCATAGGTAGCCGGCTACCTCACTCTCGCCTCTCTTTGAAAGCTTTTGTGCTCTCCTGGGTTATTCATCTCCTCTCATCATCTCCTCAAGAAAATCACATGGTAACAACTTCTCTTATCAACTTTTACTTTATTTACCTCTTGTTATTATTGCATGTCTAGTTTTGTAAATCAATCTTGTTTTATCTAGATGCCTTTCAAGAGATTGATTTCAAAGAAGAGGAAGGTTACAAATGAATCTATCTCTGAAAAGGAAATTATCATGCCCTATCTTTTTAGAACCACTACTTATGGGCATTTCGTCAAAATTTCCAACAAGCAAATTCTTCATGAGAGGTTCGTAAAAATTGATCATCTAGAAAACTATGGCATTGATGTCATATTGGAATTTCAAAACTTGGCCAATCTCTTTCCTGTTGAAAATATCTATCTTTGCTATCCTAGGCTTGTGCATCTTTTCTATGCCAACATGGACTATGACCTTGCTAAGAGTAGATTCATCACCAAAGTGCTAGACACGAAACTAGCTATAACTGTGAAATCCTTAGGAGAAGCTTTAGGAATCCCCTACACCGGTATGTTATTGGATAATATAGAGATGGTTGATGAAAATATTTTGGAGAAAATGTATTTGCCTGGAAGATATTTTCAAACAAAACTTCCATGTAGTGATCTTCGCTATCCAGGAAGAATCCTAGCAAATATATTGTCTTACAATATAACTCAGAAATCTGGAAGCCACTCTGTGTTAACTGAGAAGCAAGCTAAGTGTTGGAAGCAACGATCTTTGATCTTGGTTTGATGATGACAAACGTGTCGTTATATCTAATGTGTGTGCTTAGTGTGTTTCAGGCTTGGCGAAACAATATACTTTCACTATTTGGAGGTATTGCTATTCGTATAGCTATTTAGGAGTGAGAGAGATTGCTTTGCATAGAGCAAAGTAGACTTGGTCAAGATGAAGAGATGAGAAGAAGCCAATTCAAATCTCATGGGGATTTAGTCAAATCAATTAGAAGATCTCATCCTATTTCCTAATCCTTCTCCAATACAAAATCCCAATCAAATTATAAGATTCCTTTATCATAGGGATTCCACATCATCCTAGCCGCACAAACAAAAACCATAGGGCCAACTATATAAATCCCATCACCACAAGAGAAGCAAGTTGAGGCTTACAAAATATTGGGGGGCAACAAAATTGGTGCGGCAAACACAAAAAATAAAGGAGAGGGGCTACAAAATTTTTAGAGCGGCGAAAAACAAAAGAGAGAGCCGGCCATATATCCATCACACAGCTTCATTGCGTAACATTATAGAGAGAGAGAGAGTAATAGAGAGGTCCTTTATCTTCATCCTCAAGCAAACAAGGCACTTCATGCAAATATTTTTCTTCAGACCTTCTCCTACATCTCCCAAGGCCAAAGGATCTTCACGACATCATCCTTCGAAGCTGCCGTCGAAAGGAACTGCCGAGTTCGCCGTCGTCAGAGAACGCCACGTCGAAGTCGCCACCGTGAAGAAGCGCTCGAAGGCGTCAATGTCAGGCGCTGCTGCTTCTTGAAGAATCTTACGCCATTGAAGATGCTGCTGAATGTCGCCGTATTGACGCAGTCGCTGCTTAAAGCCCGTGCCCAAGAACTCATCGATGCTGCAGTCGAGAGATCGCCGGAGAAGCTGAAGCTCTCGTCTCCGTCATCGCCACAAACTTGAGGATCACCGAAGCTCGCCCGCTGCTGCTGTAAACGAAGTCACCGTCGGAGCTGCTGTTCAAGTCGGAGAGCTCGTCGCTGTAACAACCGAAGAGCCCGTCGCCACCGTCATCTGTCTCACTGTCGAAGAGCAATCGGAGAAGACGCTCAGAGACGAAGCCATCGCCGCGAGTTCGAGTAGCTGCAAGCCTTGATGTACGGTAGAGAAGCTGAGTCACCGCTGTCGCTCGCTTGGAGAGCGCCGCTTGGTCGAAGCTGCCCTGTCGCGGAGGAGTTCGTCACCGTAGAATGAAGCTGCCCTTACTGTCACCATCGCCGAGATTGCTCTCCGTGACTTGATTGCCACCGACGAGCTCTAGGCGCTGTCGTGCCCTCTCCGACGTCGAGTTGCCATACTGTGACGAGATCCGTCGTCGAAGCGAAGACGGACGGAGAAGCTTCAGCTTGCATGCCCTAAGTTCAAATCGTAATCGAAGAGCTGCTGATGTGGCTGCGTGAAAACGAAATCAACGACGGGGATTAACTCAACCTATTGAAATCGACGGTAGAGATTAAACGTGACGGCCGGTGATCACGTGAAGAAGAAAGAGCGAACACGATTAATTTCGTGCTGACGTGGCGTTGAGTTATAAAGAGTTACTTTGCGCACAGACAGAAGAAATTTAAGATTGAACTACAGTTGCTTTACGCACAGACCTATTTGCGCACTAAAATTCAAAGGGCTACAACTTGACATCCAGGAGTCGGATTGAGACACCGTTTGCGTCAGATTGGAGCTGATGACGTGCTGATTGACAGAGACGCCTACATAGACACAAACTGAGCATTTCTAAACCCTTAAACTCTTTTATTCGTGTCTTAGTATAACGTTTTCTGTGGGAAAACTTTACCTATATTTTGTGACTATTTTGGGACTTGTCTGGTTGGGGCTAGACAAGTGGGACCCAGCTAGTTTGGGACTAGCTGGTAGAAAGCATTACTAGGATTGATGGTGAGAGGAAACACTGTGTGTGGGGTACTGAGAGCCTGGCGAGTGTAGAGACGTAGAAGGTGCTCTGAGCGTGCTCTAACTTGTGGTTTTGTACCTATTGCGCTACTCAATACTAGTATCTGCTTTGGGGGCTGGAGTGGGTCGAAGGGTCGACCGAACCAGGGTAAATCTGCTGTGTACTCTGTGTCTGCTTTTTATTTACACTGTTGCTGCTATAACTGCGTGTGTTTATTCGTGGGTTGCACGAATTATTTTTATAAGCCTATTCACCCCCTCTAGGCTAGGATCCAGATCCAACAAGTGGTATCAGAGCCAGTTTAGTAGATCTAGCTAGATTGACCATGTTTAATTCAATGGATAGTGCTTTTGCTGAGGGTCAGTCTGTTTCACGTCCCCCTAAGTTTAATGGAGGTGATTATGCTTATTGGAAAAATCGTATGAAAATCTACCTTATTTCTGTTGATTATAAAGCTTGGCAAATAATTGAAAAAGGATATAAACTGCCTGCTATTAAAGTAGAAAATGTTGAGATTGAAAAACCAAATGACAAATGGGATGATAATGATTGGAAATCTTATTCTTTAAATGCTAAAGCTATGAATGCTCTCATTTGTGCACTTGATAAATCTGAATAAAATAGAATCTCACATTGTTTAACTGCGCAGGAAATATGGCATACATTGGAGGTGACGCACGAGGGAACGTCACAGGTGAAGGAGTCTAGACTTGCACTTCTGAGCATAGAGTACGAGGGATTTCACATGCTACCATCAGAGACCATATCAGAGATGTTTGCGAGGTTCACCAACATTATCTACAAGTCTAGCTCGCTCGGTAAGCCATATTTTAGCCTTGAGCAGGTGAGAAAGGTATTAAGAGCACTGCCAAGCTCTTTCAGACCTAAAGTCACTGCCATCCAAGAAGCGAAGGATCTATCACAAATGAGGGTTGAGGACTTGATAGGTAATCTAATGTCCCACGAGCTTGAATTGCAAAATGTGGATGAAAGGGAGAAACTTGAGGAGAAGAAGAAAGCTACAAAGCCACTTGCTCTGAAAGCTGACGAAAGTGAAGATGATGATGAGGACATAGCGCTAATGGTCAGAAATTTCAGAAAGTATGTCCAGACCAAGCAAGGAAGAACAGAAATGGCACCCAGGTTTAATCGCTCTAACTTTTTTCAGTCTTCTAAGCAAATTTATGATCAGAATGCTATTAATAGAATGACTTGTTTTAAATGCAAGAAAAGAGGACATCGAATGAGGGACTGCCCACATGAGACAGCTCAGATTGCTAAGAAAAAAGGAAAATCCAAGGTGCTAACTTGGGATATGGACAGCGAAGCTGAGAGTGAGGAGGATGATCATGTAGCCATCTCATGCATGGCATTGATGGGAATACACGATGAGGTAATTCCTGGTAGTAAAGATGAACTCCTTACTCTTTGTAAAGAAATGCAAGATAAAATAGTAGAGATCGAATCCACTATAGATGATTATCAAAATGAGAACTTTGAAATGCAACAATCTGAATATGATATGTCTAAAGAGATTGAAAAACTGAAAATTGAAATTGTTGCTCGTGACTCTACTATTGACACTTTGAAAAAGGAAAAGTCCAGTTTTAATGATGAAGCACCGTGTCTCTCTTGCCCTTCCTTGATGAATAATATTAGCATGCTTAAACTTGATTTGATTAAGCTTGAAACTGAAAAAGATGATGTGATTAGAGAGCTTAATGATAAATTCTGCATGTTGGAAAATGACTTTAAAAGAAAAATGTCTGAATTTGAAAAGAAGGAAGAGGAAAACAAGAGAGCTTTTATTAGTAAATGCATGATGCTTGTGGAAGAAAATAAACAATTAAAAACCAAAGTCTCTCATCTTGAAGTGGCCATTAAGAAATTCTCTATGGGAAAACAATCGTTGGACACTATTTTAGAGAATCTATTATATGGCAATAATAGAAGAGGACTTGGTTTTGGTCTGAAAAACGTTGAAAAGCAAAAATTCAAAAAATTCCATAATGTACCCTCTATTGCAAAGAACAAATATGCAAAGTGCTTTACTTGTGATAGTGTAGGCCACACTTCATATTATTGTAAATTTAGGAACACAAATATCAAGTTTAAACAAGTTTGGGTTCCTAAATCTTTAATGGCTAACATTCGTGGACCTTGTTGGATTCCAAAGTCACACTTAACACCTTTCATGTAGCTAAGGTGGAGATTTGGCGAGGAGCAAATTTTTCAATGTCTCATTCTTTTAGCTCCTTCGTCAAATAGCGACGAGAAGGTATAATTTTTATCCCTCTTTGCATTTCATTGCATACCTTCATAGTTTTTTGTGCTTGTTTTTATTTTGTTTTGTGTGCTAGCTTGCATGATTTGTAATGTTTTTATTTCTGAAAAAAAATTGAAAAACCAAAAAAAAGAGCTTAAAAGAATACCCTTTATGATTTATCTTAAATGGTATTGTATGAATGTTCAAGTCTATCCCTTGTAGAAGTCAATTCATTATTGTTGTAGCTACATGAACATGATGTTATTCTTTTTAGTAGCCATGACATGTCTCATAAGTTTTAAACTTGACTTCTACACCTACATTTGCACTTGCACGATAATTGACTCTTTAGTGCTTTTGGAGATTCTTTTGAAGAATAATGGAAAGTGAATGTAGGAGTGATTAATTTCTGAATTTTCTAAGGGATATGAAGTGTTTAGCCATGAATTAAAATTGAGCACAATAGAATTGCAAATAAAAAATGAAAATTGCTCCGTATGAAAAATGGATACACTTCATGGCTAATACACAACCCACGAGTATCCAACTTATGCTACATGGGTAATCATTAGCGTTGGTGTATATTACTCGTCAAGCAATGCCACCCCACATTTAAAAGTCCTCTTAGGCCATGTTTCGGGGTTCGGTAACTTGAACTCATCTTTGATGAGGTGGGAAAAATCAATCCTAGTGATATTCATGAAAAAATTGGAAAATGTGGATTGATTTGGTTGATTTTCTGAAATTGAAAATCCTTTAGTACTTTATTGTCTATATCACTACACTTACACAAAGGTGGAGACGTCTTGTTATGAAATTATATGAGCTTGGATTGTCTATTCTTTGGAAAGCTCATGCAAATTGCATGCTACATTTAATAATGGAATATTTTTTGCATGGAATATTTTTGTAACTTCATTAATCCACTTTTGGTGATTACAAAGGGGGAGAAAGAAAAGATTTGACAGATCTGATGTTTCGGTATTATTTGCTGAAGGGTGAGCTTGAGAGAAGGGGGAGCATGGTGTTATATTTACTATTTGTTGTGCATGCTGTGTAATGCTTGAATGACTCATCCATATATCATATAGCATTACACCCTTCAACACACTTCACACACCCTTTTATTGCTCAAATCTTTTATGGGTTTGTCATCACCAAAAGGGGGAGATTGTTGGAAGCAATGATCTTGGATCTTGGTTTGATGATGACAAACGTGTCGTTATATCTAATGTGTGTGCTTAGTGTGTTTCAGGCTTGGCGAAACAATATACTTTCACTATTTGGAGGTATTGCTATTCGTATAGCTATTTAGGAGTGAGAGAGATTGCTTTGCATAGAGCAAAGTAGACTTGGTCAAGATGAAGAGATGAGAAGAAGCCAATTCAAATCTCATGGGGATTTAGTCAAATCAATTAGAAGATCTCATCCTATTTCCTAATCCTTCTCCAATACAAAATCCCAATCAAATTATAAGATTCATTTATCATAGGGATTCCACATCATCCTAGCCGCACAAACAAAAACCCTAGGGCCAACTATATAAATCCCATCACCACAAGAGAAGCAAGTTGCGGCTTACAAAATATTGGGGGGCAACAAAATTGGTGCGGCAAACACAAAAAATAAAGGAGAGGGGCTACAAAATTTTTAGAGCGGCGAAAAACAAAAGAGAGAGCCTGCCATATATCCATCACACAGCTTCATTACGTAACATTATAGAGAGATAGAGAGTAATAGAGAGGTCCTTTATCTTCATCCTCAAGCAAACAAGGCACTTCATGCAAATATTTTTCTTCAGACCTTCTCCTACATCTCCCAAGGCCAGAGGATCTTCACGACATCATCCTTCGAAGCTGCCGTCGAAAGGAATTGCCGAGTTCACCGTCGTCGGAGAACGCCACGTCGAAGTCGCCGCCGTGAAGAAGCGCTCGAAGGCGTCGATGTCAGGTGTTGCTGCTCCTTGAAGAATCTTACGCCATCGAAGCTGCTGCTGAACGTCGCCGTATTGACGTCGTCGCTGCTTAAAGCCCGTGCCCAAGAACTCATCGATGCTGCAGTCGAGAGATCGCCGGAGAAGCTGAAGCTCTCGTCTTCGTCTTCGCCACAAACTCGAGGATCACCGAAGCTCACCCGCTGTTGCTGTAAACGAAGTCGCCATCGTAGAGCTCACCGTCGGAGCTGCTGTTCAAGTCGGAGAGCTCGTCGCTGCACTAACCGAAGAGCCCGTTGCCGCCGTCATCTGTCTCGATATCGAAGAGCAATCGGAGAAGACGCTCAGAGACGACGCCAACGTCGTGAGTTCGAGTAGCTGCAAGCCTTGCTGCACGGTAGAGAAGCTGAGTCACCGCTGTCGCTTGCTTGGAGAGCGCCGCTTGGTCGAAGCTGCCCTGTCGCGGAGGAGTTCGTCGCCGTAGAATGAAGCTGCCCTTACTGTCACCATCGCCGAGATTGCTCTCCGTGACTTTATTGCCACCGACGAGCTCTAGGCGCTGTCGTGCCCTCTCCGACGTCGAGTTGCCATACTGTGACGAGAGCCGTCGTCGAAGCGAAGACGGACGGAGAAGCTTCAGCTTGCATGCCCTAAGTTCAAATCGTAATCGAAGCGCTGCTGATGTGGCTGCGTGAAAACGGAATCAACGATGGGGATTAACTCAACCTATTGAAATCGACGGTAGAGATTAAACGTGACGGCCAGTGATCACGTGAAGAAGAAAGAGTGAACACGATTAATTTCGTGCTGACGTGGCTCTGAGTTATAAGGAGTTACTTTGCGCACAGACAGAAGAAATTTAAGATTGAACTGCAGTTTCTTTACGCACAGACCTATTTGCGCACTAAAATTCAAAGGGCTACAACTTGACATCCAGGAGTCGGATTGAGACACCGTTTGCGTCAGATTGGAGCTGACGACGTGCTGATTGACAGAGACGCCTACATGGATACGAACTGAGCATTTCTAAACTCTTAAACTCTTTTATTCGTGTCTTAGTGTAACGTTCTCTGTAGGGGGAAACTTTACCTATATTTTGTGACTATTTTGGGACTTGTCTGGTTGGGGCTAGACAAGTGGGACCCAGCTAGTTTGGGACTAGCTGGTAGAAAGCATTACTAGGATTGATAGTGAGAGGAAACACTGTGTGTGGGGTACTGAGAGCCTGGTGAGTGTAGAGACGTAGAGGGTGCTCTGAGCGTGCTCTAACTTGTGGTTTTGTACCTATTGCGCTATTCAATACTAGTATCTGCTTTGGGGGCTGGAGTAGGTCAAAGGGTCGACCGAACCAGGGTAAATCTGCTGTGTACTCTGTGTCTGCTTTTTATTTACCATGTTGCTGCTATAACTGCGTGTGCTAATTCGTGGGTTGCACGAATTATTTTTATAAGCCTATTCACCCCCCCTCTAGGCTAGGATCCAGATCCAACACTAAGTGCATATATGCATGCTAGGAAATATTCGTGTAAATTGGGCCAAAGTCTTCATGGAATCCATCCTTGCATTTGCTTCTTCTGATAGACCTTCCTCTACCCTAGCCCACGGTCATTACCTCACCATTCTGTTTATTGGATATAATGTACCTTTGGATAACGAAACCGAAATTCTGGAACCGGCTCGCATCTTTGATGTTCATGCTCTTGGACGAATGAATCTTCATAAAGATCTAGACCAGAACATTCCAGAAGAGAAGCTCGCTGCTGAAGGAGGATCATCATCCTCAAAGAAGAAATGTAAAGAACCCCTCATTTCTGATACAAATGAAGAAGAAGGCAATGATGGCAAAGAAGAAGATGAAGAAGCGCCAGCTTACATTGTTGAACTTCAAGATATGCTCCTGAAGAAAATTGGAAAGCTGAAGATTTCTCAAGAAAGAGGTTTTGAAGACCTCAACAAGGAAGTAGACGATCTCAAGGAATTGGTAGTAAAGAGCAACAAGATGACGGAAGAAACACTTGGTATGATCCTTGGCGAGATCAATGAATTGAAGAAGAATGAAGGAGCGTCAAAAACTAAGCTATTTGGGTTCTAAAAACAATGGTTCTTTGACAAATTATATTTATGTTGGTCTTTAATAACCTTTTTTTCTTCTGTGATGTGATGTCTCGAACAAGTTAATTATGCTTATATTTGATATAGCTTGATTGATGAGGTGATATGCTTATGCTTATGATGTGAAATGCATTAATCATATTATAAACTAACATTGTTTTGCAGAAATGATCTTAAAGTATCTCAAACTTTTATCTTTATAGCTTGGTGAAATATTATTTGTCATTTTCTGTCATTTTTTTATTGATGACAAGGGGGAGAAAAAGGATAAAATGCAAAAATATGAATGAATACCATTTTGCTAACCGGCTTTGATGCATGGGGAGTACCGCATTTAAGCAGGGGGAGTAAGTTATTCATTAATGTCAACATTCATTCCATATACCTTATTTTTCATTTGGGTGTCATCATCAAAAAGGGAGAGAATGAAGGAAAATCGAATCACACCCTAATTGGTTTTGATGATGAGCACACCAAATGATGTTAGTGTACTAACTACACTACAAGTATACAGATTATACGACAAATGGTGACTTTATACATACTCCGAAGAAACTCAACCACACTCGAGACAAAGACGAATTTGCTAGTTCTACATCAAGCACAAGATGAAGTCCGTGCTCAAGCCTAAATGAAGAAGGAACTCAAATTCAGGAGAAGCAAGCTTTCACCAGATCAACTTCCCGGAGGTCTTGTCTTAAGTGTAGTGTGTGAGTTCTTAGGATAATGTTAAATCCAAAGTAAATATAGCACACACAAATGATTTCAAAAATAAATGTTTTAAATGTTTAAAATCATTTTTAACTCTTGAGAGCAATTGCTAGCTTTTTTCATATCTTAGTAGTCAATCTCTATTACACCCAGTAATTGACTACACTCTCTGCTAGCTAAAGTTTCAGGAGAAATTGCTTTGGGAGTCGACTACCAAAGGAGGGAGTCGATTACCAGCTGAAAGCAATTTTCAAATGAAACGCTCTGGGAGTCGACTACCACTCCTAGGGAGTCGACTACCAGTTGGAAAATTTCAAACGTTTTTGACCTCCTGATTTCATTCTTTTATCCTTAATTTTTGGAACAAAAGTCAAACTTCATTTGAAATTTGAATCCTCTCTTATCACTATAAATAGAGGACTCTATGATATCTTTTTATACAACAATATATTATTCAATATCAAATTCTAAAAAATCTCTATTGTGCAAAAATTCTCAGATCTCTTTTTTTCTGCTCTCATTATTTTTAGCCAAAAATTGTTTTAATTTCTGATCTCCTAATTGTTTTCATACCTATTATCTTTTTGAGATCATATTCTATTTGGCTATTAAAATCGTTTTTCAAAATCCGTATTCTTCATTTTTACCTATTGAAAGGATTTTTGAAAACAAACGATCTAGATCACAAAGAATCATTCTAAATCTTTGTGTGATCTAAAAGATCAATTTGAATTCTTTTAGCCACGTAGTACACATGTTATATTTTACTTTGGCTATAGAATTCCGGTTGTAAATCCAAACTCCACTAATTTTTGTGGTGAGTTGGAAATCGTTCTTATTTGTGATTTCCCCTTTATTGAAAGGGGGTTGGAAATCCTAGACAAGTCCAGGTGGTTAGAAATCCTGGTCAAGGCTATCTGTTTGGGAAATCCTAACGAGTGAAGTTAGGTGCTTGTATTGCTAAGGCAATAGTGGAAAATCTCATACCGGATTGGTCGAGGACTAGACGTACCCAAGTTGTGGGGAACCAGGATAAAAATCTCTGTGTTTGCGTTTGCACTCTTTTGAGATTGTTATACTTGTTCTTGCATTCTTTATTTGCTAACAAATTGTAATTTGTTCATATTATTGGAAGTTAATTCTTTTGTTTCTATCCGCTGAGTAAAAATCAATATTTGTGTAAAGATATTTGTTTGTAATCTTATAATCTTTCAGCAGAGTTTTGCCTAAAAACTCTCTGGGAGTCGACTATTATTCATAGGGAGTCGACTACCTGATGTGCTATCTCTCTGATCAACATTTCTTATAAGATTAACTTGTTGATTAAGAACCAAGCGTAGATCACTCTACTTGGTTTCTTAGGCAATATTAGAAGGATTATAATTGTGCTAACCCACGAATGAAAAAGATTTATTATTTGCACAACACTATTCAACCCCCCTTCTTGTGTTGTTTGCCATCCACAGGATCCAACAGATAGATGGTCTACTCATTCGTGCATATGCATTTAACTCTCTTAGTGAGCCTTAGTATTATCATAGAATCCAACCCAATAGGTTCATCTTGCCCAAAGACTCATTTGGGTCTCTGGCTCTCCAACAGTCGCCTGCTGAAGGTTTTACATTCGACTGGGTGATTCCAGTCGCCTGTCAAGCCTTCTACAGTCGACTGTGGTGCATTGCTCAAGTCAACATTTTTATTAACTCTACTTGAGCTTTTCGCATTAGTCGACTGATGTTCAATTTACAGTCGCATGTATATTTACAGTCGCCTGTGAAATGGTCAAAGTCATCTGAAAGGCGTAAGTGCGAAGATTGCTTCTCTCTGTTTTATTCCATCTCCTACAGCAGTCGACTGATGAAGGATAAACAATCGTCTGTATATTTTACAGTCGACTATCATTTGTTCATCAGTCGCATGTATGCATACTGGGAGTAAGTTGCAACTCTCTGTTTTATTCCATCCCTTGTAGCAGTCGCCCGATGAAGGATATACAGTCGACTGTCTGTTTTACAGTCGACTGTGTAGTATTCTACAGTCGACTGTCATGGCTCAGATTATAGCCGTTGGGAATTATTTAGCCGTTGGACAGTCGACTGTCATTTGTTCATCAATCGACTGTCGCTGACGTTTCAGCCCAAAATCTAGTCGTTCCAGCTTTTTGTTTTTGGCTATTTTCTTGGCTTTTGAGAGTCCTATAGTGTTCCTATATATATATGAGAGGACTGAGTTCATTGGAACTTCTTGATGCTGTTGAAAATCTTCTGAGATTAAATAAGCCACTCTCAAACTCTCTCATTTCCCTTTTAGAGCTCTAAATCTCCTTCATGCATTGAAGTCAAGTTCAAGGGAAATCATCCAAGTGCTCTCAAGCAAATCTCATCACTTGGAGATGCTCTTCCATGCCTTGCATTCATTTATGAGTAAGTACATCTCAAGGCATAGGTAAAAGTATTTGTTTTTTACTTTGTGTTTCTTTGAAACCCTAATTCTCTTTGTGGGAATTAGACATTCTCTTTGTGGGAATTAGATATTCTCTTAGTGGGAATAACTCTCTTTGTGGGAGTAACTCTCTTTGTGTGAGTTTGATGTCCTAGTGTAGGGCTAACCTTAATTCTCTGAGTGGGAGTTAGAAATTCTCTGTGTGGGAGTTTGACCCGTGTTTAGGGTTGGTTGGGTTCTTGTGTATGACAAAATCCTTTGTGTGAGGTATCTCTGTGTGAGATTTTTATTCACTTCTCTTTGTGGGAAATATAGTGAATATTGGTGTGGCTGGACGTACCTAAGTTTGGTAAACCCGGGTAACCGTAATATCTTGTGTTTGCGTTTGGATTAATTGTGTTGATTAATTCCTCTTGCATTTATTATTCTGCATTTGCAAGTTTAATTTTAATTGCACAATTTATTGCCATTACTCTATTCACCCCATAGAGTGTTTGTTGTTAGTATTACAAGGTAGACTGTCCTTACAGAGCTTTTGTCCAAAGATTCAACGACGAGAGGCTCGATGTAGAAGAGACGCTGACGTAACTGTTATAGCTGCACTCACTCAAGCAGTCCGGAATAAACATATGCAAAGAGTGCTCCACCAGTCCTCCATAACAACCTCGTAGAAATGTTCAATATAACGGATCGGTTCACCATCTCCGAAGAAGCGGAAGAACCGGTTGGAGCTAATGGGAAAGGCACTCCCGCCCGCCATGGAGACACCAGACGAGAAAAACCAACTTAGGAAACCCCTCGCCAGGAGTCTCGAGACAAGAGACCCAGAGAGAGGAGCCTTTGAAACAAGGGGTGCCCTACCTACGTAAATCCAATCGCTCCTAAGACGGAGGTTCTCGATTACGCCCCACGAGAAGAGCTAATCCAAGAATCAACCAAGAAGGGAAAAGATGAGAAGAGAGACGACCTCAAATTCTGCAAGTACCACAATGACTACAGACACGATACCAACGACTGTTGGACTCTCAAAAAAGAGATCGATGTGCTGGTTAAGCGAGGACACCCCAAAATTCCAGCTAATGATCAACCTAGCAAGGAGGGATCCTCGAAGCAGAAGGGCAAGATGACATGGTCACCTGTCACTAAGGTGGTCGACTAGAGAGCCATCCGAGCTCAAGGTCAAATAAAAATGGCGAAAGCAACTTCGGCGAAGTTCGAGAACACATGTATGCCTTTTTCTATTATTCCTTTTCAATAAAGCAAGTCTTTTCATCAAATAAAGTTTTGCTTCCTTTTCGAACTTAAGCCTTCATGAATTTTACAAAAGCTATCCCACCAAACTCCCCGCTAAAAGGATTCAATCCTTGGGAAGCATGGATAAGTTGAATTCTTGAACCCCGTTCGAATTACCTAAAGTGTTGTCAGCCGTAAGACGAAGGGCCACCCCTTCGCCATTGAACGACTCTCCTAATATGTCGTCAGCCGTAAGTCGAAGGGGCCACCCCTTCGCCACTGAATGACTATCCTAAAACGCCGTTAGCCGTAAGTCGAAGGGCCATCACTTCGACTCTAAATGACTCTCCTAAAGTGTCGTCAACCGTAAGCTAAAGGGACACCCCTTTGCCACTAAATGACTCTCCAAATATGTCATCAGCCGTAAGTCGAAGGGGCGACACATTCACCATTGAACGACTATCCTAAAACGTCGTTAGCCGTAAGCCGAAGGGCCACCCCTTCGCCACTGAATGACTCTCCTAATATGTCGTCAACTGTAAGTTGAAGGGGCCACCCCTTCGCCACTGAACGACTATCCTAAAACGTCGTTAGACATAAGTCGAAGGGCCACCCCTTTGCCACTAAACGACTTTCCTAAAGTGTCGTCAGCTATAAGCAGAAGGGCCACCCCTTCGCCACTGAACGATTCTCTGAATATGTCGTCAGCCATAAGTCGAAGGGGCCACCCCTTCGCCATTGAACGACTATCCTAAAACGTAGTTAGCCACAAGCCGAAGGGCCACCCCTTTGCCATTGAACGACTCTCCTAATATGTCGTCAACCTAAGTCGAAGGGGCCACCCCTTTGCCATTGAACGACTATCCTAAAACATCGTTAGTCGTAAGTCGAAGGGCCACCCCTTTGCCACTAAACGACTCGCCTAAAGTGTCGTCAGCCATAAGCCGAAGGGCCACCCCTTTGCCACTGAACGACTCTCCTAATATGTCGTCAGCCGTAAGTCGAAGTGACCACCCGTTTGCCACTGAACGACTATCCAAAAATGTCGTTAGCCGCAAGCCGAAGGGCCACCCCTTTGCCACTGAACGAATCTCCTAATATGTCGTTAGCCATAATTCGAAGGGGCCACCCCTGTGCCACTGAACGACTATCCTAAAACGTCGTTAGCCATAAGCCGAAGGACCACCACTTCGCTACTGAACGACCCTCCTAATATGTCGTCAGCCATAAGTTGAAGAGGCCACCCCTTTGCCACTAAACGACCATCCTAAAATGTCATTAGTCGTAAGTCGAAGGGCCACCCCTTCGTCACTAAACGAATCTCCTAAAGTGTTGTCAGCCGTAAGCCGAAGGGCCACCCCTTCACTACTGAACAACTCTCATAATATGTCGTTAACCTTAAGCCAAAGGGCCACCCCTTCGCCATTGAACGACTATCCTAAAACATCATTAGCCGTAAGTTAAAGGGCCACCCCTTCACCACTAAACGAATCTCTTAATGTGTCGTCAGCCGTAAGACGAAAGGGCCACCCCTTCGTCACTGAATGGCCCATGTACCGTCAGCCGTGAGTCGAAAAAATCGCTCCCTCACCATGAAATGTAGTGGTTTATTTCTAACATGGTTTGATGGCTTACCCTTGATCATCTTGAAGCAGCGTCTAATCCATCGAAAGGGGCCATCAGGCATTGCGACCACCACTTGGCGTAAGCGGCGACAAAAAAAGAGATGCAACGACAAATAGAGATATACAAGCCAACTCTTCTGGCACTTTTTCCACAAAATTGTTTTTGTTTACATCAAATTACCCACTATACATTCAAAAATTAAAGTAGGAATAAAAGGAGCTCCAAGACCCTACAACGACTGGCTAGGCCCTTGGTCTCCCTCCAGCAGGCCGCAGGCTCTTGGTCTCCCGAAATACCAGTCCATGCATTGTCTCAAGTCATGGTAATGACCTCGTCGGTAGGAGCCGCCTCCTCCGTGCCTTGGCTCGACTCCTCTTCACTAAGGTCCAGAAACAGCACCGGGATTCGGTCAATCTCAGCGGAGAGTTCAGGGAATCGGTTCTTCATTTTCGATCGACATCGCTCGTAACCTTCTCTGTACAACATGTCGAAATTGGGCAATGAATCCTTAAATTCCTGGACCGCCCTCTCCGCCCTTACTTCGGCGTTGGCTCTCTCCTCCAGCAGAGCTTTCTTTGCCCGATCCCTCAAAGCGGCTTGTCCGGCCTCCCTTTCACGAGGCTCGTGCAGCTCGCGATCTAGCTGCCGTAAATGATCCATCCTCGATTCGCTCTGGAGGCAAATTTTGGTCAGCTCAACTTGGGACTTCTCCACGATCGACCTTACGGCCTCCAGGGTGACCTCATGATTGGCCACCACCGGAGCACGCCGATGCAATGCAGCGGTGGCCATGAGAGCCTGCAACGACGCATGATAGTAAGCATCCGTGCTTACCTCACATACAGTTGAGGATGGTGCAATAATTACCTGAATGCTGGCGTTGACAACTATCGATGCAAGCCGCTCGTAATCGACTCGCTCCACGATAGTCCTGTCCTGTGGAAGGGCTGCATTTTCAGCAATGCGGGAGGCAGTCCCGCATCCGAGAAGGGCGAAATCTTCTCGCCTCATCGAAAACTCTGCTTGAACGAGCTCCTCCACAGAGCAGTCAAATGGAGCATGGGGAGATCGACTCTCCAGCAAAATCGGCCTGAATTCACCTGTGATGTCTTCAGATAGTTGTACAGGAGGGAACATGCCTCCCCAAGGCCAAGAATCCTCGTACAGAAGAAGCTCCGGAGGGACCTGGGTCTTCCCCGAGTTTACCTCTGGAGGAATACTCCCCTCCTGCTGAGAGACCTGCTCTGTGGCTTCATTTGACCCGGACGGCTCTGAGTCGATGAGAAGAAGTCTTCGCTTCCTCTTACCCCCCCCTCAAGTGCAACCACTTCAAATTCGGAGGCGGGCTTCTCCTTTATTTTTCGCTGAAGATGGGCCACCTGAGCAGTCCTCTCCACAATAACGAGTCGATCCTCCGACGATTGGGCCGACCTATCCCCCAAGTTGGTACTCGAGGAGATAACATGTTCACTGTAGCCTCTTTGATGGACACCTCAATCGCCTCCCTCAACGCAGGGTCCACATGATAATCCACGCCAGCTGATCACTCCTTATTTTACACTTTTTTCCCGCATGTTTGCATGCCATTTGGATCGCCCAAATCATGTTTTTCACGATATATCGACGATATTGTGATGCTTTTCACGATTTGTTGTTTTTGTCGCATTTCAGGTGATTTGGCGCGATTTGGAGTGATCTCGAGATATGCCTACTACAGAGTGTCACCGACGACCTCCCCGAGGGGTATTTTGCTGTTGGAGAGGAGCGGAAGAAGAACGGACGTCACAGGAGCGACGAGGAGGCCAAAACAAGCTGTTTGGGCATTTTTAGTGTCCCACTCGGCCGAGTGAAGGAGTCACTCTGCCGACCAGTGAGACACCGCTTGGCCGACCAGATCAGACACGATTCATATGTGCACTCGGCCGAGAGACGGATACCACATCGGCCGAGTGACGAGACCCCGTCCGCCCGAGTGGCGCCCAGACGAAGCCATTCAAAAATCGCCAAGTTACTGTTTTTCGGCTGCCTGAGCTTCAGAAGACCCACTCGGCCGAGTGGATAACCCCGACCGCCCGAGTACCAAGAAGCCATCGGCCGAGTGACGACAACTCACTCGGCCGAGCCGCCCCCGAAGTGAAGACCCCTGAAGATCGAGACTTACTGGAAAATTACAGGGTTTCTCACTCGGCCGAGCGACTTTTGTCACTCGGCCGAGTGCGACGCGCTGCCTGTAGCGAAAATTGCGGAAAAACAGGCTGCGCAGGGGTATTTTGGTCACAGTTTTTGGACGATTTTGGGGGGTATTTAACCCCTGTTTTTACCCTAGTTTTGGAGGGCTTTTCTCTTAGATTTTTGCAGCTTTTTAGGTTTACTTTTTAGCTTTATTCTTTGGATTTGGAGAGAGGACAAAAGTTGATTTTTGTTAGATTAATTGAAGAACTCCATTGGTTTGCCTCTCTCTTCTTTAAAAATTCTATTTTTATTGCATATCTCAATATTGTGATGAATTCTATTGCTTATTTCATTGATTATTCTTGTGTTTGTGCTATGAATTGCGAGTAGTCTCCACGTCTTGGGGCGTGGGGATGAACCCTACAAGCCCTATTTCATATTTGTGATGAATTGGTAGAAATTTTGCTAGAATCGTTGTTAGGGATTAGTTTGGGATCGATTTAATACGGATAGCTAGGAGTTCATACCGATTGGGATTTTCAAGAGATTGGATCCCAATTCGGTAGGAAACCCTAGAAATCCGAATTGGGTTGGAATCGAATTTCCGTAGTATCGGTTTGCAAGAGATTGGACCGATACTAGGGTTTCCGGTTGCAATTCCGTGCCGATACCCGTTTGCAAGAGATTGGACGAGTAGGAACTATCCCAACCTAGGTCGCGGGCCGAGTTTGCAAGAGATTGGGCTCGGTGCGCGATTGAACGATGATGTTGATCCTAATGCTAGTTTCCCTATGCTAGGGTTTGCAAGAGATTGGACCCAAACCTGGGATAGCTATAGACCGGCAACAGCGCGAGAGCGTGAGCTTGGTTCTACATTCAGTTGCGACTAGTTCATCCAAAATATTATTCTAGCAATTTTGATACCGACGAACCACATTTACGAAATACGGTGAGTAGCGGGAATTCCCCATTCCCTAGACGTTCTTTATTTGATTTGATATTTCCACATTTTGTCTGACGATTGTGACAGGATCGCCAAAGGCAAATTTCTCTCTTCCTAAATAGCCTGGTTGATTGGATCAAGCACGGTCATTCGTCCTCCCTGTGTTCGATAACCCGCTCGCTGCTATACCGTGCTCTTGCGGTAAAACTACAACCGTTCTTTGGGTTACATCCCGGAGCGATCAAGTTTTTGGCGCCGTTGCCGGGGAGGGCATTTTGACGGTGTTCGTCATCAACCACCCGGTTACTTCTTCTTTCTCTCTTTCTTTACTTTCTTCTATTTGCATATTCTCCCTGTATTTTGCATAAGGCCTTTACAGGAAGAATGGAGGATGCAATGTCAACAATAGAACTCAGTCAGGAAGACTATAACTCCTTCACAGACCTCCTTAAGGAGCTTGTCGACGAGGTCCACGCTACCGGATCTTTCGCTATCGATGTCAAGGACCCCGACGAACAACTGTTTGCTAGTTTTGTGATGGACCAGATCTCCCCGGAGGGGACTATCGGGGGCAGTGTCAGAGTTGACGTGATCGATGACAAATTATATTTCGAAGACGGTAGAACAAATATCGAAGAACACTATACTCCCGAAGAATCCTTCGAGCAAACCGACATTCAGGGAGTTGCACTCTATGACGCTCACTCTTGCTTTTATGAATCGTCTGATGTGTTTCTTGATTCCAGGCACGAACTGGAACAGGGTGAAGGTTCAGACGATGCTAGCACAGAATCGGAGAGCGCCTATTTCGATGCATCGTCCTCACTAAGTAGTGAGTCTGACTCTTCACAAGAGAGCGCGCCACCTGAGCACGAGCTAGACCCGGCTGACAAGGAAGAAGCCAAACTCATGCGAGCTGATGAAGTAGAAGGAGCGGCGCCTATTCAGGTAGAACTCAAACAATTACCTCTGAATCTAAGGTACGCCTTTTTGGGTAACAAATTAACTTTCCCGGTGATAGTAAACTCCCACCTCACGCCAGACCAACTTGAAAAACTCCTAGACGTTCTTAGGAGCCATAAAGATGTCCTTGGCTACACTATCTCCGATCTAAAAGGGATAAGCCCTAGGCTTTGCACTCATAGGATCCATTTGGAGGATACTGACGCCACCTCCATAGAACCTCAAAGGCGGTTAAACCCTAATATGAAGGATGTGGTTAAAAAGGAAATCCTAAAATTGCTCGACGCCGGTATTATTTATCATATCTCCGACAGTAGATGGGTTAGCCCCGTTCACGTCGTCCCCAAGAAAGGGGGGATGACTGTCATAAAAAATGAAAAAGGTGAGCCCATATCTACGCGCACCGTCACGAGATGGCGAATGTGCATTGACTATAGGAAACTCAATAAAGCCACCCGAAAGGACCATTACCCATTGCCCTTCATTGATCAAATGCTTGAACGCCTTGCAAAACATAAATACTTTTGCTATCTAGATGGGTATTCGGGATTCTTCCAAATCCCTTTGCACGAAGATGACCAAGAGAAGACAACTTTCACTTGTCCCTATGGCACATATGCCTACCGTAGGATGCCGTTTGGCCTTTGTAATGCTCCCTCCACCTTTCAGAGATGTATGACATCCATATTTTCCGATTACATTGAAAATATTATGGAAGTTTTTATGGATGATTTCTCGGTTTATGGAAGTGAGTTTGACTCTTGCTTGGAAAATCTTACTAAAGTCCTAAAAAGGTGCCAACAAAACAATCTCACTCTCAATTGGGAGAAGTGTCACTTCATGGTCACGGAAGGTATAGTTCTCGGACACCTTGTCTCTTCGAGAGGAATTGAGGTAGATAAAGCAAAGATTGAGGTAATCGAGAAACTCCCCCCTCCTATTAATGTCAAGGGCATTAGAGGTTTTCTTGGTCACGCGGGGTTTTACCGCCGCTTCATCAAGGATTTCGCCTCGATTGCCCGACCACTTACTTCCTTGCTCGCTAAAGATATTCCTTTTGTTTTTTTAGGAGAATGCTTGCAAGCCTTCAACACCTTGAAGGAAGCACTAGTCTCCGCGCCCATCATACAACCACCGGATTGGAGCCTCCCTTTTGAGCTAATGTGTGATGCTAGCGACCAAGCCATTGGAGCGGTGTTGGGACAAAGAAAAGATAAGAAGCTTCATGCGATATACTATGCGAGCAAGACATTGGATGACGCGCAGAAAAACTACACAACTACCGAGAAAGAGCTTTTAGCGGTCGTCTATTCCATAGAGAAGTTTCGCTCCTACCTCCTCGGTTCCAAGGTGATTGTCCACACCGACCATGCGGCATTGAAGTATCTTTTAAACAAGAAGGAGGCCAAACCTCGGTTGATTAGGTGGATACTCTTGTTGCAAGAATTTGACTTAGAGATCAGAGACAAGAAGGGTACGGACAATGTCGTGGCGGATCATTTATCTAGGCTCATTCGCGACAAGGAGGATGAGAGTTTGCCTATCGACGACACATTCGTGGATGAGAGGCTATATGCCATAAGGACCGGAGAGGTCCCTTGGTACGCGGACTTCGTCAACTACTTGTCTTGTGGAATTAAACCGCATGGGATGCCCACGCATCAAAAGAGGAGATTTCTTCATGAGGTCCGTAGCTATTTCTGGGAAGATCCATACCTCTTCAAGATATGCAAGGATAGCGTCATTCGGAGGTGTGTTTCTAAAGAGGAGGCGACATCCATCATTTTGCATTGCCACGGTCTACCATGCGGAGGACATCATGCCGCCTCTAAAACTACCGCTAAGATTTTGCAGAGCGGGTTCTTCTGGCCAACAATGTTTAGGGACACCCACGCTTTTGTAAAGGGGTGCGATCGATGCCAACGGACCGGGAATATCTCCAAGCGCAATGAGATGCCGATGAGACCCATCCAAGAAATTGAGCTTTTTGATTGTTGGGGAGTAGACTTCATGGGACCATTTCCGTTGAGCAATGGCAACAAATACATCCTATTGGCCGTCGACTATGTCTCCAAATGGGTGGAAGCAATCGCCACCCCTACTAATGATGCAAGGGTCGTCTCCAAGTTCTTCAAGCAAAATATCTTCCCGCGCTTCGGAGTGCCTCGTACCTTGATAAGCGACGGGGGAAGCCACTTCATAGAGAACAAGTTTGAAGCCATGCTAAAGAAGTACGGAGTAAACCATAGAGTTGGCATGGCATATCACCCCCAGACAAGCGGCCAAGTGGAAGTCTCAAATAGAGAGATCAAGCAAATTCTTGAGAAGACCGTGGATCGATCTAGAAAGGATTGGTCAATGAAGCTAAACGATGCTCTATGGGCATATCGCACGGCCTTTCGCACTCCCATCGGTACCACACCGTTCCGACTAGTTTATGAGAAGGCTTGCCACTTGCCGGTAGAGTTGGAACACCGCGCATATTGGGCCATCAAGACCTTTAACTACGACTACAAGAGTGCGGCGGTGAGGTGACTCTTGGACATCAACGAGCTTGATGAAATAAGGAGAGACGCCTACGAGAGCTCGAGAATTTACAAAGAAAGGACCAAGATTCTCCACGATGCCCGCATAACTGTCACAGACTTCAAGGTAGGAGACAAGGTCTTACTCTATAATTCCCGGCTCCGACTATTTCCCGGAAAGTTGAGGTCACGTTGGTCCGGACCTTTCACCATTAAGAACATACAACCGGGAGGGGCTTTCGAGTTGGAAAGCAAGGACGGTTCCACATTCAAAGTAAATGGTCAGAGGCTCAAACACTATTCCGAAGGAGTCCCGACGGGCGAAACCAATAGAATATATTTGCTTAAGGGACGGCCGGATGATCTTTCGGACCTCCTTGATGAGGTAATTGAAGAGGCGATCCCTCACTCGATTGGCGCTCTTTTCGATGAGGATTTCGAGGATGGCCCGGATTTAGGCCTAGATGAGAAGATAGATGATTCCCCCGACCTCTCCGCTGAAAATGACGAAGGCGACGCTGATGTCGCAAGGATTCGAGAGCTCTGCAAGCTCTCGAAATTGAAGTCTCCGAAGAAAGCTCCGCCGATACGGAAATCGGCGTCACCGGTGAAGCCGTTGACCGGAGCAAACGTTAGCTTGGGGGAGCCTCCCCCAACACTATTCGAGACGGGAGACCACCGAGGGAGAACACGCCGTCGCCACTTCCGAATCCAAGCGTTCTCCCCAGAAAGTTTGATGGGTGCATCTCATATGCACCAAACATCCCGCATTAATTGAAAATCATAGGGGGTCGAGCTCACGACCTTAAACGAGCGCTTGTCGGGAGGCAACCCGACGGTTATTGCTTTATTTTTACTTTCTCTTTATTTTTGTTTTAGAAATTTTTAGTGTTTCGAGTCGTTCGCCCAAAAATTTTGTGATAACGGGTCCTATTTTTCTTGACAGGAGAGGAGATAGGTAAATCCATCATGAGGAGGATGAACGGGGCGACGAGGAGTGCCCCAGGAAGGCGCTCGATGCTTAGGAGGAAGATGGAATCGACTGGAGGAAGATAGACGGAGTTTAGAGCCCAAACAAAGACAAACATCAGAAGACAAGGCTCACTCGGCCGAGCATACTAGTCACTCGGCCGAGTACACAAGTTCGTCCGGCCGAGCCGCTCACGAACGAGGGAAGTCTGCTGTACCCAACTCTCTGTTTAATTTCCTGATTTCAGTATAACTGCTACTCGGCCAAGTATATATATTCACTCGGCCGAGTAAAACGGATACGCTCCTAGGGCGAGTCTTGCCGAGTAGCTTGAGCCACTCGGCCGAATGGACTTACTCCACTCGGCCGAGGCTGGCAAGGCCACTCGGCCGAAGCGATAGCGGGGAGAAATTTTCCATTGATCTTGCTCGGCCGAGTGACTTTCCTATAAAAATGGGGGGGGGGGGTCGGGCTCGTTTTTCGAAACGACGCACGCGATTTTTCCCCCGACCCTTTAGCTCCCTCGCCCACTCGCACCCCCTACTCGCCCGACCGCCGTCGCCGCGCCGCCGCTCGGCCAGCCACCGCCGGCCGAGCCTCCGCCGCGCCGCGCCCGAGTCGCCGCCGGCGGCCACCACTCCGGCCACCTCCGGTATCGCCTATTTCGCCTTTTTCTCCTCTTTTTGTGTATTTTTCAAGGATCCATGTGCTTAACGACCCCCAAACCCAAAATAATTTCTATATCTATCTATTATACCCCTAATGCCCCATACGTTTTGAATATTACCCGCTGATATCTCCATTTCATGCGCAGGTTGTTTTTGGGAGCTTAGGGGAGCCCAGGGGAGCTTCTCGGGACTGATTCGGGCTTCGCGGAGGTGCTGTCTTCGCACGCTTCCATTGCTTAGCACTCGCGGCGTGTCGGGGTATACTCTTTCCTCTATTTTGCACACGCCGCACTTTTCACGTTTTTCGGCGCGCGCTCGGGGCCGATATGCCGCCCCGGACACGGCCGCGGTTGAAGAGAGCTTCCGCCAAGCAGAAGCGGTCGGATGATGTCGGCCCCTCCCACGAGTTGGAGGACTCTCCTCCGCCTTCTCCCACACACGCCGTCCACCCAGCACAGCCTGCAGGCCCCGCACACCCCGCAGAGCCTGCAGAGCCCGCACAGCCCTCACACCCCGCACAGCCGCTCCCTGCCGCTCCACAGCCACCACCTCTGGCTCCACTGATCGGGCCGCTGGGGATCACGTTCCGAGACGACGCACACCGTGTCACTTTCGAGCGTATCTCCCAGCGCTCGATCGTACCCTCCAGGTTTGCACACCTTGCCGACCTAGGACGCCTGGGGGTACTAGAGGGGATGCTCACGTTGTACGACAACGTGGGCTGGCGAGATTTCTTTCAGGTGTCGGCGGACACGTTTACCCGTCCGACACTTGAGGTACTTAGTTCGATCGCCCGGACCGACGAGGGATGCTCGTTTCGGTTCATGAACCGGGAGTGCCAGGTCACTCTCGGTATGATGAGCGCATTTTTCTCGTGGCCCGACGTCCCCGGGGCCGATCTAGGTTACGCCCCCACCCATATCCCCCCACCTTCCTTCGACGCCGGTGCCTTCTGGGCCCGGATTACGGGTCTTCACGCTGCCTTTGACCCTAGTAGGGCCAAGGCCTCGGCCATTGTCCACCCCTGCCTCCATATAGCTCAGTGCCTTATGGCGACGACCTTTTTGGCCAGATATGAGCCGGGCACGATGTCCACGCCAGAGCTCTACATGCTCTACGCGATGACACGGCCCAGAGTTCTATCTAGGGATGGCGATGAGCTGGTCCCCGCCGTCGTGATTGATGTCGCGGCTTGGTTTTTGGACCGCATCATTGTATCGGTGGGCGCTCGCTCACCGATATGTTGCGACGGCCTGATCACCTTGCTTGCCCTTATGACCGGCAAGGACTTCCCTGACGACCTGCGATGAGCACCGGGCCCCACTACTCTGTCGATTGATGTTATGGCCCGGATGAAGATGCTTCGTCCGCACGGTGAGCGACACTGGGTCTGGTTGCACGGCCCTTACGGTGCCGATTACATGATTCTTCCGAGCCCCGCTCGGACTCAGAATGCACCAGCCCATGTGAACTGGCTCCCTGCGATGGATGTTCTCATCCCCGCTGCTTACGTGCTCGAGGCCAAGGAGGCCGAGCAGGCCCACGCTGCCCACGCTGCCCCCGCAGACCCTGTTGCACCTACCGAGCCTGCTGCCCCTGTTGACCCCGTGGCCCCTCAGCCTATACCCGATGTTTCCGCTGCTCCTGACACCTCTGTCCACACCTCTGTCGGTGTCGGGAGTACCTTAGCTGAGCCCACTTCCGCTGCTTCCACGCCTGTCACCACTACCACTGGCCCTCTGTCTGCCGAGCCCGTTTCTTCTGCCCCACCCGAGCGCCCGCCGACCGTAGTTGAGTGCGGAGAGCCCTTTGTCCCCACTGCTGCTGTATTTTCCGAGAGTGTCGTGGCGTCTGTCCACACTTCTGTGCCACCGACCTCTCCGGCCGCCTCGCTGCCACTTTTGTATTCTTCTTTCGCTGCTGCTGCCTCCACTTCCCACCGTCCTGCCCAGCCTCGCACTGAGGCCAGGCCCACATTTGCGAGCGCAGCACCTTTCGTTCCCCTACCCGCTGAGCCCGTCACCTACGCCACCAGAGTACGCCAGCCCCGACCTGCACAGCCCCGACCGGTGCGTCCCTCTGCACCACCTCCCCCTGACACTGTACTTCAGAGCATTCGTGCTCTCGAGGGGGCGGTGAGTGGCCTCAGAGGTGACCTTCGGACCCTGTCCGCCACCGTCACTGCGATGGCTGGCCGCTTTGACCTGCTCCCGCACATTCACTACTGCCTTACCCAGGTCCTGGAGCGTCTCCCACGCGTACCCCCGCCCACCCAGCAGGTTCCCACCCCCACTTCCACACACACACAGCCTGCTACCACACCCACACCCACACCCGCTCAGCGGCCTGTCCAGCCACCACCACCACTTCCGCCTCAGGACGGAGACGGCGCAGCCCCACCTTCTTAGGCACCCTTGATGCCATCGATTATTTTTGCCGTCGTGCTGCCCGTTTCTGCTGGGTCCTGTTGCATTTTTGTACACCCCCCTCCCCTCACTTATTTTGGGATTCTCATTCTGATCGTATCTTTATATATCTTTTTTTGGAGAGAGGGAGAGTTTTTGGTGCCACACTTATATATCTGTATCACTCCAATTTCTGCATGCATCATGTCTGCATCATATTTTCCGTTTCATTATTTTCTTATTTTTCATCATGCATGCATCCTCACTTACCCCTCACATTACTTGTCTCTCGGTGTGCACACTTTGCACATTGAGGACACTGTGCCATTTAGCTTGGGGGAGTGAGTTCTCACGTTCTTTTTCGATTTGCCGCCTTTATTTTTAGTTTTTCACACCATTTTCCGCTTTTGCACTTATTTTCATCATTTTTCCTTTATTTTACCATGCATCACGTTTTTCTTATTTTTCTGTGTGCCGCATTGTAAATAGTTCTATTTTTCCTTTATCTTTATTTCTTTCCTTTTCATCTCATGCTAGAGATGACTTTTCTATGATGATGATGACGTGAGTTAGCTTATTCTATTTGCATGCTATATTTATCATGTCTTAGGCTTTATTTCTGATATCATATGCTATGACTTGCCTTGCATTTAGAGATAGTAACACATACTTTTTCCACATGAAAATGGATGAAATTTTATTATTAGCTGAGTCTGAATATTCATATGTATGCTATCACAGAAAACACACCAAGATTCACGCATTGAATGCCTATATCTGGAGTACCGATTTCTTTTCCTATATCACTTCTGTATGCATGAATTGTACATTTCACTTCAGGATGATTGAATGATGTTAGCTATGATAAATCTGGATTAGTTAGCTTTTTTGTGATCGAAACTGAGTAGATTAGATTACCCTGCTGAAGTTGTCGTGCATGTCTTATAGAGTGAACCGAGAGATATATCTATTTCTTTCTCCACAAATCTTGAACATCATTTCTCTACTTTTAAAATCATTGGTGAATCTCCCCCTTAGCGATTCTATTATATGGCATTTCCCCCGCTATTAATTCCTAGCTCCAAATTTCTTATTCAAAAAAAAGAGAAAAAGAGGGAAAAATCCTCAATAAAAGATCACATCTCACTTTCTTTCTTTCTTCTCTCTTTTCGTGTTCATTTTCATTGCTTTTGGAGCTTTATAAAAATGGGGATGTGAATATTTTTTATGCCACCATGCTTATAGATAAGCTTGGGGGAGGGAATCCATTGATGTGTGAGAGAGTGACTACTTGACGTTGCACGACGACCTAGGCTAAGTAATATTCTATACTCGGTGAGATTATTTTTAGCTTTACGAAATCCAGAAATCTAAGCCTAGCATTCATATCATGAAATCCACACTTTTCTATTCTCTCTATTCTATTGTGTGATACTCTTATACTCCTCATAGAAAGCATTCAATTGAAAAGTGTGTGATCTGCGATTAGTATACCGCTTTAAATGATTCAGACGATGTTAATTCTAAAATTATTCCATTTTTCATGATTACATCGTTGTTCGTGGGTTTTCTATTTCTATTTGCATTATTATACTATGATATCAAAATAAAATTCTTTGACATGTGTTTTTCATTCAGTGCATGCTATATGAGTAAGCGGAACCCACGTCCTGAGAGAATGATCTAGCAGCTTACCTCTTCGCTTCTTTCTTTCTTCTTTATTTCGTTTTTCATTCTTCTCCGTTTTTCATTCTTCATTTTTCGCCGTTTTCGTTTTCCGAATCCACCGGGTTCGCCTTTTACGTATCTTCCTCGAGGACGAGTAAGAGGCAAGCTTGGGGGATTTTGATCACTCCTTATTTTACACTTTTTTCCCGCATGTTTGCATGCCATTTGGATCGCCCAAATCATGTTTTTCACGATATATCGACGATATTGCGATGCTTTTCACGATTTGTTGTTTTGTCGCATTTCAGGTGATTTGGCGCGATTTGGAGTGATCTCGAGATATGCCTACTCCAGAGTGTCACCGACGACCTCCCCGAGGGGTATTTTGCTGTTGGAGAGGAGCAGAAGAAGAACGGACGTCGCAGTAGCGACGAGGAGGCCAAAACAAGCTGTTTGGGCATTTTTAGTGTCCCACTCGGCCGAGTGAAGGAGTCACTCTGCCGACCAGCGAGACACCGCTCGGCCGACCAGATCAGACACGATTCATATGTGCACTCGGCCGAGCGACGGATACCACATCGGCCGAGTGACGAGACCCCGTCCGCCCGAGTGGCGCCCAGACGAAGCCATTCAAAAATCGCCAAGTTACTGTTTTTCGGCTGCCTGAGCTTCAGAAGACCCACTCGGCCGAGTGGATAACCCCGACCGCCCGAGTACCAAGAAGCCATCGGCCGAGTGACGACAACTCACTCGGCCGAGCCGCCCCCGAAGTGAAGACCCCTGAAGATCGAGACTTACTGGAAAATTACAGGGTTTCTCACTCGGTCGAGCGACTTTTGTCACTCGGCCGAGTGCGACGCGCTGCCTGTAGCGAAAATTGCGGAAAAACAGGCTGCGCAGGGGTATTTTGGTCACAGTTTTTGGACGATTTTGGGGGGTATTTAACCCCTGTTTTTACCCTAGTTTTGGAGGGCTTTTCTCATAGATTTTTGCAGCTTTTTAGGTTTACTTTTTAGCTTTATTCTTTGGATTTGGAGAGAGGACAAAAGTTGATTTTTGTTAGATTAATTGAAGAACTCCATTGGTTTGCCTCTCTCTTCTCTAAAAATTCTATTTTTATTGCATATCTCAATATTGTGATGAATTCTATTGCTTATTTCATTGATTATTCTTATGTTTGTGCTATGAATTGCGAGTAGTCTCCACGTCTTGGGGCGTGGGGATGAACCCTACAAGCCCTATTTCATATTTGTGATGAATTGGTAGAAATTTTGCTAGAATCGTTGTTAGGGATTAGTTTGGGATCGATTTAATACGGATAGCTAGGAGTTCATACCGATTGGGATTTTCAAGAGATTGGATCCCAATTCGGTAGGAAACCCTAGAAATCCGAATTGGGTTGGAATCGAATTTCCGTAGTATCGGTTTGCAAGAGATTGGACCGATACTAGGGTTTCCGGTTGCAATTCCGTGCCGATACCCGTTTGCAAGAGATTGGACGAGTAGGAACTATCCCAACCTAGGTCGCGGGCCGAGTTTGCAAGAGATTGGGCTCGGTGCGCGATTGAACGATGATGTTGATCCTAATGCTAGTTTCCCTAGGCTAGGGTTTGCAAGAGATTGGACCCAAACCTGGGATAGCTATAGACCGGCAACAGCGCGAGAGCGTGAGCTTGGTTCTACATTCAGTTGCGACTAGTTCATCCAAAATATTATTCTAGCAATTTTGATACCGACGAACCACATTTACGAAATACGGTGAGTAGCGGGAATTCCCCATTCCCTAGACGTTCTTTATTTGATTTGATATTTCCACATTTTGTCTGACGATTGTGACAGGATCGCCAAAGGCAAATTTCTCTCTTCCTAAATAGCCAGGTTGATTGGATCAAGCACGGTCATTCGTCCTCCCTGTGTTCGATAACCCGCTCGCTGCTATACCGTGCGCTTGCGGTAAAACTACAACCGTTCTTTGGGTTACATCCCGGAGCGATCACCAGCCATGCCTACAGAAGAAACAAATGAGTTAAGGCAAAGAACGAGAGTCGAACAGTTTGCAGGCACGATCGAACCAAACTTTCGTCCATACGATCCGACACAACATGTCGTCGGACCACAACCACTTTGTTTTCCTCATGTTCTCTGGCAGACTCGTTAATGTGTCGGCGACTACTTTCTCCTCTCTAGGCAGAGGCTTATCATCGGCGGGGCCTAAGTCAGGGGCACCATAGCCGGTGCAGAAGCTCGCCTCTCCTTGGAAGACCACAAACACGAACTCATCTGTCCAGTTGGGATTTGAAGAGGGAAGGTCATCAAAAAACTTCCTACCTTAATGGGCCGTTATCGTGTACCAGCCCGAGGTTTTGAGGGGAGGGGGAACGAGAAGAAGTAATTGAACAGTCTCAGATATAGTTCGATCCCCTTCATCATGCACAGAGCTATAAAGCCCATCAGCATCCCAATGGCGTTCAACATCAACTGGCAGAGGAAAATGTTGGAAATCGAAGCCCCTGTTGGAAGGCCTTGACATATACCCCCACTTTCTGGTTGCCAGGTGATCTCCCAGGTATTTGGATTTGATAATCGAGGCGGACATAATTCCTCTGAAGCTCGGGGATCTGGTCGGCTCCGACTTTGGACCTCAGATTCATGAGCAAACCTGGTTCCATAACCCCTTTCTTGTTCTTCTGCATAACGGTGACCAAACTCCTCTCAGAGGCTGGGACAGAAGACGAAGCCATTTCTCTCGAAGGAAGAAAAATCTAAATCAAGGAGAATGAAGAAGATACCTTCACATTCCGTCAATGGAACCGCCTTATATCGGCAAGGCGACAACCGCATGATGAAACACGCGTCGAATATCCAAAGACTCTGAGCGTCTTGGATTTCAAACCGGCAAATCATCAGAATCGACGAGGCGAACGTTTTGGCGCCTAAAACTTGAGTGCTAATTTCTCGACCGTCGTGACCCATTAATGCGATGTAACGTGCTTGAATTCAATAGACAAACACTTTGAGGTCGTGTGACGAGGGCCATTGCTGAATCATTGGGCCGACAATCAAGATGACTCGACCGACAGATAACTAAGGCCCACAGGGCCCACAAGAGAAGCCAGATATTAACTCGGTCAAAACCCATTGGCTGGTCGACTGTTGCATTCTCCTCACTCGAATGTGGGATTAAAGACGAGCCCGTAATTAGCGGGAATGTGGACACCATTCACTCATATTAAGGGAAAAAATCGTGGCACCATAATGGGTGACCGTTATCTCCCCAAAGTCACCGAGGAGACCCAGGAAGTCTATAAATATCGTATGGTTCCAATTTTCAAGGTACGAGATCTAAGACATAGACTCTACTCTTTTAGATGATATTTCTTACATTATAGAGCTTGCGACGTCAGATCTGAGACGAACTTCTGTGGGTCGATCTCAGCTGCTCCAAGCTCCCTCTCATTCTTTAGTTCCCATACTAATTTAAGCATCGGAGGGGATTTGGGTCAGGACCCAGATCCGACCCCCCTAACGTGTCTTTGTGGTGTAGATCGACGAGTCGCCATCTTCTGCGAGGGTCGCTTCCAAGCTTCCCAATCTCGAACAATCATCGTACAAGCTGTCCGAGGGTCAATCGAGCACTGCATCCGACCATGGTTGTACCAACCTAGGGTCCCACTTCACTAGCTGATGAGGCTCCGACTCAGCACAAAGAGACCACGTCAGCTTGATAATTGTCTCAGTCATTTTTGGCCTTAACACTTATAATTAGATTGAAGTCTTTAGGGGGTAATTCTATTTACACAAACTTAATTGCTATACACACAGACCACTTTACACAACATTTTTTTCCTTTACACACAACCTCATATCCCCACATTACCATTCTTCTCTTCATCCTCCCTCAATTCCACACTGCTAGCTGTCGCCGCCGCATATCCTCCCCATTACACCTACTGTGCTTCCGATCTCTTCCTTTCATCATCCCCTCCCATCCCACTCTTTTTCCTTTTCCATACCATTCTTTCCTCCTCCACTTCCATCCCCTCTTCGGCCTCTGTCGCTGCTGTTGCTACCATCGCAAGAAGGGGCCAACAATGCAGTTTGGGTGAGATTGGGGGGGGGGGGGGGGGGGGGGGGGGGGGGGGGGGGGGTGCGTGCGCGCGGTGACGGTTGCATGAATGCTGTTGCTGCGACAGAGAAAAGAAGAGAAAGCGGAGGGAGGAGGAAGAGATGGGGAGGACAAAAGAGGAAAATTTTTGAATGGCAACCCAATTTTTTTTAAAAAAGCCAACCATGTAACAAAATGGTCGTGTATTCAACAGGCAAACCTGTAAATTTTGAAAGACAAACGCGCAACTAAATGGTCGTGTAGGCCGCTCAGTACGGCCTAAATAGGATCGACCCAAATCGTTACGCATCGACATACTTTCATCCATTTCTACTGAATATCTAAATCTCTCCTGCTATTCCATTTTCGTCTTCAATCCATCGCCAATTCCCTCGGAAAATTCACATCGCCATGGCGATCTCCAGAGCTTGGCGAACTCGCTACCTCTTCTACGCCTCCCTCATCCTCATCGTCCCCCTTCTACTCTCCGGTAGGCTTTCCCTTCCGCTAGCTATTTCCTCTTCCTCAAGATCCATTATTTATTTATCTATTTATTTTCAGTGTTCGAGTTGCATCACGATGCAATCTCCGACGAGCAGCCGAAGCGAAAACCTTCAAAAAAATCGGATCGACTGATCCTCGGCCCCGCAGCCGGCCAGGGCTTGCACAATCGCCTCCAATGCGAAGGTAAGCGAACCAACAAAAGTTCGAATTTTGATGGAAAGCGCTAGGGTTTAAGGTAATACGCTAGTTGTTCTTTGTTCTCAGGGGTTAAGGCTGTGAATATGGATCGTGCTGTGAGATCGCGGGGAAAGTCTAATGTCAGCGATGATGCCGTGTCGTTTGTCACTGTTTTCACTGTCTATAATAGCACTGTGAGATCGGATTCAAGCAATATGGTGACTGTTGGGAACATTTCTTATAGTAAAGAAGAGAGATCTTTGGCTATCCTTGACACTTTTGTTGACTTCATCCAGGTACCTAAGCATTCTTCTTTTGTGAACTCTGAGCTTATTTCATAAATTTAACGATGTTATGCTCATTGCTACCTCGATCGTGGAATAGAAAACTATGATATGTTGCCGAGGAGGCAATGCCAGTATATGTAGTTAATAGTTATATGATTGAGATAATATGGGAAGTCCTAGACTAATCAACTTCGAGAATCTAAATAACAGAATCTATATTTCCTATTTCTAATAAATATAGGAAATCTAAATTTAATTCTTTTTTTTACACCTCACAAATTCATGCTGGATGAAGCATTGAGAGTGTGGAAGAAACATATGATCCACATATGGAAGAAGCACATGATCACTATTCCCCTGACATGCGTAGCTTGCTAGTTTTAATCGTGAGTTTTGATTTCTCTTTCTCCTTCCACACGTCATACGCAAACCACCTAACAAGTGTAATATGATTTACATTTTCTAGTTCACCTATCATGTGCAGTACTAGAATCTGGTTGCTAGCTCATCTATCACATGAAATATGCTAGTTGCTAGCTCACGAGTCATGTGCAACACATTAGTCAAGGTAGATATCAAGAATCTTGTAGCTAATCGCCTAACACGTACAACATGCAATTCTAGTTGGTGATCATTAGATGACATGTGCATTATGCAAATTTGGTTGCAAATCACTTGTCACATTGTTAGGCATAATAGTGAAAGATCATGGTCTAGAAGAGAAGCACTCGTGGTGAGAACAATAGTTCGTTGGTAGTGACCTAAGTGTATTCAGCTATGATACTAGCCACGTGTGGGTCATGGTTACCTGGTGAGCTTGAAGGACCCATTGACGAAGGAGTGTGCGCTGTAATTGGAGCTGCTTGAGCTTGGGATCAGACATGCATTTAAGTGTGTGGATTGCCTATGTACATGTAGTTAGGGATGATAGTATGAAACGCCATGTCATGCAAGCCATGATGACAATTGAATGTGTCTGCAAGCAATTCAAATACGATTATGCAGCAATCGAATATAGGAATCATGCGTGGGAGGAATTAGTAGTGATAAGCTGAAGCGATTCGATCTGAGCATTGCTTTGGATCATATGGTCAAATTTGTGAATGTGTACAAGGCTCTGCAAATCAGGATGCATGCTATTGAGTAATAAAATTCATGTATCTGGAGGATGTGTGGTGTGTAACACGTAAGTTGGCAGGTGGTGAAGTGACCATAACCACATGACAATAGATGAACTTCTGATGGTGTCGCGAACGAGAAAATAAAATGCACTTGTGACATGTGATTTTACTGTTTGGAAGCTAACGCCAAGGACACATCTGTTGGAGTCATGGATAAATGAATCGGCTGAAACCGTTCGGTTTCGATCGTTTCATATTGGTTGTGAAAGGAGCCAATAAGAAACTGCCCTATGCGATCGGTATCAATTGAAACTATTAAGTTTCGGTCAGTTTTGGTCGAAACTGAACGAAACTTAACTTAACGGACCGAGATTAAATAGTTTCAGCAAAATAAAAGAAGCGAGAGAAGAGAAGAAGCAACCAAAAAAATGTTAAAAAATTTCTGTGAGTTAATAGAACTAGTCCGTGAAGAAACTTGAAAAAAATTTCACGTGAAAAATAGTAAAAATCATGTCAACAAATAGTTATAATTTAATTTTTATAAATATCAAGGCAGTCCCTCATAGATGAGCATAGATAAAATCAAAAAAACTTAGCTGTATTCTTGTAGATGAGCTACAAATGATCTTCAGATTTCGAGGGAAACAAAGATATTTGGCTTGAGGTCATCTTCGGTCTCAACCTCAGACAAAGGATTTCAAGAAAATTTGGGGTTAGATGTAAAATTATTTCAAAAAATTTTAAAAGAAAATTTTAAGAATTTAATTTAAATTTGTTTCTCATTTTTGTTTGAACTCCAATAGGGTTAAATTTATTTCTCTATAAAGATCTTCATTTCAACTTAGATTTCTACATAGATTAACGATCCCAAACTTATCATCAAACGTAAAATATGAATTCAAACTTGAAACTTACATCCGACCATGATCTTGAACTTGATTGTCACCTCGATCGTCTTCTCCATTGTCGCGCGAGATGTAGATCTTAGTTGGCAATTTTATTGTTGAGCGACGATGAGGAGAAAATTAGAAGGAAAGCAGTAAAATGATGTACGGAAACCCTAAGTTCTTGGGTTATAACTAGCGGTGCTGCTTGCGATACAAATGGCTTTGCACATTACCGTTATTTACAAGTTGTCATTAACCTCTACCGGTTGAATAAAGAAAATGACAAACTTGTAAATAACTGTAATACGCTGAGCAAATGTATCATAATTAATGGTTGCAGTAAACAATTTGCTCAACATATTCCAGGTATTTACAAGTTTTCCATTAACCTACAAGTTTTCCATTAACCTTTACCTGTTGAATAAAGAAATTGCAAACTTGTAAATAAGTATAATACACTGAGCAAATGTAATGTAGTTGATAGTTACAGTAAACAGTTTGTTCAACATATTTCATTTATTTACAAGTTCCATTGGTGTTTTTCCATGTAAAATAAAGGGAATGGTAAACGTGTAAATAAATGAAATATGTTGAGCATAACTAACGTGCTACAAAATTTACTAATTAATAGAATTACACTTATTAAATAAATAATATTAAATTTAATTACAAGTTTACCATTAACTATTTGTTGTTTTGCACCGAATTTTTACTAATTTGCACCATGGTTCTAAAATTATTCTTAACTAATATTAATAATACAAAAATAACATTTCGTAATAATATTAACTAATATTACATAATGAAATATGCTTGAGAAATATGCTTTAATAATTCTTAGTTGTTATTGGTCAATTTTATTGTTACACATCGATTTTACTTTTTAGTAGTTATCTTACCATTTTAATTTCATAATTAATTTAATTTAATTATTATTAATATTTTGATTTTATATTTTATTATTATTTTCAGGTTTTATTGTTATTGATCAATATTTATTTTAAAGTTTGTTGGGAGACTCTATAAATCAGTTGCATTTCATTGGTAAAATTTTAAGATAACGCTAAATGTTTAGTGGTTATTGATAGATTTAAAATTATGTAGTATCATATCTTGTTAATTTACTATACAGTTAGCATTAAGATAGTTTAATAAGAGAGTTGACATCAAGATTAATTAATTTTAATAGTTAAATGGTGCTAAACAATTAACCCATTATATGTTATCTTCAGTTATAAACGGTAATTAAGATGTCTCGGAGCACTCATAGGAAGAAACAGTTGGATATTGTGTGGGCTCATGGTAAAATGGTTGGAAATGACCATATACATGTAAGGTGCAGCTACTGTCGAAAAGAAATACATTGAGTTATAATTCGCTTTAGGGACGTTTAGTAAGAATTGCTAGGATTTGATGGCATGTACCGAAGCACCGAAAGAAGTGTGAGCAGAGATGAAAGCATTCATACTTGCCAAGAGAAAAGTAAATGTTAAAATTTAAGAAGAGGATGGATGAAGAGTTAATTGTTCGGCATAGAGGCACACACTCAGACGAGTATGATGATGAGGATGAGACCGAGGAGGAGAGAGAAATTAGAAGATCATTGAGAGCAAGTAGACAAAAATTTATCGAAAAAAATAAGAATTGCTATTAGAAGAATGAGCGCATGATCATCTGGTTTAGAAAGACCTAGTGCGGTTTATGATGGACATACTGACACTAAAATATGACTGTTCGTGCTGAAACTACCGGTAGACAGTCTAGTCCTAAATCCAGTGTATGTAGTAGGTAGTATTGACCCTTTTACTTTAACGATGCAAGGCAAAACCCAGACAACTATAAAAGTACAATAAAAAGTTGTATGAAAAATGTCAAGATTTTTCTTGATAAACACGTAGCTAAATTTTTATACTATAGCCACATTTCATATAATATGGTCAATAGTTCATGTTAGTGCACGGCTACGAACCCAATTGGGTATCCACATACCCGACCCGTTCCTCTCCTGCGACCTGTTACCCCCACACTCTAAGCGGGTTACGACTGAGTTGGGCGAATGTGTCAGACGACCGTTGGACTAACACCAACGTTCAAGGAAGAGTTAATGTGGCCTAATAAAGGGGCAGCCGTTGGCTCAAATCTCGGAGAAGATCGTGCCTTAATTAATGAGGGACGGTTACACCACATTAAGGAAGAACAACCTATAAATAGGCCGATGGTCCATCTTCAAGGTACGAGTGCTAATGCATAGAACTCTATCTTCTCACTTCTTCATTTTATATTTGAGCTTGTGTCGCTAGTCCAGGGACGATCCTCAGTGGGTCGATCTCAACTACGCCAGGCTTCCTCTCACCCTTAACTTCCTTATTAACTTAAGCATCGGAGGGGATTTGGGTCGGAACCCAGATCCGATACCCCTAACGACTCCCTGTGGTGCAGATCGACGATCGCCGTCCAATGCCCAAGGTCGACTTCGAGCCCTCCAACCTCGAACGACCCTACTGATCGATCGTTTCTAGGTCGATCATCCGTCGTATCGTCATCTACCAATAACCATCGACCCTGGTTCTTCCAACCGAAGGTTCCACTCTGAAGGCTGACTAGGCTCCAGCTCAGCGATTCGAGTCTTCGTCAGCTTGACAACTGTATCGGTCAATTTTGGCCTTAACAGTTTGGCGCCGTCTGTGGGATACACGAGTCGACATCCCCCCTCGACGAACCACTCGATTATGCCGACACGCCCAATCACATTCTCCGAGGATGCAGCGGGATCCCACAGTATCGGGATCACCAACATGATAACAGGAGGTCTATGAATTCGGAGCTATCAACCTATCTCTAAAGTTCCTATGCTGGGAGATTGATGACAGTTTCCGTGGGACGAAAGCGTCCTCGATACACAACGCCTCCTATCTTCTTCTCGGATGAAGGTCTGGAAGGGGTGAAGTACCGCATGATGATGCCGTGGTTATCACGGCCTCAATCAGAGAGATCGCCGTGAAGAGGTTGCTCGTTGACACTGAAAGCTCGTGCGACATACTCTTCTTCACTACGCTGGAGAGGATGAAAATATCGTCCGAAGAATAGACGCCATGCATAAGACCCTTGGTGGGGTTCACCGGACACTCCGTCCCGATAACCGGCATCACCTTACTGGTGACCCTCGGTACGTATCCTCAACAAATTACCCGCCTAACCAACTTTATGGTGGTAAAGATCAACTCGACGTACAACGGGATCATCGGAAGACCGCTGCTGAATGCCATAGAAGCGGTGGTCTTGACCTTCCACCAGATGATCAAATTCCAAACCCCCAAGGGGATCGGAAGGGCAATAGGGAGTCAGGAGCAGGCGCGATCGTGCTACAGCTATCCGCCACCCTGAGGAGGGTCGAGCAAGCTGACCCAGTCGACCCACGGGTCGAGGATCGGCGACCTGTCGCGGTCAAAGAAACAGAGAGTATCAAGATCTCCGAGGAAGAAGGAAAGACCGTCTCAGTCGGGTCGCTGCTCCATAGCGACCTAAAGGAGCGGTTAATCGTCCTCCTGAGAGAGCACGCCGACATCTTCGCTTAGATTCCGAAGGACATGCCTGGCATCGACCCAGAGGTAGCGTCCCACAAGTTGGGGGTCGACCCGACATCTAAGCTCATGAAGCAAAAGAAGAGAAACATGGGAGGTGAAAAGATGAAAGCCGCTAATGAAGAGGTAGAACGGCTATTGGAGGCCCACTTCATACGAAAAGTCAAATACCCCGAATGGTTCTCGAACGTCGTGATGGTCAAGAAGGCCAACGGCAAGTGGCGAATGTGTGTCGACTTCATCGACTTTAACAAGACATGCCCTAAAGATAGCTACACATACCACGAATCGACCACCTGGTCGACAGTGCCTCGAGTTACGAACTTCTCAGCTTTATGGACTCCTTCGTCGGGTACAACTAGATTCAAATGGCACCGAAAGATGAGGAGAAAACTTTCTTCATCATCAATAAAGGTATATTCTGTTACACCAAGATGCTGTTCGGTCTAAAAATGCAGGGGCAACGTACCATCGCATGATGAACGATGTCTTCGAGGCTCAAATAGGGCGAAACCTAGAAGTCTACGTCGAGATATGTTGGTCAAGTCGAAGAAGCCAACGAATCACCTCGCAGACCTTCGGGAGATATTTGCGCAGATCCGACGATACAACCTTCGACTAAACCCCGCTAAGTGTACATTCGGGGTTCACTTAGGAAAGTTCCTCGGTTTTATACCGACGAACCGAGGGATCGAGGCCAACCCCGACAAGCTTACTGTCGTCATCACAATGAGGGAGCCTTCAACCCTTAGAGAGCTCCAAAGGCTGAACGGAAGGATAGCGGCCTTAAGACGGTTCCTATCCAAGTCGGCCGAGAAGTCATTGCCTTTCTTCAGAGTGCTAAGAAAGACGATAGCTTTTGCTGCGAGCGACAAGAGAGTGTTCGAATGGGATGCGGACTGCAAAAAGCCTTCTCAGAGTTGAAGGAGTACCTTCGCACCCCGTCGCTTCTGACCAAGCCAGACAAGGACGACCGACTCATCCTCTATCTGGCCGTCGTCGACGAGGCCGTGAGTTCGGCGCTCGTTAAAGAAGATGCGGGGACACAACTGCCCATCTACTATATCAGCCAGGTCCTCCGAGGTGCGGAGATCAACTACTCGTGGATCGAAAAGATGGCTTTCGCGTTAGTCCAATCCGCTCGAAGATTACGGCCATATTTTCAAGCCCACACCATCTTGATCCTCACCGATACTCGCTTAGAGTAGACCCTGAAGAGACTCGACCGATCAGAAAGAATGACTAAATGGGGGGTCGAACTAAGCGAGTTTGACATCCAGTACAAATCAAGGACTGCCATCAAAGGACAGGCCCTCGCCGACTTTATTGTTGAACTCACCTATGACGATAACCCTCGGAAAGAGGTATGTGCGACTAGTACAATGACCGAGGCTATCCCCTCGCCCTCCACCAGCGAGACTAAAGACGCGATCGAGGACGAGGGAACCGGGATCGTACAAGTCGATGGTTCATCCACCTAAGCCGGGAGCGGGGTCGGAATAGTCGTCCAAACTTCTGGGGCAACATATTTGAATACGCCCCCCGTTTCGATTTTCAAACCACCAACGATGGTGCGGAATATGAGGTGGCCATCAACGGACTCCGACTGGTTCGAGCCCTGGGGGCAAGAGTACAACTGTACGACGACTCCAGCCTCGTAGTTCGTCAACTGAATGTGACCTTTGAGGCCCACGACGACTTAATGGCGAGCTACGTCCAAATTGCTAAAGCTGAGCTCGCCACCTTCCCGCGTGTAGAAATTTATCACGTGCCAAGGTCGAAGAATCATTGAGCTAACGCCTTGTCAAAACTCGCATCGTCCTCCCCTGATGTGCTCGGTCGAACCGTGTATGTGCAGCAGTTATACCGTCCTAGCAAGCTGCCTCAAGAGCTTCTAAGCCTCGATCAGGAGGCCATATGGATAGACCCGATAATATGCTACTTGAGCACAAGAGAGAAACCGACCGACCCAGTGGAAGCGCGAAAACTTGAGCGGAAGGCCTATCAATTCGTACTATTGGATGGTTCGTTGTACAAAAGACGATGGACCCGGTATGACATCTTCCCTTATCTTAAATGCTGAGCCCCGTAGGAAGCACACTACATGATCCAAGAGATCCACGAGGGAGACTGCGGGAACCATTGCAGGGAAAAGTCCATAGCCTTGAAGGTTGTAAGGCAAGGGTACTTTTGGCCAACAATGTTCAAAGATGCCATCGAGTACGTTCGACGATGCTCGACCTGCCAAAAGTTCTCAAAGATCAGCTCGGCACCGCCGACTGATCTGATCCCCATCATCAGCCCAGCTCTCTTCGCCAAATGGGTGTTGGACCTCCTTGGACCATTCAAACCAGCAAGTGGGCAAAGGAGATACCTGATAGTGGCGATCGACTATTTCACCAAGTGGATCGAGGCGGAATCACCTGGAAAGAGGCTCGAAGATTCGTCTGGAAATGCGTCGTTTGTTGTTTCGGCATCCCTCAATCTATCGTAACGGACAATGGAACCCAGTTCGACATCACCGGCTTCAGAGATTTCTACACAGAGCTGAAGATCAAGCTACACTTCGCCTCCGTCGCTCATCCACAGTCAAACGGCTTGGCGGAATCGGCCAACAAGAGCATCCTAGGGCCCATACGAAAGAGAATAGTCGGGCTCGAGGGAACTTGGCCGGACGAGATCCCTGGCATATTATGGTCGTACAGAATGTCCCACAAAACCTCGACAGGAGAAACACCCTTCATGCTGGCCTATGGGTGTGAGGCCGTCGTCCCCGTCGAGGTCAATGAGCGACCGCTTCGTCTTCAATACTACGACGAAGAAAGAAATTCTGAAGGCCTCGAACTCAACCTACAATTGGTGGACGAGGTCCGTGAACGGGCACCGGCGACCCTCGTCGAGCAGAAGGGGCGCATGTCCCGCTACTTCAATTCGAAAGTACGCGAGCACAGCTTCCGTGTGGGAGACTTGGTGCTGCGCAAAGCCACCTTCACTCCCGAGATCCTCAAGTAAGGAAAGCTCGCTGCAAAGTGGGAGGGGCCCTACACAGTGACTGATGTACTCGGGCTTGCCACATATCAACTCGCAACTTTGGATGATAGGAAACTCCCTCATCCTTGGAATGCGGAACATCTACGAAAGTATTATCAATGATTGTATCGTTCATTTTCCGTCCTATACCTATCTATAATAAATACTGAATAGGTCGTTCCTCGGCGTTAGTCGTAACCCTCGTCGTTAGCCGTAAGCTGAGGGGCCCTCCTTGCCAATGAACGATGTTTGATCGTCGTCGGTCGTAAGTCGAAGGGGCCTCGTCCATCGCCACCGACCGACCTTCAACCCTCGTCGTTAGCCGTAAGCCGAGGGGTCCCCTTTGCAACTGAACGACGTTCGATCGTTGTCGGCCGTAAGTCGAAGGGGGACTTGTCCGTCGCCACCGACCGACCTTCGACCCTCAATCGTCAGCCGTAAGCCGAGGGGTCTCCCTTGACACTGAACGATATTCGATCGTCGTCGGCCGTAAGTCGAAGGGACTGAGTCCCTCGCCATCGACCGACCTTCGACCCTCAATCGTCAGCCGTAAGCTGAGGGGTCTCCCTTACCACTGAACGACGTTCGATCGTCGGCCGTAAGTCGAAGGGACCGAGTCCCTCGCCACCGACCGACCTTCGACCCTCAATCGTCAGCCGTAAGCCGAGGGGTCTCCCTTGCCACTGAACGACGTTCGATCGTCGTCGGTCGTAAGTCGAAGGGGCCGAGTCCATCGCCACCGACCGACCTTCGACCCTCGATTGTCAGCCGTAAGCCGAGAAGTCTCCCTTGCTACTGAACGATGCTCAATCATCGGTCGTGAGTCGCATGGACCGAGTCCCTCGCCACCGAACAACTATGGCGAGCAAATTCCTGTCAGATGGTACTCCAACGACCCAAGTCAGCTAAACTTACGTCGTTGGGGGAGCCACATACACAGCATAAATCAAACGCAGGAAAATTTCGTTGCAAAAATCTTTTTTATATATCTGAATGGTTACACATAACTTGCTTGAGAGCGGTCTTACAAAAATAGGGCTTTTTGCAAAAATCAGGAAGGCGAGACATCGTCGGGTGTAAAAAGGTCCTTTATCGCTCTCGTCACCTTATCCATCTTGGAGGTGGTTCGAGCCTTATAAGCTTCGACCTCTTTCCCCTTCTCGAGAAGGTGGACCTAAAGGTCAGCAACCTACTTCCTCGATGCCTCGAGCTCAGCACGGAGTTAGGATCGATCCCTCCCCCACTGATCTTTCGCCTGCTTCCTGATGGTCGACACGGCGGCGAAACTGGATTTCGCCTCTGCGGCCGCCCAGTTCGACACATCCTTAGCGTACTTGGTCGCCCCCAGGTCGTCCTCTAGCTTCCTCACCTGAGCTCGGAGCTCAGAAGTTCTCGGCGACCGCCATCCGGCGTTGCCCCTTGATCAGCTCGAGGGCCCTGCGGCGCAGGCAGGCACAAAAAATGGTCACCTGCAGAGTGCAACAGTCAGCAAAACAAGAAGGGAAAACGAGAAAAAAGGCTCAATAGTAACGAACCTGAAGGCCGTTGCGGACGAAGCTATTGGCAATTGTCTCAAGATCGATCCCTTGCAGGAAGTCGAAGTCCCTCGGCAGCGTGATATTCTCCGCCAGACGGGCCCCCGTCCCAAAGTCTAGAAGGGCCGACTCGTCCCTCTCCACGGTAAATGGGGGCCAAAAAGGCTCCCCCCCGAGTCTCTGCAGGGAGTCCCGTCGAAATACGGTTCGACAACAAAAGGTGATTGAACTCTGGAGGGACGAGGCCGACGGAAGGGACATGAGGGACAATGTCCTCGTGCGGCCACCTGTCGATGGGCGGAGCGTCAGAAGATTCAGCCCCACCTCGAGGGCCCGAAGGAGCCGCCGTTAAAGCCCCAACAGTTGGACTCGAGGAGCTTCCAGCATCCCCACGACCCTTTTCCTTTTCTGGTTGTCTTCACGAGCCCGATCCAACTCCGAGGTCAAGTCTCTATCGCCCTGCCTGCCATTCTTGTTGGCTGGAAGCAAGAGGAGGATGAAGAAATTTCTTCAAATTGCCAAGAGACAAAAGTGCAAGAACCCTTGGCTTCGTAGACTCCGGATTCTTATACGTGAAGGGACTCCGGCGGCTCAGTACCCAATGGCTGACACGCGTTGGATAATCGCCAAAAGCAACGGTTGAGATCATCAGAAGACGTGAAGTTTTGACAGCACGAATCAAATCAGCCGCTCCGGATGTCGCGCCTATTTAATGAAGGTACACATCATTCGGTCTCGATCAGCACTACCTCCCGAGAATGAACGATGGGGGCCAATGTTAGTGCACAGATACGAACCCAATTGGATACCCACATACCCGACCGGTTCCTCCCCCGCGACCCGTTACCCCCACATTTTAAGCGGGTTACGACTGAGTCGAGCGAACGGGTCAGACGACCGTTGGACTAACGCCGACGTTCAAGGAAGAGTTAATGGGGCCTAATAAATGGGCAGCCGTTGGCTTAAATCTCGGAGAAGATTGTGCCCTAATCAATGAGGGACGGTTACACCACATCAAGGAAGAGCAGCCTATAAATAGGCCGATTGACAATGGTAAGGGGGTTCCATCTTCAAGGTATGAGTGCTAATGCATAGAACTTTATCTTCTCACTTCTCCATTTTATATTCGAGCTTGTGTTGCTAATCCAGGGACGATTCTCAGTGGGTCGATCTCAGCTATGCCTAGCTCACTCTCACCCTTAAGTTCCTCACTAACTTAAGCATCGGAGGGGATTTGCGCTGGAACCCAGATTCGACCCCCCTAACGACTCCCTGTTGTACAGATCGACGATCGTCATCCAACGTCCAAGGTCGACTTCGAGCCCTCCAACCTCGATCGACCCTACCGATCGACCGTTCCTAGGTCGATCATCCGTCGTATCGTCATCTACCAATAATCATCGACCCTGGTTCGTCCAACCGAGAGTCCCACTCTGAAGGCTGACTAGGTTCCAGCTTAGCGCTCCGAGTCTTCGTCAGCTTGACAACTGTACCGGTCAATTTTGGCCTTAACAGTTACTGTTACCAGTCCATGGCAGATGCTTTCACAGAAGTAGGTTGTGGCGTTTCTCCACTTCTTGGGAGTTTTTAACACATTTAGACCTAAAGGTGGAAAAAATCAAAACATATATTAAAACTTTTATGGATGTTGGGATGTGTATGGTTACACACTAATATATGACGGTTAGATAATACAGAATAGAAGGAAGATTATTAATTTTTTGTGTATTCGACCTACATGACATTGTTACTTGGCTCGATAGATGCAACTGATAGCTTTCAGAATGGTCCATATATATTTAACCTAATGAATAAATATTTAGATATAATTGGAGAGTATAGATTCATCTAAGAAGTTATCGATAATGGATCAAACTACAAATCAGTTGGACAGTTGCTAATGCAAGAAAGACACTATCTGTATTGGTCTACATGGGTAGAGCATTGTATTGATTTGATATTTTCTGATATGTCAAAAGAAGAGAATATAAAAAATATCATCGTGTAAATTCAAATGGTAACATGATTTATATACAATAAAGGGTTGGGTGTTCAGCTTGATGAAAAAAGAGACAGACAACAAAGAGTTGATCAAGCCTACAATCACAAGATTTATAACCTATTTTATTGTATTGGAATCTATCTACGTGTATTGGGATGATTTAAGGAAAATGATCAATTGAAGCAAATGGTCTGAAAACTTTTTTAAGCTAAAACCAAAAGATAGAATTGTTGCAACAAACATATATAATCTGATTCATTGTAATGACTTCTGAGAAGACATCTTTAATGGTATCACCATATTTGAGCCGCTGGTGGAAGTTCTAAGAATGGTCGACATCGATGATAAGACTGAGATGCGTTATCTTCACTTAATGAAATAAAAAAGAATATTAATAATAGAGGATACAAAAAATGGTGGGACATGATCGACAAGCGGGATATGTAGCTACATCAAGATATTTATACCGTAGATAAATGCTGTATTTTTTATTTTTATGTTAAACTAAATATGCTATAGATCATTTATTTACATGTAATTCAGTTGCAAGTTATTTTTTAAATCCTCGTACTCCACTATGTCAACAAATGACAATGAGGTGTTGATTGAATTTAGACATGTGGTTAGAGGTTAGAACCAGATATCTCGAAGCAACATGAAATAGACATAGAGTTAAATGGGTATAGACATTTTTATTTTGATATATGATTCGATCCAGTTGTTCACATTCTGAAGTTATACATGATAATTATAGATAGAGTTATACAAGATGAGAGTTGGTGTATTTAGCTCTCAAAAGGCACATATATCAATAAAACATGTCACTACATGTATCTTTAAGAATCTTTGTTCGTTATATGTTTACATGAACTACTCTAGATTTTTTGACCAAGAGAACTTTTGTAGCTGAATGACGATCGATCATTGGGAGAGAGTAAAGCTGTAAATCGTACACGCTTAGCTGTGTGTGTTTTAAGCCAAACATTCTCCTTCAAACTATGAACGAAATTGGACAACATTCTCACTCATTCACTTAAAGACCATGGACATAGTAACAATGGAAGATCTTAAAAAATTGATTTATATGTGTTATAGTATAATATGATGCCGAGAGAAATACACTGTAAAAGGAGAACAACTGAAGATCAACTGATTGTCTTAGATCAATTTTTTCATGAGAACGATTTGTTGGAGGAATGGACAATGGAGATAGAAGACATGCTGCTCGATGAGAGAGACAAACTTGGTTGAACGAAGTGTCTGCGGAAGCAGAACGAACAAAAAACAATCAACCGTGACCAAGTCAGCCAAATGAATCTCACGTGTAAATGAAAGAAGACAGTAACTCAGCGAGAAACCGATGATTCGTCTCTAGATGAACTGATCATACCGATAGAGGTTGTGGTGTTTTGGAATACAATTGTTCTACTCAGAGAAGTGGGGACCATACATATGATACAACTTATTTGCACGTGTATAGAGATCATGATAAGTAACATCGAAGTGAAGAAAGAAGAAACAATAACTACAGTGGACAATCTGATCTTCCTGGTTATCAACGTTTTAATTATTATGGAGGTTATAGTAATCTTGTCATTCATGAATTATATTCTAGTGGATACTCAGGCAGTCAAGACGATTATTACACACTGTACAGACACTCACCGATGTTTATAGAGACTATGCTAGTCTTATATTTACAATTCAAATGTTAATGAGCAGTCTAACAGGAGAGTCATGACATGCCTTTCATCGAGCAAAGCCGGCTTTCCACATATGATAACTTCATGATATCATTTTAGGGCAGAAACAGATGCAATATTACTATCTATCTTACCACTCTCCACCACAACCGAACGATAATGACTTAGAATGAGATATTTTTGTAAGTTTTGCTTTATTTTATTCATTTTTTGTATCATGTGGTCAAATTTATACCTCATCATTTTATGTACTGTTATTATTTATGTTAATAAAATAATAAAGGGCTGGCTGGGGTCCTAGAGAAGGTTTGGCTAAAAAGTTTATAGATTGGAATTTTTTTAAAGATTTAGAGTAGTGGCTTTGATACTATGTTACCATGACGAGGAATAGAATTCTATGGTAGATTGTTGAAGATGGCAATGCCCCAATATTTATCGGGACATGATTGGGATTATATTGAAATCACTACTCCTTAGCAACATAGGGGTCAAATAAAGGAAACTCTATTTCCTGGTGCTATACACTACCGGAGATCTAAATGTAGTTGTTAAGAATAATAACCATTACGGTTTGCATAATTTGTATGTTTGATTTGTTGATAATTCTTTATTTTTAAATTTGTTTAGGGAATAAGTATCAAGTCAATGCCAATGGTTCATTTTAGAATGTTCTTGATTGAATGTATATATATATATATATCATTCATTTCACCAGCATATATGTGTCTTATTTTGTGTTTGCTTAATTTGTTAGTTTATAAATGTAACAATATGAATCATTTGGGATGTTAGTAGGTAAGTAAGTATGCTTATAACTAAAACTTGGTAGTCTTCTGATGACAAAGCTTTGGTTTGGAAGATGAAAAATGAGAACTTTATAAATATTAAAAAAGAACTACAAGATACAGGTTTCTTTTGAGAGGAAACCAACTCTCCAAGCTTGAATCTAAGAGAGGAGGCTTACTCTCACTTGATCTAGGGTTCTACTCTTTTAAGCTAGGGATTATCACTCAAGTTTTGCATAAGAGAATAATGAAAATCCCACCCCAAACATATAAGGGCCGATTTAACCCAATTTACAAAAAATCTCTCCAAAACCCAAACTTTGCAAAAATGCCCAAAACTTCACAAAAATGCCATCGGCTTAGTTCTTCATCCCACGATCCTTCTTGCGACACCTTCGTTGATACATGATGATCTCATCATTACCCCCAAAAGAACCACATTGTCCTCAAGGTGGAAGTCTGGGAACCGCTGTGCAATAACATCGTAAGGTTCCCAGTACGTCTCATGATCTGGAAGGCCGGTCCACCTAATCAGCACCTTCCGTGCTCTCGTGCTCCTCTGACGAACCACTCTCAGCTCGGCCTGCTCTAGAATCACCTCTATGTCATCCGTGAGTGTTGGGGGTAGTGACGAGGAGGTATGGTCTCTAATGGCCCGAAGGAGCTGCGACACATGAAAAACAGGGTGGATAGCTGAATCTGGTGGCAAACTCAGTCGATACGCCAACTGGCTAATCTTGATCTCTACCTCATACAGACCAAAGTATCGGGGCGATAGCTTCTCGTTCCGCCTACGTGCCAATGAGCGCTGTCGGTAATGTCGCAGCTTTAAATACACCATGCTGCCCACCTCGAACTGCACATCTGTGTTCATCTGCCTGACTCTTCATAAGCTGCTGCACCCTTGTCAAGTGTCGCCGCAACTCCTCCAAAGTTTGGTCCCTCTCCTTAAGGTACTGGTCCACCTGGGAAACTGGGATAGAGCAGTGACCATGGTCCATATTGAAGTAAATGCCGGGGATCCCGCCTATAGAAGACCCTGAAAGGAGTGGTCTGAGTAGAGGTGTGGAAAGATGTGTTATACCAATACTCCGCCCAAGCTAGCCACCTTACCCACTGCTTAGACTCAGAAACAAAACACCGCAGGTATGTCTCCAGGGTCTTGTTGACGACATCCGTCTGGTCGTTAGTCTGGGGATGGTAAGCGGTGCTTCTCTTCAGTACTGTACACATTGTCCCAAATAATTCCTTCCAGAAGGTGCTAAGAAAAACTTTATCCCGATCCGTCACAATAGAGCCCAGGATCCCACGAAGCCTCACTATCTCCCTGATGAATGTCGTCGCCACAGTCACTTCAGTGTAGGGATGTCGTAGTGCCACAAAATGTGCATACTTGCTCAGCTTATCCACCACCACCATGATGACTGAGTACTCCTCTGATTTCGGCAAGCCGTCAATGAAATCCATGGTCACTTCCTCCCAAACTCGGTCGGCAACGAGAGAGGCTATAGCAAACCCCCAGGAGCTGTTGATAAATATTTGTGGCGCTGGTATATGTCGCACTTCTCTACCATTTCCGCCACATACTTCTGCATCCCCTCCCAGAAAAGCTCCCGAGCCAAGTGCTGGTAGGTCTTCAGGACCCTAGAGTGGCCACCTACCGCGCTACCATGAAACTCCTGTAACACCGTCGGGATATGAACCGACCCCTGCGGCACTACCAAACGATCCTTGTACAAGAGACGTTGCCCTTCTAGCAAATACCCCGGGTGGGTCTTGTAGTAGTGTTGCCCTGATCTTGGCTAGACCCTCATCCTCCTCAATCTATCGCAACAAGGGCTCCCAATCGAGCAGAACGGGTACTGACAAGGCTGACAAGTGAATCAATATCCCTTTGTGATAGTGCATCTGTCGCATTGTTCTCAATCCCTGGCCTGTACTGGATCTCAATGTGGTAACCCAACAGCTTGGTCAACCACTTCTGATGCTCCTTAGTGACATCTTCTGCTCTAAAAGATATTTGAGGCTCATCTGGTCTGTCCTCATTATGAATCGCCAACCAAGTAGATAGTGTCGTCATTTTTGCATCGCTAACACAATTGCCACCAGCTCACACTCATAAACTGACTTGAGTCGAGCCCTCGCCGACAACACGTGGCTAAAATATGACACCGGTCTGCTTTCTTGCATCAACACGGTGCCCAAGCCATAGCTCGACTCATCTGTCTCCACCACAAATGGCAGGGTAAAATCCAGAAGCGCAAGAACTGGAACGCTCGTCATGGCCCTTTTTACTCAAAAGCTCGAGTGGACTCTTCTACCAATGGAAATTGTCTTTCTTCAGCTGCTCCGTTAATAGCCATGCGATGGTGCTGTACCTCCTGACGAACTTCCTGTAGTATACAGTCAGTCCCAATAATTCCCACAGTGCCCATAATATGGTAAGGAGTGGCCAATCCACTATGGCCGCTATCTTCGACCCAGCCACTGCCACGCCCTCCGTGGAAACAATATGGCTCAAGTGCTCTATACTCCGCTGGCCGAACGGGCACTTCTTCCGATTAACGAACAACTGATGCTCTTGAAGCTCACTCAACACGATCGTCAAATGCTTCACATGTGACTCCATCGACCGACTGTAAACCAAGATGTCATCGACGAATACCAGAACGAACCTCCTCAGATAGGGTCGAAACACCCGGTTCATCAATGCCTGGAATGTGGCAGGGGCATTAGTCAAGCTGAACGACATGACCAAGAACTCATAGTGGCCCTCGTGTGTCCTAAAAGCAGTCTTCGCCACATCCTCACCGGTCATTCGGATCTGGTGATAACCGCACTTCAAGTCAATTTTGGAGAAGACCACTGCACCATGCAACTCATCTAACAACTCGTAGATCATGGGGATGAGAAATTTGTCTGGCACTGTCTCCTTGTTCAATGTCTGATAATCGACACAAAATCTTCGGCTACCGTCATTCTTCACTAACAGCACCGGGCTCGAGAAAGGGCTCACACTCAGCTGTATCACCCCCCGTCTGAATCATCTCGTCTACCATCCTCTCAATTTTTCCCTTCTGCACCTGCGAATAGCGGTATGTCTGTACGCTGATGGGAGGGACACCCTCTCGGAGCACAATGGCGTGCTGTGGTTTCGTGGGGGAGGAAGCCCGTGAGGCGTCTGAAACACCTCTTCAAACTGAAATAAGACCTGATGTCGCTCCCACAGTATGTTTTGCTCCTGCTCCGCCTCCTCCACTGCCAGGCCCTGTAGCTCCACTAAGAAGTCTCCTCCTTCGGTCTGGAAAGCCCTCGTGATGGTCTTCAAGGAAACACTGGATCTGCACAAATCAGGGTCCCCTTGAAGCGTCACCAACCTTCCCCCGTGCGTGAACTCCATCCTCGGCAACTTCCAGTTGGTCTTCGTTTCTCCCAAAGACCGCAATCATATCATCTCCAGAATCACATTGGTGTTGCTCAGGTCGAGCGGTAAGAATTCCTCCACCACTTGTATCTCATGGATGGTCAAAATTACGCATTGGCATACTCCCCTGCTCCGCTCTACCCACCCAGTCCCCATCATCACTCTAAAACTGCCGGTGTCAACCAACTGCAACCTCTGCTATTTCACTACATGGTTGGAGATAAAATTATGGGTGGTCCCACTATCAATCAATACCACCACCACCTGCTCAGAGATACTCCCCATCAACTTCATAGTATGATTCAGAGTGAACTCTACTACGGAGTTGAGTGACACCTCTGCTACCTCCAAATGAGATGGCTCCTGCTCCACCTCTTCCGCGCTCAGCTCCTCCACTTTCTCCTCGTCATCCTCTACCAGCAGCACCTGAAGTGTATGATCTCGTCAGTGATGAACTGGGGCATACTTCTCGTCACACCTAAAGCACAGCCCCTTCGCCCTCTTGTTCTGTATCTCCGCCTCCGTCATGTATCGAAATTGTCCACTAGGCTGCGGTCCACTACTACGCTCCTTGCTCACCTAAACTCTCCCCGTCTGGACCCCCTGCAGGGGCTTGCGGCACTCCTGGAGTCGCCAAGCTGCGAAAAACAGACCTGCCCCAAGCTTTTTGACTCGTCGATCTGCTGCTAGCCTGTCATCCACTATTTGAGCTAGGTCCATTGTCTCAAGCAGCCCACTCGGCCTCTGCACCTGAAGCTCTTCCTGAATTTCAGTTTTCAGTCCCTTCATAAAGCTTCCCTCCAAGGTCTCCGCAGTCATCATCCCTCTTATACATCCAGAAAGTGTGTCAAATTTCTCCCGATAGTCCCTCACCGTGCCCACATGCCTACCTGCTGTAGTGTCAAGAGTTGCTCGTGCAGGTCGCCGCCCTTGGTGTCTCTGAAGTGATGCAGCATGCAATATGTGAATTCTTTCCATGACTGGACCGGCCACCATTGTTGCCTCCACACATACCAAGACAATGCCTTATCCTCCAAACGCACATCCAACGCCTTCTCACCCCCCATCTGATAGGCCTCAAAGTACCGCTCCGCTCGTGAAACCCATCCGTGGGTCCTCCCAGTCGAAAACCGGCATCTTCAGCTTCCCCACCTTGTTTTCAGGTCCACACACTCCTTGCTCTGCTCTCGCTCTAGGTTGACCATAGTGGAACTGTTGATAAGCTCCTCCAACTTCCCACGGTCCCACTGGCCCTCCTTCAAAACCTGCCGTGCCCCACGGGTTCTCTTTGCGCCCTCCATGTTTCGAAAATGCTCTTCCACCCCCGGGAGGTCTTCGGCTCCCGAACTCTCCTCCGTATGTCTCATCGGACCGCGGAGGTCCTAAAAGTAGCCCGCCGCCTCCTGTGGAAGTAGCCGGAGGTCGTCGCCATGCGGAATCCCCAACATTCCCCTCCGGTGGTTGCGGAACAAAATTTCCGCCTCGCTGGAAATGTAGGAGAGCCCCGTCGCCCCTCTGCGGCTGCGCCGAGGCCATTGATGCCCTGGCATAGTCGTCGGGGGCCAGCGCCCCCAAGGTCTCTTGGGAGCTCGCGAGGCCCCCAGGTTGTTGCTGGGGGCTCGCGAGGCCCCCAGGCTACCGAGTGGGGCTCGCGAGCCCCCCCAACTTGCCGTTGGGGGCTCGCCGGGCTCCCAGTCGTTCGCCGTGGTCCGGTGAACCCCCAGGTGGGTCGCTGGACCATCTCTAGTCTCCGGCAAAGCCGCCGGGCCAATGCGAGCCCCGGTGCGTCCAATCGCAGTATCGCTGCTCCCCAGATAGGGTTTGGAGGGGGCGGTCCTCCCTGGGGCTGTCGAGCCCCCCTCCCAAGCTGGAGGAGGGGGAAAATGCCCCCATTCGCGCTTGTCTTCGTCATCCTCTAGTGGTATGTCCTCCACGGACACCATTTGTCTTTTTCCCTTGTCCAAAGACGGATCCTTGCAGCTTCGATCTGAAAAATTACTCGGGATCTCGTCGCTTTTGGGCCTCTCCTTCTCGCTTCGCTGATTTGCTTGATGAGCCTCCATGAAGGATTTGAACATGCCCTCCAAGGATGAGAATCTTTCATCACTTTTTTGTTGTAGCTCCTTGATTGATTCCTTTAGGGTTGCTTCGATTTTCCAACTTTCTCCTCTAAGGCATCTTTTTTCGCCATAGATCTTGTGTTTGTCATGATGGCTCTTCGCTCTGATACCAATTTGATGAGAAAGCTAGGGTTTGAAAGATGGAAAATGAGAACTTTATAAATATCAAAGAAGAACTACAAGATAATGGTTTCTTTTGAGAAGAAACCAACTCTCCAAACTTGAATCTAAGAGATGAAGCTTTCTCTCACTTGATATATGGTTCTATTTTTCTAAGTCAGGGATTATCACTCAAGTTTTGCATAAGAGAATAATGAAAACCCCACCCCCAAACATATAAGGGCAGATTTAACCCAATTTACAAAAAAACCCTCCAAAACCCAAACTTTGCAAAAATGCCCAAAACTTCACAAAAATGCCCTCGGCTTAGTTCTTCATCCAGCGATACTTCTTGCGATGCCTTCATTGATACGTGATGACTCATCATCTTCAAAGCATGGCCTGTGGTCCAAAGGCAAATGTGTTAGTCTCACTGTTTGGGGATTTAGGATGGGCATCATCTTTAAAAGGGAAGGATTTGAGTAAAATACGATTCACACTTTTATTGGGATACGATGTGGTGTTGGTCACCATATTGAACACAACACATCTTGCTATTGTCGTTGCTGTTTTCGGCGTACATCCTCTTTTAGATTTTAAATCTTTTTGGTGTTTGTGTCTGTATTGTGGCATGCCCGTCCCAGTGTCTTTGTCTCTATTCGACTTGAGGTTTTATTGAATGGAAAGTTTGGGATAAAATTAATGACATAGTTTCCATCTATGTTTCATATACTCATGTTATTTCTTAGGGATGAATGCAATCATAGTTTTCATCATTCTAGATTCTCTTTCCTAGTTCAGCAGAATTTTGGAAGGTAGTTTCTCGATTGCATGAGATAGGGTTTCATATCCACCAACTAGACCTTTTCGGTTTATTGATGCTCTTCGTCTTGTCCACATTTTTCTTAGCTAAAAATTTGCGCAAACCCACTGTGCGCCCATCATGCTGAAGCAAATTATAATATTGTCAATTTTTTTTTCATGGAGTGTTCTCAAGATAGACCTCTGCTCCATAGCTAACCCTAATTTGATAGGGGGAAAGGGCAAAAGGCATAGTTGGTGGTGATGGTCGTTTACCTTTAGCCCTTCAGTAAATTGCTTGTCTTCTTGAAATGCGTATCTGAAGTAGAATTATAATCTCTTTCGTTCACTTCTCTGAGACACGAATTATAATGGACTATCTGTTCGCCTGGAAAGCAAGTGAAATTATTAAGTATTTTGACATTGCTGCTTGTTTAACTTCGTTTTCTTATATGTAGAATGCTGCAGGTGTCGATGCCTAGAAGTCATGTGATCATATTGACTGATCCTGCTGCCAGTTTTTCAGTGAGCAGAAATACTGCAACAGTATTAGCCATTGAAGGAGATTATTCTCGCGGACAGCTGATGCTTCAGAGAATCAGATCTTACATTGTAAGACTGCATTGACATGGCTATGCACAATCATTTTAAAGTATATTTGTTAATTTGCATGTCACTCTGTATTAGTGGTGGCATGCCAGTGGCGTCCTCTATCATCATTAATTGGTCCAGCATGCTAGTGTGCATGTGCAGTGTTAAGTGTTAACATATGCAGATCTTGCTCCTTGTTTCAGATGCTTGTGATTATATGCTTTTAAGAGAATGAGATTCCATATTCATAATCACTGGATCAACCCAATAGCAAGGGAGCTGTTTGTTGGCGCTTATGAAACCTTTTATTCCTGTTTTTTCTGAAACCAAATCTCTCAGTTCACCAATGTGTAATTTGAAATGTGCATTCGATAACACACATGAAATTTTGAGCTATGGCTCTAAGAAAAATAAAATGGAAGAAAATAGTGCAGATTGTTGCAATATCATTTGCAATATCTTTTTATATGGTACTTATGATTTATGTCATTTCAATTCTAATTAATTTATCATTCTTTTTCATGACCGTTCCTCTATTTCGTTTTTGTCCTAATTAGGTGTTTGTTCTGATTATTTATTGAAGTTCTTGTTGTGTATACTGGTTGATATAGTATTGAGTCAATTGTTTTGCTGCACATGCCATTGTTGTGGGTAGTTCACAAATGTCTTCATCTACAACCTTCTTGCCCAGGGTTAAATTCTTGATCATTTCTTCCTGCTGGATGAATTTCAAGACATGAATGCAAAATATTTGAAATAATTGGACATTGTTTGTTCAATATTTGTTGTTGCATGAATTCAGGAAAAGATACGATGAAATTCCTACGCTATCCCCTTACATGCTGATATAAGCTTGCATCAATGAAGTTTTTACTGTTCATACATGCTAATAAAATTCACAATATTGGACTTACATATATTCTAATGTAAGGAAATAACTGTTGATGCTAGAGACGACTTTGATTTAATGCCCTTCTCAACTACCAGAATGCCCTAACAACAACAACATCAACACGCACACATCTACATAGATACACATACTCAAAAAAAAAAGGAACTCCAAAGACAAGGTCATGTGGTTCTCTTCAAGATGGATGGGGATTTCCATAATCCCTTTTGTGTACCTTATATTTTACATGTATTTGTTGGCTGTTTCTAAATTTAGTATCTAATTCAAACATCTCTACCCAAATTGACGAGGTTCGTGATGTTGATAATATAAATTAAGAAGAATAAAAACAGTTAGTTGAAAATGGGGACTAGCACCGAGATGGTGAACAAAAACATGGGTCATTGATGTCTTACTAGAAATGAAGGACCTCTCATGATCTGTGCATGTTTCAAATGTTGGAACTCAACTGATTTGGAACAATTGCATCAACATTCAGTCCTCAACTTTTTGGACATAGAACACAGGTTCCTTCAAGTCTTTGATAACCCTCCAGCAACGATACATTTGGCTCTTCATGGTTGACGAAGAGCTAGCAAAGTCAAAAGAAGCAAAGTGAGGTTACACACAAGTTTTTAGGAAGAACAAGGGAGGAAAGAGGTGGAGAGCAGGATAATTCAGTTGGAATGAGTGGAGGCTATCTTAAATACATAAGCATAGAAAATTAAGTTGTCTTTTTGGAGGAGTAAAGTCACCAAATATAAATATTTGAAAAAAATAAGGGTAGGTACACTCTGTTTATATGTGCACAAATAAATGTGCATGTACATATTTCTATGCAATAACATGTTCTATTTTGACTTAGCATGCGGAAGAAGCCTACCCCTAACATAACATGTAGTAAAATAGTAAGGCTAAATTGCAAAAATTACTCATCCTGTTGGCATAATAATTAGTAATAACCACATAATCTAAGAAATTAGTAGAAAGGACACCTGAAAATTAGCAAAAACCAAGCCTGAAAGTTAGCAGAAACTTCCCCTTGTTCTATTGGTATAGGATGCGCTAATATCTTCTGTTTAGGAGCAGTTTCTGCCAATGTCTTGGATAAGGAGGTGTTAGTATCTCTATCCCTATAGCATATGTGTAGGTTTTGCTATTTACCCAAATAATAATATTCTATTTATGGAGTAAACCATTTTATCCTTCGTACTTGAGCATTTGGAATACTTGTTAAGCATGATTGTACGATTGTTTGCTTAATTTGAGTTCATTAATCTGAATATTATACTATATGGTATTCTGATAAGGCCTAATAAGCTTAAGTGCGATACAAACTTCTAGTTTGCAAGGATCAAATATCAGTTGCAAAAATACCATGTTGGATTCCGAGTTGTGTAGGACTATTGACCAATATGATGATAATACGTGGATATCGCCGATATGTTTTTAGTGGCGGTTCATATTGGGCGTTTACTAACTGAAATTGGCTGATATGGACCTGAGACCATCTAATATTAGGAAGAGTCTCCTAACCTAAATATTGTTACTTATTTGAATGTTTTCCCGAATTCCTAAAGGTAAAAGAAGAAAGAACTGCAACATATTTCTTGTCTCGGACGCATGATGAAAGATATACAACACTTACCAAAAAAAAGATATACAACGAAAAAATGAAAAAAAGTAGATCTAGGGTTCTAAATTAGGGCAATAGAGAAATTAAGAAAAATAAGGATTCTAAATAAATAAATGATTTTGAGAGTTTTTCACCCAGGCCATCCTTCGACTACTTTAATAAATCTGCATGTAGGAGATTTATAGATCTAAGTTTCTCACCAAGACTCGCACGCGCCCACTCTCACGCATTTAACAAGAAAGCTTTAAAAGAAAAATCATTTTAAAGCAATTCTTTTTTATTCATTCAATGATTGCCCATAATTTAAGTTTTGAAGTCTATTTTAAGGCTTACAACTGGAAACAAATCTTCTCGCATCCAATATGTGATTAAACCAAATAACTAAAATGTCAAATAAAATCAATTAAAATTCTAACAGATTAAATTAAATAAAAACAAATAAAATCTCAACTAACTCCAACTAATTAGAACTTGATCCTCATCATTCTTACTGGCTTTGAAAAATTCACCACTTGGTGAATGGTGGTAAGAGAATATGAACTGATAACAACCAACATTTTCTTGAAGTTGGAAGCTCTTCGTCCTTGAATTTTGAAATAAATCAAAATATAAACGAGTAGCTGAGAATATTTAGGAGGATGTACCAAGATCACTAAAGAAAGAAGAATGCACAAAGCTTGTTGATTGGTAGGCTTTGTCAGATCGAACAGAATGGAATTGATGTACTCAATCAGATTCGGTGGTACTTCTATCTTCAGCTTTGATGTAAGATCAACAAATACTCAGGATAAGGCTTTGGCTCGGATTGTTGTGCTAGATCATGATCAAGCTGAGAGTCTGGCTCTGGATCTTGCTCATGCTCATGTTCCGATTCTAATGCTGGCTCGGGCCCCAAGTCGAGTTCATACTCAAAATTTGTCTCAATCTCATATTCAGGATCTGGCTTAAGCTCATGCTCAGTATCATACTTTGTTTCAAGTTTTTGCCCGAGCTAAATCGTGGATTCTGGATTAGATTCAATCTCTTGCTTTTTTAATTGTTCAAACATTTGAAGTTTGTTGTTGCTCTCATGTACATCTTTTACTGGATCTTTTTCAGCCTTTGGACTTGAGAATTATTGGGATGATTGTTGGACTAGTCGATTTAAAAAGATATCGACATCAAAGAGTGATTTTGAATACTGACCAACATCGAAAAGGAAATTGAATTTCCTTATACCAATTTAGCGCTTATCCAATTACTTGTGATATGTGTACGCATATTTCTTTTTAGTTGAAAAGTCAAAACATGAAAAGAATACTCCCGATCATCATATTCATACCTATCATCAAAGCCATAAAAGAGTGAGACCTATCTGAACATCTCATGCTTATTATGTGTCGGAAGAGAGTAGCCTATGTAGTAATTGTCATTGTAGTATCCCATACAATTAGCTTCAATCCAGTAAAAAGAATGTTTATTTGGGAAGCTGAATGAGTTGATGGGTTTGACGTGTTTTGATTTGAGATTGTAATGAGGATGAAGAACTGCGATTTAATTTTTTTATGAAGAAAGCGGAGACGTTGAATAGAGGAGAAATAAATAAATGAAAAATAATCATGGTATTTTTTGAAAATGTTTAACTATATTTTTTGACTCAAGTAAATGCTCTTTGACTCTATTTTACTTTACTTCTTCTTTTTCTATTTTTTTTGATTTTTTCGCTCTATAAAAATTTTCCCCTCCTTTTAATTTTTTCTCTTTTTTAATATTTCCCCTCTCGGTTCTTATTTTTCTCTCTATTAAAAAATTTTCCTTTATTTTTTATGTTTTCTCTTTTTTTCAATTGTTCCACTTCCTCTAATTTTCTTTTCTTAACAGAAAAAACTATTTTTAACACTAAAACTTAAAAAGAAAAGGATGAAAAAGATGGCGGTTAGGGTTATGGCGGAATTTTTTATTAACCCCTATTATTAAGAAAAAAAGATGAAGACGATACATCAGAAAAGTTCATTGATCAAAAATAAATAAATAAAAACATGTTTTTGGCTCTGATACCAAATTTGACGTATGACAGAAGATCTAAAAAGAAAAATGAAAAAAATAGATCCAGGGTTCTAAATTAGGAAAATAAGGAACATTAAGAAAATAAAGGATTCTAAATAAATAAAAAATATTGAGAGTTTCTCACATAGGCCATCCTTCGCATACTCCAACAAATCTGCATGCCAGAGATATAGAGATCTAAGCTTCTGGACAAGGCTCCCGCACGTCCATCCTTTCACATCTTACAAGAAGTATTTAAAAGAGAAATCTTTTTTTCTCAAAGCAATTCTTTTTTATTTATTCATTGACTGCCCATAAATTTTGAAGCCTATTTATTAGCTTACAACTGGAAACAAATCTTCTCACATCCGATATGTGATTAAACCAAATAACTAACATAGCAAATAAAATCAACTAAAATCCCAACAGTCCCAAACAAATAAAAACAAATAAAATTTCAATTAACTCCAACTAATTACAACTCGATTCTTATCAGTCTCGCCCTGATAACCCCAATAACTTGTGAATGCCAAATCGTTTGGTTCTAGATAGTTAATCCGTTGATCTTGTCTTTCAACATCCATGACAGTTAGAGTGCTATCAGGTCAGATTTAGGTCCACCATGCTTGGACCTAGCCCCAAACCCCTAACGGGTAATACTTCTGGATCCATACCCTGCTTTATGATGAACGAGCTAAGGTTTGGATTTATGTTTGGTATATATTGCTGTACCCACCAGGTCAATGGTTCATGTATTTAATACATGAACCCATACCTTTCTTGTTACTGGCGGGTTTATGATAGGTACTGGTTATTTTATATTTAATGCAAGCAAAGAAAACCTTTTACATTGGGAAAATAACCATTTCGAGAATATAGAGCTATTCCTTTAGTAAGTTCATCAACCGAAACATACTTATTAGCTGAACTATCCGAACATCCAAAAACCTAGCATGCATATGGTTAAACAAGATCAAGTTCCACTAGTTCCAGAAGGAAACGATGAAAGAGACAATGAATATTGGTAGAATAGGTGGATGAATGAGAAGAAGGATGTAATTATGGGTGTAACTGGGTTGGACTCAGATCAGATCCATACTAGATCCGAATCTAAATCCAATAAGAAATTCGGGTTCGAACTTGAATTCATGTTGAAATCTCATCTTTCTCATGGGATTCAACTCGGATTTGGGCTTGAAATAAACATATTCAAGTATTAACAGAAATCCTTTTTAAAGTAGTATTTCTATTTTTATTTGAAAATGGACAAAATTTACATTACTTTTTAATCATGTTATAGAACTAGGTTTTTATAACATTATCAACCAGATTATTGTGAAATTTATTAGGTAATCTTCATTCTATTTCGGATTAGTTATCGGCTTTGGAAAGAGCCATAATTGACTCTGACCCGATAATGAGTTCAGGTTCAAATTCTAGATCTGACCCGAATTTTTTTTGAACCGATTGGATTGGATTTTTGGGTTCTCAGGTACAATTTAGTCTTAGAGGCAATAGCATGGAGGATGCTCTCTCATTTCCCTTAACACTCCCATAATGTAAGTTTCTCCACTTCATGTGAATTTTCATGAACACATTGTCAAAAGATATTTTGAAGCTTTTAGCCATCCTAATCACCCTAGGAAGCATCTATATGGCCTATACCCTTAAATTATAACTGGGAAGCCTGAGATTGAGACTGGTGTTTTCCGACGGTCCTTCTTGGGCCATTTGCTTTGGATTGACCAAATTGATGGCTGGGGGCAGCTAACTTTATGTATTGAGCATTGATCGGAATTTAGCCAATCGAATCGAAGAAATTGGTAGAATGAATTGGAGTTTCAAAAATTACTTGGCAAGGGTGGGACACCGAAGCCATCGCTAGTGCCGAGCCGCCTAAGTGTTGGGAGGAGAATAGCCAGAAATAATGGAGTGGACAAGAGATTAACACCTTCGTTGTGAATACTGTTGTTTGTTAGCTTGCTTTAGCCGCTGTTGTGCGAGAGAAATGGGTGAATAAGAGAGAAAGGGATTAGGATTTGACCCTTATTTACCCCAACCCTTTTATTAAAAATGGTTCGAGTCTTCGTATTACTTAGGCTTGCGTCTAGGTGATGACGGTGAGCTTCTATCTCTCAGTTATTATCACTCTGATTTGGGAAAGCACAACCTAATCATAATGCTTAACCCTTAATTGGAGTGGTTGGGATGTCACTGCCTATGACGCTTTTTAAACACATGGATGACTTCATTCCAAATTGCAGAGTTGGAAATTCCAACCTTATTGGCAACCCATTTATTGTCCTTTTTAATGTATTTTGTGGAAATCCTATGGTTGTTTCCTTCTATTGGACATTGCTACAGTTGAACACAAGACAACAGAAATCCAATAGATGCCTAGCTGCATCTATCTCTTGAAAAGAAAGTCTACAGTTTCTCCGATGGAGTTTTGGAGATTTGTTTGGCTTCCAGAGTGAATGCAATAATCATCATCACACACACACTTCTATAATATTATAAAAGCACCAATAACTTATTGGTTTCGAGCCATAAGAAATCTGAAACATCGAATTGAGTTATTAAATTTTTGTTGTCGATTCAAACTATTCTTACGTTAATTTCAAGCTCATGTATTCTTCTCTTCTATGGCCTCTTTTATTCTTTAGGGAATTCATAGGAATGAGAGGTAGAAGACGAAAGGGAGAGCGAGGACCGGGAGGATGCAACCAATGGTGATGGTGATGAGAAATATTTGATTGAAAGAATTATGTTTGATTCAATGTTACCAGAAAACACTAAACTCTTTACAATCTATGATCCGGATCATATGTTTCAAATTGCGGTACATTAACGAATTGGAACAGTAAAATCAACATTCCAAAATTTAAATAGCTTTTAAGACTATCAACGGTATCATTGTGATCAGGATGAGGTGCACGTTTGCTAAATCTTATAATACAAATTGTTCATGTATACATATCCATTAATGTGTATAGAAATTAATACACAACCCTGCAAATATTAATTTCTTCTTCCCGATGAACAGAATTTGTTCCGACTTAGTATGCAACAAAGCCAGCCCCAGCCTCCCCCCATACAGTGTTTTGGATTGGTACAATTCCACGTACCCGTTTTCGCATGTGCCGCTTTCCTGGTAACTTGGTTTGATCAAGCTTATGAGTAGAAATAATTAAGTCTTATTCAAATACTTTTTGCAAGTTGTGCCTTAATTTCTCACCATCCTTCGGTTCCATTTTATGGCGATCAACTCAGCAACAAGCCATTTTTTTGATAAGGGACACCTCTTTCTTACCCACAACCTAATTCAGTCTAATTTGATTGTAGAGAGAGATTGGATATCCTTTGGCGTCCCAGAAAGTTGGAAATCTGAAACTTTCACTGAGGTACTCTTAATGAACCCATGCTCATGCGACATGATATCATTTGCTTGCTTCCAAGACTGATATTGGATACATTTTTTCTGTATCGAAGTGTCCCCTATGGTGGAGCTATGAATTTTGAGCCAATTTTCAAGGAACATGAAGTTATGGTGGAGGAATCTGGTAGAATTTTAGAAGGGAAGTTCTTTTTATGGATTAAGTATGCAGTTTAGCTAGTGAAAACTTTTTTGCTTTTGACAAGATACCAGAAAAAGGATCCAGTGAGTACGATCAAACATTTTCAGGGACGAGTTACATGTGCCAATGCATTTTCTCTTCATTCTCCTTTAGATCATGGCCAATGTGAGAATTTTCTATATGAATGAAAATCATACAGATGAGGTGTTCAACAAAATGTCAGTAAATTGCCAATTAAATTTATGTGCCTATTGTACCCTAGGAAACATGGTCACGGACACTTGACACAGACATGACATAGACATGAGTATGTGACATGTCAATTCTTTAAAACGTAGGACATGGAGATAGAGACAATACACTAAAATATGGTTAGACATGAAAGAGTGTGCATGCATACGTTCATACTAAGCATGCCAATGCATCCAAAAGTACACATTTCTAACCATATAATACATGCAATGATCAAAACCCGTCACACATCTTCATAATTTTGGAAAAATGAATAATTGTATCTCTTCAACGTGCTATAGAGTATATTAATGTATCTTGATTTTTATATCGAAATATATCTAAACCAAGGTTTGGATACTCTATCAATAACGACGCGTAACAGCATTTTGTATCTTTATTAGGATCACGATATGATTACATATGCAGATTATTAGACTGATGATACAACTTCACTTTGGTATCACGAAAACACATTATATATTAGACAATTTTGTGTATTTATCAACTTAATTTGACTTACCAAAACCATCCTATACATGTGTTTCAACAAAGAAAAATAAAAGTTAGGAATAAAAAAAAAGGAAGTGTATAAATCATCCCTGTCGTCCTACCACCTTGCCTACCCGTGCATGCATATTCTACTATCGTAGTGATTATATTACTATCTAATCGACTTTTGCAGGTATATGCCCATTCCATTTTCGTTACAATTGTAAAGTTGCAGCTTTGTTCACCTTCCATAAATTCACCTAAAATCAAGTCATATTCATAAAATTAACGGATTGAATTGGTCAAAGAATTTGTGAAAATAAATTTAATTGCCTTATATCTTCGTTTTTTAATTTTGTATATCTTTTTAAAGCATCTAATATCTAAAGTTCGGTAACTTTTATATGTATGATCCGAAGCTTTGATACCATTTAATATTAATGGTATGAACCAGTAGTTGATACCAATCCCAAGGTCTCAAACCTTGTTCTAAACTCATTATAGTTTAAACACCTTTACAGCCTGTATAACATAGTCATTGATGTATATATACAATAAATGAATATTTTAAACATATAATAACATGCTATGTGAAAAAAGTGTATGGATCATGCAATGTCTCCAATATGTTTACAAGCTGTTCTACGCTAGAAAATATCATTGTAATTGAGAACACAGATAATGTCTGTCACATGTCCCAGGATGGTCCAAGAAGTGCGAGTGTCTGGTACGGGATGTCGGCATGTATGACATGGCTACAACTTCATGATAGATTACCCATGTTACATGGACTGTACAAGAAGTCATTTCTCTCCTTATCATAGTTTTTATTTGGCCAATATAAGGAGCTTGTGTCAAAGATTAAAATCATGAACAAGAGGTATGCACCAAATGTCCGTTAAAAATATTACGTTTTTTGGTGCTTTTGAACATGGAAAAAACTGTCAATAGGGCATTTGAAGTTTTTTCCATTCCGGATCAACCTTTTTTCATGTTCGTGATTGTGTGATAGCTGCATTTACTCACGAATCATGTTTAAAATGACACATTGTTCATCTCACAACTGTTTGGAGTAACTTCAAGTGATGCCTCCGATAAACCTATTGTGTATCACCTATGCTCAATTGTTGAGCTTAAAATTAATGTGGTACGATGGGGAAGAGCTCAATATGTAGCATTGCACTGAAAGTGAAGAATGATTTGACCTTCACAGTTAGTGCTCTTTTTTTATTTTTAAAAAATACTTCTTTACTTGCTTGCTGCTGACCATGTACATTCTTAGGATTTTGCTTCATTGCAATAATAAATAATTGGACCTATTTATTTGTATTTTTTACAAATAATTTTGGTTGCTGTTAGGATTAATGTAATCTGATGGAGGAAGCCTGAAATACATTTTCCACTGTTTAAGGAAGTTGATATTAAAATCAAAATTCAAACGTTTAATCATGCTTTGATTTTACCTCATCTGTTATACAAGTAGTTCCTTTTGGTTTATACAATAATCCGTACATTACCAATGTTTGTTATGTTAATATTTGGCATTACTAAAAAAAGGATAACAAGAGGAGGGAAATCACTTCCACACTAGAGAGATCAAAATTGAGAGTTTTATGTTTGGAATTTTTAACATGATCTTCTCCTCTCATGGGTACTAGGTGCTCGTGTTTTCTATCTTGTATGTGTCTCTGTGTGTGTATGTACTTGAGAATACCTTTCTAAGGAGATCCTTATCCTCTTGGCATCTCCAAAGGAATGTTTTGTTATACAGTGATGCTAGGAGCAAATGAAGTTGAAGTGGTTACGTCTAATTTTACTTTTTTATTACTTGTCATATGCGTATACGCTTGTATTGTGATCATTCTGCAATAGGAGGATATGTTAATCATTTGATAAGTGCATTCCTTTTAGCTCATGTTTTCCCTTTGATTGCCCCATTTCAAACTGCTGACATGTTGAGAAAATTGTCTGTGTTGACTGTTTCTATGCTTTGCATTTATCTCTACATGATCTCTTTTCTTTCTATGTTTATGTAAACTGATCATTCTTATTGTTATGAAGAGACACTGGATGGTCACTGTTGATGCAATGATTTCTTTCGCAAGCTAAAATTCTGCCCGTGTGCATGCATGCATGTTTCAATCATATGATGGTATTTTCCTGCTTGCAGGCATTTTTGCAAACAAGGCTCGATGAGTTTCAAAAGACGAGGTCCATTAAGCATTACATTTTTACTGATTCTGATGTTGCTGTAGTGGATGATCTTGGGCATATATTCCAAAAATATCCCCAATTCCACTTGGCTCTCACTTTCCGAAACAATAAAGATCAACCTTTGAACTCAGGATTTATTGCAGTTAGAGGCACCGCAGATGGAATGCTAAAGTTGGTCAACCACATTCATTCTCACCACCTCTTCTTTCTCCTTTTTGTTGTTATTTTAATTTGGATCTGGGCTTTGGAATAGATCATCAATTTTGACTGCAGAGCAAAGTTCTTTCTCCAAGAGGTCCTGGATGCTTACGTCTCAAAATATATGAAGGCTTCCCGCATGCTTGGAGATCAGTTAGCCCTAGCATCTGTTGTAAAGTCTCATCTACCATTTGCTGCAAAAAGATTTGGCAAGCCTGAAGCCTTCTCAAGTGAAGTCAATGGCGTGTCAGTACTTTTCTTGCCATGTGCGGTTTATAACTGGACACCACCTGAGGGTGCCGGGCAGTTTCATGGCATGCCACTGGATGTACAGGTAACACTATGATTTCAGCTTGCAACCGTATACCGTAATTATGGATTTTATGCCTATGTTCCTTATCATTGCTGACAGCATCATTTTTGCATGCTCTTTCCAAAGCTAGACAACCCTTTCAATTTGATTGTATTTTGGGCTGCTAAGTTTGTTGTTTTCAATGTCCACACTTAACATAAAGGATGCATTGTGCATATATAAGAAAAATATTGTATTTCTGTAGCTTTGAAATTATTAAACTTGATGATCAATATTGCATCTCTAATGCACTTCTAAAAGGGAAATTATTACGTTCACTTCCTGGCCTACTTACAAGGCTCCAGTCAACAAGAATTAGAGGCAAATTAAATCTTTTGTATGAGTTATTTAAGTGAACGAATTATAGGAAACTTCCAAAATATGGGAAATATGGGCACGTGTGGTGGAGCAAAAGTTCATCGAAAGCATATCAATCAAGTTGAAGTTGCTTATTATTAACAAATTTTCAACGTTGGGGTCACAAGAGGGATCAAGCTTGACATGCAAAGCTTATTCTACACTGCAGCCAATTGGTTATCTTTCACAAATTCCAAATTCATCATGGAGAGGTTACACTCGATTGTCTGAAACCAAAATCCTTTTTTAAATAACATCATGCTACCCCCACCATATGCTTCCTTATCTTTGTAGCTAGCAGTACTTGGATGTTGGATGGGATGTGTTTCCTGGAGTGTTTGGTATTCCAAAGTTCAAGAAGGAGGCATAACTATATTTTGTAGATTTGCACGTTAGCATGTTTAGTGGTAAATGAAAGTAATAGTTCACTCAATTACTTATTCCACGTGTTGACTTAATTAATTATTCCACGTGTTGAGTAGAGTGAACTTAGATAATAGAATAATACATTAATACTATAGGCTCAGCACTTGACGTGTCATTGGAAGGTCTAGTGTCTTCAAGTTTCTTCATACATTAATACTATAGGCTTAGCACTTGACATGTCATTGGAAGGTCTAGCATCTTCAAGTTTCTAGTAGCTAAAACTTTGATGTGTCGATCATGGTAAGCGTGTAGGTAGGGTGAGGGTGTGTTTGGCATTGCTTCTACTTTTAAATACGTCATTTTAGAAGAGGATTTATCCAAAAAGCAATTGAGAATAATGATGATCATATGACATGTAAGCCAAGGCCTCGTATGCGGCTTTGAAAGTTTTTTTTGGACGATTGGAACTGTTTCTGATTTTCATATTCTAAAAATCCCAAACACTGAATATCAGGTGAAACTAAGAGGTTTTGTTCGTTCATCTATCCGTCTTAAACAAATTATATTCTTGCACAATCGTTAAATTTGCAACGGATCGATGAACGAGCAAAATCCATTAGATTCACTTGATATTTGATAGTGTGGGGTTTTAGAATATGAAGATCAAAATGAACGGTTCTAATTGTCTGTATGAAAAATTTGAGGAGATGGAGTTTTTGGGTATGATACACATTATTCTCTTTTTAAAAACTACTTTTATGCTAGTAAAGGTTTTAAGTAAATTTAAAATATAAGTGCTTATAGAAAATGTTAACATTTGATACAAATTTATTGGGAGTTGTTTGGGTTTCGGTTTCGGTCTCGATATTGATCTTTCCAAAATTTAGGTTTCGGCATCGCTATCATCCATTTTGGTGGGTTCGGAAGCAAGTTTCGGCTTCGTTCGTATCAATAGTTTCGTTTCGGGTATCGGCTTCGGTTTTGGAGATACTTTAAAATTTAAATATGTATAACTATACACACGCAGCGATGTATTACATGTACAGTTATATTGTATTTTATACATATAAATGCATACAAAATTTTAGTTGTAACTCATAGTAATCCAGTCAGCCATTCATTATTTTATTAATATAAAAAATGACAATAAAAATGATGAGTCATAAATATGACCGCATATTACAAAAATGAATAAAAAAGATTAATACAAATAAAACTATGCTAAGTCAAAGAATGACCGAATCTAATAAAACGATGTCACATTTTAATGCCGAATCTTGAAATATTTCTTATATGTGATAATCTCACATCCATTCAATTCAAAAGCCAAAATTTCAACGGTAGACCTCCAGAATACCAGTAATACAATAAAAATGGTCAACATAATGCGTATAGACAGTAGAATTCTGAATCATGCAATCTGTAGTTTGAATGACGCGTGCACGTAGACATATGATGTGCTTATGATACATGTTTTTATCCTGATTAATGGAGAAATTAACTTGGTTAATTTCTACATTACTCAGATTAAAGTCCAGTATCATAAGCACTGCATATGTTCACGTGCATGCCTCATTTTAAACTACAGATTGCATGCTTCAGAATTTTATTGTCTATACGCTTCATAACAGCAATTTTTACGGTATTATTGAGGTACTCTGGTAACCTCATGTTGAAATTCTTCTTTTGAATTGAAGTGAGGATAGAACCACATATAAGAAATATGTCAAGACCAGGTATTTAAATGTGCCATCTTTTCTCATCGGGCATGGCCTCGGCTTGAAAAGGGAAACACGAACACTTCAATGCTGGGCCTGGAAGATGCCTTTACTTTGAAAAATCTATGCACACCCATCTTTTGATGCTTCGGAACATGTCATCACATTGAGGTTAACTTGTAAACTTGTAATCCTATAATGAGTTAACATGTAAAAAGTTGTAAGCAGCTATGAAATATAGCTAACAAGTATGAAATATAGTTAACGTTTATGAAAGACATCTAAAGATTTGCATATATTTTTCTGTATTTTTCGGTATTTTTTCGGTATTTTTTGTTTACATTACTTATGTGTAACAACAATAAAAATTGATGAGCACATCATAATACAAAAACTGAATAACATACATCAAAAGATACAAAAATAAAGAAAATAAATACAAAAATATAAAAATCTCATTCGAAGTTATCATCATCTTGCTGTGGTGCATAGTAGTATGGTGGATAGGAATATTGCTTCTATTCCGGCCCTAGAAATGATATCATCATGATTTCATAAGCGGAGGGCTGGCTTGGCTCGATGAAAGGCGTGTCATGACTGCCTTGACTACTGGACTACTCAGTCACATTTGCACCATACCTGTATTGACTACCATAATTCGCATAGACATCAGAGTGTCTGTACGGTGCTAAATAACCGTCATGACTGCTTGAGCATCCATCCGAATACGATTCATGAATGACATGAATATTATAACATCCATAATAATCAGAAGAACGTTAATGCCTGTGATAGTCAGATTGTCTACCGTAGGTATCGCCACCCGTTCTTCACTTTGGTGCTACATATCATTATCTTTATGCCCATGCAAATGTGGTGTATCATAAGCATGGTCCACACGTCTCTCAGTAGGGTGAACGGATTCCGACGGACCACAACATCCGTCTGTAGGACCTTGGTCATCGGGAGACAAATCATTATCGTTATCGTGCCGAGCCTGAGTGGCTGCCTTCTTTCTCTTGTACGTGATATTCGCTGGGGCATGACTTGGTCGCAGCTGATTATTTCTTGTACGTTCTGCCTCTGCAAGCGCCTCGTCTAACCAAGGATTATCTCTGTCATCGAGCACACTGTCTTCTGTTTTCCTGGTTTATTCCTGCAATGGATCATCATGGAAAATCTGATCCAAGTCAATCAGTTGGTGGTCATCCTTCTTGCTCCTTCCCACATGTCTGTCTCAGCCTCATATTATAATGCACGTAGACAAGCTTTTTAAGGTGTTCCATTGTTAGCATGTTTCTGTTCTGAGTTTGAATGAGTGAGAATGTGGTCCAGTTTCGTTCACAGTTGGAAGAAGAGACCGTTTGGTTCAAAACACGCACAGCTAAGCGTGTAAGAGTTGTAGCTTGCTCTATCCCAGTGCTTAACCACCATTAAGCTACAAAAGTTTCATTGGTCAGAAAATATGGATCGTTTTATGAGGAACATATAGAAATTTAAGATCCTTATAGATACCTGGAGTGACCCTTGTTATCGCCATTTCTGTCTTACTGGAGCTACAATTATCAAGCATAATTTTAGAATATGAACGACTTCATCAAATTTTATATCAAAATAAAAATATACGAATCCATTTACATCTGTCTATATCAATTTGCTTCGAGATATCTAGTTCCAACCTCTCGATCACACATCTGAGTCCAACCATCACCTCGTTGTCGTTTGTTATATTGGAGGAGTACTGGAAATAAGGATTCAGAAAATAGCATCCGACATGAATATCTTGATGTAGCTGCTTATCTCATCTTTTGTCGATCATGTTCCACCATTTTCTGTATACTCTACCAACATTCTTTCGAATTTCCTCTTTTACATGGTCCATGACCTCGTAGTGATACACCATCTTAGCCTTATCATCGATGTCGACCATTCGGAGAACCTTCACCAGCGGCTTAAATACGACGATACCATAAAAGATTTCTTGCTAGAATTCATCGTCGCGAATCAAAACGTACACGTTTCCAACGGTCCTATCTTTTGGTTTGAGCCATAGAAAGTTCTCGGACCATTCCCTTGATGTGATCATTCTCCGTAGGTCATCTTGATGCACATACATAGAGTCCAATGCAATAAGATGGGTTACAAATCTTGTGATTGCGGGCCTGATCAACTCTTTTCCACACATCTCTTTTCTCATCAAGCTGAGCACTCATCCTTTGTTGTATATAAATCTTGTTACCATCTAACTTTGTGCGACAATATTTTTGACTACTTCTTTTGCCATATTAGAAAATATTAAGTCAATAAAATACGTCGCACATGAAGTCCAATACAGATGTCTTTTTCGCATCAGCATTTGCTCAGCTTGTAGTTTGCCCCGTTGTCGGTAACTACTTGGACTACTCTATGCTCCTCAATTATTTCTACATATTTATCCATAAGCTCAAATATGTATGGACCGTTCTAGAATTGGTAGGTTGTATCCACAGAGTCTAGGAACACTGTCCCGTGGGTTGAATACACAAGGAAATTAATAATCTTCCTTCTGTTTTGTGGTGTCCAACGATCGCACATCAATATGCAATTGTACTCATCCCATTGACTACGAAAAGTTTCTACATTCGTTTTGATCTATTCATACTTCATGTCCAAATATGTGTGTGACAGCTCTCAAGCAGTGGGTGGAGCAACGCCACGACCCGCTTCCGCAATATCATCCATCATGAGCTTGTAATATGGGCTATTGGTCACATTGTATGGGATGTGGTTGAAGTAGAAAAATTTGACAATACCTCGGGCGACTAAGGACTTGGCATTTTTCTTGAAGGAATTCTTTATGGTTGACTGTGATTTACCTTTCTTCTTTAGAGAATAATGGTCTGCACTGGGATTGAGAACAACGGCTGGTCTACCGGTTGGTTCAACATCGCGAGCATAACCACACTCGAACATACCGGCCATTCGGCTAGCACTACCCGATCTGGCTAGCCCAAATGCTCCAAACGATCTTGCTCCCATCCTTTTGCTCTCACGTCTATTTTCCTCTTCGGCAAGTTCTTGCATACTTGCTCTAAGAGCTCTTCTAAGCCTCTCGCCTCTTCGGTATCATCGTATACTCATCTCAGTCATCTGATTTTCCTCCGTAGCCCTTGCTCTTATCTCCTCATCGATCATCTTCTTTTCAAATCTGGCATGTCCTCTTTCTTTCTTCTTCTCAAATACGTGTGCTTTCATCTCTGCACACACTTCTTTAGGTGCCTCGGAACATGTCAGTACATCCCCGGTAATTTGATGCGGCTAGTAATTAGGAGGGGTATTTGAGTAAAATAACAAATATGGGAGTTTTCTATTTAAAGGGGGTTGAGCCGGCCCTAGAGGGGATGCGAAAATTGTGAGAGTTATTTCTTTTATTTTCTTAGATCAATTGTATTAGGATTTCTATTATGCTCTTAGATTAAATCTTTAGTTAATTGTCATTCTATTTCGTAGTCGTAAATTAGTGAGTAGCCTCTTTTATTCCTTTTTATCATTTCAATCCTAGCGGTACGTATCAATTGGTATCAGAGCGGTAGATCCATGGCGACCATAAGCAATGAGGAGAGGCTCGATCGGTTGGAAGAAAAGATTCGGTCCAAATATGAGGGATGTAGCGACGGATCGAATCAAGAGTTAGAGAGGAGGATTATGGAGGCGCGTCGTCAGTTAGCGGAGGATTTGGCGAAGATCGATCGTCGCTACCAGGAGGATTTGGCGGAGAACGCTCGTCGCTACCCTTCCCCGGCGAAGGCAAAGACAGATCTGAAGATTTCAAGCCCAAATCCACCATATTCAGATCCGGATCTGGAATTATCAGAACCAGATCTGGAAATTTCAGATCCAGATCTGGAAATTTCAGATCCAGATCAATTGTTAGAGACCCATCCCATACTAGGCCTCCAACACTAGCCCATTTGTTAGAAACCCATCCCATACTAGGCTTCTAACAATAGCCTTGCTAAGGGCTCATCCCATACTAGGCCTATAACACTGGGCTCACACCCCATTTGTTAAGTATTATTGAGCATCCAACCCAAAACCAATTGGTATTAGGTGGAGAGGCCCTCTAATACTTAAACTATTTCTTTTTCTTTTGCACTTCCGATGTGGGACTATTTTTGGGATCCTAACATACCACCACGCTTCCGACAACGCCGTCCACGGTGGCCAACTCTGGGGTGCCCACTCTGGCCTCACCCAGGTCGCCCCCTCTTAGGTCGCTCCTTTCCCAGGTCGCCCTTTCCGCTTTCGACAACCACCGCCACGACGGCCCACTCTGGGGTGCCCACTCTAAGTGGCCCACTCTGGCCTCACCCAGGTCGCCCCCTCTTAGGTCGCTCCTTCCACAGGTCGTCCCTTCTGCAACGTGGGTCGTAGCATTGGGCTAGCTCTGATACCAATTGATGCGAACCTAGATCTGGATCTGAAATCCAGATCTGAATATAAAGATTAAAACAACTAAAAAGTACTACTCGTTAAATAAATGACTAGGAATGGAAGAGACAATTAACTAACACTTAATCTAAGGAAATTAAAGAAATAACTCTCACAATTTTCGCATCCCCTCTAGGGCCGGCTCAACCCCCTTTAAATAGAAAACTCCCCTATTTGTTATTTTACTCAAATACCCCTCCTAATTACTAGCCGCATCATAATTCCCATCAAGTGTTCGTTAATGCGAGACACGCTTCCATGCATTTCTTTACGACAATATTTGCACCTTATATGTATATGGTTATTTCCGATCATTGTACAATGAGATCACCCAATATCCACCGTCTTCTCCTTTGGAGTTCTTCGAGACATTTTAATTACGGTGACATATTCCAAGATAAAATTGTAGTGAAAAGACGGTATTTTTTATAATTCCTAACCTCATTTTTAAAATTTATTTTTTATTACTAGAAATATTTACTAGTAATTAATTATATAATTTGGAACATGTCATTATTTTAAAATCTTTTTCTAACATTTTCTAACATTTTTGTATTTGTAGAAAATAGTTTGTTAACTATTATTTCCTAAATGTTTAATATTTTGGCTACCATCTTTTTAGTGTTTCTAACATTAATTTTTTTAGTATTTTGAAGTATTTTGAAGTATTTTTAGTTTTTCTATAGTATCCACTTAGTATTTTCCTAATCACTTTTTAATAATTTTTTTCTATAGTGTTCCCTTAGTATCTTTTCTATAGTATTCACTTATTATTTTCCTAGTATTTTTATTATTTTCCTACTAGCAGAGCTAGAAAGTATTGTATGCTTTATTAGTACTTTACTTTTTTTTAGTATTTTTAGTATTTGTTACTTTTATTCAGTATTTTCCTAACCTCTTTTTTATAATATCTATACTCATTTTTTTAGAAATTTTAGACATTAGTATTTAGTATTTAGTGTTTTTGGTATTTTCTAGAAATTGTAGTGAAAAAATGCAAACATTTATAGTGAAAAATATAAAAAATTATATGGAAAAAATTTAATTAATAAAATTATTATATTTATCTTACATATTTTTTATAGTTTCTAACATTAATTTATTTAGTATTTTAAGTAGAAGTATATTAGTATATTAGTATTTTAAGTATTTAACCTCTTTTTATTAAGAAATTTTTGTATTTTTAGTATTTAATAGTTATTAGCATTTTTTGTGGAACATTTCTAGTTTCTAGTACTTATCTAATTTTAGTATTTCTTTGGTATTGTTTAGTATTTCTATTGTATATTTCTAATCCCTTTTTATAATTTCTAACCTATTTTTAGTATTTAATATTTACTAATATTTTTAGTTAAATATCTAAAGTTCTTATATAATTTTAGTAGTGTTATTAGTATAAGGGTTATTTAGTACCGACCCTCTGTGTTTTCTCCGAAATTAGCAACACCCCCCCTATGGTTTCAATAATTAGTAAGACCCCCCTCCACAATTAGTATCACCCCCCCGGGGTTTCTCAAAAATTAGTATCACCCCCCTATGGCAGGGGGGTCTTACTAATTATTGAAACCATAGGGGGGTATTACTAATTTTCGAGAAAACACAGGGGGTCAGTACTAAATAACCCTTAGTATAAACTAGAAAGTATTTAACTACTTGTATAATTTGTTAAATAACGATTTCTAATTTTTTAGAAAATATTTTCTATATTATTTTTGTAATAGATAATATATTTTGATAGAACTTATAGTGTAATAGATAGTGTATTTTTGCCGTATAATACTCTACAATTTTTATACAGTTGCTATTCAGATTATACGTTTCGATAAAGACACTCTCTTTGTTTTGATTTAATGGCAAACTTGTAAATAAAATGGAGCGTGTTTAACAAAATGTTATATGTGAAGAGCAAGGAGGGATCAGCCGGTTATCATTTTGCCCTTAATTGTCAAAGTATTTACAATTGCCACTCAGTTTATTACCGATGAAGAAATGGAATGGCATACTTGTAATTAGATGTAATATGTTCAGCAAATTGTGAATGACCGCACTGCAGCATGTTTAAGTTTGCTTCGAAATTTCCATTTATTTACACTTTTGCCATTCGTTTTATTATTAGGGTTTCTGTTTAATGGCTCTCTTGTAAATGTGGTAAAAGTCTGGACAGTTTCGTAATTAAACTTTAGTTAAAAATTAAATACCTCTTATACTACGTGGTCGACGACACTAGCCTCTCGATGGTTCGATGACTTCGATCATCACTTCGACTCAATGCGGCGAGCTCCGACGACTTCGACTCGATGCGGCGAGCTCCAACGACTTCGACTTTGACTCGATCCATGCTTCGACTTCCTCTCGTTCACGCCTCGTTCGATCTCCGCCCTCACATGGAATTATGGTTCCAGCGGTCAGCTGCTCTAGATGGTGACTCGACAGGATTAGGGCTTCTTAGCTTCTTCAGCGCAGCTACTCAGGCCCGTCTACGCAGCTACTCAGCGGTCATCGCAACTGCTCAGTTTGGATTGGAGATGAGACAGTGTGAGGTAAGAAGCTGAATCTTCCTCTTTTTGTAATTTTTCATCCTTCCTCATGGCCTTTCACATGATTATCTCTGTCTCTGCATGTCCTTTCATGGGGGAGGGGTTACTGTTTATTCACGGATGAAGTCACGGGGGAAGTCGCGTGGTTGTTGTTGCCTGTCGGGTCAGCTTATTCCAGGTAGGGTTAGGGGCTAGGGGTTAGGGTTATGGTCTCTTTCTTACTCTCTTTTGTACTCTGTTTCTAGCCGAAACCTAGACAAATAAAGACAAATAAAGTATCGGGCGAAACTGGCAGGAACCCTAGGGTTCGGCCGAAACCAATACAGTGCACTGGTTCCGATCTCGTTCTCCTCCGATACCGGGACGAAATGGCCGAAACCCTAGGGTTTCGACGATACCTTAAACCATGGTTTGCATAACAATGAATATGTTAGATACAATGTTTTGATAAATTTTATAACAAAAATAAAGAAAATAATTCAGTTACTTGTCTAAGTGTATTATGGAAGAGGAGAAAAGGAGAAAAAAGAGGAGAAATATTATCTAATAAGTGTATTTGAAATTATGGAAGAGGAAAAAAGGAGAAACAAGAGAGAAATAATGTGTAGGCTTTGGCTTTGTAGTTGAGAAGCCAAAAAATCTGGCTTCTCCAAACTAGTGTTTTAGCTTCTGTTTTTTTCTTCTGGTAAGGTGTTTTTTAAGTGACCACCAAACATCAAATTTTGTGAAAAAAGCAACTTTCAAGCGCATCCAAACATTGCTTTTATGGACATTGCGTCTCCTTCCCCCTATCCACAGACCGCGCACCGCTGCGGTTGTTCTGGTCTTTGGGGTAGTGACCTGGGTTTTGCTAGATGGTGGATATGATTTTTGCGGGGCCGGTTTTACAGTAAGGCCATTTAGGCGGCCGCTTTAGGCCTCCAAGTTTGAGCGGACCTCATATTTCATTTTATTCCTAAGCCCAACTGTTGTGTGCCCGCTGCAGTTTCCTAATTGAACAAACAAACAACGACGACGATTAGAAACTGACAGATTAGCAGAAAGAGAAATAAAAGGGAAAAGAAAAGAAAAGGCGAGATCGTTGTTTGCCTTCGAGGGAGCGGGAGATTTTCACCAAAATCGGATGGATCTGCTTCAATCCAATGCATCTCTATCTCTGTCAATGTTGAATTTTGTCAAATATGCAGATGAACTCCACAGAAACCATGAGGAGGTCTTCAATGTAATAAATTGGATCATCCAGTTGTCTCAACTCATGACTGTGTTGTTTCCTTTTCGTTTTCTTTTACTTTTTTCGGTGAATTTGGGGTTTTATTTTATTTTATTTTATTTTATTTTATTTTATGTACTTATTTATTGGGTTTTTCTTTCATTTTATTTTATTGAATTTTATAAGTTACATCAAATTTAAGGGAAAGCTATGCGAATAGACATTTTGCTCAGTTTACAGACCACTTTATTTTTATAAAACCACTACTAGTACACTTTTCAAAATTACCAATAATGCCTTTTGCAAAATTGCTCAATTCACTTAGCTCTTCGCTCATCACATGCTTACCTAGAACCAACAAAATTGCTCATTACGCAAACCGAAATGCTGTTGGGCTTAATATCTGAGATGCTGATAATAGATTTCAAATGGAATTAATATCTGAGATCTAAAAGATCTGAGAAGTAATATTACTGGTAGGAGAAAATGTAGGGACATAAATAGATCTGGTAGGAGGCAATGTCATCCCTCTTGGGGAGCGTAATTTTCACAATGATATGTGATGTAATATATGCTTTTGATTTAAAAAACATGATCTTTGTTTCCTTTAATTTTAAGATTGTAACGTGTTTGGTTTGTGAGTGGATTCTGTCCTAAATTTTTTTTACTTTTTTGGTGACCCGGACTCCCACACCGCCTCACAAGTGAGGCGACCAGGCACCAAACATGGGGTATGCAAGGCTGACCCACACCTTGCATATTAGGTTAGTCGAGGGAATTAATCGAGTTAGCCTTCGTTCCTCGATCCCTCGCCACTTGGGGGGAGAGGAACGCACTTCCCACTTACCCAACCCCCTCGAGGTCATTCTGTCCTAAATTCAGTTATATGAAAGCTCCTAAAAATTTTGTGTTAATTCTTAGGCCTCATATTTTGTTTTGCTTTAGGCCTCATTTATGCTTGAACCGGCCCTGGATTTTTGGCGGGGGAAGATGTTGGGAATAAAAGGGGGAAGATGTTGGGAAATTTTTTTTATCAAGTTATGGAACTGAAAAGTTGATGGTTATCATAAGAGCCATGCATGGGTGATGCTCAACATGCTCATTACTTGAGATAAAGGGCGGGTTGTCGTGACACATTTCTGTTCTTTCACACACAAGTTTGACGGTATCATCAAATCATGGACATGTCGGGGTATGGGGTTTGACATGGACATGCCTATAAATATGAAGAGCTTCTGCTACCAGAAGATTAAGTCTTTGTCCAGCATAAGATTACATTGATACCGTACACAATACAAACATATCAGCAAATCATGCTGCCACACTTTCATCGTGTGCAGCACATGTTGTGGGGAGCGCGGAACATGCACTTGCCAAGCTGTTTTTAAAAAAATCTATATTGGCAAAATTTCAGGTTCATTTTATCCAGAAAATGGCTGTTACAAAAGGATTGATTGGTAGGATGACCACAATTAATGATATTGGTGAAGCCACAAACCAGTTGTTGAAACCATATCTAATCCAATAAGGAGAGACCCAATTATTAATTTATGGATATCACCTTATTTGTACTTATCTTATGTGGGACTATTAATTTCAACAAAATGGCTAATTCTGGTATTAAATCATCTCTGTTGGCAAATGTTCAGGTTGTTCATTTCAAGGGGTCAAGAAAACGGCTGATGCTGGAATCTTGGAACTTTTACAATTCGACGTCCAACATACCAGATATGCTGTGCCTTGTATTAAAGAGCGGGAGAACGAAATATGACTTCTGAAGACGTGTTCGCAGCTGATGCCATCGCATGATACATTCACTACTCTAAGTAAACTTCAACACATTACTCTCGTCTTTGGAAATAAACGATATATAATGGCCATATCACAGGCTATTACAGTACGTCTGCCATTGTTTTGTTACCTCATTGATGCGAGTAAATCCGAATCAATTAATTTGTGTGCCATGGTTTTTAGGTTAGTTGGTGGCGAGTCATTGTCCTGCTGAGCAATCAAGAGGAGATGCCAATTGAATTCTGACAGATGAAGATACCGATGGATGATGGGATCATACGAGATGGCTATCGTCTGCCAACTTGTAGACGTGGTTCTATGGATCTTCACATGTACCCCTGCTTGAAACCCAGCTATCATCTTTCTTCAGTGAGTTTTTTGTGGTCTGCTTGAAGTCTGGTCTTCAGCCAGTTGTCTTCTGTGGGCTTTTGTGGCCTGGTTGAAAAGTCTCATATTTTTCCACATTAAAGTCATTTTCATGTTTTTTGAAACATTGTAGACCAGTGCAATCGATTCACACGACAGAAATTAAATGCTTCTTGTTTTTCGTTATGGCGTCCCTTTTGTGGTAGTTTTCTTTTATTATAATCTCCTTCACCTCTTCCTGTTTTAGGGCTTGTTTATATATTTCTGGTGAAAATGCTTTGGATTTCTTGGAAGATTAGTCATTGGATTGCACATGCGTTCGAAATGATTAAAATCTTTTGGATTATTATCCAAAAAGTTTGTTTGGATGTCATTATAAATCTATTATATATTATTATAAAACACAACGTTTTTTGAATCATAGGGCTGACTGGAACAAGTCCCAGTCACCAACGCTGCTTCGGATGCATTTACATCATTTGCATCCACATGCCAAGATTTAATTCAAAAAACCCAACACAATCACTACGTTTGCACAGTATACCGTCACTTTACTCTTTTTGCTAAAAAAACCATCCCATTTTACTTTTTACCCTAATACCCTCCACACTTGTGCATTTTCTCCCTTCATTTTCGAGTGTTTCTCTTTTGGCCCAGGTTATATTTTTTTCTGGCACCCGCGCCGAACCTAAATTTTTGTTCCTTTTAACTTTTAGAAGGAGAAAAATTTGAGGGGATATCTGAAATTAACCGTGCCCTCTGGCACGATTCATGACTACTTTATTATATAACAAATTTTTAGTCAAAAAGTAGCTTTGTGACCAGAAAATTTCCTTTGGGTTAGACAGACAAGTTCAGGCCTTTTCATCCCAATGAATTGACAATGATTTGACGTATTTTTGGATTAAAATTCTCGTGATTTATTATCAAAAAATTAACATCCATGTAAGTCGATCCTTTGGATTGATCCAATCCATAAGAAAAAAAATGATATTTACCACATGCTTGACAGAACTAAATCTTTTCGGTCTTTGCTCCTTTTAGACGATCTCCAACGATAAGCTTCTGCAAAGCTTTTTTCGTCCACATGACCTATGCGCATGTGGCATGACAATGAGTCGTCACTCTCCGCCTCACGAGTCAGAGCCGATGGGCTAGCTACGACCGAATAATCACGTAATAGAGGTTGACTTGTCGCTTCCCCTTTATCACGATCATTGCTCCTCAAGTCACCCTTAGAGCTCCATACTCTATGGTCACTCGACAACCCTTAACTTCTAGTGAATCGAGCGATATGAGATTACGCCTTAGGTTGAGAACAAAGCATACTTCATCGATGTCTCGTGTAACATCGTCACTCATCCTCATCCGAACTGTCCCGACGCCTGCCGTGCTGCAAACTCGATCATCGCCCAATAAGACTGTACACTTACCACCTTCCCTGAAGGTCGTAAAGTACTCTCGATGTGGTATCATATGGAACTAGTACCCTGAGTCGAGCACCCAACCATCTGACGTCACGCCCTTCGAAGCACCGACCAATACGTACTCCTCGACCTCAACGCCTTTCGCGATGTTGGAAGTTGCGACGTGCTTCTTCTTCGCTTTCGGGCAGTCTCTGACCCAATGTCCTCTTTCTCTTCAGAAAGCACATTGGTCCTTTGCCACCTTGCGCTGAGGGTCATCTTGTCTTGTCTCTGGACTTGGATCTGAAATACCCTTTCAATCTCCACCCTTCTCACCACTACGACCCCTTACGACCGTAAGAGCATCGCTCGAAGCTCGGCTGCAGGTGTCCCCATCATTCTTCCGGAACTCGTTGCTCGTTAGAGCTTGGACACATATTCAAACGTGATCGATTCCTTACCATAGGTAAGAACTGACACTAATTACTCATACTCGATGGGTAGAGAGTTGAGGAGAATCATTACTTTGTCTTCATCATCGAACTTCACATCTACGTTCCTCAGATCGGTGAGAAGTTTGTTGTAATAGTCGAGGTGTTCCTCGATAGAAACACCCTCAGCCAACTTCAACCCAAAAAACTGCTTCTTTAAGTGTAGACGGTTCTGGATGGTCTTCTTCATGTACTTATCGCCGAGCTTCTTCTAGAACTTGCTTGCACTTGTCTCCTCCATATACGGGTATTTCTTCTCCTTCGACAGATACAGACGGATGGTACCACATGCACTCCAATTCAGAGTTCTCCACTACTGATCGGACATGTCTATCGGCTTCTCATCCAATATGATATCTACCAAGTTGGTTCAAGATATCCTTGACTTCGCATCTCCACATACTGAAGTTGATTTTTCTATTAAACTTCTCAATTTCGAACTTCGTATTAGACACGATAGTCCGAGAGGATGAAGAATACCCAGAAGTTGATGCCTTTGAGGAATCGTCATTGCTATCGCTACTCATCTTCTACTCCTCTATTGATCTTCGAAACTGAAAGCTCTGATACCAATTTGTTGTGCGCTACCACGAAGTAACACACCTAACACTGTGAAATACATAGTATCGCCGAAGAACATCGGAGTAAAGATGGGCAGATAAACAAACAGAGCACAAAGAGATTTGCTTTTAGGCCGTGGACCGGCCAAGAGGGAACACCGATGAGCTTTATTACGAAAGGAAAGAACAATACAAATCTTCTCTTCGTCCAATCGAAGAAGAAGCACACAAGACTCTCCAAAAACTCACAATACATTCTCTCTAATAGTTGGCTCTCACAAATGTCAGCTCTCTCAAAGGTTACAATGACGTCCACCAAACCCTACACTAAAGCCCCCAATCTATAACCCTAGGTTACAATAGGTGTCATCATTGGCTAGGAATTCCTAAAGATATGGATCCCAACAATTACGACATCCAACCCAATCGCCGCTCCTACGCAATCAATGTGCCGCACACTAGTGGGCCCTCTGCCGCTTCCTAGTAGGCCACTTCCCAATGGGCACCCTTCGACCGAGCGATCTTCCTTCTGTATCGAACGACCGAAGTGCCGAGCCACGCGTACAAGCCTTCGACCAATGAACCTCCATACGACCCTTCGACCATACACAGACTTTAACCGAGTTACGACCGAACGATCCAATGCTGAACGATCTACCCTCAGACTCGAACTGACGACCGAACGACCAATTGCACTTAAAAGCCAAAAGGCACAACGTTCTTGTATCTGACTTGTGCAGAGTCAGATAGGTCAAATTCGAGCATAGGCGAGTTATCTTTGCACAAGGTAACTTGTCTATAATACGACTGCTTCTCCTGCGTCGAATCGAGCCAACTTCTCCACAAGAACAATCACGGACAGAACCGTTTGACTCATTAATATAAAGTCAAGTCGATAGGTCAGATCAACATATCAAACAAGTCAGGTGTTATAACATAGGTCGACAAGCAATCAAGTTAGGTGGGTAATAGCCATAGACCAAGTTTAACAAGTAGCACAGATCGAGTCAATAAAACTAGTTAGGTCGATACCCGCAACGTGTTGTGGAATAAATAGTTCGCGCTGGTAGTAGTCAGGTAGGTTGATAAACCAATTAACCTATCAGGTCAAACAGTTAGGCCAGAAATAGTGCAGATTAGGTTGGCAATCACATAAAACAGAAATAGGTACAGATTTCTAATCAGTAACTACGACTGAGCTATAGATGGGCTGAATCCACACATCTACGCGGCACACAGTTCATTCAGATTAAGAGTAAAGAAGTAGACAATGGCGAGGGTATTCGTAAAACATGGGGTGCCGATGAGATCCTCAAGGAGATAGTTCTATCTAGAGATCGCACATAAATCATCATTTCCACTCTTATGAAAATCAACCAGTGGTTCTTAATCAAACAATCCATTTCTTTAACATTTTGATCTAAAAGTGATATTGTTGAATCATTGGGCCGACACTCGAGACGAATCGACCGACGGAGGTTAATGCCCACAGAGCCCACAAAAGAAGCCCGATGTCGACTCGGTCAAAGCCCATCAGACAGTCACCCGTTGCACTCCCATTACTCAAACGTGGTATTGAAGACGACCTCATAAATAGCGAGAATGTGGGCAACGTTCGCTCCTATTAAAGAGGGAGGATCATGACACCATAATGGGTGACTGTTATCTCTCCAACGTCACTAAAAGGACTCAAGGGGTCTATAAATACCAAAAAGGGTTCCAAATCCCAAGGTACGAGATAGAATCTACGTTTCAGAATATATTTCTTCCACTAAAGAGCTTGCAACGTCAGATCTGAGACGAACCTCCGTGGGTCGATCTCATCTGCTCCAAGCTCCCTCTCTTCCTTAAGTTTCCTTTCTAACTTAAGCATCGGAGGGGATTTGGGTCGGAACCCAGATCTGATCCTCCTGACTCTTCCTTGTGGTGCAGATCCCCGAGTCTCGATCCTCTGTGAGGGTTGTTCCAGAGCGTCTCATCCTTGATCCAGCGACGTGTAGGTCGCTCGAAGGTCGATTGACCATCGCAAGCCATCCACATCCATCAACCGACCCTGGTTCTTCCAACATAGGGTCCTACTAAACCCATCGACAAGGCTCCGACTCAGCACGAAGGGTCCACGTCAGCAACTCAATTGTTTCGGTCAATTTTGGCCTTAACCGATACGAATCTAAATGGTAATCTCACATGCAAGTAAACGAATTAACTGAAGACTAAAGTAACTAGAGTCTAACGTTCACCAACGATGGCTGCTCATCGTATTCTCATCGCTTAAGCCTTCCAATTGCCGTTGGTTGCTTGAGGAAGAGGTCGAAGCTTGAACAGATCGGACAGACCGAACGTCGAAAGCCCAAAGAGAATGGGAATTGAAACTCAAGAAATATCTTAGTGGAAATGTGGGGTCACATGAAGATTGGCATAAAGAAGGAAGAAGGTGTAGGTATAGACGCTAAAGAGCACCGTTAGACGAGATCGCGACCATTAATGCAAATGATCCTCGATGAATATCTCTCGTAAACGCCAAAGGGCGACGGCTTAATCAACAGCTAGGGCTAGGGTAAGGTTAGGGTTATTGCTAGAGTCTCCACCATCTGGAAATGATGAAAGCCGTCCGATCAGATGTGATCAGTAGAGATCGGGTCGAGTAGGGTCAAACGAAGCAACGGGTCAAGTGAGCTAAACTCGAAGAGAAGTTAGATATGCAAGCTTGGGCTGAGCTTTTCAACAAAGAAAATAATGGGCTGTGGGCTATCGGCTAGGTTGAAACAGCGTTGGGCCAAGAGAAATAGTTAACATAGAACAAAAAAGAGAGGAAAAATTCCAGAAAATATAAGTAAAATATCCAGTAAATCACATATTAAAATATTGGTCGTTACATTTACACAAACGACTAACTGTTCAAAGTCATCAATGTCTAATAATCTGCAAGTAAAGAAAATGTACTATCACAAGGGAAGGCTCAAGGTGTAACTCCTACCTATCCTATATAGGTTTCTACCATTGAATTCTATCACAATCAAAACATCTATCTATCGTTTTGTATCCTATGTCAATTTCATTCATATGTGGGATTGTTCGGAAAATGGGTAAATAACACATTATCTTGGTTCATTTTGAGGCTCAGGTTTGAGTGAGAATCAATACTCATTTTAATGGGTCTTGATGGATTCAGATTCTTCTTTTCGAGATGACCGAAATGGTATATTCATAGGCTCAAAATGATGCTAGGCTGAATGAGAAATTGACTCTCGAAGTACATATATAAAGTTGGACAACTGCAGAAATATGTTTAGTCCAACATTGGAAAGGAATGAAGACCCATAGATGTTTATATAGAACTTTGGTTCTATTTATTGGTAAGGAATGCAAGCATGAAGGCTCTCTTATGTGCATGCGTAGGGGGTGCAAATCATGGACCGGTAACCTGTGCCTAATGTACATTAATACGACCTGCGGACACGAATGCTGAACCGAATTGACCACTCCCGTATGGAGCCATGTTTTGCGTATATTTTATTTTATTTTTTCTCTCTTTTGGAAGATGACAAGTGTTACGGCCGTAAGGCCGGCCCAGATATTAAAGGCACATTCATTTTGAAGCCCAAACAGAAGGTCGCCGCGACACTGGAAAGCTTGCCTCGCCGAGCGGCAAGCTCGCCATCAGGGTCAACAAAAGAAGCCCGCCTACTCTCCAACAAGAACCGTGACGAGACGGTCCGAAGACACCAAGCTCGGCTACCGAGCTTAACTCTAGCCAATGGCGGCCTACCGTAAATATCTTTGACAGGGTGACGTAGGGCTACCTACGCCCCCATTAGTGCTAGAGGTTAAGGACGAGAATTGATGAGCCCGTCGCATCCTCATTAATGCATTAATGAGTCTGACACCGTCTGACACCCATTAATACGTAAATATCTCTGACATCCCGCTGACCTATCGCTTCACCACATGCGCTCCAGCTAAGCAGACTCGATAGCTGATTGGACGACGAACAACTGACTCTTCCATATAAATACTCCCTCCAACCACCAAGGAGGGGGTTGGTGAGTTGAAATCTCTAACTTCTTTCAACATTCAAGGTCAGATATCTTCCATATATTCATGTCTTCTTCACAAGCTCGCCACGCAACGCCATTCTGCCTTAAGATCACATAGCGTGTTCGAAATGCCCCATAAAAGTCACCAACTGACTTAAGCATCGGAGAGGCTACGGGTTGACAGCAAACCCTGCCTTTCTGACGAGTTGTTATTCTTGCAGGAAGTCGCCTCAGCTACCGGGAGTCGGCGACCTTCGGTGACCATCAGGCGACCTTCGCCTAGCGTTCTTCAAGCTGTTCTAGCCTCAACATCAACCCCTTACTTGTAATCATTGTACATGTGATTCCCCTATAATACAAAAATATATTGTTGGGCAGACTTGACCCGCAACAATTGGAGCCGTCTGTGGAAATCAAGGGTTACACCATGTCAGACGCCTCACACAGCCACCGTAGTCTCCGTCACGGCAAGCAACCACTGGCTGATGAGAACCCCTCTCCCAGAAGGACTCCCTCAATGAACTACCCCTTGGGGTCGGCCGATGTCATCCAGGACGCGGCCATCGGCGTCTACAAAAGCTTCGAGAACTTCACTAGAATGATGGAAGAATGGGCCGCTGCCAGGAAAGCGAGGCCGCCCTTGTTAAAAGGCCCTTCCAAGCCTCGCAATGTGAAGAGAGACCTCCTCCCCCAATTTGACGAAGAAGCGGCCGCAAAGCAAAGGCGGTTAGAAGAAGAAGAAGCGGCCGCTCTGCAGAGGCGGTTCAATGAGGAGGAGGAGGCTTCTTATTAAAGATGAATGGATGAAGAGGCAGCCCTCCAACGGCATCGGTTCACCGCCATTGTGAGGGAGAGGCATCAGGAGGGGAGCCGAGGAGTCCCCCCTGGCGTCGGCCTTGATAGTTCGGGAGAGCTCCATGCTGGATCGTCCTGCTGAGAGCCATCATCGCGAGAGATCTCCGAGCCCGAGACGAGAAGGGCACGCCCACTATAGCAGGAGCCCCCGGCCAGATCGCCACTCTCCTAGGCGTAATGACCGACGACGAAGGAGCCACGACCACAGCCGACCCCCGGGGGCGAGGGAGGAACGCCTCTGAGCACTGAGGTGGCTCATCCGGTGATTCCAACCAGTGGCGAGAGCATCAAGGGGCAATGGATTTCTCCCAAAGGTCACCAACGCCTCCCTTAACCCCGAAGAAGCCAACCCGCTAACCCGAAGGGTGATCTCAACCCGGGTACCCCATAGGTTCAAACTACCTCAGTTTGAACTGTATAACGGTTTGGGCGATCCCCTGGAGCACGTGCAGCAGTACCGGGGAGTGATGGAGATCCATAGAGCAGAGACGTCCTCCTCTGTCGAGCTTTCCAGATGACCTTGAAGAAGTCGGCGGTGGAGTGGTACAACGACCTGTCCAACCGCTCCATTGATACGTTTGGCGACCTTTCCCGCAAGTTCTGTCAGTAGTTCTTGGCGGGGCAAAGGAGGAGAAAGGCGTCGGACTATCTCTTTACGGTGGTCTAGAAGGAGGGGGAGACCATCCTCAAGATCATACAATGCTTCAACGAGGAGAGGCTCAATGCGACGAGCTGCGGAGATGAGCTCGTCATGGCAGCCTTCAAGAAGGGTCTGACGAACAGAAGTCTGCTCAAATTGATACTGCATGATCCACCCGCCAACCTCGATACCATCTTCACCCGGGTGGAGAACTATATGCTAAGAGAGGAGGCGTTGGGGACGATGAAGGATGCCGCACCAGCCAAAGCCCCCCATATTGAAGCAAGGCCCAGTGAGTGACCGAGACGAGATGATCCCCCAAGGGCATGACTAGGACTGCCCCAGAGGGCATGACCAGGACCACCCCCGAGGGCACGACCAGAGAGGCACTCGAGGGTAGAATTGACCTGGGCTGCTGAGGGGGTTCCTCGCCCCCAGGAACCCCACTCCAAGAGGCGGCCCCAAAAGAGCCCAGGAGTTCATCTGCACAAGGCTCAATGCCCCCCTGACAGAAGTGTTGGTGGTAGCCATGGCAGGCAGACTTCTCAAAGACCTGCCTCCGAAGATGAGGGCAAGGCCCGATGCGAGGAACACCTAAAAGTACAGTCGGTATCACCGCAGCCATGGCTATGATACCGACGAGTGCTAAGCACTGAAGAAGGATATAGAGCAGCTGATTCAAGACGGACATCTCCGGAGGTTTGTTGACCAAGGAAGGCCGGGCCGCGATGAAGGATCGACCACAGGGGCTGTTCAGCCGATCCACGGTACCGAGCTAGTGGCCCACCACAAGCCCGAGCAGATCATGCACGTGGATGTCATCTGTGGTGGGCCGGCCTAGGGCGGCACATCAGTGTCGGTAAGGAAGACTTATGTCCGACAGATCATGACGGTGGGCACCAAGGCAGGGGCAAAACGGAGAAGAGTAGCTTGTCCCCCCATCTCCTTCTCTGATGATGACCTGGAGGGGGTCGAGCTGCCACATGAAGATGCCATTGTCATTAAAGCTCTCATAGGGCCATCTATCGTGTGCCAACTCCTCGTCGACACAGGCAGCTCGTGCGACATCCTGTTCTTATCCACGATCCAGAAGATGGGACTGAACGAGGCAGAGTTGATGCCATGCTTGGGCCCGATTGTCGGCTTCACCAGCCATTCGGTGCCAATTGTCAGAGTAATCACGCTCCCTGTCACCCTGGGGGAGAGGCCGGAGATCGTCACTCGAATGACGCAGTTCGTCATCGTCGTCGTCACCTCAGCATACAACGGCATCATTGGGCGGCCTTACGTGACAGAACTCGAAGCTCTCTCATCGCTGATGCATCAAATGGTGAAGTTCCAGACTCCGCATGGGGTGGGGCAGGTGCGGGGATGCCAGAAGCTCTCACGAAGCTGCTACATTGGCTCCACCAAACACAAGAAGTCCGAGCAAGCCCTGTCAATCGACCTCCTCGATAGTTGGGAGGACTTCGCTCATCAACGACCAGCTCCGATAGAGGACGTAGAGCCAGTACCAGTGGCAGAGGAAGCAGAGAAGACAGTGTCTATCGGCACGAAGCTGCCCGCAGAGCTGAAGGCAGGGCTAGTCAACCTCCTTAGGGCGAATGCAGACATTTTCGCATGGTCACCCTCGGACATGCCCGGAGTCGACCTCACGGTGATTGCTCATGGACTACATGTCAATCCGGAAGCTCGCCCAATCGGACAGAAGAAGCAGAGTGCCAGAGGAGAGAAAATACGGGCTACGGGCGAGGAGGTGGAACGGCTTCTCGAGGCGGGGTTCATAAGAGAAGTGAGCTACACTGATTGGCTCGCTAATGTGGTGATGGTGAAGAAGCCCAGTGGCAAATGGAGAATGTGCGTGGACTTCACCGACCTCAACAAGGCCTGCCCAAAAGATAGCTTCCTGCTACCAAGGATCGACCACCTGGTGGACATCGCCTCTGGGTACGAGCTGCTGACCTTCATTGATTCCTTCTCAGGCTACAATTAAATCCAGATGGTGACCCACGATGAGGAGAAGCTGTCGTTCATCATCGACCGGGGGATGTTCTGCTACACAAAGATGCCATTCGGACTCAAGAATACCGGAGCGACCTATCAATGGATGGTGAACAAAATCTTTCACCCCAGGTCAGCAGAAAGCTGGAGGTCTATATCGACGACATGCTTGTCAAGTCAAAGAAGGCCAATGATCACCTCGCCGACCTTAATGAGACTTTTCAAAAGGTACGACGCTACAACCTACGACTCAACCTAGCGAAGTGCATCTTCGGCGTCCGGTCTGGAAAGTTCCTCGGCTTCACGATCACCAAGCCAGGAATCGAGGCCAACCCCGACAAGATATCTGCTCTCATCAATATGGGGAGCCAAGCACCATCAGAGACCTGCAAAATCTTAACGGTCGAATCGCCGCACTGGGTAGATTCCTGTCGAAGTCCGCCGAGAGGTCCCTCCCATTCTTCAAGATTCTGCGAAAAGGCCCTCGACGAGAGAAAGGGAATAAGGAAAGATGTCTAGTGGGACGACTCCAGTGCCTAAGCCTTTGGTGAACTCAATTCCTATTTACAGAGCCCACCGCTGCTCGCAAATCCATATGAAGGAGAGTAGCTCGGCCTCTATCTTGCCACCACTGAAGAACTGTCAGCTCGGTCCTAGTCAAAGAGGATGGGGGCATTCAGAGACCGGTCTACTATGCTAGTCGGGTGCTTAGGAAGACGGAGACCCGCTACAACCACATCGAGAAGTTCGCATACTGCCTGACTCTGACGGTGAGGAAGCTCCGGCCCTACTTCCAGGCACACTCCATCATCATTTACACCAACTTGCCACTTGAAAAGAATTTGAGAAGGCTGGAGAGATCGGGCCGAATGCTGAATTGGAGCGTCGAGCTCAGCGAGTTCTACATCATCTACAAGCTTAGGGCGGTGGTCAAAGGTCGGGCGCTAGCAAACTTTGTAGCAGAGTGCACCATCGAAGAGATTGGTAAAGCAACACCTGATGATCGGTCGGACACACAACATCAACAGCTCGTCGATGAGAGCCCTCCATCGACTTCCACCCAGTCCGAAGGCAAGCTGTGGGTCGTCCACATAGATGGATCAGCCACGGTGTCGGAAAGCAGAGCTGGCATTGTGATAGAGACCCCGGAGGGAAGCCTACTTAAGTATGCACTCTGCTTTAGCTTCTCGACGACCAACAATGTGGCAGAGTACGGAGCTGCCATCAACGGGCTGAAGCTCTATCAGGCACTGGGGGCGACGAATATGATGTTGATCAACGACTCAAGGCTCGTCATCCAGCAGATTAAAGGAAGCTTCAAAGCGAGGGATGATCTGATGAAGCAGTACCTAAAGTGTGCCTGGGCCGATCTCCTCAAATTCAGAAAAGTGACAGTTCAGCACCTGCCAAAGTCGAACAACCTCCGAACCAACACCCTCTTAAAGTTAGCATCCTCTTCTCCGGCAGAGATAAGGAAAGCTATCTACATAGAGAACTTGCTGACACCAAGCATCGAAGAGGGCAAACTACTATGCGTCGACACGGAGAGATCATGGATGAGCCCGATCGTTGCCTACCTAGAGATCAGAGCCCTCCTAGAGGACAGGCTGGAGGCACAGAAGATTGAAAGGCAGTCCTTGATGTTTGTGATCTTCGGCGGCATGCTCTACCAAAAGCACCGCTTGAGGTACGCCGTCTTGCCCTATTTGAAGTGCATTGGGCCAAGGAGAGCGGAGGAGATCGTCCGCGAGATACACGAAGGGCTCTGTGGGAATCACTACGGTGGCCGCACCCTAACGCACAAGGCTATCCGGCATGGTTACTGCTGGCCGAACATGCTGAAGGACGCAACCAACTACGTCAGGAGGTGCGAGGAGTGCCAGATATTCTTCAAACATACAACTGCACTGCCCGCCAACCTAATTCCGATCCTCAGCCCGGTCTCGTTTGATAAATGGGGCCTCAACATCCTCAGACCGTTTCCTATGGCCACAGGAGGAAGGAAGTTTCTCGTCATCGTCGTCGACTACTTCACCAAATGGATCGAGGCGGAGCCACTGGTGCACATCACATGGGTGGACATGAAGAACTTCATCTGGAAGTCAATTATATGCCGCTTTGGGGTACCTCGCTCCATAGTGACGGACAACGGGAAGCAGTTCGATTCCGTGAACTTCAGAAGTTTCTGCTCAGACTGGGGCATCAACTTCCACTTCATCTCCGTGGTGCATCCACAGTGCAATGGCCTGGTTGAAGCAACGGACAAGTGCATCCTTGAGCCTTTGAAGAAGAAGGTCGGCAGCGCCCCTGGATCCTGGCCCGACGAGCTACCCGACATCCTTTGGTCCTACCACACTACATATAAAGCTTCAACTGACGAGAGCCCCTTCATGCTAGCCTATGGGGCGGAGGCCGTCGTCCCAGTGGAGGTCGACGAGGAATCCCTCCAGCTCCAGTCTTCCAACAAAGAAGCAAACAAAGAGGGCCTCAACATCAACATTGAGCTCATCGACGAGGTAAGGGATTGTGCACTAATAAACCTTATCAAGCATAACCAAAGGATGGCGAGGTACTACAACTCTCGCGTGAGGAAGCAGAGCTTCAAAATCGCAACCTTGTCCTCAGAGACGCGACCTTCAGACCAGAGATCGGCCATCGAGAAAATCTCTCTGCCAAATGGGAATGCCCCTACATAATAACAGACGTCATTGGACCAGCGACCTACATTCCGACGACCATGGAGGGCGAGGAACTTGCCCATTCATGGAACACCGAGCATTTACTCAAATACTTTCAATAAGTTTCTATGTTTGTCAATAAGTATTTTCAATAAATATTTCTGTGTTTGTACACTCAATGGGTTGTCCGAATGTATATTTCATCTTTGCGCCGAAACTAAGTGCGCCTTCTTGAAGGTCGGCCAAACTTTCGAGAGCCCAAACTCTCACAAGACGACCCTAAAGAAAATCACAGGTCACAAGTCGGCTTTACCTTCTGGACAAAGACCTCTGGGGCATCTCGCCACCCAAACTGGAGCGAAGATGTGGGGTCGGCTACGGCCCAACATACACCCGCCCTCTCAAAGACCTCCGGGGCAGCTTGCCACCCAAACCGGAGCGAAGATGCGGGGTTGGCTACGGCCCAACATATACCCACCCTCTCGAAGACCTCCGGAGCAGCTCGCCACCCAAACCAGAGTGAGGATGCGGGGTCGGCTACGGCCCAACATATACACGCCATCTCAAAGACCTCCGGGACAGCTCGCCACACAAACCGGAGCGAATATGCAGGGTCGGCTACGTCCCAATATATACCCGCCCTCTCAAAGTCATCCGGGGCAGCTCGCCATCCAAACCAGAGCGAAGATGCAGGGTAGACTACTGCGCAATACCCACCCGCTTACAGAGGATGTGAGATAGGCGACGGACCAATACCCGCCCTCTCAAAGATACGGTGTAGCTCGGCCCCCGAAAGGCTCGGGGGGGGGGGAGGGACTAGAGGAGCTCTGGCTCTGACTTGTCCTATCTAAGATATGGGGCAGCTCGTCCCCCGAAAGGCTCCGAGGGCACAGGCGAGCAACGATGACCTATAGAGGCGACCTATAAAGGCGACCTACCTAGGGACTTCGTCCACCGACTCTACAATATTCCGCCTCTCCTCGGCCCTAAGCTCTTCCTTGCCGAATGTTGGGGGCATACACATACAAAGACACAAGGCATATAAACAACGACAGTAAGCAAAGAAAATTTCAAAATTCATTTATTATATACACTACAGACGGAGTCACAACAAAAGCTCCAAGCTCGGCCTCAAGGTCGGAGATACAACGACGCCCCCAAACTACCATGCCTCGACTCGGTCGCCACCGTCTTAGTCCATACCTTTCGGAGCTTGAGCGTCCGCCTGGTCGTCGCTAGTCGGAGTCTCCACCCCTTCGATGTCGACAGCGAGGGAAGCCTCCCCTTCGTCGTTGGAGGACGCCGATAAAAGCAAGAAGTCAACTTCTAGGTGGGGGTAGAGCTTTGATCGCGTCTGGATATACATCCGAAAAATGAATTGTAGTCTTACCGCAAGCGCACGATGTAGCGGCGAGCGGGTATCGAACATAGGGAGGACAAATGACAGTATCTCACTTTAATTACCTAGCTATCAAGAGAGTAAGAATAATTTTGGTGTAATAGTCACAATCGTAAAACAGCAAGAAATATCAATATAATAAAGCGTCTAGGGATAGGAAATCCCCACTACGGACCGTTTCTCATCCTTGTGAATCGTAAATTTCATTGTTGCTAAGCTTGAATATAGGTGAACTAGTCGCAACTAAATGTAGAACCAAGCTCACGCTCTCGCGCTATTGCCGGTCTATAGCAAATCTAGGTTAGGGCCCACTCTCGTGCAAACCCTACCCTAAGCCGCTAGCGTGAAGATCGACATCATCGTCCAATCGCATCTCGAGCCCACTCTCGTGCAAACTCGAGCTACGATCTAGGTTATGATAGTTCTTATTCGTCCAATCTCTTGCATACGAATATAGGTATAGATTTATAATTAAAAATCCTAGCTTTGGTCCAATCCCTTGCAAACCAAATCTAGAGAATTCCAATTATTAATTTAAATCGAATATCTAGGCCTTTCTATCAATTGGGATCCAATCTCTTGCAAATCCTAATCGATACGAATTCCTAGCTACTCGTAGTATATCAATCATAACCTAACCATCATCAATTTTAGCAACAAATCTACAAATTCATCACAATTCAAAGTTCGGGTCCATAGGGTTCATTGATCACTCCTCATTTTACACCTTTTTTCCGTGTATTTGCATGCCATTTAGATCGCCCAAATCATGTTTTTCACGATATATCGACGATATTGCGATGCTTTTCACGATTTGTTGTTTTTGTCGCATTTCAGGTGATTTGGCGCGATTTGGAGTGATCTCGAGACGCGCTTACTCTAGACGGCCACCGACGACCTCCCCGAGGGATATTTTGCTGTTGGAGAGGAGCGGAAGAAGAATGGACGTCGCAGGAGCGACGAGGAGGCCAAAATAAGCAGAATGGGCATTTTTGTGTTCCACTCGGCCGAGTGGAGGAGCCACTCGGCCGACCAGCGAGACACTGCTCGGCCGACCCGTTCAGACACGATTTCCATGTGTACTCGGCCGAGCGACGGAGACCACATCGGCCGAGTGACGATACCACGTCCGCCCGAGTGGCGCCCAGACGAAGCCCCTCCAAAATATCGAAGTTACTGTTTCTCGGCCACCTGAGCTTCAGAAGACCCACTCGGCCGAGTGGTAAACCACGTCCGCCCGAGTGCAGTGAAGCCATCGGCCGAGTGACGACAACTCACTCGGCCGAGCCGCCTCCGAACTGAAGACCCTTGAAGCCCCCGACTTACTGGAAAATGACAGGGTTTTCACTCGGCCGAGCGACTTTTGTCACTCGGCCGAGTGCGATGCGCTGCCTGTAGCGAAATTTGCGGAAAACAGGCTGTGCAGGGGCGTTTTGGTCAGGATTTTTGGACGATTTTTGGGGCTATTTAAGCCCTGTTTTTACCCTAGTTTTGAGAGCCATCTCTTAGATTTTTTGCAGCTTTTTGAGACTACTTTTTAGCTTTATTATTTGTGATTGGAGAAGAGGAAAAACTTGGATTTTTGTTGGATTAATTGAAGAACTACATTGGTTTGCATCTCTCTTCCCCAAAAACTCTATTTTTATTGTTTATATCATTGTTGTGATGAATTCCATTGCCTATTCCATTGACCCTTGTCACTCGCTCGAGTGACAAACCCTGTACGAAAACAGTAACTTCGGGGTTTTCAGGGGTCCATCTCTCGGGGTGACTTGGTCGAGCAGTCTTCTTTGTTCGGCCGAGTAGCTATCATGTTCGGCCGATGAGCTTTCTCAGATTTTCCAGTAACTTCGGCTCTTTTCTGTCAGATTTCTATGTATCACTCGGGCGAGTGGGCTTTCTTACTTTACCGAATGGAATTCCTTGCTCAGCCGGGTGAATGTCTGAAATTCGCAGTGCGTATCCGTTCTACTCGGGCGAGTGTGATCCTTCACTTGGCCGAATGACCAGTCTTGGTCGGCCGAGTGTGGTGCTCCTGAGCTTATTTCTTCTCCTTTTCGCCTCCTCGTTGCTCCTATCGATTTCCTTCTTCTTTCGCTCATCCTCCATCGCTGATAAGTCCTCGAATAAGCCGTGTGTGACACTCCGAAGTGCGTGAAACTCCTTCGATCTCATTTTCGCTCCAAATCGCTTCATATCTCCTGAAATACGACAAAAACAAGAAATAGTGAAAAGCATTGCAATATTGTCGAATAATCGTGAAAAACGCGATATGGGCGATCAAAACGTCATGAAAACATGCAGAAAAAGGTGTAAAATATGGAGTGATCAAAATCCCCAAGCTTACCTCTTACTAGTCCTCGAGGAATATAAGTAAAAGGCGAACCCGATGGAAAAAATAATAAAAAGGAAAAATGAAAGAAATAGAAGATAGGAAAGAAAACAAAGAGAGAGGCGCTAGATAATTTTCTCAGGACGTGGGTTTTACTTAACTCATATAGCATACGGCAAATATAAGACACATGCCAAAGATTTTTACCTCGATATCATAATCATATGGATGCATTCAAAATAGAAACCAAAGAATATCAAATTAGCATGAAATATGGAATCATTCTAGAATTAACATCATCTGAAGCATCTAAAGCAGTATACATAATCATAGACCACACACTTTTCAATTGAATGCTTTCTATTTGGAGTATACGAGATATCACACAATATGGATCAATAAGAATAGAAAGGTATGGTTTTCATGAAATACATGCTAAGTTTCAACTCCTGGATTTCGTAAAACTTTTAGTAATCTCACAGAGTATAGAAAATTACATAGCTTAGGTTGTCATTCACAATCAAGTAGCCACACTCTCACACATCATTGGATTCTCTCCCCCAAGCTTATCTATAAGCGTGGTGGCATAAGATAAATCAATAAGCTTATTTCCCATTTTTGAAGCTCCAAAAAAATAAAAATAAAAGAGGGGAGAAAGAGAGAAAGAGTATGAGATGGGATCATATATGAACTTCTTTTCTCTTTTTTTCTTTTCTTTTTTTTCAATCATATATATATATATACAACTGTGATTCCAAATCAAAAGATAGAAAGATATACATGTATTTTTTTCTTTTTGATTTTGGGGGTATGGAGCATGGATTTTTATAGCAGGGGAAAATACCAATATAAGATTCGCTAAAGGGAGATTCACCAATGACTCTAAGTATAGAAATAATGCTCAAGATATATGGAGAAAGAAATATATGTAACTCTCGGTTAACTCTATAGAATGTGCACGACAACTTTCAGCAGAGTAATGTAATCTACTCAGTTTAATCTCAGAAAGTAAACTAATCCAGTTATATCAACCTAGCATACATTCAATCAACTTGAAAGTGAAGCGTACAATTTTCATGCAATAAGAAGTGATATAAGAAAAGAAAGCGGTACTCCAGATATAAGCAATCAATGCGTGAAGCTTGGTGTGTTTTCTATGAAGAGTATACAGTAAAAATTATCAGACTCAACTAATAGAAGGATTTCATCCATATTCATACATGAAAGTGCGGGTTACTATCTCAAATGCATAGCAAGTCATAGCATATGATATCTGAAATAAAAACTATGGCATGACAAGATAATATGCATATAGAGATAAGCTAATACCACGTCATCATCATCACAGAAAATTCATCTCTAACAAAAAGGATAAAAGAAATAAGGATAAAAAGAAAATAAAAACTACTGTACAATGCAGCAGACATAAAAAGGTGGGAAAATAAAAACGTGATGCATGAAAAAAAATGAAAAAATGTGTGAAAATAAGTGTAAAAACAAAGAAAATATGGGAAAATAAAAATAAAGGCGACAAAAATAAAAAGTGCGTGAGAACTCACTCCCCCAAGCTAAAGTGCACAGTGTCCTCAATGTGCAAAGTGTGGCACACTGAGAGACAAAAATGGGTGGGGCGGGTGAGGATGCATGCATGATGAAAATAAAATAGAAAAGGAAATAAAAAGAAAAATGTGATGGGAATGCAAGTGATGAATGCAGATATGCGAGCGGTGCATGCAGAGATCAAAATAGTGCTATGTAAGTGTCCCCAAAAATACTCCCTCACTCCCCAAAGGATATAGACAAATATGAAGAAAAAGTGATCAAAACGTGTGTGGAGGAGGGGTGCAAAATCAGCAGGCTCAAAATATCTAGAATATCGAAAGAAAAAATATGGAAGGCATCCAGTGTGTGCCTAAGGGGGTGGGGGTGCACCAGCACCGTCTTGTGGCGGAGGTGGTGGTCGTAGAGGATGCTGGGTGGGTGTGGGTGGCGGAGGCAGTCGTGCAAGGATCTGGCTCAGGCAAGCCTGAATACCAGGCAGTAAAGCGACCTGCCTCTGCACGGCACCGACAGTAGCGGAGAGAGCCCTAAAATCTCCTCTAAGTCCACTAACTGCCCCCTCTAGAGCACAGAGGTGCTGAACTAGGGTGTCGGGGGGGGGGGGGGGGGGGGGGGGGGGTGGAGAGGAGGGACAAACAGATGAAGCGCGGGGCTGCCTCGCACGGCTACTGTAAAGGATATGTGCGACAGTGGGGTGGTGCGATGGTGCTGTGCTCGCTAAGTGACGCTCAGCCTCTGTGGGAGGCCGAGACACATGCAAGGTAGAAGAGGATGGAGCAGAAGCAGAAGCAGAAGTGGTGGTAAACGACGAGATGGGCAGAGAGGTCAGTGATACAGACGTGGGGACAGACGTCGCGACTCTCTCGGAGAATACAGCGGCAGTGGAGACGGCGAGGTCGACTACTGGGGAGGTCGTGAAATGCGAAGGAAATGAGTCCCCAGGGGTCGAGAACAAAAATGAGGATAGGGTCTCCACCACGGAGGCAAAAGAAGGCTCGCCGCTCTCAATTATGGTGGGAGGACGCTCGTGGCTAGCAGCAGAAATGGGATCTATCGACACGGGCACAGTGGTGGTGGTGGTGTGGGTGGACTCAGCTAAAGTGCTCCCGACACTAACAGATGTGTGGACAGAGGTGCCGGGAGGTGCAGACGAAGCAGGTGCAGGCTGAGGGATCACAGGTCAATGGGTGGAAGGAATGGCTCCTGCTGAACACCCTCAGGCTCAAGCACGTACGCGACAGGGATGAGGAGATCCATCGTTGGAATCTACTCCCCGCCTGCCGGTCCAATATGCATCCGAGCAGGGCTCGGCAGAATCATGTAATCGGCGCTGTGGGGACCGTGCAGCCACACCCAGTGGCGCTGACCATGAGGATGAAGCATCCTCATCCGGGCCATAACATCTATGGAAAGTGAGGTGGGGCCCGGTGGTCTCAGCAAGCCAGCTGGGAGGTCAACTCTGCACAAAAGGGCCAAGAGGATAATCAGACCGCCGCAACAGATAGGCGTCCGAGCGCCGACAGAAATAATGAGGCGGTCGATGTACCAACTGGCGATATCAATCTCTATGGCGGGGACCAAAACGTCATCTCCATCAAAAACCCTAGAGCGTGTCATCGTATAGAGCATGTAGAGATCTGTCGTCGATAACGTCCCGGGCTCGTACCTCGCAAGAAAAGTGGTCGCCATAAGGCGCTGTGCAATGCGGAGGCACGTGTGGAGGACGGCAGAGGCCTTGGCCCGACTAGGGTCAAAGGCAAGGGGTGATCCTGTGATCCGTGTCCAAAAAGCGTGGGTGTCAAATGACGAGGGTGGGATGTGCGTGGGGCTGTAAGCTCGGTCTGGGTTGTAATGCCCTACCAGCTACTGCACAAGTACTAGAGGGGGGGGGGGGGGGGTGAATAGTACTTTAAAATAATAAGGAGTATAATTCCAAATTAAATTGCAAACAACTACCAAATCAATTTGCGGAAGCTTAAATTGAATGACAACATAAAATTAACAATGCTAACAAACGATGTTAATGGGTTCGGATCCACCCAAGTCTCCCCGACTTGTTCCCGGTGATCCTACGTCCCAACCACCCGGATCCCCTCCGGATACTTGAGTTAGAAACCCTAACTCAAGATTTCCACTATGAATATCTTGTGAAAAAACTTCACAAGATCAAATCATACAACAACGGCAAACGTGAATCCCACAACCCGGGATCACAACCTTCTCTCACACCCGAGAGAATCACAAAGCAATATTAAAGAGTTTAATATGAAATAAACAATCTTACCACAAAATCCTATACCTTGAGTTTTTCTTACCCAAATGGTGAAATGAAGGATTTGAGGAAGATGAAGTCACCAAGACCTAGCACCAAGGAAATGACCAGCAATCGGTGCCTCGGGATGATTTGGAGACTTGGATCAAGCAATAGCTTGAAGAGCTCACCAAGAACAACCTTCTCTCTAGATGGATTCTAGATCTAGAAATGAGAGAGAATGGGTTTCTTGTGAGGAAGAGAGATTTAGATTTGAGTGAGAATGGCTATCTCTATTGATCTCAATGAATCTCTGAATGGAAGCTCTAACCTAGATAGAAATGACCTAGGTTCATATTTATAGGGTCCCATAAAAACAAGTTAGGTCATTCTCCAACGGATAGAAATCTGTGAGAATTAGTCGGTCAAAGAACAATCACTGACCGACTAGTTCATCAACTAGTCGGTCAGTCAAACAGCATGGACCGACTAAGTGAAGATCTGAGAAGAGATAGAATTTCAGACCTAGAAATCTAGTCGGTCCAAGAAGACTTTCTGACCGACTAGTTTCACAACTAGTCGGTCAGTCAGTGAACGTAGACTGACTAAGAGGCAAAATGAAATAGTCTGAACACAAGTTGACTTAGTCGGTCCAAGAACAAAAGTTGACCGACTAGATTGTCAACTAGTCGGTCACCAAACGTTCTTAGACCGACTAACGATAAACAGTAGCTTAGGAGAAATTTAGCATGAACAGTAAGTCACAACTAGTCGGTCAAAGAAGCATCACTGACCGACTAGTTCACAAACTAGTCGGTCGGTGAGTCAACGTAGACCGACTAACTGTAAACAGTAAAGTCCAAGAAATTAAGGAATCAAACTAGTCGGTCCAAGAAGAGTTGCCGACCGACTAGATCACCATCTAGTCGGTCAGTACTTGTTCTTGTACCAACTAACATGCACAATAAAGTCCGAATCGAAGCGCGATGCTTCGAGGAAGTTAGAATGAACTTGTGCAAGGATCCTAGAGCTACGAAATGAGCGTAATGAAGATAGAAACGTAAGATATACTCAAGGCTTAACATTCTATATATCGAAGCTAAAAGACTATAAATAAAACCTTAATAAACGGTCTTCGAGAGCTTCGATTGAATCTTCATAACTTCCAAAACGGCGCAAGAGCTTCAACGAAGCTTTAGGCATGAATACGAGCTTTGGGAGGTGTTGAGATGTCGCTTTGAATGTTCTCGTGAAATTGGCGACGATCTCCAATACCGCGCTCACAAATTGTTAGTTCATAGATTATTTATGTTTGCTCATCATCAAAACCAAATCCGGGGAGTCCAATATTCAACATTCTCCCCCTTTTTGGTGATGACAAACCAACATAAATAATAATCAAAAATAATGATTCAAATGTAAAATACTTACTCCCCCTGCATTGATGACACGTTAATTCCAAAATGAATATATATGAATTGCATCAAGCAGACGAGTAAGATAAATAAAGAGAATCGATTTTTGAAATATCGGATTTTGAAAATCCTTATATATATCTTAACTCCCCCTGAATCTAACATATTAACTAGATTCTTGAAAATTGAGTTAAATTTTCATTTGCGCTATTTATTATCATTATCTCTCCCCCTTTGGCATTATCCCAAAAATGGGGGGCATACAACGACAACAACTAGTAAATGGAAAATCCAACATCGGGAGTCGTAGACAATGACGATGGACCAAATTGACACCAAGGGAAAAATGTGGAAATCAAATCAAGGTGTGCCAAAATGTCCATGATCAAAAAAAATAATCAAAATCATCAAAAATACCAAATAATTATTCATTGCTTGAATAAAGAAACATACTCTTCAATATTCAATATTCTTGGCTAAATTTGTGCATGGAAAACAATTCTATACAATTATAGAATTTAAATCTATTTAACCAAGTTTGCATGCGTCGAGCGACGAATTCACACATCACATGCATTGAACGAATATTAAATGTGCACGACGAATTAAGACAAAGAGAACGACGATGTATATATATAAAAGATAACATTATGAGTACATCCAGCAAAAATATCGATACATCAAATGTAACATACCCATCAAAAAGAAATACATCATCATCATCCACATCAAAATAAATACAACATCATCATCCACATCAAAATATAACAGCATCATCGACATCATCCAAAATACATCAAAATATCATAACCCTCATACTCTATCCTAACCCAAAATACTCTCACTAAGATATATCATCCAAAGCGTAGTGGAGAGTCCTCGGAACAACGATCACGAGGAAGTGGCTGGATCTGCAGTGTCCGTGGGTCCAGTCGACGGAGTGGACTCAGGCTCTGCAGGGAGTAGAGGTGTCTCAACAGATGGAATCGTCGGGGCAGGAGTCGAGACGTCAACGACGGGCTCGACGGCAGATGTGTCAACAGGAATATCAGCAGGCTCGGCAACAGGGTCAGCAGCAGGCTCAGAAGTCTGAAGTACTGAAGCAGAAGTCTCTGGAGCACCGGAAGTGGTGCCATCTCCAGGAGCTGAAGTGGTAGCAGCAGCAGCAGCAGCAGCAGTGGCCTCATCGCCACGGGCTAGGGAAGTGACAAGCTCGTCAAGCTCCTCATCGTCCATCTCCTCGGCCTCAGAAACTGAAGGAGGAAGATCAATCCCCATCATACGAGCCATACGGCAGACTACCTCCTCAGTACAAGCCAAACGTGAGTCGTGCTGACGAAGTAGGCGTACGACATCGTCTAAAGTGGCAGGAGGAGCGGGGGCTGCAGTAGCTGACGGAGTAGACTGGGAAGCAGATGCGGTAGACCTCTGCACGTGATGAAGCGCCGCTAGAGATTTCTTAACGGCCGTCGCGTTTAGAGGAGTACCCAAGGGACGCTCATCGTCAGGAGGGAGAGGAACTCGGAAATGACGAAACACGAGGGTCAGCAGACAAGGGTATGGAATATGCGCAGATTTATTGGTCTTGCGTATACACTCGAAAGAATCCATCTTATCGAGTATCACGCGAGCCCAATTAATCTCGCACCCCAAGAAAAGAGCGTAGATCAATTTCAAGAACGGCTGGGATGGAAGTGAAGATGATCCATACTTAGGGAGTAGACAAGACTTCAAGATCAGGTTAAGGACCCACGCATTCGGCTTGAAAGATTTCGATGGAACACCAATGAATGCGGAGGTGATAACCTGGAAGATATTTGAAAGAACTGACTGATCCAAGGAAGATATGTCGTCTACGGAAATGTCCGAAGGAAGGAGACCACACGACGAACAGCCAAGAATCTCCCCCAAGATTTCTGCCGTGAGAACTATAGGAGTTCCCAAGACAGTAGTCTCAATGGAGTGACTGACATCGTACTGGCCTCGAACGCGATTGGCATAGAACAATTTCACTAGGCGAGGATATGGTTTGGGATTGGCCTTAAGATCATATCGGAGATAATCAAGGAGACCACTATAGGAGAGGAGATCGGCTAAGCCAAGGAAATCTGAAAACTGGACGTAGTGCTCCAATAGCATCGGGCAGTGTTCAATACGGTTGTAGGCCGCGAGACACAAAGGGTCGTCGCGACACAACGATATGTCAACACCCCCCGCTGGCATTGGGCCCTTTCCCTTTGGCTGGCGAGTCCTAGGACGAAGTGGAGGAGTGGGTTCCTTAGTGCTAGGGTCATCCTCAGGGATAAATTCAGTGTCGGAATCGGGAGGAGTAGAGGGTGAGTGGAGTATGGCCTTCTTGGTCTTAGATTTACGGGGTTTTACGGTCGCCGTCCTCTGCTTCTTCAGAGGAGGCGAAGACGGAGAAGTTTGGGTTGATTTGGCACGACGTTTAGGCTTAGGGGGATTCCTAGGGTCGGAAGGCCCTACGGTCATAGGAGAAGCCCCAGAAGAGGCGATAGGAATTCTCGTCTTTGCCATAGCACGACGAGCACAAGCAACTGAAACTACGAGCGACACAAACCCTAGAGATCAACAGAAATCGGAAATACCAACCCTAGATTTCACAAGCCCTAGGTTAAAATTGAAACCCTAGGAGCTAGAAGTGATATAAAACAAACCTTAGGGAAGGAATCGACCTAGGAGGAGGAGGGAGATACCTAGGAGGAGGAGGCGACGGCGGCGGACGGCGGCGATGGCCGGAGATCAGGCCGGAGTCGACGGGAAGTTGAAGGGTCTCGAGGGGGGTTTGGGTTTATCGGGCTGGAGGAGAGAGATGGATACCGACTAAAATGAGTTTTAGTCGGACGAAATGAGATTAAGTCGGTTTGGAAATCGAAAATACGCATTTGCCCTAACCCACTTAGTCGGTCACAGTTCAAGTACTGACCGACTAGATTACGATCTAGTCGGTCGGTCAATGAGCTTGAACCGACTAAGTCGAAACAGAGGCAAACAGGGATTTTTAGGGCTAGAATTAGTCGGTCGCAGTATATTCACTGACCGACTAGTTTTCAATCTAGTCGGTCGGTAAGTGTACTATGACCGACTAAAGAAAGAAAAAGATAAGAGTGAGATAGAAGCTTGATCTAGTCGGTCTGAGTTCATTTGCTGACCGACTAGATGAGCATCTAGTCGGTTGACAAATGAACTGAAACCGACTAGAAGAGTTCAAAAATTGAAAATTGATTTCTCTTCACAAACCACTTGGATGAAACATCTTAACACTCTCATTAGTCATCTAAATTACCCCATAAAACGTCGAAATCTTAAATACGACATTGAAATACGAATTCGATCATAAATTCAAACAAATCTCATAAAATTCCCAAAAATTCAACAAATCTAGCATGAACGAAATATCACGAAATATATTAGCATGCAAGATGATAGAGTTTAAATATGAATCCTATATCTCGGATTCACCCATAATCCCCAATTCTCGACGCAACCGCACAAAGGAGTCCTCCTTTAGGGGTTTCGTGAAAATATCGGCGATTTGCTTTTGGGTTTCAACGTACACTAAAATGATGTCCTTTTTAGCAACATGATCATCTAAGAAATGGTGTCGGACATCTATGTGTTTTGATCGGGAATGGTGCACCGGATTCTTTGAAAGACAGATAGCACTTTGGTTATCCACCATAATAGGGCTAGTATCACAGTGAATACCAAAATCCTTCAAAGTGTGTCTCATCCAAAGAACCTGGGCACAAGCGGCACCGACGTCCGCCTCGGTGGTTGAAAGTGATACGGAATTTTGCTTCTTGGAAAACCAAGAGACAAGAGAATTTCCTAGAAAATGGCAAGTGCCACTAGTACTTTTCCTGTCGGATTTGCATCCCGCATAATCGGCATCACTGTATGAGACTAACTCATACGTGCTAGATTTCGGATAAAGTAATCCAAAATCTAAAGTGTAACTTAGATAACGGAAAATACGCTTTACCGCTACTAAGTGAGTCTACTTAGGTTGAGACTGATAACGAGCACATACGCATACGGCAAACATAATATCGGGCCTACTTGCGGTAAGATAAAGTAAACTACCTATCATACCTCGATATAGACGAATGTCTACATCCTTACCGCCCGTATCCTTGTCAAGATGCGTAGTCGTGCTCATTGGAGTCTTTTTCCCGGAAGCACTTTCCATTCCAAATCGCTTAAGCAACTCCACCGTATACTTCGTTTGGTGGATGAAGATTGCATCGTTCAATTGGCGAATTTGGAGACCTAAGAAATATTTGAGTTCGCCCATGTGGCTCATCTCAAATTGGTCCTTCATAACATTAGAAAACTCTTCGCAAAGAGTGAAGTTAGTAGCACCGAAAATGATATCATCAACATAAATTTGAACTAATAAAATATCATTATTCGCATGCTTAAGAAAAAGTGTAGAATCGGCTTCGCCCATTTTAAAATTCAAATCCAAAAGAAAATTCTTTAGGCGATCATACCAAGCTCGAGGAGCTTGTCTCAAACCATAAAGAGCTTTCTTTAGTTTAAAAACATGATTTGGAAATTTTTCATTTAAGAAGCCCGGAGGTTGAGAAACGTAAACTTCCTCAACAACATCTCCGTTTAAAAATGCACTTTTAACATCCATTTGAAATAACTTAAAATTTTTATGGCATGCAAAAGACAATAAAAGTCTAATTGATTCTAATCTAGCTACCGGAGCGAAGGATTCTTCGAAATCGATACCTTCCTCTTGTCGATAGCCTTGAGCTACTAACCGAGCTTTGTTCCGGACGACGACTTGATTTTCGTCGGTTTTGTTCTTGAAGATCCACTTTGTCCCTATGACGGTGTGGTTCTTCGATGGCAAAGGAACAAGCTCCCATACCTCATTCCTCTCGAATTGAATGAGTTCCTCCTCCATGGCAAGGATCCAAGCACTATCTTCGCACGCTTCAACGATATTCTTTGGCTCTATCGATAAGGCAAAGGCACAATTGGCGAAGTGGTGGACTTGAGATCTCGTCTTGACACTATCATTAATATTGCCAATAACTTGCTCATGGGGATGGTCGCGAACGGTATGAAGCCGCTTGGGAATACCTTGATCACTAGGCACATTCTCAACAACTTCATTAGTCGGGTTAGTCTCAATAGAATCAATTGAATCAATAGACTTAGAATTTTCAAACGAATCACATAAAACATCCATAGAATCATTATCATTTGAAATTCTAGAAGTAGTAAAATTCTCATTAAAAGAGACATGAAGTAATTCCTCGATCGTAGAGGATCTTTTGTTGTATATCCGGTAGGCTTTGCTACGTGAGGAATACCCAACAAATATCCCCTCATCCGATCTCGGATCAAACTTGTCCAAATTATCATATGTGTTTTTAATGAAACATTTTGCGCCGAAAACACGAAAATGTTTAACTTGAGGCAATCTACCAAACAACAATTCATAGCAAGTTTGTTTGGTGCCGGGCCTCAAAAGTATTCTATTAAACACATAACAAGCGGTGTGTACCGCTTCCGCCCAAAATTGATAACCAAGTTGACTATCTTCGAGCATAGTGCGAGCACACTCCACAAGCGTTCTATTCTTCCTCTCAACAACACCATTTTGAGGAGGTGCGCGAGGGAAAGAAAACGTGTGAGTAATTCCAAGATCATCACAAAAATTTGAGAAAGACTCATTCTCAAATTCACCCCCATGATCACTACGAATAGTGACAATGGTGGTTCCGATGAGATTTTGTACTTTCTTTACAAATATTGTGAAGTTTTCAAAAGCTTCATTTTTATTACATAAGAAAAATACCCATGTAAATCTTGAATAATCATCAACGATGACTAGTCCATATCTTGCATTTCCTAAGGAAGCAACTCTAGTTGGCCCAAATAAATCTAGATGTAATAGCTTTAGTGGCCGTTTCGTAGAAATGCTTTTCTTAGGTTTAAATGAAGATTTAGGAAGCTTGCCACGTTGACAAGAATCACAAAAACTTTTCTTTTCGAAAACGAGCTTCGGAAAACCTTTAATGGAATTTAATTTCGAAAGCTTATAAAGTGTTCCAAAGTTCACATGTCCAAAGCGTCGATGCCATAAGTGTTGTTCACTTGTGTTGGCAACGAGACATTGTTCATATGACTTAGGAAGATCCAAAATATAAATATCTTTATGGCGTGTGCCGGAAAATAATAATTTATTATTATCATTTGAAATATGACACAATCCTTTCGCAAAGCTAACTTTGTAACCTTTGTCACAAAGTTGGCTTATTGAAATAAGATTATGATTTAAACCATTAACTAGATAGACATCACTAATTAAGGGTTTAGAAGGGTTACCCACTTTACCAACACCGACGATTGTTCCGCTCTCGTTGCCTCCAAATACGACGCGATTTCCATTTGCAATGGGAACCACTCCGGAGAGCAATTGAGCGTCACCCGTCATGTGTTTTGAACACCCGCTATCGAGTATCCAATTCCCTTTGGAGCTAAATTTAAATTTGTTGCTCCTCTTCTTTTTCTTTTCCTTGAGTACCTAAAGATAGAAACTTTCATATCATGGTACCCAAGGTCATTGGGTCCTCAAAAGTTAGACCTTTGGAAGCCAAGTCCAATTGGACTTTGACTTCCCCACATAATCTCTACTATGCACAACATCCGAAAAATAAGCATTCATATATTCTTGTTTTTCATCCATGCTTGTGTCCTTTGGGCTCCAAATAGTGAAAATTTTGGGAGCCATCATCCTATTGGGTGCATGCATGCGTTGTTGGTTTCTACGTGATGCATGACGTGGATAGGCATACGGAACATGATGGAATGGTGCATGGCGAGAATTATTCATACGATGAGGTGGGTGAACATATGCATGTGTGGGAACACGTGCGTGAGGGTGTCTCACATGGTGTGCACGTGCCCGTGAACGTGTAGCATAGAAATCATCATATGTGTGAGATGGTGGAGTAGGACGTGTGTTCCTACGTGGCATGGTATTTGTGTACATATAAGCATGCCCCTTCTTTGGAGGTCCACCCAAAGTGGGTTTCTTTCCAAAAGAGGGTGTGGACGAGGTGGAAGCACCATTGGTAGATGAACTACCAATAGAGTGTTTGCTACCACTCGTAGAGTCACCGGAAGTTAGCCTAACAAAAGTAGTGGTCGCTTTGGATGGACATCCCATCGTATACCCCAAACCAATGTGGTGATTGGCCGGAAGTAAGTCACTTAGGATTTTATCCAAATGGTCCTTACCCTTATTGAATCTATTGATTCGGCCTAATGTGTTCTCATATTTCTCTTTGAGAGAACGCATAGAAGTATATAATGTGGATACTTGCGATGTGAGCACATAAACACGAGATTTAAGATTCTCGTTCTCAATACTCAAAGTCGAGTTTTGAGAAGTTAAATCCGCTATCCTATGTTCTTCCGGATCATCAATGCTAACATGTTCAAGTTTAGATTTGAGATTGACAATCTCATTTCTTAACTCTTCAACAACGGTGTCGTTGTTGGTGATGATAGTCTTAGGCGAGGTTTGAATGCTAGCTATGTCATATTTTACTTTAGTATATCGATTTACTAATTTTGTGTATTTAGACCATAAATGAGAGTTAGCATCCCTAAGATCATCCATAGTTACCTCATCACCTTCGTCGTCGCTATCATCGGAGGAGGAAGATCCTTGATCAAGCTCCTCTCTTGCCATGAAGCACATGTGCGCTTGCTCCACTTTCTCATCATCCGACTCTCCGCTTGAGGAATCCTAGGAGTCGGTGAATGTTGCTCCGACAAGTCCCTTCTTGTACCCCCTTTTGTACTTCTTTGACTTGTCGAACTTCGGCGCCTTCCACTTCTCCTTTTGCTTGTTTTGAGGACAATCCGCTTTGATGTGTCCTGGCTTATTGCATTTAAAGCACAAAGGTGGAGAGGCGTTAGTAGAAGTAAACTTAGATTTTTGTTTGAAGTTACCCTTTCGGAAGAAGCGATTGAACTTCTTTTCCATGAGTGCAATGGATTCCATGTCCATTTCTTCTTCCGAGTCCTTATCATCGGTGGAGGTGGATGAAGCCGCCTTGAATGCAATCGCCTTTTTCTTAGGCGCATCTTGGTTCAAATAGGACTTCATCTTTTCTTGTAACTTCACCTTGCTATCTTTGCGTACCTCGTATGACATCAAAGTACCCATTAGTTGAACAACGGTATATTTGTTCATGTCATTACCTTCCTCGATGGCGAAGGTACGTTTTTCCCAAGAAGAGGGAAGTCCTTCAATAAGCTTTGAGCACTTCTCCATTTGAGTGTAGGACTTGCCGAGGGCCTCTAACTCGTTTATTATGTCAACGAAGCGAGCGTAATATTCTTTCATCTTCTCGCCCTGTTGCATATGAAACATTTCGTAATCTTTGTTTACGACTACGAGTTTAGAGTCTCTTACCCTACTCGTCCCTTCATGAAGAATGAGGAGGGAGTTCCAAATTTGATATGCACTCTTACATGTGCATATCTTATTGAAGTCCTCGGGCTCCAATGCGCATTGCAAGGCGTTCATTGCCTTGGCATTGCTTACCTCCGCGGCGACCTCCGCGGTTGTCCATTTCTCAAAGTCTTCTTCTTCGGGCTCAATGTATTCCTTCATTGTGGTCCTCCATAAGGATGCACTCCGGAGGAAGGTTTCCATCCGGCATTTCCAGTACCCGTAGTTGGTACCGTTGAAGAATGGAGGTCTCGTAGAGGAATGTCCTTCCATCACCGAAGATGCTCCTTCTCGGTTCCTGAAGGTGTCATAGTTGGAAGGTGAACGCACGGTCTTGTTGTCGTTGGCAGACATAGCTAAGTATCTGGCTCTGATACCAAATGTAATGCCCTACCAGCTACTGCACAAGTACTAGAGGGGGGGGGGGGTGAATAGTACTTTAAAATAATAAGGAGTATAATTCCAAATTAAATTGTAAACAACTACCAAATCAATTTGCGGAAGCTTAAATTGAATGACAACACAAAATTAACAATGCTAACAAACGATGTTAATGGGTTCGGATTCACCCAAGTCTCCCCGACTTGTTCCCGGTGATCCTACGTCCCAACCACCCGGATCCCCTCCGGATACTTGAGTTAGAAACCCTAACTCAAGATTTCCACTATGAATATCTTGTGAAAAAACTTCACAAGATCAAATCATACAACAACGGCAAACGTGAATCCCACAACCCGGGATCACAACCTTCTCTCACACCCGAGAGAATCACAAAGCAATATTAAAGAGTTTAATATGAAATAAACAATCTTACCACAAAATCCTATACCTTGAGTTTTTCTTACCCAAATGGTGAAATGAAGGATTTGAGGAAGATGAAGTCACCAAGACCTAGCACCAAGGAAATGACCAGCAATCGGTGCCTCGGGATGATTTGGAGACTTGGATCAAGCAATAGCTTGAAGAGCTCACCAAGAACAACCTTCTCTCTAGATGGATTCTAGATCTAGAAATGAGAGAGAATGGGTTTCTTGTGAGGAAGAGAGATTTAGATTTGAGTGAGAATGGCTATCTCTATTGATCTCAATGAATCTCTGAATGGAAGCTCTAACCTAGATAGAAATGACCTAGGTTCGTATTTATAGGGTCCCATAAAAACAAGTTAGGTCATTCTCCAACGGATAGAAATCTGTGAGAATTAGTCGGTCAAAGAACAATCACTGACCGACTAGTTCATCAACTAGTCGGTCAGTCAAACAGCATGGACCGACTAAGTGAAGATCTGAGAAGAGATAGAATTTCAGACCTAGAAATCTAGTCGGTCCAAGAAGACTTTCTGACCGACTAGTTTCACAACTAGTCGGTCAGTCAGTGAACGTAGACCGACTAAGAGGCAAAATGAAATAGTCTGAACACAAGTTGACTTAGTCGGTCCAAGAACAAAAGTTGACCGACTAGATTGTCAACTAGTCGGTCACCAAACGTTCTTAGACCGACTAACGATAAACAGTAGCTTAGGAGAAATTTAGCATGAACAGTAAGTCACAACTAGTCGGTCAAAGAAGCATCACTGACCGACTAGTTCACAAACTAGTCGGTCGGTGAGTCAACGTAGACCGACTAACTGTAAACAGTAAAGTCCAAGAAATTAAGGAATCAAACTAGTCGGTCCAAGAAGAGTTGCCGACCGACTAGATCACCATCTAGTCGGTCAGTACTTGTTCTTGTACCAACTAACATGCACAATAAAGTCCGAATCGAAGCGCGATGCTTCGAGGAAGTTAGAATGAACTTGTGCAAGGATCCTAGAGCTACGAAATGAGCGTAATGAAGATAGAAACGTAAGATATACTCAAGGCTTAACATTCTATATATCGAAGCTAAAAGACTATAAATAAAACCTTAATAAACGGTCTTCGAGAGCTTCGATTGAATCTTCATAACTTCCAAAACGGCGCAAGAGCTTCAACGAAGCTTTAGGCATGAATACGCGCTTTGGGAAGTGTTGAGATGTCGCTTTGAATGTTCTCGTGAAATTGGCGACGATCTCCAATACTGCGCTCACAAATTGTTAGTTCATGGATTATTTATGTTTGCTCATCATCAAAACCAAATCCGGGGAGTCCAATATTCAACATGGGTCGGGGACAACGGGCCACTGGAAGAATGCTCGGACCATGTCGAGAGTGACCTTGCACTCTCGATCCATCAGACGAAATGAGCATCTTCCAGGGGTCCGGTCAATAGAGCTAAGGATCTCTAGTGTCGGGCGGATGTAAGTCTCCGCCGACACCGACAAGAAATCACGCCACCCCACATTGTCATATAACTGGAGTAGCCCCTCTAGGACCCCTAGGCGTTTAAGGTCATCAAGGTGTGCAAACCTAGTGGGTACGATCGAGCGATGGGAGATACACTCAAATTTGGCGTGCTGGGCGTCGTCTCTGAACGTAATCCCCATCACGTCGAACGCGGGGGCGGGCTGTGTAGGTGGTGGAATATGTGCGGTAGGAGGCGGTTGTGTGGGTGGTGGCGGGCTAGGTGGAGGAGAGTCTGTCCTAGCAGAAAAGGAGCCAGGATCACCTGACTTCTTCTACTTGGAAGCGGGCTCCCGAGTGTGTGGCCTAAGGTGTGGCGACATGTGTGCCGCGAGACGTGCCCACCCAAATGAAAATGCGACGTGCTATAAAATGAAAAGAGTATACCTGAGCACGACGCGAGAGCAAAAACTGAAGTGTGCGAAGAAATGCCTCCTCCGCGAAGCTCCAAGAGCGTCCTGAATCTCCCCCAAACTCCCCCAAGCTAGCCTGGAAAGCAAACAATCAAATCAGTGATGAGTATCAATATATATGGGGGGAGATGGGGTATAGTAGATATAAATAGGATTTACTTTGAATTTGGAGCATAATGGGCATACGGATTGGAGAAATTGGCGAGAAATGAGAATTCTAGGCGAAATGGGGGAGTGCGACGGTGGAAGGGACATCGACCGGAGGCTACTGCGGTGGTGACTCGACGGCGACCGGAGGTGAGGCGGAGGTCGGCCGACGTCGGGTGGTTCGGGCAAGGAGGAAGCGGTTTGGGCGATGGGAGTCGAAGCGGCATCGGGCGAGTGGGATTAAAGTTGGGAAATTTGGGGGTGTTGAAATTCGTGCTGCGCCCGTTCGATATATAAGGTTGGGTCACTCGACCGCGTGACACGTTCACTCGGCCGAATGGCTCGACGATAATTTTTTTTTCAAATTCTCCACATACTTATGACTCGGCCGAGTAGCTTTTACCATTCGGCCAAATGGAAAAGTTCCACTCGGCCGAGCAGCAAGGCCACTCAGCGATTTTTGAAGCGTGTAGGGTATCAGATTCACTCGGTCGAGTGACATAGTCATTCGGCCGAGTGGCAATAAACACTGTAAATCATAGAAAATAACAGAGAGTTGGTCTGTAGGGTCTTCCCTGATCGGTACTTTACTTGGCCGAGTAGAGTCTTCACTCGGCCGAGTGAAAAGTTCATTCGGCCAAGTGGCTAGCTGTTTTTTGCACCGACTCTCTGTTTTTGCTCCATTCTCTGTTTTTGTCGTCCCCGTCAGTTTCTTCCTCTTCCTAAGCCCTGAGCGCGTTCCTGGAGCGCTCACCCTTGCCATGGTCATCCTCCATATGAATGATTTCTCGTTCTCCATCTCCTGTCATGAAAAATAGAACCTGTTGTCACGATTTTATTGACTCTAGGCTCTAACACTAAGAAAAATCTAAAACAAAAATAGAATTCAACTAAAAACAATGTAAAACCGTCAGGTTGCCTTCCGACAAGCACTCGTTTAAGGTCTTGAGCTCGACCCCTTAAGATATTCGTTTAATGCGTGATATTCGGCGCATTCGAGATGCGCCTGTCAAACTTGCCGGGAAGGCCACTTGGATTTGGTTGTTGATGCTCATAGGCTTTCCTCAGCTTTTCCTCATCATGGGTAGTGTTGGGGGATAAGTCCCCCAAGCTTGAGCTTGCACCATTCTTTTTCTTCACCGGTGATGCCGATCTCTTATCCGACGGAGCTTTCTTCAAATTGTTGGTCGTGGAGAGCTTGCATAGCTCCCTAATTCTCGCAACATCAGCGTCGTCTTCTTTGTCATCACCTATAGAGCCATCCGGAGGATCTTCCAACTTTTCTCCATTTCTAGAAGGTTGGCCTTCTTCAAGGCCATCATCGTGTAAGGCGCCTATAGAGTGTGGTATAGCTTCATCGATCACCTCATCAAGGAGGTGTGAAAGATCATGGGACCGTCCCTTGAGTAGATATATGCGATTTACTTCACCGGTAGGGGCCCCTTCGGAATAATGCTTGAGCCGTTGTCCATTTACCTTGAAGGTGGCACGTCTTTTCCTTCCAACTCAAAGGCTCTCCCCGGTTGTATGTGCTTAATGGTGAATGGTCCCGACCATCGCGATCTTAGCTTTCTGGGAAAAAGTCGGAGTCTAGAATTGTATAGGAGGACCTTGTCTCCGAGCTTGAAGTCCGTAACGGTAATGCGTGCGTCGTGGAGAATTTTAGTCCTTTCCTTGTATATTCTTGAGCTCTCGTAAGCGTCTCGCCTAATCTCGTCAAGCTCATTGATGTCCAGGAGCCGCCTCACCGCTGCACTCTTGTATTCATAATTAAAGGGCTTGATGGCCCAATATACGCGGTGTTCCAACTCCACCGAAAAATGACAAGCTTTCCTATAAACAATCCGGTACGGGGTGGTGCCAATGGGAGTGCGAAAGGTCGTGCGATATGCCCATAATGCATCGTTCAATTTCATGGACCAATCCTTTCTAGATCTATCTACGGTCTTTTCTAGAATTTGTGTAATCTCCCGGTTAGACACCTCTACTTGTCCACTCGTCTGAGCGTGGTATGCCATACCAATTCTATAATTCATGACGTGCGTTTATATTTCATATATTCACGCATATCTTCCTTTGTGTTTTTCCATTATTTTCCACCGTCTCGTATCCGTTTTCTCGTATTTTCTCGTTTTCTTTCACTTTTCCGTGTTTTTGTATGTTTGTAGGAGTTTGACAGTATAGGGGACATATAACGACGATATCATAAGTCCCCGGAGCAACGGGAAGAGTCACACATGATCCAGGAGGTCAAACGACGAAGATCGCCATCTTTCAACCCCCACCCGAGCGGTTGGATACAGCCAACCGATCGGGTGATGCACGCGAGCACCACCCAGACAGCTGCTGAAGTGATGTGGGCATCAAGAGACCGGGTCGCCGACCGGTTCAACCCGACGAACTTCTCGGGAAATTGGAACTGAAATCTAACCGATCGGGTGATCTTCACCCGATCGGTTCATCTGTAGCCGTTTCCTCGAAAACACGACCCGGACAGCTCACCCGACGGTCGGCTGACCGTGCCAAAATGTCGCAAGTCTCTATCTTTTTGGGCAACAATTCCAACCGATCGGTTGATTAATCAACCGATCGGTTCACCCGATGAACTCAAGATCCAAACGACGAGCAGCTTCCGCCAACCGACCGTGTCGCCTGACCGGGTGAAAATCTGAAGATTACTGTCGAAGTTCGCAGCAGGTCACCCGATCGGGTGATGTCGTTTTCTATATATAGAAGCCCTAGGTTTCCAGAAAACGGGGGGTTTGTAATTTTTTACTGTTTTTCTCTCTAGTGACGGCTGTAATTTCTTTGTTATTTGTAAGTGTTCTGATCTTAACCAAACTTTGATATTATCTTATTTGCATTGCTATTACTTCATTCCAATCGTCTGATTATGTTTTTAACGGTCGATTTTCATTTAGATCGCTTTTTACCTTAAATGTGTGAGTAGTTCCCAAATCTGGGATTTTGGTGGAAACCCCTTCGTGGGTTCTCCCTAATGCGACCATAGGGCTAGGAAATCGATAGGGATTAGGAATCTATCTGTTACGCGGGGTGTTTCATTGTCATCGGCGGGAAAAAGACCGCCTTTGACCGTTGGGCCAAGGGGGAATAAACTTGGCGGTTGACTCCCTAGCCATAGCTCACGCCCTTAGCGTAGACGTCGAATCCTAGCACGCGGGAGTGGCAGGATGAGATGTTGGGAGTTATCGTTGCAAGCTTAGTGCTCCTGGAGTCGGTCAGTGTTAATGGACATGGGAATGCCCACTGACCGAACCTGGGCAGTCCGACGTATCATCCTGGGCACCGACCGGAATATCGGGCCCATGGGACGCTGGTATCACTCTTAGAGGCAACGTCTCACCTTTAGACCCTAATTCCGATCATTATCCTATCCGTCGGTCGTGTTAGCAAGAATCACATGATAGGGTGGAAACCGAAGTCCCGGGTTTCCCTTATTATTATTTATCCTCATTTCTGTAATTCATGACAACCCATCTACCGATTCGGGCTAGCTCACCCCTAGGGTGAATCCGGTCCTTTCTGACACAAGCACAATCACGCCTCATTGTGTTCGACCCCCAAGCCACACTACAACACCGTGCGCTTGCGGTTATAAATATTTAAATCTCACGCCCCCAACCACATATTATTGCACATCAAATACACGCAAAATGCGGGGGACGTCAATTCACCCCGTACTTTTTCAACATGGCTTCAAACTTATTTTCTATAAAATGGCTCCCTCCATCGCTTATCAAAGTACGTGGCACTCCAAAGCGCGAGAAGATGTTTTGCTTGAAGTATTTGGACACTACTCTTGCATCATTAGTTGGGGGTGGCGATGGCCTCTACCCATTTTGAGACGTAGTCCACTGCTAATAGGATGTACTTGTTTCCCTTACTTGACTGAAAAGGCCCCATGAAGTCCACTCCCCAACAATCAAATAGCTCAATTTCCAAAATGGGCTTCATCGGCATCTCATTCCATTTTGATATATTTCCCGTCCGTTGGCATCTATCGCATTGCTTGACGAAGTCATGCGTATCCTTGAACATGGTCGGCCAAAAGAACCCGCATTGCAATATCTTTGCGGTGGTCTTGGAGGCGACGTGATGTCCCCCGCAAGGCATGCCATTGTAATGTGAAATGATAGATGTGGCCTCTTCCTTTGAAACACACCTCCGTATAATACCATCCTTGCATATCTTGAAGATGTATGGATCTTCCCAAAAATAGTTGCGAACTTCGTGCATGAACCTCCTTTTTTGTTGCGTGGCCATCCCACATGGTTTTATTCCGCATGCCAAATAGTTCACGTAATCCGCATACGAAGGCACTTCTCGGGTCTAATGGCGAACAACCTCTCGCCGACAAAAGTGTCATCAATTGGTAGGCTTTCATCCTTCCCGTCACGAATAAGCCTAGACAAATGTTCCGCCACTACGTTGTCCGCGCCCTTCTTGTCTTTAATCTCCAAGTCAAATTCTTGCAACAAAAGTATCCATCTTATTAATCGTGGCTTGGCCTCCTTTTTGCTTAGTAGATACTTTAATGCCGCATGGTCGGTGTGCACGATCACTTTGGATTCAAGGAGGTAGGAGCGAAACTTCTCGATGGAGTAGACAACCGCCAAGAGCTCCTTCTCAGTAGTGGTGTAATTTTTCTGTGCCTCGTCTAATGTCTTGCTTGCATAGAATATCGCATGAAGCTTTTTATCTTTCCTTTGTCCTAGCACCGGTCCAATGGCTGGGTCACTTGCATCACACATGAGCTCAAATGGGAGACTCCAATCCGGCGTTTGTATAATGGGTGCAGAGATGAGAGCTTCCTTCAATGTATTAAATGGTTGCAAGTACTCTCCTGAAAAGACAAATGGAGCATCTTTGGCAAGTAAGGCGGTAAGAGGTCGGGCAATTAAGGCAACCTTGATAAAGCGGCGGTAAAATCCTGCATGATCAAGGAAGCCCCTAATGCCCTTAACATTAATAGGAGGAGGGATTTTTTCGATTACCTCAATTTTCGCCTTATCAACCTCAATCCCTCTAGATGAAACAAGGTGCCCAAGAACTATCCCCTCGGTGACCATAAAATGACATTTCTCCCAATTAAGAGTAAGATTATTTTGATGGCATCTTTTAAGAACTTTAGTAAGATTAGCCAAATAAGAATCAAACTCACTTCCATAGACAGAAAAATCATCCATAAAGACTTTCATAATGTTTTCAATATAATCAGAAAAGATGGACGTCATGCACATTTGAAAGGTGGCGGGAGCATTGCAAAGACCGAAGGGCATTCTACGGTAGGCATATGTGCCATAAGGACATGTGAAAGTAGTCTTTTCTTGGTCATCTTCATGCAAAGGGATCTGAAAGAATCCAGAATACCCGTCCAAATAGCAAAAGAATTTATGTTTAGCGAGGCGCTCTAGCATTTGATCAATGAAGGGCAAGGGGTAATGGTCTTTTCGGGTGGCTTTATTTAATTTCCTATAATCAATACACATCCGCCATCCCGTGACAGTACATGTAGAAATGGGTTCTCCCTTATCGTTTTTTATAACGGTCATCACCCTTCTTAGAGACGACATGAACGAGGCTAACCCATCTACTATCAGAGATAGGATAGATAATGTCAGCTTCAAGCAATTTAAGAATTTCCTTCTTAACCACCTCCTTCTTCTTAGGATTTAATCACCTTTGAGGCTATATGGAGGTGGCTTCAGTGTTTTCTAAGTGGATTCTGTGCGTGCAAAGCCTAGGACTTATTCCTTTTAGATCAGAGATGGTGTAGCCTAGGACATCCTTGTGACTCTTAAGGACATCTAAGAGTCTTTCAAGCTGGTCATGGTTGAGGGCAGCATTAACAATTACCGGATAGGTCAATTTATTGCCCAAGAAAGCGTACCTTAGATTCGGAGGTAATTGTTTCAGTTCTACCTCAGGGGGTGCTGTACCCCCTACGTCTTCCTCTTGTGAAAGCTTGACCTCTTCTGCGACATCTGAGTTTGGTTCCTGCTCGGGAAGTGGGCTCTCGTATGCGGGCTTAGATTCGCTTCTTGGTGAGGACGGTGCATTGGTATAGACACTGCATTGCTCCATGTTGACATCGAGGGGGCTATGACTTTGCTCCGGTCCACACCTGAGATCAAGAGATATGTCAGTGGGTTCATAAATGTAGGAAGGAGGGTCGTAGAGTGTACTTCCCTGAGTATTGGCATGCCAAGAGGACTCCTCAGGAGTGTAGTGCTCTTTGATGCATGCTCTAATGTCTTCAAAGCATAACCTGCCATCCCTCACATCGACTTTAATGTTGCCCTCGATAGTCCCTTCTGGAGAGACTTGATCCATCACAAAACTAGCAAATAGTTGCTCAATGGGGTCCTCGATATTAATTGCAAAAGCCCCCGTGGTTTGGACCTCATCAACAAGCTCCTTCAGAAGAGCTGTGAAGGAATCATAATCTCACGGGCTAGACTCAGTTCTCATCATCGCGTCTCCCATGTTATCTTCTTAAGATTCTATGGAAAGTACTGGGAGAGTACGTAAATTGGGCATCATACAAAGTCAAAAAGGAAATAAGAAAGAAAGTGAGATATAACCGGGTAAGAAAAGTCGAACACTGTCAAAACGTTCCCGGGCAATGGCACCAAAAACTTGATCGCGTCCAGATATACACCCGAAAAACGACTTGTAGTCTTACCGCAAGCGCACGGTGTAGCGGTAAGCGGGTATCGAACACAGGGAGGACAAATGACAGTATCTCACTTTAATTACCTAGCTATCAAGAGAGTAAGAATAATTTTGGTGTAATAGTCACAATCGTAAAATAGCAAGAAATATCAATATAAAAAGCGTCTAGGGATAGGAAATCCCCACTACGGACTGTTTCTCATCCTTGTGAATCGTAAATTTCATTGTTGCTAAGATTGAATATAGGTGAACTAGTCGCAACTAAATGTAGAACCAAGCTCATGCTCTCGCGCTATTACCGGTCTATAGCAAACCTAGGTTAGGGCCCACTCTCATGCAAACCTTACCCTAAGCCGCTACCGTGAAGATCGACATCATCGTCCAATCGCATCTCGAGACCACTCTCGTGCAAACTTGAGCTACGATCTAGGTTATGATAGTTTTTATTCGTTCAATCTCTTGCATACGAATATAGGTATAGATTTATGATTAAAAATCCTAGCTTTGGTCCAATCTCTTGAAAACCAAATCTAGAGAATTCCAATTATTAATCTAAATCGAATATCTAGGCCTTCCTATCAATTGGGATCCAATCTCTTGCAAATCCCAATCGATACGAATTCCTAGCTACTTGTAGTATATCAATCACAACCTAACCATCATCAATTTTAGCAACAAATCTACAAATTCATCACAATTCAAAGATCTGGTCCATAGGGTTCATCCCTAGGCCCTAGAACGACGGAACTACTCACTAATCATCATGAAAATCTCAGAAATAACAACAATAATCATGGCATAATTCATTGCAAAAGAGAAACAATTCATAAAAATTGAGTTTTTAATAAGAAAGAACAAACCAATGACGTAGCCAATGATCTCCAGCTGAGATTTCTCCAAAGAATAGCCGTATAAAACCTAAAAGAACTCTCTAAAAAAATAATTCAAGTCTATCCTAAAACTAGGGTAAAAACAGGGCTTAAATACAAGCCAAAAACGTCCAAAAAAATCGAGACAAAACTGCCCCTGCGCAGCCCAGAATTCGCATTCCTAGCAGCCGTCGGAGAGGGTCACTCGGCCGAGTGACCCTTGTCATTCGCCCGAGTGACAAACCCTATACGAAAACAGTAACTTCGGGGTTTTCAGGGGTCCGTCTCTCGGGGTGACTCGACCGAGCAGTCTTCTTTGTTCGGTCGAGTAGCTATCATGTTCGGCCGAGTGAGCTTTCTTAGATTTTCCAGTAACTTCGGTTCTTTTCTGTCAGATTTCTCTGTACCACCTGGGCGAGTGGGCTTTCTTACTCGGCCGAATGGAATTCCTTACTCGGCCGGGTGAACGTCTGAAATTCGCAGTGCGTATCCGTTCTACTCGGGCGAGTGCGATCCTTCACTCGGCCGAATGACCAATCTTGGTCGGCTGAGTGAGGTTCTCCTGAGCTTATTTCTTCTCCTTTTCACTTCCTCGTCGCTCCTAACGATTTTCTTCTTCTTCCGCTCATCCTCCATCGTTGATAAGTCCTTGAATAAGCTGTGGGTGACACTCCGAAGTGCGTGAAACTCCTTCAATCTCATTTTCGCTCCAAATCGCCCCATATCTCCTAAAATATGACAAAAACAAGAAATAGTAAAAAGCATCACAATATTGTCGAATAATCGTGAAAAACGCGATATGGGTGATCAAAACGTCATGAAAACATGCAGAAAAAAGGTGTAAAATATGGAGTGATCAAGCTTCCCCAACCTCGACTTGGCCCTCTCGAAGCTAGCCTCCAGATCCTCATTGAGGCCCTCGGCCCTCATGGCCATCAAACCGGGGACGAATTTTGAACCTGGTACTGGCGGAAGGCCTCCACCCTGACCTTGTCCAGGAAGGTCAGGGTTGAGGCCGTCCGCCAGTCAGCTCAGTGACCCGTCGCTCAAGGTCGGCGCTCTTCTTTGCGGCCGCCTCCCTCTCCGAGGTCAGGATGTTCTCGGCAGCGACCCTCTGGGCCTCCTCGTCGCTGGCCCTCCCCTCCAGCTCCATAGCAACCTTCTCCAGCTTGGAAAATTGATCCTTTTGGGTCGCATAGTACCCCTGAACCTTCTCCAACTTGTCGCTGACGGTCTTCAGCTTTGCTTTGGTTGCCTTGATCTCGGTCACCTTCCTCGCCAGGGCGGCCTCTGCATTGCTTGCTGCTGACATGTGTGGCTGGAAGGACACTAGTGTGGCGATCGACTTCAAAAAGAACTAAAGTTGTAAGCACAACTCAAAAGAAGGAAGACCGACAAGGTGAGTAGAGGGGGCAACGAACCTGCATGCCATGCCAGACGGCCGTACCACAAAGGCATTCAGCATCCACATTGACCAGGGACTCTCGGTCCCTCAGTAGAGTGCTTTTCTCCACCAGGCGGGCCGCTACCATGGCCTCATCGAAAACAGACTCATGGGTGCCCACCGGGTAGCGCAGCGCGACGATCTTCTCCGGTGAGAGGGCAATGACCTCATCCTTCGTAGACTTGAAGGTAGGGAGCACTGCCTCACAGCTCGGGTGGCCCGGCTTCCCCAGCCCAGATGGCAAGCACCCGAAGGGCTAGCACACGACTGAAGCCTGGCCTGTTTTGGCCGATCCAGTCGAAGGTTTCGGTGGGGCGGCCGAAATGATGGGGATCGCAGCAATGGCATCGATCAGCGGGCCCTGGGACACGATGGCCGTGAGGTCGGTCACAGGTTCGACCGGGTCGAGGTTGATGAGTCCGCCCGACGCCGCCTCGCTTGTGCAGAAAGTGTGAGCGGCTGCCGCAGGCTCCTTCCTCGACTTCTTACTCTTCTCCTCCTTCTCGACCCGAGAGGTGGCCGCTACCTCCTGACTCCGCTTCTGCCCGACCTATGTCGAGCTCCTGGGCACGTGCTGCTTGCCCTTGCCCTTGGTCGTCGACGCCTTGGACGCTGCATCCCTCGCCATCTTCATGATCTCATCCATCGAAAGACTCATGGTTGCACCTGTAAAAAGCAAACAGATCAAGGTGAGCATATCAAAAGTTGATTGCTATGCTCAAAGTACCTTTGAGCCAGATGTACCTTCGAGCCAGATGTGTTGGGTGAGCTGATTGTCCATGATCAGGCCCTTCAAGACCATGCTCTCCCTGGGGATCTCCTCCAGGATCTTGGTGCTCTCCAGGTTGCATCCTTCGAGGACCACTTCGACATTCACTGAGGGATTCAGCGTCCCCAAGTTTGACCTCAAAGCCAAGTCCGACGGCGTCAAGACAAAGACGAACCTCTCTCTCCAGTCCCTCACTTTGCCCGATAGCTCAAGGACGAGAGGGAGACCCCTCCTCACGCAGACATAGTAGTACACCCCCTTCCTCTTCGCCTCATAAAAGTATTGGAAGAGCGACATCGTCGGAATTATACAGCTGGCAGAGTAGAGAACGAGAAAGTCGACCTTCGAGCTGATAGAGTTCGGCATCAATTGAAAGAGGGGCAATTTGAGGAAGTGAAGGACGAGAAGGAGGAAGGGATGGAGCGGGAAGCGGAGCCCCAAGGCGAAGGTCAGGTAGTATACACCGACCTCGTTGTCCTTGGAGAGCAACCCGCTCGTTGAGTTCGGGGAGGCGAACTGTGTAGGGAGGCCGGATGATCTTAGAGCAAATTTCAGGGATAGCGGAGGGCAACAGTTGAGACATCTGGGCCAGGATCTCAGCAGGGACCACGGTCGTGACTCCGTCGCCACTCGAAATCTTGGCGACCGTCTTGGATGCCTTTCCTTCCTTAGGGTCCCTTCTGACCGCCAACGACGAGGCGACAGCATGCCCGACCGCTATGTCCACCTTCCACTGCTCCGGCCAAGACATCGACGACGCCTCCGATGCCACCGGCTCCGATTTGGTGGCATCGCCCTCATCAAGTTCGCCGAACCACTGCTCGACGAAAGAATTGGAAGTGGAAGAAGCAGACGAAGGCATCGACGGATCAAGAGAGGACCTAGGATGGAGATGAACGGAGCTCCGACAGTTGCAAATGGACGCCGATGGTCGACGGTGAATGCTCTCTGCAATGACGGGGGTAATGAAAATTCCGAAAGTTTGGGAGAAAACTTCTGCCTGCTGCACCTCCGTCTCTATTTATAGAGAAAGTTGGGCGATCTCAGCCGTTGTGTGTGGGACACGTGGCGAGATCTGATCAAAACTGGCGCCTCGACTTCTTCCCACAATCGCGTCAGCCACGCGTCACACTCTGAGCGGTTGGACGCCTCAAATTCTGACCGTCGCCAAATCACCATCATGACCTACGGGATTTTGCGGTTCATCCAATGTAAATGCAACACATCATCCGAGCCGAGTCGGGCTTGCCGTTTTGAACTCGAATGACGGGGGGCAATTGTTATGGCCCTAAGGCCGGCCCAGATATTAAAGGCCCATTCATTTTGAAGCCCAAACGGAAGGTCGCCGCGATACTGGGAAGCTCGCCTCATCGAGCGACAAGCTCACCATCAGGGTCAACAAATGAAGTCCACCCACTCTCCAATGAGAATCGTGACCAGATGGGTCCAAAGACACCGAGCTCGGCCACCGAGCTTGACTTTAGCCAAGGGCGGCTTAACGTAAATATCTCTGACAGGGTGACGTATGGCTACCTACGCCCCCATTAATGCTAGATGTTAAGGGTGAGAATTTATGGTCACCCATCGCATCCCCAATAATGCTTCATTGAGTCTGATACCGTCTAACATACATTAATGCGTAAATATCCCTGATGCCCCCTGCAGTCTTATCGCTTCACCACTTGCGCTCTAGCTAAGCAGACTCGACAGCTGATTGGATGGAGAACAACCAACTCTACCCCTATAAATACCCCCCTCTAGCCACTAAGGAGGGGGTTGGTGAGTGAAATCTCTAACTTCTTTCCAGCATTCAAGGTCGAATATCTTCCATATATTCTTGCCTTCCTCATAAGCTCACCATGCAACGCCAATCTGCCTTAAGATCACCTAGCGTGTTCGACATACCCCATACAAGTCACCCACTGGCTTAAGCATCGAAGAGCCTACATGTTGACAGCCAACCCCGCCTTTCTGATGAGTTGTTATTCTTGCAGGAATCTCACCTCAGCTACCGGGAGTCGGTGACCATCAGGTGACCTTCGCCTAGCGTGCTCCAAGCTGTTCTAGCCTCATCATCAACCCTTTACTTGTAATCATTGTACCCGTGATTTCCCTTTAATACAAAAATCTATTGTTGGGTGGACTTGACCCACACCAAGGATTTTTAATTAATGTATGAATATGAAAAGATTTTTCATTAATCTTGATTTATGGTTGAAAAGATTCACCATTAACCATGATTAGTGGTTGAAAAATGATAAGCCTCACCATTAAGGCTGATAACTTTTCATCTTCCCTAGGCTACCTGTTAAAGCCAAAATTGACCGAGTCAGTTGTCAAGCTGACGTAGACTCTTGATGCTGAGTCGGAGCCTCGTCAGCAGATGATGTGGGACCCTGGTCAAGTAGAACCCGGGTTAAATGATGGTAGTTGATGACGATGCGGTGCTCGATCGACCTTTGGGCAGCTGATGCGTCGATCGTTCGAGGCTAGGAAACTCGATGACAACCCTCGAGACTGGATGATGACCATCGATATGCACCATAGGGACACGTTAGGGGGTCGGATCTGGGTTCCAAACCAAATCTCCTCCGATGCTTAAGTTAGTATGGAAATTTAAGAGAGAGAGGGAGCTTGGTGTAGCTGAGATCGACCTACGGAGGTTCGTCTCAGGACTGGCAGTGCAAGCTCGAAAGTATAAGAAATATCAGCTGAGAAAGTAGAGTTCTATGTCTTAGACCTCGTAGCTTGGAGATGGGATCACTCCTTGTATTTATAGGTGTTCAGGATCCCTTTGGAGACGTTGGGGAGATTACGACCACCCATAATGGGGCCACGATCTTTCCCCTTTAATATGAGTAAATGTTGTACACGTTCCCACGAATTACGAGCACGCCTTTAATCCCATGTTCGAGTAAGGTGGACTCAACGGTCGATTGGCCAGAGGGCTTTGATTGAGTCGAAGTCGGGCTTCTCTTGTGGGCCTCGTGGGCTTTAGTCATCTGTCGATCGAGTTATCTCGAATGCCGGCCCAATGATTCAACAATGGCCCCTGTCGCACAACCTCAAAGGGTCTGCACGTTGAAGTCAAGCGACGTTACATCGCATTAATGGGGGCACGAAAGTCGAGAAAATAGCACTCAAGTTTCAGGCGCTAAAACGCCCGCCTCGTCTATTCGGATGATTTGTCGATTCGAAATCCAAAATAATTAGAGCATTGGGATCTTCGACGCGTATTTCATCATGTGGTTGTCGCACTACCTATATAGAATGGCTCCAGCGGTAGAATGCGAAGGTACCATCTTCATTCTCTTGATTTAGATTTTTCTTTTCTCGAAAGTAATGGCTTCGTCCTCCATCTTTGCCTCTGGAAGGAGCTTGGTCACGGCTATGCAGAAGAATCAGGAGGAAGTCATAGAGCAGTGTTTGCTGGCGAATCTGAGGTCCAGCGTCAAGGCTGGCCAGATCGCCGAGCTTCAGAGGAGTTATGTCCGTCTCGATTACCAAATCTGGTTGCCTGGGAAGGACGAGAGGGCTCAACGTCCCGGTGATCGGGAAGCGGTGGTTTATGTCAGAGCCTTCGAATGAGGACTTCGATTCCCCATGCACCACTTCATGCGGTACTTCCTGTGTATCCTGAACATTTCCCTCTACCATTTGATGCCGAACGCCATCGGCATGCTGATGGGATTCATAGCTCTATATGTGATGAAGGGGATTAAACCATCTCTGAACCTGTTCAATCATTTTTTCTCGATCCCTCCCCTCAAGACCCCGGGCTGGTATACGATAATGGCTCGTTGAAGCAAGAAGCTGTTGGAAGATCTTCCCACCTCCAATCCCAAGTAGAAAGATGCGTTTGTGTCTGTGGTTTTCCAAGGGGAGGAAAGCTTCTGCACCGGTTGGGGTGCCAATGACTTGGGACCTGCTGAAGATAAGCCACTGACTAGCGAGGAGAAGAAAGCCACCGACATTCTGACGAGCCTGCCAGAGGATATGAGGTCGGTCAAGTGGTTGTGGTCTGACGATGTGTTGCATCGGACCGTGTGGACGAAAGGTTGGTTCGATCGTGCCTGCCAACTGTTCGACCTTCATTCTTCAATTTAACTCATTTGTTGCTTTTGCAGGCATGACTGGTGTGGATTATTAGGTGGATCCTGCATTGAGGTAAGCAGTCGATGCTTCCTTCAAAGAGGCGGAGGTGAGCATGTTGTCTCCCCGGGTGCTGACTGTGGTGGAAAGGATGGCCCCACCGTCGGAGGATCGACCCGTCTTTGTTGAGAGGGTTGCTCAGGTGGCCTGCCTTTAGAAGAAGAAGAAGGAGAAGCATGCGTCAAAATTCGAAGTAGTAGCACTTGAGGGGAATAAAAAGAGGCGGTGACTCGTTCTCAGTGACTTGGAGCTGTCTGGGTCGAATGTAGCTACGGAGCAGGTCTCCCGGTCGGTGAGGGGTACTCTTCATGAGGGATATTTGGAGAAGACTTGGGTCCCTCTGATGCTTCTTCTGCATGAGGACTCCTAGCCTTGGGGGGTTTGTTCCCTCCTGTTGGTTTGTCTGAAGACATCCCCGATGAATTCAGGCCGATTTTGCTGGAAGGTCGATCTCCCCATACCTCATTCGACTGCTCCGAGGGGGAGCTTGGTCAGGCGGGATTTCCAATGAGCGAGGAGATTCTGACCTTCTTGATTGTAGGGCTGCCTCCTGCATTGCTGAGAATGCAACCCTTCCACAGGACATGGCTATTGTGGAGAGGGTCGATTATGAGCGGCTTGCATCGATAGCCGTTCATGCCAGCACCCAGGTAATTATTGCTCCAGCTTCCCTTGTATGTGATGCCAGCATGCATGTTAATCATCGTGGGTTCTTTGCAGGCTCTCATGGTCATCGTGGCGTTGTGTCGTTGCGCTCCGATGGTGGCCAATCATGGTGTCACACTGGAGGCAGTTAGGTTGGGCATGGAGAGATCTCAAGTTGAGCTAACTAGAATCAGCCTTCTCTCCAAGACAAGATTGGATCGCATTCGAAAACTCGAGCATGAGTTAAGCGAGTCTCATAGGAGGGAGGCTGGTGGGACCGGAAAGGTGCTCTCTCTCAAGCGCAAGAGTCCGTACAAGTAGTAAAATCTGGGAGTCCAGATGTCGAATCCACGGGAAGAAATCTGTTGCAACCACAATTCAAATCAAATAGAAATCCTACGAAAAGAAACTAACCACTTCAACAATGGTGACGGTGATGGTGATGTGAACACGTGAACAATATAAACATAGAAAATCGTGTATGAAAATACCTATAAAAAGTTTGCACATGGTATGGGTTCGTTAGGATCAACGATTCGTATTAATTTGGTTGATAGGTATAACGCAATGAATTCTCCTTTTGGGAGCAATTCACCGGAAAATACCCAATATAACTCAATGAATTCTCCTTTTGGGAGCAATTCATCGGAAGATGCCCTTTTGGGGGTTCAAGCAAAATATTCAATGTGATCGTCGCTAAAGTTATAATACGATATGAAACTCTCTTTTGGAGAGATCAAAACTACGATATGAAACTCCCTTTTGGGGAGATCAAAACTCACCCTTTTGGGGCGATCATCAACTAAATTAATTCTTTTGGAATCTAAAAAAAGTCGATTTACGGACAAAGATTACAATTTTAGCGACGTTTAACGATTTAGCACATGGAATACAACCAAACTAACACAAATCATAGCTCCTAACTACTCCATACCAAGCACAATTAAGTTTTAGCTACTCATAATATCAGAATAAACAAGTTCCATAGCCAAATACATCAAGATTATATCAAAATACGGTAGAAAAAGCATCAAATAAGGAGTTTAAGTTAAGAATTCATCACCAAACATCCTTGAAAAGACATCAAAACTCTCTGGAAATAAGAAAACATCCTCTGGAATTTTACAGAATTTTTCAGAGGGGAAATACGGCTTCTAGAGCCTCTAATACGCCCAAAATATGCCCCAATCTGCTTGTATACGCCCAAAAAACCCTAAATACGCTTATATAATAAGATTGCGGGTTTGGGTTGTGCTAACGGGTCTAAACCCGCGCCCGAATCCATCCCAGCCGCACATCCAGATCGGATCAATTTCCGACCGTTGATCAAAGCGGGATTCGATTATAGGCCGCCACGTGTCCCTTTAAAATTCGCGCACCCGCATCCGCTTGCTCTCGCATCCGGACCCAAATCGGAGTTCGCTCTGCACCGTTCGATGGTGATCGTGCGCTCGAAACGTTGCCACGTCGCTTCATGGATAGCAGCTGCCCGCTACGTTCGGAGTACCGATCGCGACCGTCGGATCTGGGGGCGACGGCTCAGATGCAGCCACGTCGCCCCCGCTTTTGTTTCGAGCGGGTGTGATGGTGTCCGTCGGATCGAGCGGAAAACGCAGAGATTGCCACCACGTTGCCTTGTATTTCCCCCGCTTCGTTCGCCGCTTCGGGCTGATCACGACCGTTCGATTGCGATCGAACGGTCGTAATGTCGCCCGCTTCGCTGTCGTCGAGAGCGTCGTTCCCAGCCGTTCGATCGTGATCGGATGGTCGAAACGAGGACGCGTCGACCGCTTGCGATTGCCGTTAGATGAGGCGGGGAAGCATTGATTAGCGCCACGTGGCAGCACGCGATTGGTCAGCCGACCGTATATTCGTATTTTTTGTGTATTTCCCCAATTAAATGGTATTCTGCATTCAAAAATTCATAGAAATTAGCACAGATCTCAGAAAAATACAAATAAATAGTCGTTGGAATCGTGAGATCGAGACCAAGCTAGGAAAAATATAAAAAGTGCAGAAATGCGTCGTTAAATACTGTTTTGTGCTCAAATAGTGTGTTTTCTCTAATAAATAAATGTGTAGAGAATACGTATGAATTAGAGAACAATGTAGCATCACATGAGCACAAAATAGGGCTAAATGGGGGGTTAAATATGTAATATTGAACCCGAATCACACCCCCCAACTAGCGATTTGCTAGTCTCTAGCAAAAAGAGCGATAAATACGGATGGTTAATAAAACAATAAGTTCTTTCAAATCGCTCATGGCATGGCTCAATAATACGTATTCCAACATGATCTTGACCATCAATATACACATCCATGAACAAAATCAATCACATGATATTTTCTCTAATTTAGTATGAATAAATAACATGCAAGCATCGTTTTGCGCAAGCGAAAGTATAACACGTCGTTATATACTAGTTTTCGTGTTTCCAAAGAATTGGCCTATCAAAACAATCATTCAAGACATGGGTATTGAAGTTGCTTAGTATATTCACCATTTCTTTTCTTTTATTCGTTCCGCGTAACGCGCATCAAGCAACATTCACAGAAAAAAGTATAACTTGGATCGCTCCATCAAATGAGTGAGGTTCCGGTCAATGGCTCCCAAATCAGACGATAATAGGGCATTAGGCCAAGAAGGACCCCTCGGACTGTACTACTCGAGCCAACCAAGTTATGTTTTAGTGACATACTTCTTCATTCATTTTCTCTTCATTCATTTTTTCTTTGATTCAAAATTTTTTTCTTTTCTTTTCTTTTCTCCATCTTTTTGTAAGCAACTCAAAACCCATCAACATGAATATAAACATTAATAACAAAGGCCAAATTCCTCTTCAACTTGAAAACTATTCTTAAAAATCGTGTATACTTAAGCTTTTTCATCACATTAGCATGCATGAAATATATTCAAACTGTTTCGAGATATTAATCATGGAAATTGAAAGTTTTCATGAATAGTATATTAATGGTAATTCCATGAAGGAAAAATAATCAACTCAAGCCATAAAAATTTTTAGAACTCAATTAACGTATAATCATCCGCATTTGAGGCATATGAAAGAGTTTTAAAAGATGAGATTTGGTGATTTATTCTTCAAAAAAAAAATCCTAAGGTCTCATACACACCCCCCAACTAAAGATGGACATTGTCCTCAATGTCGAAAGGGGTACGAGTTTATTCAAGCAAGCAACCTAGAAAGCATATAAAAACTACACTACTGGAAAGAACACACCGTGATCAAATGGCGGATCCCGAATCTTTGATGGTGGAGGAAGTTGTTCAATTTGCTCCTTGCGCTCCTCGCTGATTATTCTTCCTCCAACGACTAAACTGGATCCCAGCAACGTGACTCCCAGCATCTCTATAAGATGTCCACTTATATCCTGCAAGAGATGAGTCACGTCAATCCATTTTAGTTTAAAATTCTTCGAAATAAAATTATTCCAAATGTAGTCATCAAAATAAGTGAAAGAAATTAAAATAAGTTGACGACTACTCCCTGAAAGATTTGCACTACTCTCTGTACGATGCTCGATCAATGGGGATAGGGATAAATGATTTTGGGACAAAACTGGAGGAGGGCATGGTTCTGAATCCATGGCGATAATCTCAAAACCCTTGTCCCTAGCTGTCTCCTCCTCTCGTTCATCCAAAATTGCTAGCTCGTCCTCTCTTTCGCACACACTTTTTGCCATGTATATATTTATATTCATGTCATCAACGTGACATGGCTCGCTCGATGTACCTGCAATAGAAGATAAATTCGTATTAGATTCTTTAAGTTGAATATCAAAAGAATTATTTTCTTCTAAGCAAGCGGCAATCAGATTAAGATCTTCGATGGATTTTTGAATCTACCGACTCCGAGCAAGGAAATTCTCCTGGAATTGATGGGATGTGGCCTCCTGTGTCTGAATAGTCTGGTAAGCTTCCTCTTTCAAGGATTGCAAAGGTACGTCTACGCTTTGCTCTTCTTGATCGAGGCACGAGGGCTCCGTTGAATCGCTCTCTGAAGTCTCTTCCACGGTTTCTTCATTTTCTTGCAGAGACTCCATGTATTCCCACGCCACTGTCGGCGTCATGCCTCCCAATAATTCCTGCAGCTGTGGTTGTAGTCCATCTAGGAAGAACGCCATAAGCTCTTCATTTGTGTACCCATGCTGCAGATAGCTCGATATAATGTCTGTGAACCTCCTCCAGGCCTGAAAGAAAGTTTCACAGTCAGTTTGATTAAAATTAACAATTTTGAGCTTCTTCATTCTATGTTTGTGTGCATTAGCATATCGTGCATCATAAAGATTGTTTGTGCAATAGAAGTTCGTATATTCCATTTTGAAATAAGATAAAATAAAATAATAATAAAAAAAAGTTTATGTACAGTAAAGTGGAAAGATCTCACCGAAGGTCCTCTAAATGAAATAAACCGTAGTCACAAACCATTCCTCCCCGGCAACGGCGCCAAAAACTTGGTGGGACCGGAAAGGTGCTCTCTCTCAAGCGCAAGAGTCCGTACAAGTAGTAAAATCTGGGAGTCCAGATGTCGAATCCACGGGAAGAAATCTGTTGCAACCACAATTCAAATCAAATAGAAATCCTACGAAAAGAAACTAACCACTTCAACAATGGTGACGGTGATGGTGATGTGAACACGTGAACAATATAAACATAGAAAATCGTGTATGAAAATACCTATAAAAAGTTTGCACATGGTATGGGTTCGTTAGGATCAACGATTCGTATTAATTTGGTTGATAGGTATAACGCAATGAATTCTCCTTTTGGGAGCAATTCACCGGAAAATACCCAATATAACTCAATGAATTCTCCTTTTGGGAGCAATTCATCGGAAGATGCCCTTTTGGGGGTTCAAGCAAAATATTCAATGTGATCGTCGCTAAAGTTATAATACGATATGAAACTCTCTTTTGGAGAGATCAAAACTACGATATGAAACTCCCTTTTGGGGAGATCAAAACTCACCCTTTTGGGGCGATCATCAACTAAATTAATTCTTTTGGAATCTAAAAAAAGTCGATTTACGGACAAAGATTACAATTTTAGCGACGTTTAACGATTTAGCACATGGAATACAACCAAACTAACACAAATCATAGCTCCAAACTACTCCATACCAAGCATAATTAAGTTTTAGCTACTCATAATATCAGAATAAACAAGTTCCATAGCCAAATACATCAAGATTATAGCAAAATACGGTAGAAAAAGCATCAAATAAGGAGTTTAAGTTAAGAATTCATCACCAAACATCCTTGAAAAGACATCAAAACTCTCTGGAAATAAGAAAACATCCTCTGGAATTTTACAGAATTTTTCAGAGGGGAAATACGGCTTCTAGAGCCTCTAATACGCCCAAAATATGCCCCAATCTGCTTGTATACGCCCAAAAAACCCTAAATACGCTTATATAATAAGATTGCGGGTTTGGGTTGTGCTAACGGGTCTAAACCCGTGCCCGAATCCATCCCAGCCGCACATCCAGATCGGATCAATTTCCGACCGTTGATCAAAGCGGGATTCGATTATAGGCCGCCACGTGTCCCTTTAAAATTCGCGCACCCGCATCCGCTTGCTCTCGCATCCGGACCCAAATCGGAGTTCGCTCTGCACCGTTCGATGGTGATCGTGCGCTCGAAACGTTGCCATGTCGCTTCATGGATAGCAGCTGCCCGCTACGTTCGGAGTACCGATCGCGACCGTCGGATCTGGGGGCGACGGCTCAGATGCAGCCACGTCGCCCCCGCTTTTGTTTCGAGCGGGTGTGATGGTGTCCGTCGGATCGAGAGGAAAACGCAGAGATTGCCGCCACGTTGCCTTGTATTTCCCCCGCTTCGTTCGTCGCTTCGGGCTGATCGCGACCGTTCGATTGCGATCGAACGGTCGTAATGTCGCCCGCTTCGCTGTCGTCGAGAGCGTCGTTCCCAGCCGTTCGATCGTGATCGGATGGTCGAAACGAGGACGCGTCGACCGCTTGCGATTGCCGTTAGATGAGGCGGGGAAGCATTGATTAGCGCCACGTGGCAGCACGCGATTGGTCAGCCGACCGTATATTCGTATTTTTTGTGTATTTCCCCAATTAAATGGTATTCTGCATTCAAAAATTCATAGAAATTAGCACAGATCTCAGAAAAATACAAATAAATAGTCGTTGGAATCGTGAGATCGAGACCAAGCTAGAAAAAATATAAAAAGTGCAGAAATGCGTCGTTAAATACTGTTTTGTGCTCAAATAGTGTGTTTTCTCTAATAAATAAATGTGTAGAGAATACGTATGAATTAGAGAACAATGTAGCATCACATGAGCACAAAATAGGGCTAAATGGGGGGGTTAAATATGTAATATTGAACCCGAATCAGAGGCTGAACAAATCGCCTTAAGAAAGCGAGCAGAGGATGCTCTGTTGGAGGAGAGAGTCAAGGCCGAGGTCATAGAGGAGAGGGCAGTTCAGGAGTTCACATAATCATTTCTCGATTTCGATGAGCTATACAAGGAAGGCTATGAGCAATGTCGATTGGAGATAAAGAACCGATTCCCTGACCTCCCCGTGGTGATCGACAAGATCCCGGTGATTTTTTCGGACCTTGGTAACGATGAATCGAGCCAAGGCATGGAGAAAGTTGCTCCCCCCGATGATGCTGTCACCTTGGCTGACGATGATGTAGAAGCAGATGCTACAAGGGACCCAGAGTCCTCGGTTGTGCTGGAAGGAGACCAAGGGCCTAGTTAGCCGTTGTAGGGTCTCAGCGTTCTTTTTTCGCCTGTTTTAGAAATTGTTGAATGTATAGGGGGTGATGTAGCTGTGATCAAAAAAAAAATTTTGTTGCGGGAGTGCTTGAAGAGTTGGCCTGCATATCAATGTTTGTCGTTTCATCTCTTAGTTTGTTGTCGTGCATATCGTGTGGTGGTCATAACGCCTAATGGCCCTTCGATGGATTAGGCACTGCTTCTGGATGATTGAAGATAAACCATCGAACCATGTTTAGAAGTTGATCACTATGTTCCATGGTGAGGGAGCGATTCCCTTGACTTAGGACTGATGGCACGGAAGTCGTTCAGTAATGAAGGGGTGGCCCTTTGGCTTATGGCTGATGACCTTTTCAGGTAAGTGAGTCGTTCAGTAGCGAAGGGGTGGCCCCATCGACTTACGGCTGGCTCGCTCTAGGAGGGTCGTTCAGTGGCAAAGAGGCGGTCCTTTGTCTTATGGCTGACGACGTTTAGGTGGGTCATTCAATAGCGAAGGGGTGGCCCCTCGACTTACGGCTGACGCTCGTTTAGGAGAGTTGTTCAGTAGTGAAGGGGTGGCTCCTTTGACTTACGGATGCCGCTCGTTTAGAAGAGTCGTTCAGTAGCGAAAGGGTTGCCCATCGACTTACGGCTGACACTCGTTTAGGAGAGTCGTTCAGTAGCGAAGGGGTGGCCCCTTCGACTTACGGCTGCCGCTCGTTTAGGAGAGTCGTTCAGTAGCGAAGGGGTATCCCCTTCAACTTACGGCTGATGCTCCTTTATGAGAGTCGTTCAGTAGCGAAGGGGTTACCTCTTCGACTTACAGCTGACGCTCGTTTAGGAGAGTCATTCAGTGGCGAAGGGGTGGCCCCTTCGACTTACGACCGACGCTCGTTTAGGAGAGTCTGTTGAGTATTGGACTTCTCCCAACTTGGTGTTAATGATGAGCAAACATAAATACTTGTGACTAATCTCCTATTTGCAGTTAATCCATTGCCTAAGCATTTCATGAAGATCAATTAGCAATGGATGTCACTCAAAGATCAATCAAAGCATGAAAATTGGATTGGATGATTAAAGATGGTGATTGAAGCTCCTAGAAGACTTCAAACTCATACTTTGAATAGTAGAGAAGCTTCTTCAAGATGTAAACTTTTATTTTCTTCTAGTATGTAGCTTAGAAGTAGAACTATGTTGGAGCACACACATCTTCATTTCTGTCCTAGGAAATCATTAGATCACATTTCCTTAGACTCCAATTCATATTTCTCAAGCATGTGCATTTTGAGATTTCAACAGGTGATTGCTGAACGATTTACAGGCGCCTGTCTCAAAACAGTCGAGTGTGATTTGTTCTACAGTTGCATGTTATGCACATACTTTAACAACTGATTATTGGGCCTTTTAGCTTTAACTCCTTTCAGGCGACTGCTTTACAAAATACAGGCACCTGTCCAAGCTACAGTCGCATGTGATTTGTTAATCAGTCGCCTGTCTCTCTTCTGCCCAAAGGTCACTTTCTTTTTCCATTTGGCCAGTCGACTGATGTTGGATTGACAGTCGCATGTCCTAGGCACAATTGACTGTCAATGCTTCAACCGTCGTCTGTCTATGATTCCTCTGCAGACTCTGCTCTCTGGAAAGTTTCAAGTATTAGTGCCAGTCGACTGATGTCGGTTTCACAGTTGCCTGCCTATGGCACATGCACTTGTCTGTTCCACATCAGTCGCTTGTCGTGTCTTTCCAAAACTTTCTGAGGTTTCTCAGCTTACCCATATTACGGCCAGTCGCCTGTTAGTTTTACAGGTGCCTGTCTTTTCTTCATTAGTCGACTGTCCTACGTGGTAAGTCACCATTTGAATTCTCACCTACCCTCTGACATAGTGCAACTGTCGACTGTGTTTTCTTCACCAGTCGGCTGTCGATTGTGTAAATTCTATCCGTTGGCTTTTTCTCCACGGATTTCAAAGGGGTTTTTGGGGATTCTATTTGGGGGTTTTGGGGAACCTATAAAGAGAGCTTCTACTGTTTCATTGAGGGGTTACTCATCTTCATCATCATCTCTTGAAAAACCCTAGCTTTCAACTCCTAGTTTTTCAAAGCTCTCAAATTCAAAAGCCTAAGAATGCTAATCACATTCTCTCTTGCTCTCCAACCTAGAATCAAAGTGATATCCTCAAGGCAATTGGTAGTGACAAGAGAGATGGCTTTTTCTCTCTTTTCTAAAAGAGACCTCAACACACAACACACTTGCTCCTTCAAGTTTTACTTCAAGGCATATGTGAATGTAAGTGTTGCTATTTCATTATTTCATATCTTTCGATATTAGTTTAACTCTCGGATTATGAGAGTATTTTGCTTGCTCCCAAGTTGTGGGAGTCAAGGACATCGATTGTGTTTTGATTTCACTTGTAGGGTTGCTACAAGTGTGTTTAAAGGAAACCTCAAATTAGGGTTCTAACTTAAGTATCCGGTGGTATCCGGGTAGAAATGACGTAGGATTACCGGAAACAAGTCGGGAGTTTACTTGGCTAATCCGAACCCTTGAAACATACTTTATGTTAGCATTGTTTAAATTTGAGTTTATTTATAATTCCGAATTAATTGTTGGTTAGGAATTTAAATTGGTATAACTATCGTTTAAATTTTATAAACACTATTTAACCCCCTTTAGTGTTTTCCTCATAGCCAGGGTCCTTGCAATTAGTATCAGAGCATTGGTTTATAGCTATGGCATCCAACAACGACAACGTTCCTCCACCTCCTTCGTACAACAATCATGACCGTAATGGTGCGTCTACCTTCTTCGAATGACAATCAACGGTTTGTCCTCCGTGCTTCACTGGCAGAAATTTCAGCTATTGGAAATGCTGGATGTAGACGTTTCTTAGGAGTACTTCTCTTTGGAGATCCCTTCACAAGGAATACGTTGAACCCTCCGAAGATGATTTTGACAAATGGACTCCCTTCGAGAAGTCTGATCGCTCCGGGACGTAACCCTAAAGAACGGTTGTAGTTTTACCGCAAGTACACGGTGTAGCAGCGAGCGGGATATCGAACACAGGGAGGACGAATGACCGTGCTTGTTCCAATCACCCTGGCTATTCAAGCAGAAAGATTTGCCTTTGGCGATCCTGTCACAATCGTCAGACAAAGTGCGGAAATATCAAATCAAATAGAAAACGTCTAGGGAATGGGGAATCCCCGCTACTCACCGTATCTCATAAATGTGGTTCGTCGGTTTAAAAATTGCTAGATTGAGATTTTGGATGGACTAGTTGCAACTGAATGTAGAACCAAGCTCACGCTCTCGTGCTGTTGCCGGTCTATAGCTATCCTATGTTCGGGTCCAATCTCTTGCAAACCCTAGCCTAGGAAAGCTAGCATTAGGATCAACATCATCGTCCAATCGCGCACCGAGGCCAATCTCTTGCAAACTCGGTCCACAACCTAGATCGGGATAGTTCCTACCCGCCCAATCTCTTGCAAACGGGTATTGGCACGGAATTGGAACCGAAAACCCTAGTGTCGGTCCAATCTCTTGCAAACCGATACTACGGAAATTCGACTCCAACCCAATTCGGATTTCTAGGGTTTCCTATCGAATTGGGATCCAATCTCTTGCAAATCCCAATCGATGTGAATTCCTAGCCATCCGTAGTAAATTGATCCCAACCTAATCCCTAGATATCAATTCTAGCAAGATTTCTACTAATTCATCACAAATATGAAGTTGGGCTTGTAGGGTTCATCCCCACGCCCCAAGACGTGGCGACTACTCACAATTCATAGCAAGATCACAAAAATAATCAATGAAATAAGCAATAGAATTCATCACAATATTGAGATATGCAATAAAAATAGAATTTTTAGAGAAGAGAAAGACAAACCAATGGAGTTCTTCAATTAATCCAACAAAAATCAAACTTTTTCTCCTCTCCAATCTCAAGAATAAAACTAAAAAGCTAATCTAAAAGCTGCAAAAAATCTAAGGAGAAGCTCTCCAAAACTAGGGTTAAAACAGGGGTTAAATAGCCCCCAAAATCGTCCAAAAATTGTGACCAAAATACCCCTGCGCAGCCTGTTTTCCGCAATTTTCGCTACAGGCAGCGCGTCGCACTCGGCCGAGTGACAAAAGTCGCTCGGCCGAGTGAGAAACCCTGTAATTTTCCAGTAAGTCGGGGCCTTCAGGGGTCTCTACTTCGGGGGCGGCTCGGCCGAGTGAGTTGTCGTCACTCGGCCGATGGCTTCATTGTACTCGGGCGGACAGGATTCTCCACTCGGCCGAGTGGGTCTTCTGAAGCTCAGGCAGCCGAAAAACAGAAACTTGGAGATTTTCGAAGGGCTTCATCTGGGCGCCACTCGGGCGGACGTGATGTATTCACTCGGCCGATGTGGTCTCCGTCGCTCGACCGAGTGCACAGGTAAATCGTGTCTGATCTGGTCGGCCGAGCGGTGTCTCACTGGTCAGCCGAGTGGCTCCTCCACTCGGCCGAGTGGGACACTAAACATGCCCAATCTGCTTATTTTGGCCTCCTCGTCGCTCCTGCGACGTCCGTTCTTCTTCCGCTCCTCTCCAACAGCAAAATACCCCTCGGGGAGGTCGTCGGTGACCCTCTAGAGTAAGCGCATCTCGAGATCACTCCAAATCGCGCCAAATCACCTGAAATGCGACAAAAACAACAAATCGTGAAAAGCATCGCAATATCGTCGATATATCGTAAAAACATGATTTGGGCGATCTAAATGGCATGCAATCATGCGGGAAAAAGGTGTAAAATAAGGAGTGATCAAAGTCTACCGAAGTGAACAAAGCCAAGGCAATGAATGCTCTTCATTGTGCAGTGGATCAGTTCAATAACATATGCACATGTAAGAGTGCATATCAAATATGGAACCATCTAGTCGTTACCCACGAGGGAACGAACAAGGTAAAGTTGTCTAAATTATATGTTGCAATACAAAACTTCGATATATTTCATATGCAGGATAATGAGAGCATTGCAATGATCTACGGACGTTTCACCAACATCGTCAATGAGCTTGAAGCTCTTGGACAATTCTACACCCAAGAAGAAAAGGTGAGAAAGATAATCATAGGAATGACCTCGAAATGGGAAAGAAGAGCAATCACCATTGAGGTGGTCAATGACATAAAGAACTACACCGTGGTGAATCTCATCAGTACTTTCATGTCTTATGAAGTAAGAAGAGAGAACCGACTGAAGATTAGAGCAATAATGAACCCATCGGAGGCCAAGAAGAAAGCGTTAGCATTCAATGCTACTTCTTCATCCTCCGATAGTGAAGAATCAGAGAACGAAATGGACTTGGAAGAAATGGCACAAATGGCGAAGAAGTTCCAACGCTTCTTTCGCAAAGGTAAATTTCCTTCCAAAAATAAATTTGATTCCACTAACAACACCTCATCTCTTTGTTTTAAGTGTAACAAGCCGGGGCACATCAAGAAGGATTGCTCAATGCTTAGAAACAAAGAAAAGTGGAAAGCTCCAAAATACCACAAGTCCGACAAATACAAGGAGGATAAGAAGAAAGGACTTGTTGGGATGTTCGATAATTCAAGCAGAGATTCCTCAAGTGAATCCGAGTATGAAAAGGGTGAGAGTGCACATATGTGTTTCATGGCCCAAGAAAATCCACTCTCCGATGAGAGTGATAGTGACATTGATGAACCCGAGGTAAACATAGATGAACTTCGTATTGCTAACGAAGAATTATTTGCTAAATATCAATCTTTTATGCTTAGATATACTATTTTAAATAAATTTAATGTTAAAAAATCATTCATGCCATGCATTATCAACAATGACACCATTGTTGATACAGTTACACTTGAGAAAGCCACTTTGGTTTCTCAAAATGACATCGTGAGAAATGAGGTGAATTCCTTCAAATCTCAACTAGATCAAACTTATCCTAAAGATAGTATTGATCTAGCTTCACATAACACACAATTGGGTATTGATAATGATTCTCTTAAAACCCAAGTGCAAAGCTCAAAACACGTGTGTCCAGCTTGGATACCAATATTTCTTCTCTTAAGGAGAAATATAAGCTAATGTCCTCACAATTTAAGAGATTTAACAAAGGGAAAGAGCAATTTGATGAATTGCTTGCAAACAAATTTTTGGCCACACATTGTATTGGACTTGGTTATGTGAAAGCAAATGCATCCAAATCTCGCACCTCCTATAGTGGTGTAACTATAGATTTTGTGAGGCCATCCTCTGGTGCATCCACAAGTGGTGTCAAAAACACTATTGGTAGCAAACCTACCAAGAAGGCCACCACTCTACAATCTCTTCCTTTTGGCAAGAAACCTACTAAGGGTGGAAACCAAAAGAAAGGTCATGCATATATGTACACCAACTCTCATTCACATAGGAAATCTCCTACTTCACATATGGACACTAATGACACTTTTTATGCTCCACACACATGGACACGTGTAAACCCACACATGAGAATTACTCATGCACGTGCCCTACATGTTCATATGTTCATACACATCATTCTTACACGTATGCTCATCCACCTCATGTTATGCATGCTCCATATGTTGCATATAACATGCATGCTCCTAATTTTGCATACAACACATATATGTCCTATTCTTATCTACCTCCATCTTCATATGCTAGAACTCATGCTACTAGGAAGCACACACCACATAGAACTCAACCAAATGTGCATGTAACTAGGAAAAGGACACCAAAAAACATATACAATTTGGGGTCCTAAGAACACTAGCATAATTCATAGGAATGCTTATTGTCACGCCCCGCTTCCCAAAACTACGGAGGCGCAGCGTGACAAGGCCCGCTTGGGCCGGAGCTGTGAAGCTCGGACCCAATAAGCGTCTGTAGGGAGTACCATTTTAAAATTTCATGTTCTTGCATTTATAAAATTCGTAACAATAGAAAGTACTGAAAGGAAATGAATTCATTTTTTTCCATCAAGATATCCAGATGTACAAGAGTCTAACAAAGGGAGTAATGCCTATCATGGCAATACATAGAAAGTAAACTACTGGTGCAAGCACCCAACCTAGGCAGAAAAGTAAATGGTGCTACGCATCCGAACTAGAAAGCAGGAAAAACTCTGAACTGCGATGGTGCGGGACCTCTAAGACTGGTCCTCGTCAGGTACGTACTCCGGGTCGACGTCATCTGGCTCCACGTACTCAGGAATGTCCGGCTCGTCCACGTGCTCTGGCTCAACACCTGATGTACAACACCCAAGAGAAAAGGAACTGTACGTCAGGTAAAGTTTACAAAAGAGGGTTAGACTCTACTGCAAGTGTACTGTAATTTAAAACAACGATTTACTGGTTGATAAACATGCTGGGGTTATAACATGGCAGTTAAAGAAAGTAATACTGTGCAGGAAAAGTAAACACGACACGATGTAACCGTAGTGTGTTACCGACTGCAGGACTAACCTAAACGGGAGAAGACAAGACATGAGAAGACAAGACAAGACAAGACAAGACAAGAAGTGTGTTACTAAGGTTCATGCCTTTCGGTTAGAATGCGGCCAGCATCTTCTCAACCGAGGGAACGCTCAACCTTGTGCACATGGCAAGACAAGACGAGGAGTGTGTCACTAAGGTTCACGCCTTTCGGTTAGAAGGCGGCCAGCACCTTCTCAACCGAGGGAACGCTCAACCTTGTGCATGGGACAAGATATGACAAGAAGTGTGTCACTAAGGTTCACGCCTTTTGGTCTGTATCGAGGGAACGCTCAACCTAGTGCACAGGACAAGACAAGACTGAGGGTGACAAGAGAGATTCACGCCTTTCGGTTTGTGGGTGGCCAAACCCGCCAAGCCGAGGGAATGCTCAATCTTCCTCCACCCAAAGTGCTCAAGACAAGACAAGCAGAGATAGCCGTCGCATGGAGGGCACCGGAAATGCCTGTAAGCTTTCGTGACATGACATGACAGAGTTGAGGGAAGGTTCATTCTAGGGTGTCCACACGCACGCACACACAGAACAACCCTAAGGTGTCAGTTGTTGTTGTTGTGCGTAGACTTCGTCATCAAATCTAAGCTGTCAAGGGGGGTCCCGGACGCTATCATTTCACGTCTGGTTCTCTTTGTTTATGTTTTTAACAGTTCTAAGAGTCTATGGCCTAAACACGGCCGAAAGTACAAGTGAGTACACTTGCTTGCGGTGGCGAGTGTGTCGTCCGTCCGGAGCGTCCCGTCCAAGCGTCGCGTCTGCGGTAGTCCATCTGAAACAGGGTCACGGCGACGGTGTCCGGTCGTGTTTTTCAACAAATCCTATTAGTGTTTGTTTCTAAAATTGGCGGGACTATCCTAATAGTCAAAAAGTCACGTTTTTGATGTTTGTTCAGTCTAAATCAACGTCTACCATATGTGCACAGAAAATAAGTCCGTTCGTCGATCTTTCCTACGGTGGGCAACATTTTAAAGATGCTGAAATAAATTTTAGTTCACGATGACCAAATTTTAGTTTGTGTTTTGATTAGCTACGGTGTGGGTTTTACTACTCGTTAGGGAAACCAACCTCGTGATGTCATCCAACAAGCGGAAGTCGGGTCTGAACGGAGAAACGTCGGCATCGTCTGGAACTCCTCAGCAGTGGGTAGCACAACGAGGTACATCTGGACAGCAGGGTGGTGTCATGAAATCAGCGAGCTAACATCGATCTTCCTCCCGTTACGAGTAGCGCAAGGGATCTTCACGATAACGACAACGTCGGCTAAAAACACGTGCGTGCGGCAACACTCATGAACTCCGAGAGTCCAAGGGGCTTTTCAGTGGAAGATGCTTGGCTTGGTGGGTGGCCGACGGCGTGAGCGTACGGCGGTGGGTGTCCGTGAGAAGCCAGAGAGGATAGATTCTCGCAACGTCTATTGTTGCGCATCTCAGCGGAATTTCAGTGACAAACCGCAAAAACGGGAAGTTGCAAAAGGTAAAGAACTTCAAGACGAAGACAACGGTAGTGGAGTTGTCACCGGGGTGGTCGGAGGTGGCCGTGAGCCGGCGGCGAAGTTCGGCTTCCAGATTTGTGAAAAACAGCCGATACGGCGTGTTCCGATGAGGATTCCGGGAGCTACAAGTGGGCTATGAGCATGAGGGAAGTTGCAGTTGGTAGGGGGTTTTGATAAGAGTCCAATAGCAGTGAGGTGGTCATCGTAGGTCACCGGAGGTGGCCAGGCATGGTGTTTTTCCGGTGATGGCGCAGGCTGTCAAAACTGTCGTTTGGGTTGTGTTTGAAAGCGTTTTGAGGGAGATAGAGATGCGGGAAGAGGGTAAGGGGAGTTGGAGATGATCGGAGGGTCAAAGGGAAGTTGAATGGTGGTGGTGGCAGTGGCTGGAGTTGGCCGGAGAGGCGGCAGCGGTGGCGTTTTTCGGCGGCGCCCAGATCTGTGAAAAATGCGGCCTGAGTGTTTTTATGGGTCTTTTGTGAGGAGAGAGAGAGGAGAGAGAAGAGGGGATGGAGGAGGAGAGATGGCCGGAGTTCTTGGGGGTCCGGTGGTGCCATTGGTGGCGAGGAAACACACGAGGTAGGAGGCTAGTGGCGGCTGCTAATGGGTTAAAACACAGCCCTAGGGGTTTCGGCCATGTTTGGTTTTAAAGATAGGGAATGTTGCTATATGGTGCTAAAAAGAGTGGATTTTAGGTGACTAGGAGAGAGAGCATGTGAGAGAGGAGGGTTTTAGTTTAGGTGCAAATAGCAGGAGGAATCCCACATGCATGCTACGTATGGATTTGATTAGGATTTGATTAAAGTTTGAATTTCAAAATTGATTAGGCTTAATGGGACATGAATTTGATTAGTGATTTGGGTAGGCTAGGAGTGTCAGAAAAATACGAAAAAATATGGAGACGACCGTGACGAAGAGAGGCTCGGGGATACAGTGGTCAATCGCATGTTTGGTCCACAAAAAACAAACAGAAAAATAAAAGACCCGGTAACTACGTCTAAAGCTACGACGATCATGCAATCAAACCAGATTTGTGGGAGAACGACCCGTGAAATGACGTTCACTAAAAATCCCACAAATAACTACTCTTCCTTATGGTCACAACGACATATCACATCGTATAGTCTGAATCCAAGAAGAGGCAAAAATAAATACGCACACGAAAAGAGTCGTACGCGCAGAAAATACGAACGGTCGGAAAGCGGCCGTTACATTCTACCCACCTTAGAAATGATTCCGTCCTCGAAATCACTTATAATAATAATAATAATATCTATTTAACCTTACACCTACAACTCTCATATCTACACATGAAGATCGCTAATCCCATAACTTCAAACATCGTTCCTCAAATAGTTCATCATAACCTGTCTCTCCACTGGCTAATGCTACAACTAGAATCACATCCTAGCACCTGACTATAGATCCACATTACTATCTACAAACTAACAATCATCTCATCCTCAATATATATTCTCCATCATATCGACTAGTAAAATTTCTCTATACTTAATGAACTATCAAACAACATCTATCCTTACCCATATCATCTAATCACCTAATCATATAAAATACATCTTCATAACATCCATCCGTCTCAACATGTTGCATCATTTTCATTGTCTTCTCACGTCAACTCAATAATCAAGTCTTGATGCTTTAAATGTTCTACTCATTCTCATGATCACTCTAAATCATACTATACCTCCATAGCTACTCCTATCTACCACTCGTCCAAGTTTTGGGTCGATTAAGTACTCATTTCCATGTGTATAATTTCATTCATCCAGAGTCCCCATCGAGTCCGTCACACATCGGTATTATAAATAAGTTTTGGACACCTCATTCTTTTCATCTAAAGAAATCTAATCTAATATCCTTGTGTTCCAAAATCAATTAATCATTGCTACGACATATCTCACCTCACTCTAAGCCTACCCGCAAACATAATCCTATAACAATAATAACCTGTTCTAATACTATAACAACAATGAAAATAACACTTCAAAGAGGGAAGAAGAGGAATGAAATTTTAAGACCAAAGACATATTTAAAAAAAATAACATGTAGAAAAACATGTGGAGTTGTGGTAATGGATGAGAGAAGATAGGTGGGTTGTGATCTCATGGACTAGTTTCAAAACTTTAAAGATTTTATTTGAAAGGAAACAAAAAGTTTTGAAACATACGTAAGTAGCCAAAAATAAGCTAAGCTATAATATGAAAGACTAAAACTATGGAGTTACCTGCAATGACGCCATCCTCTGCTGTCATGACATATGCTCCACGGACAACAGCCCCTCTCTGGGTAGGGGCAGGCGGTCTACTCTGCAGTGGGGCCGATGCTCTGCCCTCCACATGGAAATACCTCGGGCAATCTCTAGTGACATTCGTGGCGGCTCCACACGCCAGACACAAACCCAGCCTCTTCCTGCAATCGTTCGGACGATGTCCCAGCTTTCCACAGGAAAGACATCGCTCTCTGGTCTGGCTCTGAGCAGGTGCTCTTGGCCTCTTGAAAGGCACTTACTGAACTGGTCCCACTATAGACCTAGCAGAAGGCCCATGCTGCTCCATCGGTCGCTTTCCTCCGTCATCAGAAGGATCAGGTAGACGTGCCACGATCTCATGATTCCTGGCGGCATTCAGCACAGCTCCCATGGTCAAAAAATCTGCCGAGGAGATGGAAGCTTGAATCTTCGGACGCAGTCCCTGACGAAGCCGATCAGCTCGGTTCTCTTCCTTCTTCACCATATGAGGGGCACAACGACTCAGCATCTCGAACTCCGCCTCGTACTCATCGACGGTCATGTCCCCCTGCTTTAGATCCATGAACCTGCTCAACAACTCCCTCTTAGTAGCCTTGGGAAAATACTTCTCCTTGAACATCGACCTGAAGGTCTTCCACTCCACTGGCTTCTACAGGCACCTCTCCTCAATGCGCCACCAGTTCCTAGCATTCTCAGCCAGCTGCATCTTCGCTATCTCAACTCGGGTCTCCCCAGGAATCTTCGCAGCTACCAGCTTCTCCTCTATGCTCTGGATCCGCTCATCAGCACCTAACGGTCCTTCATTCCCAGAAAATGTCTTCGGCTGAAGCTCATTGAACTGCTTCACTCCTAGAGCAGCACTCGGGGCAGGTGGCGGCGGCGGAGCCTGGACGGCTCGGGCAGCCTGATGGGACTCCTGAACCAATTGATGCTGAACGTCCAGCATCTCCCTCATAAGGCCCAGAAACTGACGGAATTCACCGCCCTGGTCTCCCGGAACTCCATCAGCTGAGCTCTCGGCTCGGGTATTGCATCTCCCTGCCATCCTATTGACAAGGAAGATCCAAATTAGACTCGTACATGATAACTGGATAAATAAAAATGAATGCAGTAATACTATTGCTACGAACTTTTATAATTACAAGACCTGCATGGGCCACCACTAAAACCTGTCACGCCCTGCTTCCCAAAACTACGGAGGCGAAGCGTGACAAGGCCCACTTGGGCCCGAGCTGTGAAGCTCGGACCCAATAAGCGTCTGTAGGGAGTACCATTTTAAAATTTCAGGTTCTTGCATTTATAAAATGCGTAACAACAGAAAGTACTGAAAGGAAATGCATTCATTTTTTCCATCAAGATATCCAGAAGTACAAGAGTCTAACAAAGGGAGTAATGCCCAGCATGGCAACACACAGAAAGTAAACTACTGGTGCAAGCACCCAACCTAGGCAGAAAAGTAAATGGTGCTACGCACCCGAACTAGAAAGCAGGAAAAACTCTGAACTGCAACGGTGCGGGACCTCTAAGACTGGTCCTCGTTAGGTACGTACTCCGGGTCGACGTCCTCTGGCTCCACGTACTCAGGAATGTCCGGCTCGTCCACGTGCTCTGGCTCAACACCTGACGTACATCACCCAAGAGAAAAGGAACTGTACGTCAGGTAAAGTCTACAAAAGAGGGTTAGACTCTACTGCAAGTGTACTGTAATTTAAAACAACGATTTACTGGTTGATTAACAAGCTGGGGTTATAACATGGCAGTTAAAGAAAGTAATACGGTGCAGGAAAAGTAAACACGACATGTTGTAACCGTAGTGGGTTACCGACTGCGGGACTAACCTAAACTGGACAAGACAAGACATGAGAAGACAAGACAAGACAAGACAAGACAAGACAAGACAAGACAAGACAAGACAAGAAGTGTGTCACTAAGGTTCACGTCTTTCGGTTAGAAGGCGGCCAGCACCTCCTCAACCGAGGGAACGCTCAACCTTGTGCACGGGGCAAGACAAGACGAGGAGTGTGTCACTAAGGTTCACGCCTTTCGGTTAGAAGGCGGCCAGCACCTTCTCAACCGAGGGAACACTCCACCTTGTGCACGGGACAAGATAAGACAAGAAATGTGTCACTAAGGTTCATGCCTTTCGGTCTGTACCGAGCGAACACTCAACCTAGTGCACATGACAAGACAAGACTGAGGGTGACAAGAGAGATTCACGCCTTTCGGTTTGTGGGTGGCCAAACCCACCAAGCCGAGGGAACGCTCAATCTTCCTCCACCCAAAGTGCTCAAGACAAGACAAGCAGAGTCGCCCTCGCATGGAGGGCACCGGAAACGCCTGTAAGCTTTCGTGACATGACATGACAGAGTCGCGGGAAGGTTCATTCTAGGGTGTCCACACGCACGCACACACAGAACAACCCTAAGGTGTCAGTTGTTGTTGTTGTGCTTAGACTTCGTCGTCAAGTCTACGCTGTCAAGGGGGTTCCCGGACGCTATTATTTCACGTCTGGTTCTCTTTGTTTACGTTTTTAACAGTTCTAAGAGTCTATGGCCTAAACACGGCCGAAATTACAAATGAGTACACTTGCCTGCGGTGGCGAATGTGTCGTCCGTCCGGAGCGTCCCGTCCAAGCGTCGCGTCTACGGTAGTCCGTCTGAAACAGTGTCACGACGACGGTGTCAGGTCGCATTTTTCAACAAATCCTATTAATGTTTGTTTCTGAAATTGGCGGGACTATCCTAATAGACAAAAAGTCACGTTTTTTTGTTTGTTCAGTCTAAATCGACATCTACCCTATGTGCACAGAAAATAAGTCCGTTCGTCGATCTTTCCTACGGTGAGTAACATTTTAAAGATGCTGAAATAAATTTTAGTTCACGTTGACCAAATTTTAGTTTAGGTTTTGATTAGCTACGGTGTGGATTTTACTACTTGTTAGGGAAACCAACCTCGTGATGTCGTCCAACACGCGGAAGTCGGGTCTGAACGATAAAACGTCGACGTCGTCTGGAACTCCTCGGCCATGGGTAGCGCAGCAAGGTACCTCTGGACAACGGGGTGGTGGTGCAGGATCTTGCCAAAACAGAGTTAGGATCGATACTATGAAGTTTAGACTTACGCTTGCGTATGCGGCACGGTAGTCTACGAACTTCGCCTTCGGATTCGCCACGACGGATCGAGTCTTCTCACGAACGGAGTAAGGCTACTAATCCACAATCTAAATCTCTACTTTAGATTAAGAACTTGGATAGAGGAGAGGAAGGATTTCTGCAGAGCTTCGCTAGAATGAAGATGCATGCATGAATTCCATGCAAATGGTGTAAGAAATGGCTTACCCTTGGGTCTTATTTATAGCCCCCAAGGTAGTTATTTTAGGGTAAGTTGTTCCTTTGGAACAACTTAATTAAGGTGTACCATGATACATGGCACATTATAAGCTTAAGTTGTACCATATGCATGGTACAACATAAGATTAAGATATTCCCCCTTTATTAGCCATATGTCGCATGCACTTATGCATATATAATGCGACTTTCCCACTCATCCAGAGATCCTCTCCGCAAGGGAACAGATTCCCTTTGCACACGACTTCGTGTGCGCGACGTTCGAGGTCTGTATTCCCTCGTACATCCCCCACAAGGGTGTACAAACGTCTTCCATATCCAACATCTCCCACTCGCACTTGAGGGGATTGTAAGAGAACGTCTTTCCCTTAGTTCTTTCATCTATCATACCGAGAAATAGACCGTGCGACCGTAATGCGCGTAGAGTCTGTTGTTGTGCACTTGTTAGAGATACACAACGACCTCGAAGGTGCAAAGTTGAGTAGTTCAACGCATGCTTTACCCTAGATTATTTCTTCACATTTCTTATACTTTATATTCAACAATTGAATCCCATCTGGATCACAATTGGCTGGCCAGCTTTGAATCATTAAAGTCCAAATGTGAATATGAAATCAATCTTCCTCTTCTTGCGAACCTTCTGATCTTGACTTGATTCGCTTTTCTAACGTGTCCCGCCGAGCTGAATTATCATAGCCCATAAGTAACACGCTAAGATAGCGATCATCTCGTCAAATCTAAAGGAACCAATTGGAGTCCTTGAGGGTAAGAGTTAAGACCCGTATGGCCTTTGAGTCTCACATAATAGCAAACACTATTGCTACTAACTCAGTGGTCGAAATGCATACGTGGTATGAACACGTATTACAACATCACTCCTTTCCCAGGGAGAGTATGTCTTAATGATGTTGTACGGATGAAAAGATCAGACACCACAGTGCCTATCTTTTTGAGTCCCTTTACTACTCGTGAAATATTCACGGACTCTCATCCTGCATAAGACAGATAGGATTTAAAAAAAAATCCTACGAGATCTCTTTCAAATATCCTTGTGATACAGATCTCAGATCTTTTGTAAGCATCCATATGATGCAGATCTTTCATTCGACTATCTTGTTTAAGTCATGACTCTAAATCATTCGTCTAATGATTTTGACTTTAAACTAGTCTCATCTCTATCTTATCCATCTGATAAGATAAGGCGGTTGCTCATGTGAGAGAGCCAACCTTTATCTGTCCGACATACACACAATTCAGCTGAGATTTCAAAAATGTACACAAACATTTCTTTAAGAAATTCATATGCAATGTTTGAAAAAGAACTTATTCTTTTATTAAATTTGATCTTTCTTAGACATGTGAATATATATTGGTACAACTCAGCTCGTACGCAATCCTTGGGATGATAAGTGTTTATAAAACACATTTCTGGGGATCGCTTTCGTAAGCTGATCCTCTATCATCTCATGCGTAGATATGTACCTTATGTCTACCTTCCTGGTTTTATCATAGTCTTTTGCAAATCTGCAGTTCCTTTAAGATACTGCATTATCCTCTTAACCGCTTTCCAGTGTTCTTGCCCTGGGTTGGATTGGTAACAGCTTACCATTTCCAACGGCAAAATAGATGTCCGGTCTCGTACACACCATAGCGTACATAAGACTATCAACTGCACTGGAATATGGAACTTTTTCCATAATTTCCTTTTCCTTTTGGTTCTTTGGACACGATTCCAGATATAAATTATCGCATATGCTTATATGAATATCAATGGACTTGCAGTCCTGCATATTAAATCGTTCTAGAACCTTCTTTATATAAGTCTCCTGTGAAAGAGAAAGAAGTTTCTTCGAACGATTCCTTGAAATCTTAACTCCAAGGATATATGCGGCTTTTCCTATGCCTTTCATCTCAAATACTGATGAAAGCCAAGCCTTGATACTCATCACAAAGCCCTTGTCATTTCCGGCTATTAAAATGTCATCTACATATAGAGACATAATAACATGCTTGCTTTTAATCCTCTTGATATATACGTAGTTATCTTCATTAAGTATGGAAAATCCATTTGATAAGACAACTTCTTGAAATCGTATATACCATTGCCTCGAGGATTATTTAAGACCATATATGGATTTACGAAGTTTACAAACCTTATGTTCGTTTCCTTCTTTTACAAACCCTGTTGGTTGTTCCATATAGATCTCCTCGTCCAATTCTCCATTGAGAAAGGCAGTCTTTACATCCATCTGATGTAATTCGAGGTATAAGCAAGCTACCATTGCCAGAATCATGCGAATCAAGGTAAAACGCACAACAGGTGAGAAGGTCTCTTCGTAGTCTATCCCTTCCTGTTGCGTAAAACCTTTCGCGACAAGGCGAGCTTTATATCTGTCAATAGAGCCATCAGCCTTATGCTTGATCTTGAGAACCCATTTGTTCCCAATTGCTCTATGTCCTCTGGGTAAGTTAACTAAGTCCCAGACTTGGTTAACTTTCATGGATTTCAATTCCTCCTTCATCGCTTCCATCCATTTGTCTTTTGCAGGGCATGATACGGCCTGTTTGAAAGTAGCAGGCTCGTCATCATCTTGTAGTAAAGTCATAAAGGTTTGCGGAAATTCATCCTCAAATCTTAGAGGAGCCAACCTTGTACGACTTCTATATCGTATTTGAGATTCTTCAAGTCCTTGTTGACTCGAATTTAGATCAATTCTAATATCACTCCCACTTGGAATGTCGTTAGAATTGCTCCCACTTGGATCATTATTCCCTTATGGAATAGGATAATCGTCATTCGTATAATCCATTGGTGAAGATTGAAACGTATTTTCGTTTTCACCAAGAATTCTCCCACTCGAATGAGGTAATCCTTCTTGATCATAAATCTCAAATAGAGAAAAGTCCTGACTTATCTCGCCCTGTCTTGGAAACTCGTTTTTCCAAGAAAGTGACATCCCTCGACTCAAACTCAATTAGCCCACCATTGTCTTCCTGACTAACATAAAACAAAACCTTTGGAGTTTTCTGCGTATCGTATAAAGATACATTTCCTTCCCTTTGGCCCAAGTTTGCCATACCTATGGGAGGAAATATGTGCGTAGGATGCACAACCCCAATGTTTCAAAATGTTTAAGTGAGGAGACCTTTGGTTCCACAACTCACAAGGAGTGGAGCTAACTGATTTCGAGGGTACGCGGTTCAAAAATGAAAGCGGCCGTCAATAATGCATCACCCCAAAAGGTGATTGGCAAGTTAGCTTGCGCCATTATTGAATGGACCATTTTTCATTAAAGTCCTATACCTCCTTTCTGCAACACCAATTTGTTGAGGAGTATAAGGCATAGTTACCTGATGTACTATGCATTTTTCATCATAAAGTTCCTTTAAACTTGTTGATTGATATTCACCGCCCCTATCGGTTCGCATGACCTTAATCTTGCGATCTAATTGATTCTCCACTAAACTCATATAGTTTTTAAAGCAGGTTTAGTTCTTTCACTTTTGTGGAATATCAAATAGATATGACCGAATCGGGTGAAATCATCAATAAAAGTGATGAAAAATAGGACTTCCCGCGTCTTGTCTTGACATTCATCAGACCACATATGTCCGAATGGATAAGCTGTAATGGAACCACGGCCCTTGTGCCGGTTCCAAACGGCTTGCGACAAGATTTCCTCACAAGGCAATGTTCGCAGATCGACATTTCAACCTTTGAAACATTGGATAGAAGGCCACGTTTGGCAAGTCTATCTATACGCATTGGTCCAATATGACCAAGCCTTGCGTGCCAACAAATTATATTAGACTCATTAGTCAAAGAATTTGTCACAAGGAAATTTTCATTACATGAGGAAATACATTGTACTTATTACAATAAATCCTTTGAAATACAAACCCAGTACCAATAAAGGAATTATTACAAAATAGGTCCATATTACAATCATGAAGGAACCAACTATAACCAAGACCCATTAAATTGACCACAGTTTTAATATTCCTTTGAATATACGGAATGAAGAGAACATCATGAAGTAGGAGAGTGCGGCAGTTGTCCAAGACTAGCTTGTGAGTCCCAACGCCTTTCACTTCAACACGTGTGTTGTTTCCTACATTGATCCACTTCATTCCTTGGGGTATCCGGTGATACTCCACGAAGGACCGTCTGTCCTTTGCTATGTGGTCGGTGGCACCTGAATCAATTATCCCAAAATGGATTAGATTCCACAAGAAATAGTGAACTAGAAACACATATGTAACTAGTATTACAAGTTACCTCGTCACTTCCACTCGTACACGAACGAGCATAGTGACCAAGCTTGTTGCACTTGAAGCACTTGATCCTTTTCAAGTCTTTCTTCTTGTGCCATTTCTTGTGCCCACCCTTATGTTTGGGTTCCTTGGTAGACTCAGGTTTCTTATTACGTTCATTAGAAGACTTCGAACGATCTTTACGTTTCTTTCCCCCGTGTGAGGAACTAGCAACCATGTGCACTTCTGCACTTGGCTTGGCAGCCGCAAGCCGCTCTTCCTCTAATTCGAGGTGCTTGGAAACATCGTTGAAGGTCTTGATGCTCTCATTATGAGTGAGATGCATCTTCATCTGATCCCACCCATTTGGTAGGGAACGTATGACTGCTTGGATTTGTTGCTCATCAGTGAGCACATGACCTGCGTCCTTTAACTCCGAGATAAGGTTCGCCATATGTCGCAGATGTTTCCCCATGGAATGATCTGGACATTTCTTATATGAATCGAACCTTATAGTTAAGGCACGAAGTTTGGACACCGATGTGCCACCGAACTTCTCCTCTAGCTTGGACCATATGTCCATGGCTAGGTCATGTTCTCGGAAGATGCGCATTATGTCATCAGCCATACTGCTTAATAACGTAATGCGTGCTATCTTGTTCTTCCGAGACCAAGCATCAAAAGCTTCCTTGTCTCGTCTGTGTTGGGCCGTAGTGCCCAACTCAGGTTCAATCATTACGTTCTTTAGAGTTTCGAGCACTTCTTGCTCCTCTAAAACGTATTGTATCTTGATGGACCAAAGTTTGTAATTATCGCCGTTGAGTTTTTCACCTTTGTTTAACTCAGCGACGATATTCTTTAAAGCGAAAGACATTTTACTTTTAAAATGCTGCAAAAGACACAAAAACCGAAGGTTTGATCAAAACATTGCATAAAAATTCTTAAAATATAACTCCCACTTGAAATGATAATAGAATATCCCATTTGGATAGTTCTAAAAATTCAAATCCCACTTAGAATTATATTATATTTGATAAGTTACTTTCGAAAAATATTGAAGATGTTGTTCTAGAATCGAAAAGGTCTCTTCGATTCCAATCACCATCTAGAACAACCTTCAATATTCCCCCATCACTTATCAAACAATAGTACTCTTATAGTACTAGCAGCGGAAAACGAGTTTGAAAACGTATTTTTCAGATATAATTCCCACTTGAAATGATAATAGAATATCCCATATGGATAGTTCTAAAATCAACTCCCACTTGGAATGATATTCATAATTTGATAAGTTACTTTCGAAAAATATTGAAGATGTTACTCTAGAATCGGAAAGGTCACTTTGTTTCCAATCACCATCTAGAGTAACTTTCAATATTTCTCCCTCACTTTATCAAATGTTAGTACTCTTATAGTACTTTGCAGCGGAAAAGCGTTTTTGAAAACTTATTTTTCAAAACGTATGAAAACGTAGTACCCTTATGATACTAGTGAAATATTCGACACTTCCTGACCATTTGTCGGGAATGAGTCGTAGCCGTGCCTAAGTCGGATCCCCCTTTTGGGGATTCTTCTGCAAATTATCGTCACCGGCTCCCGTATGGATCCAGGCGTTTCCCCCGTATGAGAGAATTTTGATGCAGACGACTGTTGTTTGGCCCCGTATGGGCTAGTTGGCACGTTCACGTTCAACCAAGGCCTTTTGCCGAATTGGTCTGAATCACTGCCGGCCAATGCCGATCAGTCCGGCCCCCGGCCAGACCCTGACCGCTGCCATGGCCGACCGTGGCCCTGGCAGCGGCCAGGGCCGGCCATCGGCCAGGGCCGGCCATCGGCCAGGCCATGGCCGAGGCCAGGGCTGGCCAGACCCTGGCCTCTGCCAGGGCCGGGGCTGGCCAGGCCCTGGCCTGAGGCCAGGGTGCTGTCCTGGCCTCTGCCAGGGCGGCCAGGCCCCTGGCCGGGGGCCAGGGCCCCTGCCCTGGCCCTGGCCAGGGCGGCCAGGCCCCTGGCCTGAGGCCAGGGCGCCACCCTGGCCTCTACCAGGGCGGCCAGGCCCCTGGCCTGAGCCCAGGGCGCCGCCCTGGCCTCTGCCAGGGTGGCCTGGCCCCTGGCCGGGGGGCCAGGGCCCTGGCCCTGGCCCCGGCCAGGGCGGCCAGGCCCTGGCCTGAGGCCAGGGCGGCCTGGCCCCTGGCCTGCGGCCAGGGCGCCGCCCTGGCCTCTGACAGGGCGGCCAGGCCCCTGGCCTCTGCCAGGGCAGCCTGGCCCCTGGCCGGGGCCAGGGCCCCTGCCCTGGCCCCGCCAGGGCCTTCTGGCCCTGGCCCTGGCCGGCCAGGGCCGGCCATGGCCTGGTCGTGGCCGGCCAAGGCCGGCCGGCCATGGCCCGGCCAAGGCATATTGGCCTTGACCGGCCATGGCCCTTTGGCCATGGCCGGTTTCCCCTTTCATGGGGTGGCCGCACACCCCCGCCGGAGGGGGTTGCCGCGGTGGTTATTGGCCGTAGCCAACCCCCTCCGCATGGGGAGGGGGGTGCATGGCCTTCATAACCCATTTGGTCATGGTGCACATGCACAAAAAAAATTCATCTTCCCCGATGGGAATAACCACCACCTTCTTCTCCGGTGAAGCACCCGTTCGTCGAGGAAGTAGTTGTCCTCCAATGGCCGTGTGCCAAAAAATGAACCCACTTCAAAAAACTCGTAAACTACGCGCTCCACATGAAGAGAGCGCCCATTCCCTATGAATGGAGACTCAGCATCCATGAAGAGAGCGAGTTTGACGATATGAAGGGTCGGTTCTTCCCGTCACGGAGAGTTCCTGCCATATCCGTAATGACAGAAGACCCTAACGTGAAAAGAACAACCGCTGCGTTCTCTCCGTCACGAAGCGTTCCTACCATATCCGTAATGGTAGGATACCCATCCGTGAAAAAGACAACGACTCGTTCATAGTTTCTCCGGGGCGAACCCGTATGGCTCTGATACCAATGCAGGATCCTGCTAAAACAGAGTTAGGATCGATACTATGAAGTTTAGACTTACGCTTGCGTATGCGGCACGGTAGTCTACGAACTTCGCCTTCGGATTCGCCACGACGGATCGAGTCTTCTCACGAACGGAGTAAGGCTACTAATCCACAATCTAAATCTCTACTTTAGATTAAGAACTTGGATAGAGGAGAGGAAGGATTTCTGCAGAGCTTCGCTAGAATGAAGATGCATGCATGAATTCCATGCAAATGGTATAAGAAATGGCTTACCCTTGGGTCTTATTTATAGCCCCCAAGGTAGTTATTTTAGGGTAAGTTGTTCCTTTGGAACAACTTAATTAAGGTGTACCATGATACATGGCACATTATAAGCTTAAGTTGTACCATATGCATGGTACAACATAAGCTTAAGATATTCCCCCTTTATTAGCCATATGTCGCATGCACTTATGCATATATAATGCGACTTTCCCACTCATCCAGAGATCCTCTCCGCAAGGGAACAGATTCCCTTTGCACACGACTTCGTGTGCGCGACGTTCGAGGTCCGTATTCCCTCGTACATCCCCCACAAGGGTGTACAAACGTCTTCCATATCCAACAGGTGGCACGAAATCAGCGAGCTAACAGCGATCCTCCTCCCGTTGCGAGTAGCGCAATGGATCTTCACGATAACGGCAACGTCGGCTAAAAACACGTGTGTGCGGCAACGCACATGAACTTCGAGAGTCCAAGAGGATTTTTGGTAGATGAAGTAGGACCAGTGGAAGATGCTCGGCCCGATGGATGGTCGACGGCGTGAGCGTACGGCGGTGGGTGGCCGTGAGAATCCGGAGAGGATAAATTCGCACAACGTCTGTTGTTGTGCGTCTCAGCGGAATTTCAGTGACGAACAGCAAAAACGGAAAGTTGCAGAAGGTAAAGGACTTCAAGACGAAGCCAATAGCAGTGGAGTTGTCATTGGGGGTGGTCGGAGGTGGCCGTGAGCCGGCGACGAAGTTCAGCTTCCAGATCTGTCAAAAACCGCCGATATGGCGTGTTCCGACGAGGATTTCAGGAGCTACAGGTGGGCTATGAGCGTGAGGAAAGTTGCAGTTGGTAGGGGGTTTCGATAAGAGTCCACCGTCAGTGTGGTGATCGTCGTAGGTGGCCGGAGGTGGCTGGACGTGGTGTTTTTTCGGCGATAGCGCAGGCTGTCAAAACTGTCATTTGGGTTGTGTTTGAAAGCATTTTGAGGGAGATAGAGATGAGGGAAGAGGGTAAGGGGAGTTGGATATGATCGGAGGGTCAAAGGGGAGTTGAATGGCGGTGGCGGCAGCGGCTGGAGGTGGCCGGAGAGGCTGTGTCGGCGGCATTTTTAGGCGGCACCCAGATCTGTGAAAAATGCGGCCTAAGGTGTTTTATGGGTCTTTTGTGAGGAGAGAGAGGAGAGAGAAGAGGGGATGGAGGAGGAGAGATGGCTGGAGTTCTTGGGGGTCCGGTGGTGCCGTTGGTGGCGAGGAAACGTGCGAGGAAGGAGGCTAGTGGCGGCTGCAAATGGTTTAAAATGCAGCCCTAGGGGTTTCAGCCATGTTTGGTTTTAAAGATAGGGAATGTTGCTATATGGTGCTAAAAAGAGTGGATTTTAGGTGACTAGGAGAGAGAGCATGTGACAGAGGAGGGGTTTAGTTTAGGTGCAAATAGCAGGAGGAATCCCACATGCATGCTACGTATGGATTTGATTAGGATTTGATTAAAGTTTGAATTTCAAAATTGATTAGGCTTAATAGGCCATGAATTTGATTAGGGATTTGGGTGGGCTAGGAGTGTCAGAAAAATACGAAAAAAATATGGGGACGACCGTGACGAAGAGAGGCTCGGGGATACGGTGGTCAATCACGTGTTTGGTCCACGAAAAATGAACAGAAAAATAAAAGACCCGACAACTACGTCTAAAGCTACGACGATCATGCAATCAAACCAGATTTGTGGGAGAACGACCCGTGAAATGACGTTCACCAAAAATTCCACAAATAACTACTCTTCCTCACGGTCACAACGACATATCACATCGTATAGTCCGGATCCAAGAAGAGGCGAAAATAAATACGCACACGAAAAGAGTCGTACGCGCAAAAAATACGAACGGTCGGAAAGCGGTTGTTACATTCTATCCACCTTAGAAATGATTCCGTCCTCGGAATCACTTATGCTAATAATAATAATATCTATTTAACCTTACACCCGCAACTCTCTTATCTACACATGAGGATCGCTAATCCCATAACTTCAAACATCGTTCCTCAAATAGTCCATCATAACCCGTCTCTCCACTGGCTAATGCTACAACTAGAATCACATCCTAGCACCTGACTATAGATCCACATTACTGTCTACAAACTAACAATCATCTCGTCCTCAATATATATTCTCCATCATATCGAATCGTAAATTTTCTCTATACTCAATGAACTATCAAACAACATCTATCCTTACCCATATCATCTAATCACCTAATCATATAAAATACATCTTCATAACATCCGTCCGTCTCAAAATGTCACATCATTTCTATTTCTTCTTACGTGAACTCAATAATCAAGTCTTGATAATTTAAATGTTCTACTCATTCTCATGATCACTCTAAATCATACTATACCTCCATCGCTAATCCTATCTACCACTCGTCCAAGTTTTGGGCCGATTAAGTACTCATCTCCCTGTGTATAATTTCATTCATCCAGAGTCCCCATCGAGTCCGTCACACATCGGTATTATAAATAATTTTTGGACACCTCATTCTTTTCATCCAAAGAAATCTAATCTAATAACCTTGTGTTCCAAAATCAATTAATCATTGCTACGACATATCTCACCTCACTCTAAGCCTACCCGCAAACATAATCCTATAGCAATAATAACCTGTTCTAATACTATAACAACAATGAAAATAACACTTCAAAGAGGGAAGAAGAGGAATGAAATTTTAAGGCCAAAGACATATTTAAAAAAATAACATGTAGAAAAACGTGTGGAGTTGTGGTAATGGATGAGAGATAATAGGTGGGGTTGTGATCTCGTGGACTAGTTTCAAAACTTTAAAGATTTGATTTGAAAGAAAAAAAAAGTTTTGAAACATACGTAAGTAGCCAAAAATAAGCTAAGCCATAATATGAAAGACTAAAAATATGGAGTTACCTGCAATGACGCCATCCTCTGCTGTCATGACATATGCTCCACGGACAATAGCTCCTCTCTGGTAGGGGCAGGCGTCTACTCTGCAGTGGGGCCGATGCTCCGCCCTCCACATGGCAATACCTCGGGCAATCTCTAGTGACGTGTGTGGCGGCTCCACACGCTAGACAAAAACCCAGCCTCTTCCTGCAATCGTTCTGACGATGTCCCAGCTTGCCACAGAAAAGACATCGCTCTCTGGTCTGGCTCTGAGCAGGTGCTCTGATCACTCCATATTTTACACCTTTTTCCCGTGGATTTGCATGCCATTTAGATCGCCCAAATCACGTTTTTCACGATATATCGACGATATTGCGATGCTTTTCACGATTTGTTGTTTTTGTCGCATTTCAGGTGATTTGGCGCGATTAGGAGTGATCTCGAGACGCGCTTACTCTACACGGCCACCGACGACCTCCCCGAGGGATATTTTACTGTTGGAGAGGAGCGGAAGAAGAATGGATGTCGCAGGAGCGACGAGGAGGCCACAACAATCAGATTGGGCATTTTTTGTGTCCCACTCGGCCGAGTGGAGGAGCCACTCAACCGACCAGCGAGACACTGCTCGGCCGACCCGTCCAGACACGTTTTCCATGTGTACTCGGCCGAGCGACGGAGACCACATCGGCCGAGTAACGATACCACGTCCGCCCGAGTGGCGCCCAGACGAAGGCCCTCAAAAAGATCGAAGTTACTGTTTTTCGGCCACCTGAGCTTCAGAAGACCCACTCGGCCGAGTGGTAAACCGCGTCCGCCCGAGTGCAGTGAAGCCATCGGCCGAGTGACGACAACTCACTCGGCCGAGCCGCCTCCGAACTGAAGGCCCTTGAAGCCCCCGACTTACTGGAAAATGACAGGGTTTTCACTCGGCCGAGCGACTTTTGTCACTCGGCCGAGTGCGATGCGCTGCCTGTAGCGAAATTTGCGGAAAACAGGCTGTGCAGGGGCGTTTTGGTCAGGATTTTTGGACGATTTTTGGGGCTATTTAAGCTCTGTTTTTACCCTAGTTTTGAGAGCCATCTCTTAGATATTTTTGCAGCTTTTTGCTATTACTTTTTAGGATTATTATTTTATGATTAGAGAAGAGAAAAACTTGGATTTTTGTAGGATTAATTGAAGAACTACTTTGGTTTGCATCTCTCTTCCCCAAAAACTCTATTTTTATTGTTTATATCATTGTTGTGATGAATTCCATTGTCTATTTCATTGATTATTTTTGTGCTATTGCTATGATTTGTGAGTAGTCTCCACATCTTGGGGCGTGGGGATGAACCCTACAAGCCCAATTTCGTATTTGTGATAAATTGGTAGAAATTGTGCTAGAATCAATAATTAGGGATTAGATTGGGATCGAATTACTACGGATAGCTAGGTATTCATATCAATTGGGATTTACAAGAGATTGGATCCCAATTTGATAGGAAGCCCTAGAAATCCGAATTGGGTTGGAGTCGGATTTTCGAAGTATCGGTTTGCAAGAGATTGGACCGATACTAGGATCTCCGGTTGCAATTCCGTGCCGATACCCGTTTGCAAGAGATTGGACGGGTAGGAACTATCCTAATTTAGATTGTGGACCGAGTTTGCAAGAGATTGGGCTCGGTGCGCAATTGGACGATGATGTTGATCCTAATGCTAGCTTTCCTAGGCTAGGGTTTGCAAGAGATTGGACCCGACCCTAGGATAGCTATAGACCGGCAACAGCGCGAGAGCGTGAGCTTGGTTCCACATTTAGTTGCAACTAGTTCATCCAAATTCTCATTCTAGCAATTTTGATACCGACGAACCACATCTATGAAATACGGTGAGTAGCGGGGATTCCCCATTCCCTGGACGTTCTTTATTTGATTTGATATTTCGCACATTTGTCTGACGATTGTGACAGGATCGCCCAAGGCAACTCTTTCTATTCTTGAATAGCCAGGTTGATTAGGAGCAAGCACGGTCATTCGTCCTCCCTGTGTTCGATACTCGCTCGCCGCTATACCGTGCGCTTGCGGTAAAACTACAACCGTTCTTTGGGTGTACGTCCCGGATCGACCAAGTTTTTGGCGCCGTTGCCGGGGAGGCGATTGCGTTTGATTCTTTTCCACCCTAGCTATTTTGTTCTTTTATTTTTATTATTTTTATTATCATTATTATTATTTCCTACTATTCTTACCTAACCCTTCCACGGTACTAATCATCTCTTTGAAACTCTGTTTTCCCTGTGCATGTACACGAGATCTACGGCGGACCCCGAAGCCTTATTATTCGATCCCGAGATCGAACGTACTGCGCGGAGACTTAGAGCGGAAAGGAGACAATATCCGGAAGGGCGGTTTATGACCAACCCGGAAACTCCCGAAGAATTGGCGGCGAGGATGGCGAGAATAATTTCTATTCGCGATAGGCTTCGGCCTAAGACCTCTTCTACTACGTCATCCATTGCCGTGCCGGAGTTGGCGGCCGACAAGAACTTCTAGCTAAAGACGGGATTGGTGGTTTTGATGCAACAAGACCCATTTCATGGGAACGCTCATGAGAACCCCCACTACCACATCCAATCATTCTTGTCGAAGTGCGCCACTTTCCAAATGCCGGGGGTCCCCATCGATGCCATCAGACTGCGCCTCTTCCCCTTCACGCTAAAGGACAAAGCACTCTATTGGCTGAGGACGCAAGCTGACGGAGTTTTCACCTCTTGGGACGGGTTGGCGGATGCATTCATTGACAAATTCTATCCACCATCCAAGACGGTGAAGATCCGGAGCGCTCTCATGTCCTTCAAGCAAGGACCACATGAGACGCTCTATGAAGCTTGGGAGCGATTTAAGGATTTGCAGCACCAATGCCCGCACCACAGTATAGAGGATTGGGAGCTAGTTCATAGCTTCTACAATGGTCTCCAACCGGGGACCAAGCAAATTATTGATGCCGCGGCGAATGGTGCAATCTTGTCAAAAACTCCCGAGGAAGCTACGGCCCTAATTGAGGAGATGGCCTCAAATAACCAACAATGGGGCGATGAGCGAGGACACTCCACATCCTCCTTAAAGCCAACTAGCATCTACGAGGCAAAGGCCGTAGCGGAGCTCACGAGCAAATTCGATTCTCTCCACAAGGTGGTGGAGAGATTGGAGAAATTCATCACGGAGCCCCAAGGAAGCCCATCCACCTCCGCACCGACCAACCAAATGTGTGATTGGCAAGACCAATCTCAAGTCATGTACTCGGGAGGAGAGCAAGGAGAAGGGTCCTTGGAGCAAGTACAATATGTTGCGGGGAACCAAGGGTATTGGTCCAATCCGACCGCAAGAAATCATCCGGGATTCTCCTACGCCAACAATGAAGGAGCCTTGAACCCGCCACAACAACCGCCTAATCAAGCTCGACCACCACCACCCCAACAACAATACTATCCGCCGAGGGGGCCTCCGCAACAAAACTTCCAACCAAAGCAACAAGTTCTACCTTATAGGCCTCCCGGATTCAACCAAGGGTGGAGGAATCAAAATCAAAACCCTCCGCAAACTACACAACGATCCGATTTCGAAACTAGAGTGGAGGCGTTCATGGTCGAGCAAAACAAGGTGAATGCTACTTTGAAGGCGGGGCAAGAGTCTCTTAATACCGTAGTGGCTCAAATATCGGAGCAATTGGCGTTGCTCAATCGGAACACTCAAAGATTGCTGGCGCAACCGGAGCAAAACCCACGGGGCAACACGGGCCACATCAACGCCGTAGTTGCCGTTACTACAAGAGGCGGGAAGGACACCACCCCCGCTATGATTCCTACCGAGGAGGCCGTGGAGGAAAGCTTGGAGCTGGTTGAGCCGGTAGTTGAGATTGAAAAGGAGAAGGAGCCACGAGACAAGGAGAAATCTAGGTAGGAGCTATTAATTGAGGAGAGGCGCTTCATGCCACCGGTCCCATTCCCCCAAAGACTAGCGAAAGCGAAAATGGAAAAAAGGCTAGCGAAATTCCTCGAGTATCTAAGAGGAGTTAGCCTCAATATCCCCTTCCTCGACGCCATCGCGGAGATCCCCACGTATGCTAAATTCTTGAAGGACTTGATTTCGGGGAGAAAGAGGAAGGAGAAGATCATGCTAGCCGAGGAGGGCTCTTGGTTCACCAAGAGAGAAAAGGAGCCGGTAAAGTTTAAAGATCCGGGGAGTTTTCGGATTCCTTGCACTTTGGGCGGCGTGCCTCTCCAAAAGGCGTTGGTCGATCTTGGGGCTAGTGTGAGTCTCATGCCCCTCTCCATGTTCTTAAAGCTTAACACCGGGACAAAGTTGAAACCCACCGACATGCGCATTCAATTAGCCGATGGCCGGATAACAAGGCCGGTGGGGATTGCCGAAGACATCCCACTTCAAGTCCCGGGTGGAATATGCTTGCCATGTGACTTCGTCATCATGGACGTTAAGGAAGAGGGAGACACCTCATTGATACTTGGACGCCCATTCCTCGCCACCGCCGGAGTTATCGTCGACGTGCGCGAAGGTACCTTAACCTTAAACGTCGGAAACATCGAGGTGGAGCTCCACATTCCCAAGGCAATGAAGCACATGCCTTACCATGAGGAGCTCGATTATATGGACCTCCTCGATGAGGTGATAGAGGAGACGATTCCTCACTCAATTGGCGCCCTTTTTGATGAAGAATTTGAAGAAGGCCCGGATTTAGGCCATGAAGACAATAATGATGATTCCCCCGACTTCTCCGCTGATGAAGATAAAGGCGACGCTGATGTCGCAAGGATTCGAGAGCTCTGCAAGCTCTCGAAATTAGAGTCTCCAAAGAAAGCTCCGCCGGTACGGAAATCGGCGTCGCCGGTTAAGCCGTTGACCGGGGCAAATGCTAGCTTGGGGGAACCTCCCCCTAACACCATTCGAGACAAGAGACCTCCGAGGGAGAACGCTACGCCGCCACGTCCAAATCCAAGCGCGCTCCCCGGCAAGTTTGATGGGTGCATCTCATATGCACCAAACATCCCGCATTGATTGAAAATTATAGGGGGTCGAGCTCACGACCTAAAACGAGCGCTTGTCGGGAGGCAACCCGACGGTTTTTGCTTTATATTTACTTTTTTCTTTATTTTCGTTTTAGAGATTTTTAGTGTTTTGAGTCATCCGACCAAAAATTTTGTGATAACGGGTCCTATTTTTCTTGACAGAAGAGGAGATAGGTAGATCATCATGAGGAGGATGAACAAGACGATGAGGAGCGCCCCAAGAAGGCGTTCGATGCTTAGGAGGAGCATGAAATCGACTGGAGGAAGAAAGACGGAGTTTAGAGCCCAAACGAAGACAAACAGCAGAATACAAGGCTCACTCGGCCGAGTATACTAGTCACTCGGCCGAGTACAGAAGTTCGTCCGGCCGAGCCGCTCACGAACGAGGGAAGTCTGCTGTACCCAACTCTCTGTCTATTTTCCTCATTTCATTATAACTGCTACTCGGCCGAGTATATATATTCACTCGACCGAGTGAAACGGATACCCTCCTTGGGCGAGTCATGCCGAGTAGCTTGAGTCACTCGGCCGAATGGACTTACTCCACTCGGCCGAGGCTGGCAAAGCCACTCGGCCGATGCGATATCGGGGAGAAAATTTCTATTGCCTCGCTCGGCCGAGTGACCACGTCACTCGGCCGAGTCGTAACTTCTATTATATAAGGACCGAGGGGGGGCGCATTTTTCGAAACGGCAAAATTCCCAAATCGCCCGACCCCTCGGATTCCCCTCGCCCGATACCGCTCGTTCTCACCCCCACTCGCCCGACCAAGCCCGCGCGCGCCGCCGCTCGGCCTGCCACCGCCGGCCGACCGTCGCCGCACCCCGCCCGAGTCGCCGCCGGCAGCCCCGTCTCCGATCACCTCCGGTTCGCTTATTTTCACCATTTTCTTCTCTTTTTGCGTAGTTTTTGAGGATCCGCGTATTAATCGAACCCCAAACCCGAATCAATTCCCATATCTATCTGTTATACCCCTATTGCTCCATACATTTTGATTATTACTCGCTGATATCGCTTTTCCATGCGCAGGTTGCTTTTTAGAGCTTAGGGGAGCTCAGGGGAGCTTCTACGGGCTGCTCAGGACTTCGTGGAGGCGCGGACTTTGCACGCTTCCACTACTTAGCACTCGCAGCGTGTTTGGGTAAACTCTTTCCACTCTTTGTGCACACGCCGCACTTTTCACTTTTCGACACGCGCTCGGGGCCGATATGCCGCCCCAGACACGGCCGCGGTCGAAGAGAGCTTCCGCCAAGCGGAAGCGGTCGGATGATGCTGTCCCCTCCCACGAGTTGGAGGACTCTCCTCCACCGTCCCCCGCACACCCAGCACAGCCTGCAGGCCCCACACACCCCGCACAGCCTGCAGTGCACCCACAGCCCGCACAGCCTCTCCCTGCCGATCCACAGCCACCACCACCGGCTCCACTGGTCGGGCCGCTCGGGATTACGTTCCGAGACGACGCACACCGCGCCGTCTTCGAGCGTATCTCCCAGCGCTCGATCGTACCCTCCAGGTTTGCACACCTCGCTGACCTAGGACGCCTGGGGGTACTTGAGGGGATGCTCACGTTGTACGACAACGTGGGCTGGCGAGATTTTTTCCAGGTGTCGGCGGATACTTTTACCCGCCCGACACTTGAGGTTTTGAGTTCGATCGCCCGGACCGATGAGGGATGCTCATTTAGGTTCATGGATCGAGAGTGCCAGGTCACTCTCGATATGATGAGAGCATTCTTCTCATGGCCCGCAGTCCCCGGAGCCGATCGCGGATACGGCCCTACCCACATCCCTCCACCTTCTTTCGATGCCGGTGCCTTCTGGGCCCGGATCACAGGCCACCACGCCGCCTTTGACCCTAGTAGGGCCAAGGCCTCGGCCATCGTCCACCCCTGCCTACGTATTGCCCAGCGCCTTATGGCGACCACCTTTTTGGCCAGATATGAGCCGGGCACGATGTCTACGACAGAGCTTTACATGCTCTACGTGATGACACGTCCCAGAGCTCTATCTAGGGATGGAGATGAGCTTGTCCCCGCCGTCGTGATCGACATTGCGGCATGGTTTTTAGACCGTATCATTGTGTCGGTGGGCGCTCGCTCACCGATATGCTGCGGCGGTCTGATCACCCTGCTTACCATGATGACCGGCGAGGACCTGCCTGACGACCTGCGACGCGTTCCGGGCCCCACTTCCTTGTCGATAGACGTTATGGCCCGGATGAAGATGCTGCGTCCGCATGGTGAGCGTCATTGGGTCTGGTTGCACGGCCCTTTCGGTGTCGACTACATGATTCTCCCGAGCCCAGCTCGGACCCAGATTGCACCGGCCCACGTTGACTGGCTCCCAGCGATGGATGTCATCATCCCCGCCGTGTACGTGCTCGAGGCCGAGGAGGCCGAGCAGGCCCACGCTGCCCAGGCTGCTCCCGCAGACCCTGCTGCACACCCTGCCGAGCCTGCTGCCGACCCCGTCGACCCCGTGGCCCCTCAGCCTGTTCCTGACTTTTCCACTGCTCCTGACACTTCTGTCCCCACCTCTGTCAGTGTCGAGAGTGCTTTTACTGAGCCCACTTCCACCACTGTCACCACTTCCGAGGCTGTCCCCACCACTCCCGCTGCCACCTCCGGCCCTCTGTCCGTGGAGCCTCTTTGCTCCGCACTCCCTGAGCGCCCGCCGACCTTTGTCGAGAGTGGAGCGCCCTCGTTTGCCGCGGTCGTGGAGACCATGGCTAGCATGATCTCCGCTGGGATTGCGCCTTTTGGTCCACACAGTTCCGCCCCAGCGGTAGATTCCTCTGTCTCCACAGCCGCCGTATTCTCCGAGAGTGTCGTGGCGTCTGTCCACACTTCTGGGCCACTGACCTCTCTTGCCACCTCGTTGCCTCTTTTGCACGCTTCCTTTTCCGCCGCTGCCTCTACTTCTCACCAGCCGGTGCCCCGGCCTCACACTGAGGCCAGGCCCACATTTGCTGGCGCGGCACCTTTTTTCCCTTTCCCTGCTGAGCCCGTTACATACTCCACTCGTGTATGCCAGCCCCGCCCCGCGTAGCCTAGACCGGTGCGTCCCTCTGCACCACCCCCGCCTGACACTGTACTGCAGAGCATACGTGCTCTTGAGTTGGCGGTGAGTGGTATTAGAGCTGACCTTAGGACCCTGTCCTCCACCGTCTCTACGATGGCTGGACGCTCTGCCCTGATCCCTCAGATCCACTACTGCCTGACACAGATCTTAGAGCGTCTTCCGCGCGTACCACCACCCACCCAGCAGGTTCCCACTCACACTGCCACACACACTAGACCTGCTTCCACTTCCACGCCCACCCCAGCTCAGCAGCCTACACCACCACCACCACCACCTCCGCCTCAGGACGGAGACGGCGCATCACCACATTCCTAGGCACCCTTGATGCCATCGTTTCCTTTTGCCGTTGTGCTGCCCGTTTCTGCTGGGTCCTGATGCCTTTTTGACCACCCCCCCTCCCCTCACTTTTTTGTGATTCTCATTTGCCGTATCTTTATATATCTTTTCTGGGAGAGAGGGAGAGCTTTTGGTGACCCATTTATACTCGTATCACTCATATCTGTGCATGCATCATATCCGCATCATATTTTCATTTCTTTATTTTTCGATTTATTATCCTTTTTCTTTCCATCATGCATGCATCCTCACTTGCCCCTCTCATTACTTGTCTCTCTGTGTGCCACACTTTGCACATTGAGGAAACTGTGCACTTTAGCTTGGGGGAGTGAGTTCTCACGTTCTTTTTCGATTTGCCACCTTTATTTTTAGTTTTTTCACACCGTTTCTTTTCACTTTTGCACTCATTTTTCTTTATTTTCTTTCATTTTGCCATGCATCACGTTTTTCTTATTTCTCTGTGTGCCGCATTGCATAGTTTTATTTTTCTTATCTTTATTTCTTTCCTTTTTCATCTCATGCTATAGATGAATTTTCTGTGATGATGTCTACGTGGAGTTAGCTTATTCTATATGCATGCTATATTTGTCATGTCTTAGATTTTATTTCTGATATCATATGCTATGACTTGCTTTGCATCTAGAATAGTAACCCACACTTTCTCCGCATGAAAATGGATGAAGTTTTATTATTAACTGAGCCTGAATATTCATATGTATGCTATCACAGAAAACACACCAAGATTCACGCATTGAATGCCTATATCTGGAGTACCGATTTCTTTTCCTATATCACTTCTATATGCATGAATTGTACACTTCACCTCGGGATGATTGAATGATGTTAGCTATGATATATCTGGATTAGTTAGCTTTTTTGTGATCGAAACTGAGTAGATTAGATTACCCTGCTGAAGTTGTCGTGCATGTCTTATAGAGTGAACCGAGAGTTATATATATTTCTTTCTCCACAAATCTTGAACATCATTTCTCTACTTTTAAAAAAATCATTGGTGAATCTCCCCTTAGTGATTCTATTTTATGGCATTTCCCCCGCTATTTATTCCTAGCTCCAAATCCCCTATTCCAAAAAAAAAAAATAATAAATAAATAGATGGAAGAGAGAAAAACATACTTGTATATCATTATCTCTCTCTGAGTTGGGATCATTGTGTATATATTGCTTATTAAAAAAAAGAAAAAAAAAGGGGAAAAAAAGAGAAAAGAGGAAAAATCCTCAATAAAAGATCCCATCTCACTTACTTTCTTTCTTCTTTCTCTTCTTTGCTTTTGGAGCTATATGAAAATGGGGATGTAAATATTTTTGTGCCACCATGCTTATAGATAAGCTTGGGGGAGGGGATCCATTGATGTGTGAGAGAGTGACTACTTGACATCGCACGACAACCTAGGCTAAGTAATATTCTATACTCGGTGAGATTGTTTCTAGCTTCACGAAATCCAGAAATCTAAGCCTAGCGTTCATTTCATGAAATCCAAACTTTTCCATTCTCTCTATTCTATAGTGTGATACTCTTATACTCCAGATAGAAAGCGTTCAATTGAAAAGTGTGTGATCTGTGATTTGTATACCGCTTTAAATGATTCAGGCAATGTTAATTTTAAAATCATTCCGTTCTTCATGATTATATTAATGTTCGTGGGTTTTCTATTTCTATTTGCACTATTATACTATGATATCAAAATAAGATTCTTTGACATGTATTTCTCATTCGGTGCATGCTATAAGAGTAAGTGAAACACACGTCCTGAGAAAATGATCTAGCACCCTACCTCTTCGCTTCTTTCTTTCGTCTTTATTTTCATTTGGTTTTCATTCTTCTTCGTTTTTCATTATTTTTTTCGTTTTTCGCCGTTTTCGTTTTCCGAATCCACCGGGTTCGCCTTTTACTTATCTTCCTCGAGGACGAGTAAGAGGCAAGCTTGGGGGATTTTGATCACTCCATATTTTACACCTTTTTCCCGTGGATTTGCATGCCATTTAGATCGCCCAAATCACGTTTTTCACGATATATCGACGATATTGCGATGCTTTTCACGATTTGTTGTTTTTGTCGCATTTCAGGTGATTTGGCGCGATTAGGAGTGATCTCGAGACGCGCTTACTCTACACGGCCACCGACGACCTCCCCGAGGGATATTTTACTGTTGGAGAGGAGCGGAAGAAGAATGGATGTCGCAGGAGCGACGAGGAGGCCACAACAATCAGATTGGGCATTTTTTGTGTCCCACTCGGCCGAGTGGAGGAGCCACTCGGCCGACCAGCGAGACACTGCTCGGCCAATCCGTCCAGACACGTTTTCCATGTGTACTCGGCCGAGCGACGGAGACCACATCGGCCGAGTAACGATACCACGTCCGCCCGAGTGGCGCCCAGACGAAGGCCCTCAAAAAGATCGAAGTTACTATTTTTCGGCCACCTGAGCTTCAGAAGACCCACTCGGCCGAGTGGTAAACCGCGTCCGCCCGAGTGCAGTGAAGCCATCGGCCGAGTGACGACAACTCACTCGGCCGAGCCGCCTCCGAACTGAAGGCCCTTGAAGCCCCTGACTTACTGGAAAATGACAGGGTTTTCACTCGGCCGAGCGACTTTTGTCACTCGGCCGAGTGCGATGCGCTGCCTGTAGCGAAATTTGCGGAAAACAGGCTGTGCAGGGGCGTTTTGGTCAGGATTTTTGGACGATTTTTGGGGCTATTTAAGCTCTGTTTTTACCCTAGTTTTGAGAGCCATCTCTTAGATATTTTTGCAGCTTTTTGCTATTACTTTTTAGGATTATTATTTTGTGATTGGAGAAGAGAAAAACTTGGATTTTTGTAGGATTAATTGAAGAACTACTTTGGTTTGCATCTCTCTTCCCCAAAAACTCTATTTTTATTGTTTATATCATTGTTGTGATGAATTCCATTGTCTATTTCATTGATTATTTTTGTGCTATTGCTATGATTTGTGAGTAGTCTCCACGTCTTGGGGCGTGGGGATGAACCCTACAAGCCCAATTTCGTATTTGTTATAAATTGGTAGAAATTGTGCTAGAATCAATAATTAGGGATTAGATTGGGATCGAATTACTACGGATAGCTAGGTATTCATATCAATTGGGATTTGCAAGAGATTGGATCCCAATTTGATAGGAAGCCCTAGAAATCCGAATTGGGTTGGAGTCGGATTTTCGAAGTATCGGTTTGCAAGAGATTGGACCGATACAAGGATCTCCGGTTGCAATTCCGTGCCGATACCCGTTTGCAAGAGATTGGACGGGTAGGAACTATCCTAATTTAGATTGTGGACCGAGTTTGCAAGAGATTGGGCTCGGTGCGCAATTGGACGATGATGTTGATCCTAATGCTAGCTTTCCTAGGCTAGGGTTTGCAAGAGATTGGACCCGACCCTAGGATAGCTATAGACCGGCAACAGCGCGAGAGCGTGAGCTTGGTTCCACATTTAGTTGCAACTAGTTCATCCAAATTCTCATTCTAGCAATTTTGATACCGACGAACCACATCTATGAAATACGGTGAGTAGCGGGGATTCCCCATTCCCTGGACGTTCTTTATTTGATTTGATATTTCGCACATTTGTCTGACGATTGTGACAGGATCGCCCAAGGAAACTCTTTCTATTCTTGAATAGCCAGGTTGATTAGGAGCAAGCACGGTCATTCGTCCTCCCTGTGTTCGATACCCGCTCGCCGCTATACCGTGCGCTTGCGGTAAAACTACAACCGTTCTTTGGGTGTACGTCCCGGAGCGATCATGCTCCTGGCCTCTTGAAAGGCACTGACTGAACTGGTCCCACTATAGACCTAGCAGAAGGCCCATGCTGCTCCATCGGTTGCTTTCCTCCGTCATCAGAAGGATCAGGTAGACGTGCCACGATCTTATGATTCCTGGCAGCATTCAGCACAGCTCCCATGGTCGAAAAATCTGCCGAGGAGATGGAAGCTTGAATCTTCGAACGCAGTCCCTGACGAGACCGATTAGCTCGATTCTCTTCCTTCTTCACCATATGAGGGGCAAAACGACTCAGCATCTCAAACTCTGCCTCGTACTCATCGACGGTCATGTCCCCCTGCTTCAGATCCACGAACCTGCTCAACAGCTCCCTCTTAGCAGCCTTGGGAAAATACTTCTCCTTGAACATCGACCTGAAGGTCTTCCACTCCACTGGCTTCTGCAGGCACCTCTCCTCAATGTGCCACCAGTTCCTAGCATTCTAAGCCAGCTGCATCTTCGTTATCTCAACTCGGGTCTCCCCAGGAATCTTCGCAGCTACCAGCTTCTCCTCTATGCTCTGGATCCACTCATCAGCACCTAACGGTCCTTCATTCCCAGAAAATGTCTTCGGCTGAAGCTCATTGAACTGCTTCACTCCTAGAGCAGCTCTCGGGGCAGGTGGCGGCGGTGGAGCCTGGACGGCTCGGGCAGCCTGATGGAACTGCTGAACCAATTGATGCATAACGTCCAGTATCTCCCTCATGAGGCCCAGCAACTGACGGAATTCACTGCCCTGGTCTCCCGGAACTCCATCAGCTGAGCTCCCGGCTCGGGTATTGCATCTCCCTGCCATCATATTGACAAGGAAGATCCAAATTTGACTCGTACATGATAACTGGATAAATAAAAATGAATCCAGTAATACTATTGCTACGAACTTTTATAATTACAAGACCTGCATGGGCCACCACTAAAACCTGTCACGCCCCGCTTCCCAAAACTATGGAGGCGAAGCGTGACAAGGCCCACTTAGGCCGGAGCTGTGAAGCTCGGACCCAATAAGCGTCTGTAGGGAGTACCATTTTAAAATTTCAGGTTCTTGCATTTATAAAATGCGTAACAACAGAAAGTACTGAAAGGAAATGCATTCATATTTTTCCATCAAGATATCCAGAAGTACAAGAGTCTAACAAAGGGAGTAATGCCTAGCATGGCAACACACAGAAAGTAAACTACTGGTGCAAGAACCCAACCTAGGCAGAAAAGTAAATGGTGCTACGCACCCGAACTAGAAAGCAGGAAAAACTCTGAACTGCAACGGTGCGGGACCTCTAAGACTGGTCCTCGTTAGGTACGTACTCCGGGTCGACGTCCTCTGGCTCCACGTACTCAGGAATGTCCGGCTCGTCCACGTGCTCTGGCTCAACACCTGACATACAACACCCAAGAGAAAAGGAACTGTACGTCAGGTAAAGTCTACAAAAGAGGGTTAGACTCTACTGCAAGTGTACTGTAATTTAAAACAACGATTTACTGGTTGATTAACATGCTAGGGTTATAACATGGCAGTTAAAGAAAGTAATACGATGCAGGAAAAGTAAACACGACACGCTGTAACCGTAGTGTGTTACCGATTGCGAGACTAACCTAAACGGGACAAGACAAGACAAGAGAAGACAAGACAAGACAAGAGAAGAGAAGACAAGACAAAACAAGAAGTGTGTCACTAAGGTTCACGCCTTTCGGTTAGAAGGCGGTCAGCACCTTCTCAATTGAGGGAACGCTGCACGGGGCAAGACAAGACGAGGAGTGTGTACTAAGGTTCACGCCTTTCGGTTAGAAGGCGGCCAGCACCTTCTCAACCGAGGGAACGCTCAACCTTGTGCACGGGACAAGATATGACAAGAAGTGTGTCACTAAGGTTCACGCCTTTCGGTCTGTACCGAGGGGATGCTCAACATAGTGCACATGACAAGACAACACTGAGGGTGACAAGAGAGATTCATGCCTTTCGGTTTGTGGGTGGCCAAACCCGCCAAGCTGAGGGAACGCTCAATCTTCCTCCACCCAAAGTACTCAAGACAAGACAAGCAGAGATCACCCTCGCATGGAGGGCACCGGAAATGCCTATAAGCTTTCGTGACATGACATGACAAAGTTGAGGGAAGGTTCATTCTAGGGTGTCCACAGGCACGCTCACACAGAATAACCCTAAGGTGTCAATTGTTGTTGTTGTGCTTAGACTTCGTCGTCAAGTCTAAGTTGTCAAGGGGGGTCCCGGACACTATCATTTAACATCCGGTTCTCTTTGTTTACATTTTTAACAGTTCTAAGAGTCTATGGCCTAAACACGGCCGAAAGTACAAGTGAGTGCACTTGCCTGCGGTGGCGAGTGTGTCATCCATCCGGAGCGTCCCGTCCAAGCGTCGTGTCTGCGGTAGTCCGTCTGAAACAGGGTCACGACGACGGTGTCAGGTCGCGTTTTTCAACAAATCCTTTTAGGGTTTGTTTCTAAAATTGGCGGGACTATCCTAATAGTCAAAAAGTCACGTTTTTTATGTTTGTTCAGTCTAAATCGACGTCTACCCTATGTGCACAGAAAATAAGTCCGTTCGTCGATCTTTCCTATGGTGTGCAACATTTTAAAGATGATGAAATAAATTTTAGTTCACGTTGACCAAATTTTAGTTTAGGTTTTGATTAGCTATGGTGTGGGTTTTACTACTCGTTAGGGAAACCAATTTCGTGATGTCGTCCAACAAGCGGAAGTCAGGTCTGAACGGCGAAACGTCGACGTCGTCTGGAACTCCTCGGCTATGGGTAGCACAGCGAGGTACCTCTGGACAGTAGGGTGGTGGCACAAAATTAGCGAGCTAACAGCGATCCTCCTCCCGTTGTGAGTAGCGCAATGTATCTTCACGATAACGGCAACGTCGGCTAAAAACACGTGCGTATGGCAACACACATGAACTCCGAGAGTGCAAGGGGCTTTTCGGTAGATGAAGTAGGACAGTGGAAGATGCTAGGCCCGGTGGGTGGCTGACAGCGTGAGTGTACGGTGGTGGGTGGCCGTGAGAAGCCGAAGAGGACAGATTCGTGCAACGTCTATTCTTGCGCGTCTCAGCAGAATTTTAGTGACAAACAACAAAAACAGAAAGTTGCAGAAGGTAAAGGAATTCAAGACGAAGCCAACGGCAGTGGAGTTGTCTCCGAGGGTGGTCGGAGGTGGCCGTGAGCCGGCGGCGAAGTTTAGCTTCTAGATCTGTGAAAAACAGCCGATACGGCGTGTTCCGACAAGGATTCCGGGAGCTACAGGTGGGGTATGAGCATGAGGGAAGTTTCAATTGGTAGGGGGTTTCGATAAGATTCCAACAGTAGTAGGGTGGTCATTGTAGGTGGCCAGAGGTGGCCGGGCGTGGTGTTTTTCTGGCGATGGCGCAGGCTGTTAAAACTGTCGTTTGGGTTGTGTTTGAAAGCGTTTTGAGGGAGATAGAGATGAGGGAAGAGGGTAAGAGGAGTTGGAGATGTTCGGGGGGTCAAAGGGGAGTTGAATGGCGGTGGCGGCAGTGGCTGGAGGTGGCCGGAGAGGCTGCGTCGGCGGCGTTTTCCGGCGGCGCTCAGATCTGTGAAAAATGCGGCCTGAGGTGTTTTATGGGTCTTTTGTGAGGAGAGAGAGAGGAGAGAGAAGAGGGGATGGAGGAGGAGAGATGTCCGGAGTTCTTGGGGGTCCGGTGGTGCCGTTGGTGGCGAGGAAACACATGAGGTAGGAGGCTAGTGGCGGCTGCTAATGGGTTAAAACGCAGCCCTAGGGGTTTCGGCCATGTTTGGTTTTAAAGATAGGGAATGTTGCTATATGGTGCTAAAAAGAGTGGATTTTAGGTGACTAGGAGAGAGAGCATGTGAGAGAGGAGGGTTTTAGTTTAGGTGCAAATAGCAGGAGGAATCCCACATGCATGCTACGTATGGATTTGATTAGGATTTGATTAAAGTTTGAATTTCAAAATTGATTAGGCTTAATGGGCTTTGTATTTGATTAGGGATTTGGGTGGGCTAGGAGTGTCAGAAAATTACGAAAAAAATATGGGGACAACTGTGACGAAGAGGGGCTCGGGGATACGGTGGTCAATCGTGCGTTTGGTCCACGGAAAATGAACAGAAAAATAAAAGACCCAACAACTACGTCTAAAGCTACGACGATCATGCAATCAAACTAGATTTGTGGGAGAACGACCCGTGAAATGACGTTCACCAAAAATCCCACAAATAATTACTCTTCCTTACGGTCACAACGACATATCACATTGTATAGTCCGGATCCAAGAAGAGGCAAAAATAAATACGCACACAAAAAGAGTTGTACGCGCAGAAAATACGAACGGTCGGAAAGCGGCCGTTACACTTATGTTGACTCCTATTTTAGTGATGTAATATATAGTGGTAATGATGTTGGGAATCAAAAGTCCACTTGGACTTGGCTTCCAAAGGGCTAATCCCCTTGGACCCAACAAAGCTTGGGTACCATAAGCTTATGGTATATATGTAGGTACCCAAGAAAAAGAAAGAGAGCAATAAAAGTCATATTGGCTCTAAAAAGAAAGGATGGATACTCGATAGCGGTTGCTCCAAACACATGACGGGAGATCCTGCATTGCTCTCTGAAGTGATTAGCATCAAGGATGGTGCAACTGTCACTTTTGGAGGTAATCAAAAGGGAACCATCATTAGAGTAGGCAAAGTCGGTAATCCTTCCAAACCACTTATTACAAATGTCTATTTAGTTAGTGGTTTATGTCATAACCTTATTTTCATTAGTCAACTTTGTGACAAGGGTTACAAGGTTAACTTTGGAGAGGGTATGTGTAAAATTATAGATATTGATTCACATATTCTATTTATCGGTATTAGGCATAAAAATATTTATTATTTGAGCTTGCCTAAAACCATAGAACATTGCTTAGTTGCTAATACAAATGAATAATTATTATGGCATCGCCGTTTTGGTCATGTTCATTTTAAGCACTTATATAAGTTAGCTAAGTATGATCTAGTAAAAGGTTTTCCGAAAATTGTTTTTAGTAAGAAAAACTTTTGTGATTCTTGTCGGAGAGGTAAACTAAGTAAATCATCTTTCAAACTTAAAGAAGGCATAACTTCTAAGAGGCACATAGAATTACTTCATCTAGATTTATTTGGGCCAACTAGAATTGCCTCTTTAGGTAATGCTCATTATGGATTAGTTGTCGTTAATGACTTCTCTAGATTTACTTGGGTTTCATTTTTAACCAATAAGAATGAAGCTTTTGAAGAGTTTACTATATTTGCAAAGAAAATTCAAAATTTCTTAGGATTCACCATTATCACTATTCGTAGTGATCATGGAGGAGAATTTGAGAATGAATCTTTCACCAAGTTTTGTGGTGACAACGTGATTACTCACAATTTTTCTTTTCCTCGCGCACCATCACAAAATGGTGTTGTTGAGAAAAAGAATAAGATCCTAATAAAGTTTGCCCGTACCATGCTCCATGATACTCATCTTGGACTATAATTTTGGGCAGAGGTGATGCATACGGCTTGTTATGAGCTTAATAGGATCCTAGAGAGGCCCCGAACGAACAAAACTTGTTTTGAATTATTTTATGATAAATAGCCGCAAGTTAAATATTTTCGTGTTTTGGTTCAAATTTTTTATATAAAGAACACTTTTGATAACTTAGATAAATTTGAGCCAAGATCCGATGAAGGAATTTTTGTTGGATATTCCATACGTAGCAAAGCCTACCGGATATACAACAAAACCTCTTCAACGATCGAGAAATCACTACACGTATCATTTTATGAAGATTTTGATATTCCTCATGTTGTTGATGATAATGTAGCTATTTTATGTGATTCCATTAGTAATGTTAAAATTAATGATTCTATTATTGAGACTAACAATACTAATGAAATTGTTGAAGATGTTCCAAGTGATGCATGGATTTCCAAAGCTTATACCATCGTTCGTAATCACTCCCATGAATTTTTGGAGATATTGGTGTTGGTGTATGAACAAGGTCAAGAATTGATGAATTCTTTCATTGTGCATTTGTATCTACCATTGAGCCAAAGAATATCCAAGAAGCATGTGGAGATAGCTCTTGGATAGTTGCAATGGAAAAAGAGCTCATGCAATTTGAGAGAAATGAAGTTTGGGAGCTCGTTCCTCTTCCAAGTGGTCACCAAGTGATTGGGACCAAGTGGATTTTTAAGAACAAGACCGAAGAGAACGAGGTCATCACAAGGAATAAAGCAAGGTTAGTAGTTCAAGGCTATCTGCAAGAAGAAGGTATTGATTTCGAAGAATCATTTGCCCCCGTAGCTAGATTAGAAGCTATTAGATTACTTTTATCTTTTGCATCCCTTAAAAATTTTAAATTACTTCAAATGGATGTTAAAAGTGTATTTTTAAATGGTATTGTTAATGAAGAAGTTTACGTTTCTCAACCACCCAGTTTCATTCAAGAAAAATTTCCAAACCATGTTTTCAAACTTAAGAAAGCGTTATATGGGTTGAGACAAGATCCTAGAGCTTGGTATAATCGACTCAAAACCTTTCTTTTGGATTTAGGTTTTAAAATGGGTGAAGTTGATTCAACTCTTTTTATTAAAGATTATGAAAATGACATTCAGTTAATTCAAGTTTATGTAGACGATATAATATTTGGTTCTACTAACTTTAATCTTTGCCAAGAATTTTCTAAGTCTATGAAGGATGAATTCGAAACGAGCCATATCGGTGAGCTCAATTACTTCTTTGGACTACAAATTTGGCAAATGAAGGTTGTAACTTTCATACATCAAACAAAGTACACCGGGAGCTTATCAAGCGATTCGGGATGGAATCATCTTCAAGTAAACGGACTCCTATGAGTACGACACCCCATCTACACAAGATGAGAACGGGAAAGATGTAGACGTTCGTCTATATCGAGGTATGATCGGTAGCTTACTATACTTAACCGCTAGTAGGCCCGATATTATGTTCTACGTATGTCTTTGTGCTAGATATCAAACTAGGCCTAAAGAGTCACACTTGATTGCAGTTAAACGAATTTTTCGTACCTCAATCATTCACTAGATTATAGGTTACTTTACCCTAAGTCTAGCACATGTGAGCTAATCTCATATAGTGATGCCGACTTTACTGGATGCAAATCCGATAGGAAGAGTACTAGTGACACTTGCCATTTTCAAGGAAATTCCCTAGTTTCTTGGTTTTCCAAGAAACATCACTCGGTATCATTGTCAGACTGAAGCGGAATATATTGCCGTGAGTCTTGCATGTGCACAAGTTCTTTGGATGAGACACACACTTAAAGACTATAGTGTCAATTATGATACTTGTCTTAGCATGTTTGATAACCAAAGTGCAATTTGTCTTTTCAGGAATCCGGTACATCACTCCGTACCAAACACATAGATGTGAGACACCACTTTATTAATGATCACGTAGCTAAGAAGGATATCATCTTAGAGTACATTGAAACCCAAAAACAAATCGATGACATCTTCACTAAACCTCTTAAAGAAGATTCATTTGTGAGGTTGCGTAGAGAATTAGGGATTATGGGTGAATCTGAATTATAGGAGTTCATTCTTTCATGTTATATCATGCTTGAACTCATATCATCATTTTACTTCTCTTATTTTGATAAGCTATATGTTTCTCATATTTTTTTGAAGAGATGTATTTGAGATTTTGATGACTTCAATTGTTTGAATTAATATATGTGATTTGTACGTTAATATATAAAATTTTGATATTGATTTTTTGATTAGAGTTTTGTTAGAGTGTAGGTTCTAGGGTGAGTTGTCTCAATTCTCTGGATTTTAGCCTCTATGTACACTTTTGGACCAGGACAGACGACTGTCATTCCTTCGACAGTCGCCTGTCCAACTCAATTTTTCCTTCTGCTGACTGAATTTTTCGCACAGGCGACATATGAACATTTTCCAGTCGACTGTCTCTGCGACAGGCGACTGCAAGTTGTTCATCAGGCACCTGTTCTAATATTGAGATGTCTCTGTTTTTAACAAATATTTTGATTCTCTGTCAGATGACTATTGCGTAAGTTACAGTCGACTGTGAGTTACTCAACATGTGATTGTCTGTCAACCCAAGCCGATGATAGCCAGTCGACAGACGATTTCACATCAGTCGACTGTCCCTGTCAGTGGCAGTTCATAAAATCGATTAGATCCGTCCATTTATCGATCTAAAGGCCCAGATTCATTTGATCCCATCATATATACGCGAGGGCATCGATTTTCTCTTTCTCATCCGTTTGATTTCCATCGTCTTCCACTTCGAACTCTAACCGTTTCTTCGTCTCCCTCATAGTTTCGAAGATCCAACCATCGATCTCTCTCCCCGTTCATTTGATTGAGAGCTTGGGTCCCTCATTCCTCTTTGTTCGTCACGGATTAGGTATATCTCTCATTTTTCGTTCGATCGTGCCTTATTTTCATGTCCTTCTGTCGATATGTCTTCATGGCCCCTAAAACTGATACATCTTGCTTCAAACCGTTGAGGAAACCAGGTTCTCCTTCCTTAACCTGCTCTCAGAGTCGTCTGTCCTCGTCATCCTTTAAAGAGTTTCCAGGGATATCATTCACTGATCCTTTTCCTTCGGCTCCTGAGGTTGAATCCTCTCATCCGTATGTTGCCAATCCATCCTCTCCTTCACTTTCAGCTCCGTCAGATGACCCTCTCCTCGTTCAATTGAATGAGCGAGTTTCTTTGCTTGAAACGAAATTTTCGGACATGGATCAGAAGCTTTCACTCCTTCTTGAGCTGAACTATAAGTCGTTTCAGTATCACGGTTTTCTGGTTCCGGCCGCCCTTCAGACTCTGTTCCCTCATGCTGAGAATGCTCTCCATTCTGTTGTTCCTCATCCTCTTGTTGATACTCAGGCACCTCCTGCTGAGTTCACCCAACCTTCATCTACTAATGTTCTGCCCTCTGTGCCTGTTACTACTCTCGTTGGTCAGCTTTCTGTGCCTGATCATGTGGAGACCCCTACTGCTGCTGGTGCTTTGTCATCAAAGCGGAAGGCTCGTGTGTGTCCTACCTGTCGCTCTTCCAGATTGGTGTTCCGTCGCTCTGGTCACCTTTTAGACTCCTCTGTCATTCAGATTGACTGATGCTGATCTGCCTCTACTCACCATATGACTTCTTTTTTTAATGGTTTGAGTATGTGTATGTATTTTTTGGTGTGTCTACTTGTACCTCTGGATGCTGTTATAGTATTAGGAGTTAGTCTTTTGTACTCCTGGTATGCTTTTGGCTGCATCATAGAGCTACTCTCTGATGGATGATGTTATATGTATGATGACCATATTTTTAATGTACATGGAGTTGATGTTGTATTTTGTACTCCTTGTATCTTTCGATTATATATATATGACAATGCTTTTACTTTATCATATGCTGCTTCACACTGTGTCTCATTTTTTATGTTGATTGTGTGAACAATATGAAATTGTCTCTCTTTGTATGCTCTATTATATACATGATGTGATGTGAGACGTTTTACTCATTTTTTTGAAATGCTGATATTGGATTGTCGTTCCTTTAGTCAACTAAGATTTCTTGTGTTTCTAAGCTTTTGGTATATATATCAATGAGATGCACCTTCGTAATTATTATTCTCCGATTATATTTTGGCATCACATTAGATATATATCCTATCTTTAGATTCTCGTGATTACTTTAGTACTTATTTAGCAATATTGTTGTTATTCCACTCCACTCTTTGGATATTGCCATAGGGGAGAGAAAGAAACATATCATAATTATGTGCTAAGTAATTTCTAAACTTGAATCTAAGATTGAAGTTGCCTTAGATTCAGGGGGAGTAAGATATAATGAACTTGGATTATTAAATCCTAGATTTAAAGATTTAAAGATTTAGATTTCAAGTTTTAAAATCATTTCATTCATACATATCTTACATGCTCGCTTCAATTGATCTATAGATGCCCTTGTATACATTGACTAACTTGATTGGCATCTAAGTAGGGTGAGTACGTTTTCATTAAGCACAATTATTTATTTTTTTTGTTTATATTTGTTTGTCATCGTCAAAAAGGGGAGAGAATGTTGAGTATTGGACTTCTCCCTACTTGGTATTAATGATGAGCAAACATAAATATTTGTGACTAATCCTCTATTTGCCGTTAATCTATTGCATAAGCATTTCATGAAGATCAATTAGCAATGGATGTCACTCAAAGATCAATCAAAGCATGAAAAGTGGATTGGATGATTAAAGATGGTGATTGAAGCTCCTAGAAAACTTCAAGCTCATACTTTGGATAGAAGAGAAGCTTCTTCAAGATGTAATCTTTTATTCTCTTCAGTATGTAGCTTGGAAGTAAAACTGTGTTGGAGCACATACACATCTTCATTTCTGTCCTAGGAAATCATTAGATCACATTTCCTTAGACTCCAATTCACATTTCTCACGCATGTGCATTTTGGGATTTCAATATGCGACTGCTGAATGATTTACAGGCGCCTGTCTCAAAACAGTCGATTGTGATTTGTTCTACAGTCGCCTGTTATGCACATACTTTAACAATTGATTTTTGAGCGTTTTAGCTTTAACTCCTTTCAGGCGACTGCTTTACAAAATACAGGCGCATATCCAAGCAACAGTCGCCTGTGATTTTTTAATCAGTCGACTGTCTATCTCCTGCCAGAGGTCACTTTCTTTTTCCATTTGACCAGTCGACTGATGTTGGATTAACAGTCGCCTGTCCAAGGCACAGTCGACTGTAAATGCTTCAACAGTCGGTCTATGATTCCTCTGCAGACTCTGCTCAAAGTTTCAAGTATTAGTGACAGTTGACTGATGTTGATTTCACAGTCGCCTGACCATGGCACAGGTGCCTGTGTGTTCCACATCAGTTACCTGTCGTGTCTTCCCAAAACTTTCTGTGATTTCTCAGCTTACCTATATAGCGGCCAGTCACCTGTAGAATGATTTACAGGCGCCTGTTAGTTTTACAGGCGCCTGTCTTTTCTTCATCAATCGACTGTCATACGTGGTAAGTTACCGTTTGAATTCTCTCCTACCCTCTGACACAGTGCAGCAGTCAACTGTTTTTTCTTCACCGGTCGACTGTTGACTATGTAAATTCTATCCATTGGCTTTTTCTCCACATATTTCCAAGGAGGTTTTTAAGATTCTGTTTGGGGGTTTTGGGGAACCTATAAAAAGAGCTTCTACTGTTCCATTGAGGGGTTACTCATCTTCTTGATCATCTCTTGAAAACCCCTAGCTTTCAACTTCTAGTTTTTCAAAGCTCTCAAATTCAAAAGCCCAAGAATTACAATCTCATTCTCTCTTGCTCTCCAACCTAGAATCAAAGTGATATCATCTAGGCAATTGGTAATGACAAGAGAAAGGGCTTTTTCTATCTTTTCTAAAAGAGACCTCAACACACAACACACTTGCTCCTTCAAGTTCTACTTTAAGGCATATATGAATGTAAGTGTTGCTATTTCATTATTTCATATCTTTCGATATTAGTTTAACTCTCGGTTTATGAGAGTGTTTTGCTTGCTCCCAAGTTGTGGGAGTCAAGGACATCGATTGTGTTTCGATTTCACTTGTAGGGTTGCTATAAGTGGGTTTAAAGGAAACCTCAAGTTAAGGTTCTAACTTGAGTATCCAGTTGTTTCTGGGTGGAAGGGACGTAGGATTACCGGGAACAAGTCGGGAGTTGACTTGGGTAATCCGAACCCTTGAAACATACTCTGTGTTAGCATTGTTTCAATTTGGTTTTATTTATAATTCCGCATTAATTTTTGGTTAGGAATTTAAATTGGTATACCTATCGTTTAAATTTTATAAACACTATTCAACCCACTCTTCTAGTGTTTTCCTCATATCTAGGGTCCTTACAGAGTCGTTCAGTAGCGAAGGGGTGGCCCTTCTACCAGCTTTCTGCCCTCTTGAACATGGTAGCATGGAAAGCTCTACAAAGGTATGGCTCGTCGGCCCCGTGAAGCAACTTGACATTTAGATACTTATGAATGTGCGACCACGGGTTGCCTTTTCCATCATAAGCTGGTAGTGCCGGAAGCTTGAACTTGGGGAGAGGAGTAGCAGAGATGATATTCTCTCTTAGTGGGATCCTCCGAATCGCGGATCGGACGAGTAGAGATCCTCCTTCTCTGGGTTGCACGTAATTGGCTCCCGAGGGTCGGTTTGGGATTTCCTCCCTCCTTCCGAATCCACTTGCAGGGTTCAGAGGGTTATAACCTGGGGGAGCCCCGTACATTACCTGATCTAAGATGTTGCGAGTTGCTTCCCGGTAATTGGAGGGGGTGTGTCCCCCCTAGAGAACGGAGGCTCGATTTTCGACCCACTTCTGTTGTATCGGTGAGTCGGAGGTCATGTTGTGGGGGCTATTCTCCAGTTGATCTGCCATTGGATCCCCCATATCTCGGAGGAAGACCGTGCCCCTGGTTGGCATCAGATTCAGGTTTTGAGGCAGCAACGTATCATTTAAGGGCGATGGACTCCCAAGTTTTGGTGTATTAAAGTCGCCAATATGCCAAGACTCCTGTCGACCTGCTCGGTGAACTGGGTGAATTTCTTCCGGGTCACACCGGGCTCCTTCGTGGTCTCTGCCAGTCGTTGTGACGACGATGTGGAGTCCGCAGCATCCTCCAATAGGATGATGTTCGTATTCTGTTTCTCATTCGGACCTTCGATCGGTCCGACCTTGCTGAGTCCATCTGGTATAGCTTTTTATTGCTTTGGGATATCGTGCTGGTTAACGGTTTTTCCACAGACGGTGCCAAACTGTTAAGGCCAAAAAATTGACCGAGACAGTTGTCAAAATGACATAGACTCTTAATGCTGAGTCGGAGCCTCGTTTGCAGATGATGTGGGACCCTGGTTAAGTAGAACCTGGGTCGAATGATGGTAGTTGATGATGATGCGGTGCTCGATCGACCTTTGGACAGCTGATGCATCGATCATTCAAGGCTAAGAAACTTGATGATGACCCTCGACACTGGATGATGACTGTTGATCTGCACCACAGGGACACGTTAGGGGGGTCAGATCTGGGTTCTGATCCAAATCCCCTCCGATGCTTAAGTTAGTATAGGAACTTAAGGGAGAGAGGGAGCTTGGTGCAGGTGAGATCGACCCACGGAGGTTTGTCTCAAGACTGTCGGTGCATGCCCAAAAGTATAAGAAATATCAGCTGAGAAAGTAGAGTTCTATGTCTTAGACCTCGTATCTTGGAGATGTGACCCATCCTTGTATTTATAGACGTTCAGGGTCTCTTTGGAGACGTTGGGGAGATAACAGCCACCCATAATGGGGCCACGATTACGAGCCCGTGTTTAATCCCACGTTCGAGTGAGGTGGACTCAACGGTCGACTGGCCAGAGGGCTTTGACTGAGTGGAAGTCGGGCTTCTCTTATGGGCCTCGTGGGCTTCAGTCATCTATCGGTCGAGTTATCTCGAATGTCTGCCCAATGATTCAACACAACCCTATAAAATGACATTAGTCATTGGATAAAAAATCACTGGAAAATGCCCTTTTTGTTATGAATTATCATCTAGGGGAGGAACCCCCAGCTCTTTATGTATAGCAGATAGAGGAGCGTATACAGATAAGGTACAATAGATACGGTCTTATCTATAAGATAAGCCGTGATCCTAGCCGACTAACCAACTCGGTATTATCCCTTCAAAACACTCCCCCTTATCCAGCCATAGGTGTGGACTCTGCTCATGAATACTTCAGGATTCTGAGTGTAGTAGGAGTCTCATATGGGGTGGATATTTCAGGATCCTGAGTTGGTGAGGTTTGCCTCGTTAAAACCATTAGCTATGGAAAACCCTGTGGGAGAAAGCATAGTTAAGGAAAAAGAGTACAAACGCTCTCTAACTCCCTATGATTTGTACAAGCGACTCTGCTCATGAACACTTCGGGATTCTGAGCATCACAGGGAGGTGGATACTTCAGAATCCAGAGTTGATGTGATTTGTCTCGTTAAAACCTTTGGCTATAGAAAACCATGTAGGGAAAAACCATAGCTAAGAAAAACGAGTAAAAATTCGCTCAACTCCCCCTAATCTGTTACAGCCCTTAGGCTTTCAGATCTCTTAGGCTTATCCCATCACTCCTATTTACAACATTCCGAAAATATACACAGATTACAAATATTATCACCATTAAGCAGTTGCTGAATCCAGAAACTCTGGAGAGGTGTATTAAGTTTCGTCGCCTCTGATGTAGTCTTTAGACTATGTGGTCAGCTCCACAATATCAGCCTCTATCCCAGTCGTCACTGGGATGCGATGTGCCACCAGGCACCCTCAAATACACCATTGGTGTGGTGAGGATATCGGAATGTAAGGATGATGTTGCCTTCATAATTTGCTTTGCAGATCTGTAGTAGATGGCCATCCCACTGTAGGTACCCAGTCTGTGATTTCTCAGTATATGGATCGGACCTGTAACATGCATTTGCATAAATATGGAGGATGGTACTTTATAACGTAAGCTCAAATATTTCGACCCCTGGAGGAAGCACAGAAGACTTAACTCCGGTCTAATGGCCCTTTAAGGTGCCTAATTATCTCTGGCTAATGAGTTTAATGCAACTGCTATATCGGGACGCATGCAGTTAGCCAGGAGTGCCTGATTGCACTTAGATAAGGGACTTTAGGACAATTATATCCTCCCACTCTTCCAGCGATCGAAAGGGGTCTTTTTTGTACATCCATAGGGTGTACTACCATAGGTGTACTTTGGATGACAATGGTCCTTTTAATTTCTTCAACGCACTTCTGGGCGTATGTAATAAGATTCGATTAAGATGATAAATATGTGTGCCATGACTTAATTTATTTTTGCTTAGGTCTTTCATTTCATGTTTAATAGTCAGGTTTGAACAGATATTTCAGTTTTCTCTTCAGGAGATCCGATGAGATTTAAGTTGTTTATAACTATGATCTCGAATCCTGTTCTTTGCTTAGATGCAAAGACAACCCTCAGTAGGAATCATTGCTTTTGTCAAGTGATTCTCTTGGTTGTACATTATTTATTATTCTTATTGTTTTTCTTCAATAGAATAGATGTCCCGAAGTCTATTCAGGCATTTAAGGAAATGTGGAATTTATCTTTACCAAGATATCCACAAAGGTATGCCGTCACAACATCCAATAACGGCATATCTAAATTTTCCTTTGCCAAATCGTAAGGTATTTGCATCTGATAACTTAGGGAGATTGATGCATCATTTATGAGTCATGCTCATTTTAATTTATTCGATCCCTAGTTTCAGCGAAATTTTCCTTGGGCTATAGGTTGTACCTTATAGCATACAATTTTGTATTTATTTTTCTTATGTGTGCAATACTTTATTTTACCCACAGGGTTGACACCTTTTGGTGTCTGGACTTCGGGTCCGAACATTTCACGTTTCATTAGTGAGTCCAGCTCATCTTTTATTGCCTCGTTCCTCATTTGGTCAATCTCTATGTTTGCATTTTAGCAACAGAGTATGGAACGATATTTTATAAACATCATCGCTTTTGTGATGTATATGGCAATATGATACGTGAATACATTGTCGACAATTATGTTCTTTCTGTCCAACACCTCCCCAGTACGTACAACATTTACTTTCATTTCAGTTTTTCCCGGCAATTCCTCTGCAGTGGATTCCGGGAAGGGTGAGGATGTGGACATGAGATCATTGCCCTGTTGTAGTATTATCTTAAGGTCTCAAGGTATTTTTATTTTTCTTAAATTTCTGTCCTTGGAGCCTAATGGTCTGCCTCTTTTCTGTTGAGGATCAGCCACTTCTGCTGGTGGTGGATTGCATCCATTCTCGGGTATGTTGATCACTCCTTATTTTACGCCTTTTTTCTGCATGTTTTCGTGATGTTTTGATCGTCCATAAGGCATTTTTTACGATTATCCGATGATATCGTGATGCTTTTCACTATTTCTTGTTTTTGTCGTATTTCAGGAAATATGGAGCGATTTGGGATGAAAATCAGATCAAAGGAGTTTCACGCACTTCGGAGTGTCGCCCACGGCTTATTGGAGGAGTTATCAGCGATAAAGGATAAGCGGAAGAAGAAGGAATTCCATAGGATCGACGAGGAGGCGAAAAGGAGAAGAAAGGAGCCAAGTTACAGCCTACTCGGCCGAGTAGACTACTCACTCGGCCGAGTCAGAAGCTGTACTCGGCCGAGTAAAATGGATACGCACAGCAAATTTTCAGCGTTTACTCGGCCGAGCAAGGAAGTCCACTCGGTCGAGTGAGAAAGCTCACTCGCCCGAGTGGTACAGAGAATTCGTCCAGAGAAGCTCCCAAGTTACTGGCATTTCTGAGGAAGCTCACTCGGCCGAGCATGATTGCTCACTCGGCCGAGTGAAGAGCTCACTCGGTCGAGTCACCCTGAGAGACAGACCCCTGAAGATCACGTTCTCTCTGTTTTTCATCAGGCTTGTCACTCGGCCGAGTGACATGAGCCACTCGACTGAGTGACCCTCTCCGACTGCTGCTAGGATTGCGAATTCTGGGCTGCGCAGGGGCAGTGTTGTCACGCTTTTTTGGACGATTTTGGCTTGTATTTAAACCTGTTTTAGGAGAGACTTGAAATAGTTTTAGAGACTTCTATTATATTTTTGACGGCTATTCTTTTGTGAAATCTCAGCTGGAGATCATTGGTGACAACGTTGGTTTGTTCTTTCTTGCTAAAAACTCATTTTTATGAATTGTTTCTTCTTTGCAATGAATTGTGCTATGATCAATTGCTATTTTTCTGAGATTTTCATGATGATTAGTGAGTATTTCCGTCGTTCTAGCGCATGGGGATGAACCCTATGGACCTGATCTTTGAATTGTGATGATTTGTTGCTAGAATTGATAATGGTTAGGTTGTGATTAATTTATTACGAGGAGCTAGGAATTCATATCGATTGGGATTTGCAAGAGATTGGGTCCCAATTGAAAGGAAGGCCTAGATATTCGATTTAGATTACTAATTGAAATTCTATAGATTTGGTTTGCAAGAGATTGGACCAAAGTTAGGATTTTTAATTATAAATCTATACTAGTATTCGTTTGCAAGAGATTGGACGAATACGAACTATCATAACCTAGATCGTAGCTCGAGTTTGCACGAGAGTGGGCTCGAGATGCAATTGGATGATGATGTCGATCTTCACGCTAGTGGCTTAGGGTAGAGTTTGCACGAGAGTGGGCTCTATTCTAGGTGTGCTATAGACCAGCAATAGCGCGAGAGCGTGAGCTTGGTTCTACATTAAGTTACGACTAGTTCGCCTATATTCAAGCTTAGCAACAATGAAATTTATGATTCACACGGATAAGAAATGGTCCGTAGTGGGGATTTCCTATCCCTAGACGCCTTTATTATATTGAAATTTTCTTGCGATTTGAAAGATTGTGACAACAACTTCAAAACTATTCTTGTTCTCTTGATAGCTAGGTAATCAAAGTAGGATACTGTCATTTGTCCTCCCTGTGTTCGATACCCGCTCGCCACTAAACTGTGCGCTAGTGGTAAGACTACAAGTCGTTTTCCGGGTGTATAACCGGGCGCGATCAAGTTTTTGGCTCCGTTGCCGGGGAGGCGACGGTATTTTATTTTCTTACTTAGTTATTTCTTTTTCTTTTTATTATTTTTATCTTTTTATATCCTCTATTATGCTAACGGTTCACTCGAGACTCTATTTCTCTGTGCATGTACACGAGATCGACGGAGCATCAAGAAGATCTATTATTTGATCCAGAGATCGAGCGTACGGCAAGGAAGCTTAGAGCCGAGAAGATACTTGCTATAGAGGACAATCATATGAACCGGCGGGAGACACCGGAAGAATTAGCGGCATGCATGGCTAGACTTGTTTCTATCAGAGATAGGCTACGGCCTAAGACTACTTCTACTACTTCATCCATTGCGATGCCGGAGTTGGCGACGGATAAGAACTTCGAGCATAAAACGGGACTTGTGGTTCTAATGCAACAAGACCCATTTCATGGGAACTCCCACGAGAATCCACACTACCACCTTTAGTTGTTCTTGTCCAAGTGCGCCACTTTTCAGATGCCCGGTGTACCGGCCGACGCCATCCGACTGCGCCTCTTCCCATTCACCCTTAGGGACAAAGCACTATATTGGTTGAGAATGCAAGCAGAGGGGATCTTTACTACATGGGATGAGTTGGCGAGTGCCTTTCTTAATAAATTCTATCCACCATCCAAGACAGTCAAGATAAGGAGTGCGCTCATGTCCTTTAAGTAAGGACTACGGGAAACTCTATTTGAGGCATGGGAGCGCTTTAAAGATCTCCAACACCAATGCCCCCATCATAGCATTGAAGCATGGGAGCTTGTACATAGCTTTTACAATGGACTCCAACCGGGCACCAAGCAAATCATCGATGCAACCGCTAATGGAGCCATTCTATCTAAGACACAGGATGAAGCTATAGCCCTACTAGAGGAGATGGATATAACAACCAACAATGGGGCGATGAGAGAGGACATTCTTCATCCTCCTTGAAGCCAACAAGCATTTACGAGGCCAAGGCCGTAGCGGAGCTTTCTACGAAGTCTGACTCTCTCCACAAGGTCGTGGAGAGATTGGAGAAGTTGATCACCGAGCCGCATGGAACTCCCGCCACATCTACACCGGGAGGCAATATGAGCGATTGGCAAGACCAAGCTCAAGTTATGTTCGTTGGAGGAGAGCAAGAAGAGGGTGCTATAGAGCAAGTCGAATATGTTGCAGGGAACACCGGTTATTGGGCCAACCCGGCCATGAGAAATCATTGATCGCTCCGGGATGTGACCCAAAGAACGGTTGTAGTTTTACCGCAAGCGCACGGTATAGCGGCAAGCGGGTTATCGAACACAGGGAGGACGAATGACCGTGCTTGTTCAAATCAACCTGGCTATTCAAGAGAGAAATTTGCCTTTGGCGATCCTGTCACAATCGTCAGACAAAAATGCGGAAATATCAAATCAAATAAAGAACGTCTAGGGAATGGGGAATCCCCGCTACTCACCGTATTTCATAAATGCGGTTTATCGGTATCAAAATTGCTTGAATGAGAATTTGGATGAACTAGTTGCAACTGAATGTAGAACCAAGCTCACGCTCTCGCGCTGTTGCCGGTCTATAGCTATCCTAGGGTTGGGTCCAATCTCTTGCAAACCCTAGCCTAGGAAAGCTCAACATCATCGTCCAATCGCGCACCGAGCCCAATCTCTTGCAAACTCGGTCCATGACCTAGATTGGGATAGTTCCTACCCGTCCAATCTCTTGCAAACGAGTATCGGCATGGAATTGCAACCGGAAATCCTAGTATCGGTCCAATCTCTTGCAAACCGATACTTCGAAAATCCGATTCCAACCCAATTCGGATTTCTAGGGCTTCCTATCAAATTGGGATCCAATCTCTTGCAAATCCCAATTGATATGAATACCTAGCCATCCGTAGTAAATTGATCCCAATCTAATCCTTAATAACAATTCTAGCACAATTTCTACCAATTCATCACAAATATGAAAATGGGCTTGTAGGGTTCATCCCCACGCCCCAAGACGTGGAGACTACTCACAATTCATAGCAAGATCACAAAAATAATCAATGAAATAAGCAATAGAATTCATCACAATATTGAGATATGCAATAAAAATAGAATTTTTAAGGAAAAGAGATGCAAACCAATGGAGTTCTTCAATTAATCCAACAAAATTCCAATCTTAGTCTCCTCTCCAATCACAAGAATAAAGCTAAAGACTAATCTAAAAAGCTGCAAAAAATCTAAGAGAGAGGCTCTCCAAACTAGGGTAAAAACAGGGTTTAAATAGCCCCCAAAATCGTCCAAAAACTGTGACCAAAATACCCCTGCGCAGCCTGTTTTCCGCAGTTTTCGCTACAGGCAGCGCGTCGCACTCGGCCGAGTGACAAAAGTCGCTCGGCCGAGTGAGAAACCCTGTAATTTTCAAGTAAGTCGGGGCCTTCAGGGGTCTCTACTTCGGGGGCGGCTCGGCCGAGTGAGTTGTCGTCACTCGGCCGATGGCTTCATTGTACTCGGGTGGACGGGATTAACCACTCGGCCGAGTGGGTCTTCTGAAGTTCAGGCAGCCGAAAAACAGTAACTTGGATGTTTTGGAAGGGCTTCGTCTGGGTGCCACTCGGGCGGACGGGGTCTCGTCACTCGGCCGATGTGGTCTTCGGTGCTCGGCCGAGTGCACACATAAATCGTGTCTGTTCTGGTCGGCCGAGCAGTGTCTCGCTGGTCGGCCGAGTGGCTCCTCCACTCGGCCGAGTGGGACACAAAAAATGCCCAATCTGCTTGTTTTGGCCTCCTCGTCGCTCCTGCGACGTCCGTTCTTCTTCCGCTCCTCTCCAACAGCAAAACACCCCTCGGGGAGGTCGTTGGTGACCGTCTAGAGTAAGCGCATCTCGAGATCACTCCAAATCGCGCCAAATCACCTGAAATGCGACAAAAACAACAAATCGTGAAAAGCATCGCAATATCGTCGATATATCGTGAAAAACATGATTTGGGCGATCTAAATGGCATGCAAACATGCGTGAAAAAGGTGTAAAATAAGGAGTGATCAATCATCCGGGATTCTCATATGCTAATAATGATGGAGCTTTAAACCCACCACCGCAACAACCTCAAGCTCGGCCTCCACCTCCAAAACCTCAATATCAACCAAGAGGGCCACCACAACAAAGATACCCGCCTAGGCAACAAGCGGGACCAAATAGGCCACCGGGCTATAATCAAGGGTGGAGAGCTCCAAACCCACCACAAGCACCACCGAGGTCGGATCATGAAGCGATGGTGGAAGAATTCATGGTAGAGCAAAAGAAGATAAATGCTAGATTGACGGCTCAACAAAACTCTCTCAATACCGTTGTGGCACCACTAGCAGAGCAACTTGCGTTGCTTAATAAAAACACTCAACAATTACCGGCTCAACCGGAGCCAAACCCACGGGGAAATACCGGCCACATCGACACGATAGTGGCGGTAACTACTATGGGCGGGAAAGACGCTACTCCCACCATGGTTCAAACCAATGAGCCCGTGGAAGAAATTTTGGATGACAAGGAGCCGGCTATTGAGGAGGAGTGCCCAAAAGAGGCAAAAGACGGCGGAAATTCTGAAATTAAGAAGCCACATAAGGAGCGCACCTATATGCCGCCGGTGCCCTTTCCACAACGGTTGGCAAGAGCTAAGATTGAGAAGCGGCTAGCCAAATTTCTTGAGTACTTGCGAGGAGTGAGCTTCAATATCCCTTTCTTGGATGTTATTGTAGAGATCCCGTCATATGCCAAGTTCTTGAAAGACTTGATTTTGGGAAAGAAGAGAAAGGAGAAGATAATGCTTACCGAGCAAGGTACATGGTTCACCCAGAAGGAGAAGGAGCCCATAAAATTCAAAGATCTCAGGAGCTTCCGCATTCCTTGCACGCTTGGAGGAGTCCCACTACAAAAGGCTTTGATAGATTTGAGAGCAAGTGTGAGCCTAATGCCCCTAAGTATGTTTAAGAAATTGAATACGGAGACCGACTTAAAGCCGACAGATATGAGAATACAACTAGCGGACAGTCGGGTCACTAGACCAGTGGGAATTGCAGAGAACATACCGCTCCATGTACCGGGAGGAATTTGCTTGCCGTGCGACTTCGTAATTATGGACATCAAGGAGGAGGGCGATACATCACTAATACTTGGACGCCCCTTCTTAGCCACCGCCGGCGTGACAGTTGACGTGAGAGAGGGCACCTTGTCTTTGAATGTCGGAAACATCGAGGTGGAGCTCCATATTCCTAAAGCAATGAAGCACATGCCTTGGACAGAGGATATCGACTACGTGGACCTCCTCGATGAGGTGATTGATGAATCTATACCACATTCTATTGGTGCCCTACACAATGACGGCTTCGAAGAAGGCCAATCTTCTAGCAATGGAGAAAAGCTGGAGGACCCGCCGGATCATTCTATGGTTGATGACAAAGACGATGCTAATGTCGCAAGAATTAGAGAGCTATGCAAGCTCTCCACGGCCAACAATTTGAAGAAAGCTCCGCTGGACAAGAAAGTATCATCACCGGTGAAGAAAGGAATGATAAAAGCTCAAGCTTGGGGGACTTATCCCCCAACACTACCTATGATGAGGGGGAGACGAGGAATGCCAGCGAACAACAACAATTAAATCCAAGTGGCCTTCCCGGTAAGTTTGACGCGCGCATCTGACATGCGCCGAACATTGCGCACTAAACGAATATCTTAAGGGGTCGAGCTCAATACCTTAAACGAGCGCTTGTCGGGAGGAAACCCGACGATTTTATCTTATTTTAGTTGAATTCTATTTTTGTTTTAGATCTTTTTTAGTGTTTAGAGTCTAGAGTCAATAGAAATCGTGACAACGAGCTCTATTTTTCAAGACAGTAGATGGAGAACGAAGAACCATTTAAATGAAGGATGACCATGGTAAGAGAGAGAGCGCTCCAGGAACGCGCTCAGGCCTCAGAAGAAGGAAGAAACTGACGGGGACGAGAAAAACAGAAAGTGGCGAAAGAACAGAGAGTCGGTACAGAAAACAGCAAGCCACTCGGCCGAGTGAACTTCTCACTCGGCCAAGTGAAGACTCTACTCGGCCGAGTAGGGTAAGATCAGGGCAGATCCTACAGACCACTCTCTATTATTTTCTGTAATTTACAGTATTTATTTGCCACTCGACCGAGTGACTATGTACTCGGCCGAGTGAATTTGATACCCTCCATGCTTCATAATCACTGAGTGGCCTTGCCACTCGGCCAAGTGGAACTTGTCCATTCGACCGAGTGGGAAAATCTACTCGGCTGAGTTGTAACTATAGGGAGATTTTCGAATTTTTTTAACATAGTGTCACTCGGCCGAGTCGCCAAACTTTATATACTCAGCGCCCATGGGCCCTGATCCCAACATGCTCAAATTTCCCAAACCTCTTCGACTCCCTTTCGCCCGAATCCCGTTCCTCCTCGCCCGAGCCACCCATCGTCGGTCGACCGCCGCCCCACGCCGGTCACCGACGACGCTCCGACGACTTCTGACGCCGGCACTGTCGCCCCCTAGACGCACACCCCCATTTCCCTTCCCTAATTCATATTTCTTCTCCATTTCTCCAAATCGTAAGCCCATTACGTTCAAAATCGAAATTAATTCTCATATATATCTATCATTCCTTAACTTCCCCAATATATATTAATATTCATTGCTGATTTGATTATTTGTGTTTCAGTCTAGCTTGGAGGAGCTTGGTGGAGATTCAGGATGCCTTGGATCTTCACGGAGGAGGTGATTCTTCGCACACTACACTTTTTAGCTCTCGCGTCGTGCTCAGATATACTCGTTTCACATCTTCAGCACTTCGCACTTTGTTTGTAGGCACGACTCACGGGCCACATGCCCCCACGTCTTAGGCCACGCACTCGGACGCCCGCTTCCAAGCGAAAGAGGTCAGGCGATCCTGGACCCTCTTCTGCTAGGGTGGGCTCCCCTCCACCTAGCCCGCCACCACCCACACAGCCGCCTCCTACCCCACCCATTCCACCACAGGCACAACCCGCCTCCGCTATCAATGCGATTGGGATTACGTTCAGAGATGACTCACACCATGCCAAATTTGAGCGTATCTCCCATCGCTCGATCGTACCGTCTAGGTTTCCACACCTTGCTTATTTAGAGCGCCTAGGCGTACTAGAGGGGCTGCTCCAGTTGTATGACAACATGGGGTGGCGTGATTTCTTGTCGGTGTCGATGGACACTTATATCCACCCGAAACTAGAGGTCATTAGTTCTATTTCCAGGACCCCTAGGGGATGCTCCTTTAGACTGATGGATCAGGAGTGCGAGATCACTTTCGATATGCTTAGAGCATTCTTCCAGTGGCCCCCTGTCCTAGACCCAGACCGAGCTTACAGCCCCACGCACATCCCACCGCCGTCATTCGACACACACGCTTTTTGGACACGTATCACGGGATCACCCCTCGCCTTTGACCCTAGTCGGGCCAAGGCCTCCGCTATCCTCCACCCATGCCTCCGCATTGCACAACACCTTATGGCGACCACTTTTCTTGTGAGGTACGAGCCCAGGACGTTGTCGACTCCAGAGCTCTAAATGCTCTATGCGATGACACGATCGAGGGTCTTCGATAGAGGTAGCGACATTTTGGTCCTCGCCGTCGAGATCGATATCGCTAGTTGGTACATCGACCGCATCATTATTTCTGTCAGTGCTCGGACGCCTATCTGTTGCGACGGTCTGATTACCCTCCTGGCCCTTTTGTGCGGAGTTGACCTCTCTGCTGGCTTGCTTAGACCTCCGGGCCCCATCTCACTTTCCATAGATGTTATGGCCCGGATGAGGATGTTGCGTTCTCATGGTCGGCACCACTGGGTGTGGCTGCACGGTCCTTTTGGTGCGGATTACGTGGTTCTCCCGAGCCCTGCTCAGACACATATCGGACCCTCGGGTGGGGAGTGGATTCCAGCTATGGATCTCCTCATCCCTGCCGCATATGTGCTAGAGCCTGAGGGCGCACAGAAGGAGCCCCACCTTCCACCCCTTGACCCCGTGATAACTTAGCCTGCACCAGATCAGTCTGCACCTCTCGACACCTCAGTCCACACGTCTGTCAGTGTCGGGAGCACTTTAGCTGAGTCCACCCATACCACCACCACCACTGTGCCCATGTCCATAGATCTCATTTCTGCGGTGAGCCCCGAGCGCCCTACCACCATAGTTGAGAGCGGCGAGCCTTCTTTTGCCTTCGCAGTGGAGACCCTTTCCAGTTTCTTGTTTTCGACTTCTAGGGAGTCATTTTCTGCACACTTCACGATCTCCCCAGCCGTCGACTCTTCGGTCTCCACTGTCATTTTCTTCTCAGAGAGTGTCTGACATCTGTCCCACGTCTGTGTCACTGACCTCTCTGCTCGCCTCATCGTCCGTCACCACTTCAGCTTCTGCTGCTGCTCCATCCTCTTCGACCATTCCTGCGTTTCAACCTCCCACAGTGACTGAGCATCACTTAGTGAGCACAGCAATACAGTACCACCCCACTGTTGCACCTATCCTTTACGGTAGCCGTGCAAGACAGCCCCGTTCTTCACCAGTACGACCCTCTGCTCCACCTCCCCCCCCCCCCCCCCGACACCCTAGTTCAGAGCCTCCGTGCTCTAGAGGGGGCAGTCAGTGGACTTAGAGGAGATTTTCAGGCTCTCTCTGCTACTGTCAGTGCTGTCCAGACATGTGTCGCTATACTTCCTGGTATTCAGGCTTGCCTGAACCAGATTCTTGCGCGACTGCCTCAGCCACCCATCCCCACACAGCAGTCTCCACGACCACCACCTCCACCACAGGACGGTGCTGGTGCACCCCCACCTACCTAGGCACACACTGGATGCCTTCCATACTTTTGATGCTGTTTCGATGTATGTTTTGAGCCTGCTGATTTTGCACCCCTCCCACACACATGTTTAGGTCACTTTTTGTTCATATCTGTCTATATCATTTTGGGAGAGAGGGAGTATTTTTTTGGGGACACGTACATGGTACCATTTTGATCTCTGCATGCATCGCTTGCATCCCATCACATTTTTTTCTTTATTTCATTTTCATTATGCATGCCTCCTCACCCACCCCACCCATATCTGTCTCTCGGTGTGTCACACTTTGCACATTGAGGACACCATGCACTTTATCTTGGGGGAGTGAGTTCTCACGCATTTTTATTTTTGTCACCTTTTATTTTTTTATTTTCCCACATTTCTTTGCTTTTACACTTATTTTCACCCACTTTTTCGTTTTTTATTTTTCTTTCATGCATCACGTTTTTTTTATACTTTTTGAGTGTGCTGCATTGTTCAGTAGTTTTTATCTTCCTTTTATCCTTATTTCTTTTATCCTTTTTGCTAGAGATGAATTTTCTATGATGACGACGACGTGGTATTAGCTTATCTCTATATGCATATTATCTTGTCATGCCATCATTTTTATTTCAGATATCATATGCTATGTCTTGCTATGCATTCGAGATAGTAACCCGCACTTTCATGTATGAATATGGATGAAATTCTTCTATTAGCTGAGTCTGATAATTCATAAGTATACTCTTCGTAGAAAACACATCAAGCTTCATGCATTGATTTCCTATATTTAGAGCACTGCTTTGCTATCTTATATCACTTCTTATTGCATGAAAACTGTACGCTTCACTTTCAGGTTGATTGAATGTATACTAGGTTGATATAACTGGATTAGTTTACTTTCTGAGATTAAACTGAGTAGATTACATTACTCTGCTGAAAGTTGTCGTGCACATTTTATAGAGTGAATCGAGTGTTACATATTTTTCTTTCTCCACATATCTTGTGCATTATTTCTATACTGAAAATCATTGGTGAAACTCCCTTTAGCGAATCTTATATTTGCATATTCCCCTACTATAAAAGATCAATGCTCCAATACCCCAAAATAGAAAAGAAAAAAATATTCTTGTATATCTCTATCTTTTGATTTGGGATCACGGTTGTATATATATGATTGAAAAAAAAGAAAAAGAAAAAGAAGAAAAGAGAAAAGAAGTTCATACATGATCCCACTTCATATTCTTTCTCTCTTTCCCCCCTCTTTTGTTTTTATTTTTTTGGAGTTTCAAAAATGGGGAATATACTTATTGATGAATTTTATGCCACCACGCTTATAGATAAGCTTGGGGGAGAGGATCCAATGATGTGTGAGAGAGTGACTACTTGTCTGTGCATGACAACCTAAGCTAGGTAATTTTCTATACTCGGCGAGATTACTAAAAGTTTTACGAAATCCAGGAATTGAAACTTAGCACGCATCTCATGAAAACCACTCCTTTCTATTCTTATTGCTTCATATTGTGTGATGCTTCTTATACTCCAAGTAGAATGCAATCAATTGAAAAGTGTGTGGTCTATGATTATGTATACCGCTTTAGATGCTTCAGACGATGCTAATTCTAGAATGATTCCATATTTCATACTATTTTGATATTCTTGGGTTTCTATGTCGAATGCATCCCTATATGATTTTGATATCGAGATAAAAATCCTTGGCATGTGTTTTATATTCGCCGTATGCTATTTGAGTAAGCAAATACACGTCCTGAGAAAACGATCTAGCACCTCCCTCTTTGTTTTCTTTTCTATCTTCTTTTTCCTTTTCCTTATTTTTACCCATCGGGTTCGCCTTTTACTCATCTTCCTCGCGGACGAATAAGAGGTAAGCTTGGGGGATTTTGATCACTCCTTATTTTACACCTTTTTTCTGCATGTTTTCATGACGTTTTGATCGCCCATATTACGTTTTTCATGATTATTCGACGATATCGCGATGCTTTTCACTATTTCTTGTTTTTGTAGTATTTCAGGAAATATGGAGCGATTTGGAGCGAAAATGAGATTAAAGGAGTTTCACGCACTTTGGAGTGTCGCCCACGGTTGGAGGAGTTATCAGCAATAGAGGATGAGCGAAAGAAGAAGGAATTCCATAGGATCGACGAGGAGGCAAAAAGGAGAAGAAAGGAGCCAAGATACAGCACATTCGGCTGAGTAGACTACTCACTCGGCCGAGTAAAATGGATATGCACAGCAAATTTTCAGCGTTTACTCGGCCGAGCAAGGAAGTCCTCTCGGCCGAGTGAGAAAGATCACTCACCCGAGTGGTACAGAGAATTCGTCCAGAGAAGCTCCCAAGTTACTGGAATTTCCGAGGAAGCCACTCGGCCGAGCATGATTGCTCACTCGGCCGAGTGAAGAGCTCACTCGACCGAGTCACCCTGAGAGACAGACCCCTGAAGATCACGAACTCTCTGTTTTTTGTCAGGCCCGTCACTCGGCCGAGTGACATGAGCCTCTAGGCCGAGTGACCCTCTCCGACTGCTGCTAGGATTGCGAATTCTGGGCTGTGCAGGGGGCAGTTTTGTCACGATTTTTTGGACGATTTTGGCTTGTATTTAAACCTAGTTTTAGACCTAGTATTAGGAGAGACTTGAACTATTTTTAGATACTTCTATTATATTTTTACGGCTATTTTTTTGTGAAATCTCAGCTGGAGATCATTGGCGACAACGTTGGTTTGTTCTTTCTTGCTAAAAAACTCTTTTTTATGAATTGTTTCTTCTTTGCAATGAATTGTGCTATGATCAATTGCTATTTTTCTGAGATTTTCATGATGATTAGTGAGTAGTTCCATCGTTATAGGGCATTGGGATGAACCCTATGGACCCGATCTTTGAATTGTGATGAATTTATAGATTTGTTGCTAGAATTGATAATGGTTAGGTTGTGATTGATTTATTACGAGTAGCTAGGAATTCATATCGATTGGGATTTGCAAGAGATTGGGTTCCAATTGATATGAAGGCCTAGATATTCGATTTAGATTACTAATTGAAATTCTATAGATTTGGTTTGCAAGAGATTGGACCAAAGCTAGGATTTTTAATTTTAAATCTATACTAATATTCGTTTGTAAGAGATTGAACGAATACGAACTATCATAACCTAGATCGTAGCTCGAGTTTGCACGAGAGTGGGCTCGAGATGCGATTGGACGATGATGTCGATCTTTACGCTAGTGGCGTAGGGTAGAGTTTGCAAGAGAGTGGGCTCTATTCTAGGTGTGCTATAGACCGGCAATAGCGCGAGAGCATGAGCTTAGTTCTACATTAAGTTGTGACTAGTTCACCTATATTCAAGCTTAGCAACAATGAAATTTATGATTCACAAGGATAAGAAACGGTCCGTAGTGGGGATTTCCTATCCCTAGACGCCTTTATTATATTGAAATTTTCTTACTATTTGAACGATTGTGACAACAACATCAAAACTATTCGTGTTCTCTTGATAGCTAGGTAATCAAAGTAGTATACTGTCATTTGTCCTCCATGTGTTCGATACCCGCTCGCCACTACACCATGCGCTTGCGGTAAGGCTACAATGCGTTTTCTGGATGTATATCCGGGCGCGACCAGATGTCAATCCTAGCTGGAGTATTTGCAGTAGGGATGTGTGATCTGACAATCTTCTGGTTGTCAGTAAATGAGTTCGGTAATTAGTGAATATTGTTCTGTTTGTGGAGGATCTTCATGATCTCATCTTCACATTGTTTCGTTACCGAATCATAGTGGGTCAAACTTTTTGTATCCCACGTTATAATTTGCTTCGTGCCAGATTTTCCAGTATCTGGGCCTATTTTGGAGAAACTCGTCCATTAAAATCACAGTCTTCAATATGTGCCTTAAATACGTCCCCTGTTTGGGGTTCTAGGTATCTTATAATTGAGAGTGAGTCAAACCATACATAGATATCTAGGCGACGTTGAGGACCCATATTTGTCCTCTGTGGTGGTGTGATGGGGATTTAAGCTGTGCAACCGAAGATTCTCTAGTGAGAAATGTTCGGTGGCATTCCATATGCAAGTTGCATTGGAGACTCTGACCTCCAGTGGGTCTTTTTTATTTACGATGCAACATGCAGAATTTGCATGTCCCCATGCATCCACCGGTAATCGGGATTTCATTAACAATGGACGTGCAATCCATTAGAGTCTATTTATCAATGGCTCTGCCGACCCATTTTGGGTATGAACATGCGTCACTGTATGTTCATTTTCTATTCCTGTTGCTTGGCAGTACTCTTGAAATGACTAGAAGGTAAATTCTCTAATATTAACATACTTATTTTCTTTATTTGATTGTCTAGAAAATGTGCCCGCAACATTATTATTTGTGCCAATAGCTTTGGAAAAGCTAAGTTGCAGGTCGGTAGGAGACACACATATGGATATTTTGAGGATGTCTTTATCAGTACCTTGGAGTACCGAAATAGCCCACTAGGGGGTGGATATGTCCACATCAATCTCCTTATTTTATTTTGAGGAAGCATGGCGATTCTTTTTGTCAGATTTTAATAGAGATGGCCTTGTAATTTGTTTTCCCTTATAGCAAGGGATGCGAGGGAATTCTTCCTTTTGACGAATCTTCTGGTTTTTCAAGTCATACCCATATGATAAGATGTTGTGCATGATCACTGATCCAGGGTGGCCATGTCTATCATGCTAGAGTAAGAACTTGGCTGATGTCGGGCACTTCAGGTGCTCCGTTAAATCCGTTTCCTCTCTCCAAATCTTTGTATGGTAGAGGCCTGTTGAAAGGCTATCAAAACGTTCAAGTATGGATTTTACTCCTTTTTCTTGAGACGTTACATACAGTAATTTGTTTTTCATTTGCATTTGTTGTTTTCAAGTGGAATCCGTTGAAACAGATGTCCTTTAAACTTAGTAAGTTTCGGTTGTAATTCAGAGAGATTAGTGCATCCTTTATTTTTGTGTCATTTGGGAGCAACAGAGTTGCGTTCCCAGAACCTTCAATATGGCCCTCATATTGGGCTTTAATTTGAAGGGTTGTATGTGTCTATTTATTGTCTACTAATTAGTTATGAGAGTAGTTCATCTATTGAAAGAAGAATCATATAGGCACATTTACAGAAAAACATTTTCATTCAAAATCAAATTACATAATTCAAAAAGCTCTCATAACATGAAATGGTCTTAAAACAAGTAGCTAAGATAAAAATAGAAGGCTAATCAAGCAGGTCTTCATTTTCGAAGTCGTCAGCTGTAAACTTGACTGGAGCATCAGATGTAACGGCCTGTTTTCATTAACACAACTATCTATGTGTTTAACCTATTTTCGATTTTTTTAAAACTATTTTATAATGGTTCGTCAAGAGTTTTGCGATTTCAAAAAATTCTTATAAAAATGTTTTGAAGTATCAGACTAGTTATGAAGTATTTTAGTAAGTTCAAGTTTCATCAAATACCTCTAAATAATTTGATAAAAATTCATTTTCAATTACTACCGTTTTGGCTTAATGAATTAATTTTCTATGCAAACATCATCAAAACATTTTCAATCTTCTACGGTATTATTCTATGATCATTTAGAGCTCCCCACATTAATTTCGTAATTTTCTGAAGTCAAATCAATAGAGACCCCGCAAACCCGCTTCCTAAACATTTTAGCCTAAAACTAGTATTTCCTAGCCCAAATCCCGAAACGGGTCTCGTATTCGCGATTCTCGCGACGATACGATCTCGTGGGTATGTTTTCGTAATTTTTCGGACACGTTTACTAGTAGAGGCAAAATCGTAATTTCGCTACAAATTTTACTAATTACCGCCACTAATTACCCTACCAAATTACTGATTACCTATCACTAATTACCATTTAAATTATTTTAACCTAACATGTGTTTCACACCCACACACTTTCTACGGTCAGTCTACACTAATCACCTAACCCTATAAATTACCTACCTAAAATCATTAAAACCATTGACTAAAAATTAATTAGTTTAATGCTATATTAATTTATAAAACCCTAAGATTTCTCTCCCTCTCTCTTCCAGTTTTATTCCCGCAACTCTCTCCCCTACACTCACTCACTCACACACCCAGCGGTAAACACACGCACACACAGCTCTCTCTACTCTCCAGCTCTCTTCCCTCGTTCACCATGCACACCCCCTCATCGGCGGCCCTCACCGTCGTTCGCCGTTCCCCTCAGCATCGCCACCGCCCCGCTTCGACCTCGCCTCCACCCCAGTGAGCACATACGACGCCGAACAACCCCCGGAGCAACCACGCCGCGCCGCCGCGCTCTCGCTTCACTTCGACGCCTACGAGGCCTATGCCATCACCGTAGCCCCGCAGCCACCCTCGCTCTCCGTACAACGACGACCCAACGCCCGAGCTCATCACCATGCTCAGCTCGCCGTCGCCGTCTCCGACGCCACGCGAGTCGCCTCTGTCCCACAGAAGCCCCCGCCACCTCTGCCCGCCTGCGAGAGCCCGCCGGCGAACTCCAAGCGCCTGGAGCACCCGAGGCTGCTGCTCCGCCCCCCTTCATCCTCGCAGACCCCGAGATCCGCCGCCTGGAACTGTTGCTCGCCGTCACCGCCCTCGACAGCTCCGCCCCGACGAAGCCGCCGCCTAGCTCCGCCCCGGTCGCCGTCGCCACCAATGACACGCGAGGAGCTCCTCGCTGCGAAAGGGTGAGAACGAAAGAAGCGTATACGTAAACGTATACGTATGAGTATATACGAATATATGTATATAAATATTAAGTATATAATATGTTTTGTAATGGACTTAATAGTTTAAAATTAATAATAAAAATATAAGCATCAGAAAAATATGAGACTAGGCTCAGAAAATCAGAAATGACATTCTGGACCCAATCGCACTAGTTTCATCACAATCAGACGCTTAGTTTTTCCAGAATTAATTTTTAGCCTAAAAGTTAAATAGGTTATTTTCATTTCAAAAATCAGTAGCTTGTTATTTTCACGTAAACTGATATGTGATAAAAATATATGTTATAGTACTATTCGAGACGGTCATTTTGACAGCTCATTTGCAATTTTTCGATACAGATTGCATCCAGAAGAAATTATTGAATAATTACATACTTAATTAAAAACTAGTTTTTAAATCTATTTTGAACTTTTAAAATATAGAAATTACTATAAGCTTTCGAAAAATATTTTCTCTTACAGTAAAATTATTTTTATCATATTTAGCCTATATAAAAATTTAGAACAATTTTCGACAATGTTTCAATCAGTTTAAAAATCGAAACGATCAAATTAAATAGATAGAAAATTGGGTAACCTGTAAGTAATGATTTCTTGTGTTTGCAGGTACCAATTCTCGTGCACTAACATCTTTATAAGCTCTAGCTCCAACCTCGTCTTACTACGACGATCTCGATGGTAAGTTACTCTAGTTCTAACTGTAGAAATCTGGACAGTGTACTCGTATGAACTTAGGACATGACTTCTAGTCTCAGAACAGTTATTGACCTGAACAGATGACTAGAGACCTAACTAAATAGGAAACGAATCAACTGCAGAGCAACTTTGACTTGAACGTACGACATCGCTAACTTTCAACTCAGATGGTTGTAGTACATGACCATCTACTTGGGTAAACTATGTACTAATTAAAAACCGCATGCTCGAAGCATGGATCGGGTGTAAGTCACAATTAATTCTAAAAAAATTAAGATAGTATATCTTATGGAATTACCGCATGCTCGAAGCATGAATCGATATCATAGTTGTTGGACTTCAAAGCATTTCTCAGGACTGATATTCTCTATTGAGGCTTCTGCCTTGACTTTTCAGCAAGTAAATACCATATATATGTATTTGTTGTACACATTGTTGGATGTATTGATGTACACATTGTTGGATGTACGAAATGATGGGCCTATGAGGTTATACGGATACGAACATGGATACGGATACGAATACCGATACGGTTGTAAATATATAATGTGATACAACACGGGTTATGGGATAGTCTTGAGCTACAAGTGTGCGGGAGTGACCGGGTCCACCCTTATTTGGTAAGCTGTACCATCACTCTGCAGGGGATGGTAGGTAGATATTCCGCGAGTTGCTCCGTGGGATGGGTGCACTTCTGGTTGCATATCGTGCCCTCGAGCTAAAATTGTTGCACTAGATTGATTGATACCAGGGCCCATGAGGCCATATTGATACCAATACTGGTATAAACATTGGACTATGATAACACACGGGATACATGGTAGTCTTTGTAATGCCCTGCTAAGCTACTGCACAAGTACTAGGGGGTGAATAGTACTTTAAAATAATTAAGAGGATAATTCCTAATTATCTTGCAAACTCTACCAATTAATGCGGAAATGCGCAAATGTAAATAATGACAACCAAGAAACAATCGCAAACACACGATGTTAATGGGTTCGGATCCACCCAAGTCTCCCCGACTTGTTTCCGGTGATCCTACGTCCCAACCACCCGGATCCCCTCCGGATACTTGAGTTAGAAACCCTAACTTAAGATTTGCACTATGAAATACTTGTGAAAAACCTTCACAAAGTCAAATCATACACAAAGAAAATTGTGACTCCCACAACCCGGGATCACAAACAAACTCTCACAACCGAGAGTGAATCACTTACAATATCAATGTAAAATGAAATAGAAATGCTTACCACAAAATACCTATGCCTTGAGTAAAACTTACGATTTAGGGCAAAACGGATTTTGGGGAAGATGACGAGGCACCAAACCCTAGCTCCAAGTAGATGACCATCGATGGAGAGCTATGAGGTTGTTGGTGACCTAGAATCAGGCTCACAATCAATGAATCTCTCTTTTGAAATAAGAGTGAGGGAGAGATTCTTAAAAGGAAATGAATGAGCGTTAATGAGATTGAATGCTTTCTCTTTGATCTCTAAACTTCTCCTAAAATCAGCCTTGAGTGCAATGAATGCAGCACACCAAGTATATATAGGTTAGAGGAAAGAGAGAGAGAAAAACGTTTCAATTAAAGCTCCAACGGCTCTATTCTGAACCAAACTAGTCGGTCAAAGAACAACCACTGACCGACTAGTTCATCAACTAATCGGTCGGTCAAACAGCATGAACCGACTAAGAGGTGAACAGTGAATAGATGAAGTTTCAGACTTAAAGAACTAGTCGGTCCAAGAAGACTTGCCAACCGACTAGTTTCACAACTAGTCGGTCGGTGAGTGAACTTAGACCGACTAAGAGATAAAACAAATATCTGAGTACAAATTGATTTAGTCGGTCCAAGAACAAATGTTGACCGACTAGTTCATCAACTAGTCGGTCGCCAAATGTACATATACCGACTAACGATAAACAGTAACTTGGCATGTACAGGAAAAGCTCAACTAGTCGGTCTAAGAAGCATCACTGACCGACTAGTTCACCAACTAGTCGGTCGGTGAGTCAACGTAGACCGACTAACTGTAAACAGTAAAGAGCTTAGAATTGAGAAGGCAAAACTAGTCGGTCCAAGAAGCATTGCCGACCGACTAGATCACCATCTAGTCGGTTGGTTCTTCTTCTTGAACCAACTAACATGCACAAGAAGTCGCGAAACGAAGCGCGATGCTTCGGGAAAGTTCGTATGCACTTCTACTAAGATCCTAGATCTAAGATAGGAGCGTTATGAAGATTAAAACGTAAGACCTACTCAAGGCTTAACATTCTACCGAACGAAGCTAAAAGACTATAAATAAAACTTGACGAATCGTCTTCGAAAGCTTCGATCCGAATCTTCATGACTTCAATAATGGTCCAAAAGCTTCAACGAAGCTTTAGGCATACGATCACGCGCTTTGAGAAGTCTCGACCCGTCGCTTTGGATGTTCATATGAATTTGGCGACGATCTCCATAATTGCGCTCACAAAGTGTTAGTTCACGATATATTTATGTTTGTTCATCATACAAAATCAAATCCGGGGAGTCCAATATCCAACATTCTCCCCCTTTTTGGTGATGACAAACCAACATAAATAATAATCGAAAATAATGATTCAAATGAAATTTACTTACTCCCCCTGCATTGATGACACGTTAATTCCAAATCAAGCAGACGAGTAAAGAATAAAATGCGGATCAAATATTGAAATATCGGATTTGAAATCCATTTTTATATCTTAACTCCCTCTGAATCTAACATATCAAATTAAATTCTTGGAAAAATGCTTAAATTATCATTTAGCTCACCGTCATTATTATATCTCTCCCCCTTTGGCATTAGCAAAAAGAGTGGGAGGAGATCAACGACAACAACAATGGCTTCAAATAAAAGCACGGGAGTCGTAGAATACGACGACGGTCCAAATGACACCAAAGGAAAATACGAAGTAAATCAAAGCGTGTCAATGAGACCATAGTCGAAAATCGATAAATAAAATCATCAAAACTCAAATTAATTTTATGAATTGAGTTAAGGAATATACTCTCCAATATCAACATTCTTGGTTAAATTAGTGCATGGAAAACAATTCTATGTTTTCATAAATTGAATTCTATTTAACCAAGTATTATCGTCGAGCGATGAAATCAAACATCAGAGACATAAAAAGATTATATAATGTGCACAAGAGAATGAAATGTCAACATCGATGTATATATATAAGGGTAAATGACACTAAAATACCCCAACGTTTGGGGCTTTGTCAAGTATATACCTTATCGTTCACTTTGGTAAATTTTGATACCCAAAACTCATTTTTGCTAACGGGGGACTTTTTTTGTAACGTTGGACCGTTATGCCCCTGAACTAAATAAAAGGGTAACTGATTTGATGTCGATGCTTAACCGTGCAACGAAGGAAGCCGCGGCAAATGCTAGGGGGAAAATTGGGGGAAAGATCAGGAATCCATGAAATTGAAGAGAAATCGCGGGCATGAAGGTCATCAGAAGCAAGAGGGCCGGAAGAGGGGCTGCTGGTGGGCGTGGCTAGAAGAAGCTTGAAGAGAGGTGAAGAAGATTGTGATAAAGCTCACGATGGTGAGTAATTTTTCTTTTTTTTGGAAATATGTGTAAATTTAAAATGGGAAATGATTTATCTGTATGGATTATGTTAAAATTTCAGATGCTTGGAAGATTATGCTGTTGATTGGTCGAAGCTAGATGAAATAGAGTAAATTGGAAATTTGTAGGTTAGCTAAATTGGAAATTTTCAGATGCATGGGAAGTATGTTAATTAAAGCACAGATGATGTAAGTAGTTAGCTAAGTAGTAGAATTTGCCAAGACTTAAAGAAATTAGCAACATTCAACTGCTTGATGCTGGGAGAGTAAATTTTTGAGTAAATTAGAAACATTGAACTGCTTGATCATTGAGTAATATTTTTCAATAATTAGATAAGATAATTATGCTAATTATGGAATATGCAACATGCAACATGGTATATGTGACACAATGAGTACCCTGCTAATTGGCAACATTCAACAGAAGCAATTATATATGTGCACAATAATTTCTTATGCTAAATTATGCATATTATACACCTTGTTAAATTGTTTTTTTTTACAGAGCCACAAAGTTAATTTGAAGATACATCATGGGGGACTGCTGAGACTTGGTTATCAAGGGGGTTATGAGGGTGGGCAGCAGGTATTTTACACAGACTGTGTTGTTGGATTGTTGTCATTGGACAATATAAAAATGCTGATAAAGGAGTTGGGACATAAAGGAAGGTGCTTCATATACTACAAGCCTTGGAGAAAGGATTTTAGTTGGTGCATGAGGATAGATGATGATGAGAAGGCATCAACAATATTGAACTTGCAGGGGAGTAGAACTGTTGACTTGTATGTTGCACATGAACTTGAAGGGCAGCAAATAGAAGATAGTTACACTGCAAAATATGGCATTGTTGACTTGACTGAGTCAGAAGGGGAGGACATAGATGGTAGGAATAAGGCTGGAAGGGGAAGGAGGAGGGAAGCAGAGATTCATTTTGAACATGATAATGTATGTCCATCTTCAGTACCAAATGAGGAGGGAAGCACAGAGGAAACTGTTAAGGGAAAGGAGGCTGAAACTTGGACAAGTATGATGCAAACTGCAGACTCATATGTTGCTGAAATGTGTGAGGAAATTGATGTTAACCCCAGCTGTCCATACTCACTACAAACTGATTTTGATGAGGCACTGGATGAGGCAACAGGACATATAGAAAAAGACCAGTTGGATGAGGGACTGGCTGAGGCAACAGTGCAAACAGGACATAATGAAAAAGAACAGGTAGATGAGGGAATGGCTGAGACAACAGTACAAACACAAGAAGATGAGCCAACAGAAGAGGCAACATTACATAAAGAACAAGAGCTATTAGTTGAAGCATTAGATGAGCCAACAGAAGAGGCAGTAACAGAGCAGGTAGATAAGGAGCTGGAGGAGGGAACATTACATAAAGAACAAGAGCAATTAGCTAAAGCATTAGATGAGCCAACAGTTGATGAAGCATAATGTTGCATGAAGGGTTCACTGCTGGAGCCACCACAAGAAGATAATGATGAGCCAAGGGCCACTGCAACAGAGGGGACATCACCAATGGATGGAGTACATGGAGAACACAACAATGAGACAGGGAGTGAATTTGACTATGAACCTACAGATGAGGATGATGCAGATGATGAATACAATGATGAGTCAAGGGCCAATGCAACAGATGGGACATCACCAATTGATGGAATACAGGGAGAAGACAACAATGAGTTAGAGACTGATTCTGAATATGAACCTACAGATGAGGATGATGCAGATGATGAAGGTGGAAGCAGTGAAGATGATGTAGGAGTGGTGGATGAAATAATGGCTGAAGAAGATGCTGAATTAACTGTGCATCCCAGACATAGGAAGACTGATGGAATGCATGTATATGGAGGCCCTGAATGTGAACCACAAAATGAATGGGCAACAGATTCAAATGACTCTGATGTGATTAGGAGCATGCAAGGCAGTGAAGATGAGATGCACATCAGAGGGGGACATGTTGTTCAGAAGGTGGATTTGGATAACCCTCAATTGGATGTTGGCATGAAGTTTGCCACACCAAATGAATTTAGGGAGTTGTTGAGGGAGCATGCCATTAGAAATGGCTATGACTTTACATTCAAGAAGAATGAGGGCTGGAGAATAAGTGTAGAATGCATTAACAAGTGTGGTTGGGTGTGTTCAGGATCAGGGGATAGAAACAAAGAGACTTTTATAGTGAAGAAGCTTACAAAACATGTAGAGTGCCATGTTGTTAGGAGCAATTCTCAAGTGACCTCCCCATGGATTGCCAAAAAGTATGTTGAGCACTTCAAAGACCAACCCCAGATGCCAATTCATGTGTTGAGAAAGTTTCTGAGTAGAGACTTTGTCCTTGACATTAAGCAAGATAACAAGTTATACAGGGCCAGGAGATTTGCAAATGCATATATTGAAGGATCTTACAAGAAACAGTTCAAACAACTGTGGAACTACTCTCATGCACTTTTGCAGAGGAACCCTGGGACTTATTGCAAGATTAGGACAAGGCCAAGTGAGAATGAGGATGAACCCATTTTTGATGGAATTTTTATCACATACCCATGTCAGTTCAAGGGTTTCGAAGATGGATGTAGACCTTTCATTGGCCTGGATGGAACTTTCTTGAAGACAGAAATTGGAGGAGTGTTGTTGAGTGCAACCAGTCGTGATGGGAACAATGAAATGTTTCCACTGGCCTTAGCTATTGTCACAAATGAATCTAAAGACACATGGACTTGGTTTTCAACGTGCTTGCTTGAGGCTCTTGATGTTAACAATGATCAGCAGTTCACATTCATTTCTGATAGACAGAAGGTACAGTTACTACTTACTATGTATACTGCATTACATGAATACAAGCAAGTTTTTATGACTAGAATTGTGGTTTTTTACTTGGTTTTTTCTTGCAGTAATTGAATACTGCAGTAATTGAATACACTTACTACACTTACTTGGTTTATTACTACATTTCTAAATGTGGTTTTTTGTGTAGGGATTGTTGGAGACATTTAAAGATATATTGCCTACAGCACACCACAGATTTTGTGTAAGGCATATCTATGAGAATTTCAGAAAGGAGTTCAGGCCAATGATATATAGAAAGTTGTTATGGAAGATTGCAACAGCTTATGTTGAAGAAGACTGTGTAGCTGGCATTGAGGAATTCTATAAGACCTCTCCTGAAGCTGTGAAGTGGCTATGTGGGGGTGAGGATGGAGGCATGGTGTAGATGTTACTTCACAGATGATAGTTGTTGTGATTTACTAGTCAACAATATTTCTGAATCTTTTAACAAGTTTATTTTAGAGGCTAGGGATAAACCTATCATAACATGCTTAGAAATGATTAGGAGGCAGTTAATGATAAGGTTTCAAAAGAAGAAAACAAGTGCTGCCAAGTGGAGTGCAGAGACATGCCCTAGGATTCTTGAGAAAATCTTGAAGTTCAAAAGGAAATGTACTACTCTTCATGTGGTGTATGCTGGTGAGGGGCAGTATGAAGTAAGAGCAGAAAATGGTGTATACACTTTGAATGTGATGACTAAGACTTGTGATTGTAGATATTGGGATAGGACAGGGATCCCTTGCATTCATGCATGTGCAGCATTGATGGCTAAAAATAAACATCCTGAAAATTTTGTTCATAGATATTACACAAGGACTACATATTTGCAAGCATATGCATGCATGATCTCACCCATTCCAGATTCAAGATTTTGGCCTAAGTCTACTTACTCAGAGTTAGTGCCCCCAAAGTTTACCAAGCAGCCTGGGAGGCCTGCCAAGAAGAGGAAAAGAGGTCAGTTTGAAACTGGGTCTAGCTCAAGCCAACTTTCTAGAAAGGGTCAGACCCAAACATGTCAAAAGTGCCAAGAAGTAAGGCACAACAAGAGGAGCTGTAAGAATGCAGTTGTACCTAAGCCATCTACAAGTACTGGTCTACATAGAGGCAGGCCATCAGCTCAAACTAAGGAGCTTAGCAAAGAGGGTCAGCCAGATTTTTTGTCATTGTTGATGAGTGCTGGGATCAATGTCATGGGTAGAAGGCCAAGCCCAATTGTCCACCAGGTTCCTCCAGCTGTGAGTTATATTTTTTTACATGAGTCATAATTAAATGCAATTTTCCTCATGCAGTACACATATTGATACAATATTGAATATATCTGTCCATCAGGTTCCTCCAAAGAAGCAATGCAAGAGGCACATATGTGCAAGAAAAAGGGTTCCTAGCAATATTTCTGTTGGGGATGGCTGTAGTGTGCCACAACAATTTCTTCCTCCCCATCAGCAAAGCCAGAGGCACAGCAGTGCAAGAAAAAATGTTAGTAGAAATATTTCTTTTGTTGATTGATGTAGTGTATATCATCCACATTTTCTTCCTCCCCAGCAGCAAAGCCAGAGGCACAACAGTGCAAGGAAAAATGCAACTAGAAATATTTCTACCACAACAGTGCTTGCTCCCCAGCATCAGGGCCAGAGGCACATGAGAGGAAGAAAAAATGTTCCTAGCAATATTTCTACTGGGGATGGATGTAGTGTGCCTCAGCTTCAGGTATATCAAGTTGTAATTTCAATTTTATCCTATCCTACTTGTTTAGTTTAGGCATATTTAACTGCAGTATTCAATGTGCAATCTTCATTACAGCCACTTCCACCACAACAAGGCCAGATGCATAGAGGAGGTAGGAAGAAGTCAAAATCAATAGGGAGTGAAGCCTCCAGAAGCTGATGTGTAATTCTGAACATGTGTGGCACATTGGAGTTTTTAGTGTATGATAATGTGTTGACAATCTGTTACTTGGATGTAATTTGGGCCCAATGTGTGAGGTCATTGTCTACTTTGGTGTATGCAAACTGTGTGAGGTCATTGTGGTGTTTTATGGCTACAATCTGGTGTATGCACTGAGTTATGTGATGTAATATATGTTACTTTGATGTAATATATCATGGTTTATGGCTATTCCTCCCCAGCTTTTTACACTGAATCTGTTCTTGGTATGTGAAATGTGCATCAACATTTGCTGAGCTTTCAAAATTTGCTGAGCCTTTTCTGTTCCATTTTCTTGCTCCAGTTTTTTGGTCATGGAATGTGAATCAATTGACCTGGAATGTGTCTTAACTTGTTCTCATTTATAATTGCAATCTTGTGCTCCAGTCTTATATGCTGATATGTGTAATGTGCTTCATGCAACTGCTTGTTCTCCAGAATTGCAACCTGGAATGTAATGTGCTCTCATTTATAACTGCTTGTTCTCATTTATAATTGCAACCTGGAATGTAATGTGCTCTCATTTATAATTGCAATCTATTGCCAGCATGTTCTCCAGAATTAACAGTGTATAATTGAAAGGGCCCTAATTGAAATATAGTGTTTGCTCCAGTATTTTGTTGCTGAACTGCTTGTTCTCCTGTATAATTACCAGCATGTGCTCCATTATTATACGTTGCCAACACATATTCACTTCTCCACAACTAATAACAAGGTTATATATCATTTTCAATCAGAATCATGGATATGGATACACAATAAAGCTGCATGTTGCATCATAGATAATATAAGTTTAACATTGTTTAATGTAACATATACATCATCACTACAACCATAATTATAAGACCAATTAGTGAGCTCAGATATAGCTTAATTGATCTTCACTCATTTATGAACCTCTGCAGTTGGACATTGCTTTCCTCCCACATTTCTATTGCATTATCCAATTTGTTCTCTCTATCTACCATCCTCCTATCTGTAAATGCATGTGCTGAATTGTCCACCTTGAACCTTCTCTCATTAGCATCCATTAGGTTTAGTATCACCATTCTTGACCACTCAGAATGTGGTTGATCCTTCCACAAGAAGAATTTGCAGCTCTTCTCCTTATCCCTACTTGGGCACGACCAAAATCGTCTTCCTGGGTTTGCTCTTGTCCATGACATTTTGCTTGGCGTCCGTAACCCACAGTGGCAGTACTTGCAATCTTCATGATCTGTTTCAAAATCTCCAAAACTCTGCCTTTATCTCGCACTATTGCTATCCCCAACACTCATTTTCTTGCTTCAAATAACATCAAAACATTTAATCAGTACAATTTTTGGGGCAATTACTTGTTCTAACTTAAAAATTAAATTTCCTTACTTACCCGTAGGCTATCTTCCTTGCCGCAGCTATCTTCCTTGCAGCAGCTCGTTGCCCTAGTTGATGAAGACCCAGCAACCGGCGCCAACAACTTTCCTTCCTCCGCTTCATAATTTTATTTGCTGCTGAGGGGCATTTTTGTCCAGTTTCTTTCACGTGATATCACGTGATCCACTAATTGGACGGAAAACTTGAAAAGGGTATCACATTTTACATTTCAGCAAACGTTTGGGTATCAAAATTTACCAAAGTGAACGATAAGGTATATACTTGACAAAGGCCCAAACGTTGGGGTATTTTAATGTCATTTACCCTATATATAAATATGAACCATGAGTACATCAAAAATATACATCACCGACATACAAAAAAGCGATCCAACGATCGGGGCACAAAATACATCATATATCACAAAAGACATCGGAGTATCACAAAACATACATATCCATCAAAATACATCAAAATATCCAAAAATCTTAACCAACCACACTATCCTAACCCACACTCTCACTATAAGATCTATCATCCAAAGTGCATCGGGAGAGTCCTCAGAGAAGCTCAGGAGGCAGCGGGAGGATCTGCAGCAGCAGCAGGCTCTGCAGGAGTGGAGGTGGTCACCAGATCAGCTGAAGTATCCACGGGATCGACGGGAGTGGCCGCGGGAGCACCAGTCGTAGTATCCACCGTAGGAACGGTGGCAACATGTGTGCTCTCGGGGTCACCGACAGACGAAGCAGCAGCACCAGAAGTGCCCTCAGGGGCACGAGCAGCAACACGAACAAGCTCATCGATCTCCTCCTCATCCAACTCCTCCTCGTCAGAGACTGACGGAGGGATCTCAATACCCAAACGAGGGGCGATACGAGCAAGTATCTCCTCAGTACGAGCATAACGAGACTCCATACTTAGGAAGTAGGAGCAGCAGAGCAGCAGAAGCAGCAGAGGCTGAAGCAGACGGGGTCGAGGGAGCAGGAGCAGTAGAGTGGTCGAGGGAGCAGGAGCAGCAGAGGCTGAAGCAGACGCTGCAGCAGACGGGGTCGTCCTCTGAACGTGACGAAGCGCCGCAAGAGACTTCTTGACGGCCGTCACATTTAGAGGGGGACCGAGAGGAAGCTCATCATCAGGTGGCAAAGGGACACGGAAGTGACGAAACAAGAGTGTCAGAAGGCACGGATATGGGATATGAGCATACTTCATGGACTTACGGATACACTCGAAAGAATCCATCTTATCGAGTATGATCCGAGCCCAGTTAATCTCGCTCCCCATGAAGATGGCGTAGATGAGCTTGATGAATGGCTGGGAAGGCAAAGAAGAGGAGACGTACTTAGGAAGTAAGCACGACTTTAGAATCAAGTTTAGGACCCAGCCATTCGGTTTGAAAGACTTAGATGGCACGCCAATCATGGCAGGAGGGATCTCATGAAAGATCTCAGAAAGTATGACCTGATCAAGGGAAGAGATGTCATCGACGGAGATATCGGAAGGGAGGAGGCCAGACGACGAGCAACCGATCAACTCTCTTAAGATTTCTGCCGTGAGGACAATCGGTGTCCCCAAGACAGTCGTCTCAATAGAGTGGATCTCGTCGTACTGACCCCGGACACGGTTGGCGTAAAAGAGTTTGACTAGGCTGTTGAATATTGGACTCCCCGGATTGTTGAATATTGGACTCCCCGGATTTGGTTTTGGATGATGAGCAAACATAAATAATTCATGAACTAACAATTTGTGAGCGCAGTATTGAAGATCGTCGCCAATTTCACGAGAATATTCAAAGCGACATCTCAACACTTTCCAAAGCTCATATTCATGCCTAAAGCTTCGTTGAAGCTCTTGCGACGCTTTGGAAAATATGAAGATTCAATCGAAGCTATCGAAGACCGTTTATTAAGGTTTTATTTATAGTCTTTTAGCTTCGATATATAGAATGTTAAGCCTTGAGTATATCTTACGTCTATATCTTCATTACGCTCATTTCGTAGCTCTAGGATCCTTGCACAAGTTCATTCTAACTTCCTCGAAGCGTCGCGCTTCGATTCGAACTTTGTTGTGCATGTTAGTTGGTACAAGAACAAGTACTGACTGACTAGATGGTGATCTAGTCGGTCGGCAACTGTTCTTGGACCGACTAGTTTGATTCCTTAATTTCTTGGACTTTACTGTTTACAGTTAGTCGGTCTACGTTGACTCACCGACCGACTAGTTTGTGAACTAGTCGGTCAGTGATGCTTCTTTGACCGACTAGTTGTGACTTACTGTTCACTCTAAAATTCTCCTAAGCTACTGTTTATCGTTAGTCGGTCTAAGAACGTTTGGTGACCGACTAGTTGACAATTTAGTCGGTCAACTTTTGTTCTTGGACCGACTAAGTCACTTTGCATTTCAGACTAAGTTATTTTGCCTCTTAGTCGGTCTACGTTCATTGGCTGACCGACTAGTTGTGAAACTAGTCGGTCAGAAAGTGTTCTTGGACCGACTAGATTTCTAGGTCTGAAATTCTATCTCTTCTCAGATCTACTCTTAGTCGGTCCACGTTGTTTGGCTGACCGACTAGTTGATGAACTAGTCGGACAGTGATTGTTCTTTGACCGACTAATTCTCACAGATTTCTATCCGTTGAAGAATGACCTAACTTGTGTTTTTGGGTTCCTATAAATACGAACCTAGGTCATTTCTATCTAGGTTAGAGCTGCCATTAAGAGATTCATTGAGTTCTAAAGAGATAGCTATTCTCCCTCAAATCTAAAGCTCTCTTCCTCACAAGAAACCCATTCTCTCTCATTTCTAGATCTAGAGAGAAGCTTGTTCTTGGTGAGCTTTTCAAGCAATTACTTGATCCAAGTCTCCAACTCTTCCCTAGGCACCCATTGCTGCTCATTTCCTTGGTGCTAGGGCTTGGTGACTTCATCTTCCTCAAATCCTTCATTCCACCTATTGGGTAAGAAAAACTCAAGGTATAGGATTTTGTGGTAAGAGTATTTATTTCATCTAAACTCTTTTATACTGCTTATTGGCTCTCTCGGTTGTGAGAGAAGTTTGTGATCCCGGGTTGTGGGATTCACTTTGCCATTGCATGTATGATTTGATCTTGTGAAGGTTTTTCACAAGATATTCATAGTGGAAATCTTGAGTTAGGGTTTCTAACTCAAGTATCCGGAGGGGATCCGGGTGGTTGGGACGTAGGATCACCGGGAACAAGTCGGGGAGACTTGGGTGGATCCGAACCCATTAACATCATTTGTTTGCATTGTTAATTTTGTTGTTGTCATTCAATTTAAGCTTCCGCAAATTGATTTGGTAGTTGTGTGCAATTTAATTTGGAATTATACGCCTTATTATTTTAAAGTACTATTCACCCCCCCTCTAGTACTTGTGCAGTAGCTGGTAGGGCATTACACGGATTTGGTTTTGATGATGAGCAAACATAAATAATCCATGAACTAACAATTTGTGAGCGCAGTATTGGAGATCGTCGCCAAATTCACGAGAACATTCAAAGCGACATCTCAACACTTCACAAAACTCGTATTCATGCCTAAAGCTTCGTTGAAGCTCTTGCGCCGTTTTGGAAGTTATGAAGAATCAATCGAAGCTCTCGAAGACCGTTTATTAAGGTTTTATTTATAGTCTTTTTAGCTTCGATATATAGAATGTTAAGCCTTGAGTATATCTTACCATTCTAACTTCATAACGCTCATATCGTAGCTCTAGGATCTTAGTACAAGTTCATTCTAACTTCCTCGAAGCGTCGCGCTTCGATTCGGACTTGTTTGTGCATATTAGTTGGTACAAGAAGAAGTACTGACAGACTAGATGGTGATCTAGTCGGTCAGCAACTCTTCTTGGACCGACTAGTTTGATTCCTTAATTTCTTGGACTTTACTGTTTACAGTTAGTCGGTCTACGTTGACTCACCGACCGACTAGTTTGTGAACTAGTCGGTCAGTGATGCTTCTTTGACCGACTAGTTGTGACTTACTGTTCATGCTAAATTTCTCCTAAGCTACTGTTTATCGTTAGTCGGTCTAAGAACGTTTGGTGACCGACTAGTTGACAATCTAGTCGGTCAACTTTTGTTCTTGGACCGACTAAGTCAACTTGTGTTCAGACTATTTCATTTTGCCTCTTAGTCGGTCTACGTTCACTGACTGACCGACTAGTTGTGAAACTAGTCGGTCAGAAAGTCTTCTTGGACCGACTAGATTTCTAGGTCTGAAATTCCCTTTCTTCTCAGTTCCTCTCTTAGTCGGTCCATGCTGTTTGACTGACCGACTAGTTGATGAACTAGTCGGTCAGTGATTGTTCTTTGACCGACTAATTCTCCCAGATTTCTATCCGTTGGAGAATGACCTAAGTTGTTTTTATGGGACCCTATAAATACGAACCTAGGTCATTTCTATCTAGGTTAGAGCTTCCATTCAGAGATTCATTGAGATCAAAAGAGATAGTCATTCTCACTCAAATCTAAAGCTCTCTTCCTCACAAGAAACCCATTCTCTCACTATTCTAGATCTAGAATCCATCTTGAGAGAAGCTTGTTCTTGGTGAGCTCTTCAAGCTATAGCTTGATCCAAGTCTCCAAATCATCCCTAGGCACCGATTGCTGGTCATTTCCTTGGTGCTAGGTCTTGGTGACTTCATCTTCCTCAAATCCTTCATTTCACCTATTGGGTAAGAAAAACTCAAGGTATAGGATTTTGTGGTAAGTTTGCTTATTTCAATATAAACTCTTTTATATTGCTTGTTGATTCTCTCGGTTGTGAGAGAAGGTTGTGATCCTGGGTTGTGGGATTCACTATTGCCGTTGTTGTATGATTTGATCTTGTGAAGGTTTTTCACAAGATATTCATAGTGGAAATCTTGAGTTAGGGTTTCTAACTCAAGTATCCGGAGGGGATCCGGGTGGTTGGGACGTAGGATCACCGGGAACAAGTCGGGGAGACTTGGGTGGATCCGAACCCATTAACATCATTTGTTTGCATTGTTAATTTTGTTGTTGTCATTCAATTTAAGCTTCCGCAAATTGATTTGGTAGTTGTTTGCAATTTAATTTGGAATTATACTCCTTATTATTTTAAAGTACTATTCACCCCCCCCCCCCCCCTCTAGTACTTGTGCAGTAGCTTGTAGGGCATTACATTTGGTATCAGAGCCAGATACTTAGCTATGTCTGCCAACGACAACAAGACCGTGCGTCCACCTTCCAACTATGACACCTTCAGGAACCGAGAAGGAGCATCTTCGGTGATGGAAGGACATTCCTCTACGAGGCCTCCGTTCTTCAACGGTACCAACTACGGGTACTGGAAATGCCGGATGGAAACCTTCCTCCGGAGTGCATCCTTATGGAGGACTACAATGAAGGAATACATTGAGCCCAAAGAAGAAGACTTTGAGAAATGGACTACCGCGGAGGTCGCCGCGGAGGTAAGCAATGCCAAGGCAATGAACGCCTTGCAATGCGCATTGGAGCCCGAGGACTTCAATAAGATATGCACATGTAAGAGTGCATATCAAATTTGGAACTCCCTCCCCATTCTTCATGAAGGGACGATTAGGGTAAGAGACTATAAACTCGTAGTCGTAAACAAAGATTACGAAATGTTTCATATGCAACAGGGCGAGAAGATGAAAGAATATTACGCTCGCTTTGTTGACATAATAAACGAGTTCGAGGCCCTCGGCAAGTCCTACACTCAAAAGGAGAAGTGCTCAAAGCTTATTGAAGGACTTCCCTCTTCTTGGGAAAAACGTACCTTTGCCATCGAGGAAGGTAATGACATGAACAAATATACCGTAGTTCAACTAATGGGTACTTTGATGTCATACGAGGTACGCAAAGATAGCAATGTGAAGTTACAAGAAAAGATGAAGTCCTATTTGAACCAAGACGCGCCTAAGAAAAAGGCGATTGCATTCAAGGCGGCTTCATCCACCTCTACCGATGATGAGGACTCGGAAGAAGAAATGGACATGGAATCCATTGCACTCATGGCAAAGAAGTTCAATTGCTTCTTCCGAAAGGGTAACTTCAAACAAAAATCTAAGTTTACTTCTACTAACGCCTCTCCACCTTTGTGCTTTAAATGCAATAAGCCAGGACACATCAAAGCGGATTGTCCTCAAAACAAGCAAAAGGAGAAGTGGAAGGCGCCGAAGTTCGACAAGTCAAAGAAGTACAAAAAGGGGTACAAAAAGGGACTTGTCGGAGCAACATTCACCGACTCCGAGGATTCCTCAAGCGGAGAGTCGGATGATGAGAAAGTGGAGCAAGCGCACATGTGCTTCATGGCAAGAGAGGAGCATGATCAAGGATCTTCCTCTTCCGATGATAGCGACGACGAAGGCGATGAGGTAACTATGGATGATCTTAAGGATGCTAACTCTCATTTATGGTCTAAATACACTAAGTTAGTAAACAGATATACTAAAGTAAAAGATGACCTAGCTAGCATTCAAACCTCGCCTAAGACTATCATCACCAACAACGACACCGTTGTTGAAGAGTTAAGAAATGAGATTGTTAATCTCAAATCTAAACTTGAACATGTTAGCATTGATGATCCGGAAGAACATAGGATAGCGGATTTAACTTCTCAAAACTCAACTTTGAGTATTGAGAACGAGAATCTTAAATCTCGTGTGTATGTGCTCACATCGCAAGTATCCACATTAGATACTTCTATGCGTTCTCTCAAAGAGAAATATGAGAACACATTAGGCCGAATCAATAGATTCAATAAGGGTAAGGACCATTTGGATAAAATCCTAAGTGACTTACTTCCGGCCAATCACCACATTGGTTTAGGGTATACGATGGGATGTCCATCCAAAGCGGCCACTACTTTTGTTAGGCCAACTTCCGGTGACTCTACGAGTGGTAGCAAACACTCTATTGGTAGTTTATCTACCAATGGTGCTTCCACCTCGTCCACACCCTCTTTTGGAAAGAAACCCACTTTGGGTGGACCTCCAAAGAAGGGGCATGCTTATATGTACACAAATACCATGCCACGTAGGAACACACGTCCTACTCCACCATCTCACACATATGATGATTTCTATGCTACACGTTCACGGGCACGTGCACACCATGTGAGACACCCTCACGCACGTGTTCCCACACATGCATATGTTCACCCACCTCATCATATGAATAATTCTCGTCGTGCACCATTCCATCATGTTCCTTATGCCTATCCACGACATGCATCACGTAGAAATCAACAACGCATGCATGCACCCAATAGGATGATGGCTCCCAAAATTTTCACTATTTGGAGCCCAAAGGACACAAGCATGGATGAAAAACAAGTATATATGAATGCTTATTTTTCGGATGTTGTGCATAGTAGAAATTATGTGGGGAAGTCTAAGTCCAATTGGACTTGGCTTCCAAAGGTCTAACTTTTGAGGACCCAATAACCTTGGGTACCATGATATGAATGTTTCTATCTTTAGGTACTCAAGGAAAAGAAAAAGAAAAGGAGCAACAAATTTAAATTTAGCTCCAAAGGGAATTGGATACTCGATAGCGGGTGTTCAAAACACATGACGGGTGACGCTCAATTGCTCTCCGGAGTGGTTCCCATTGCAAATGGAAATCACGTCGTATTTGGAGGCAACGAGAGCGGAACCATCGTCGGTGTTGGTAAAGTGGGTAACCCTTCTAAACCCTTAATTAGTGATGTTTATCTAGTTGATGGTTTAAATCATAATCTTATTTCAATAAGCCAACTTTGTGACAAAGGTTACAAAGTTAGTTTTGCGAAAGGATTGTGTCATATTTCAAATGATAATAATAAATTATTATTTTCCGGCACACGCCATAAAGATATTTATATTTTGGATCTTCCTAAGTCATATGAACAATGTCTCGTTGCCAACACAAGTGAACAACACTTATGGCATCGACGCTTTGGACATGTGAACTTTGGAACACTTTATAAACTTTCGAAATTAAATTCCATTAAAGGTTTTCCGAAGCTCGTTTTTGAAAAGAAAGGTTTTTGTGATTCTTGTCAACGTGGCAAGCTTCCTAAATCTTCATTTAAACCTAAGAAAACCATTTCTACGAAACGGCCACTAGAGCTATTACATCTAGATTTATTTGGGCCAACTAGAGTTGCTTCCTTAGGAAATGCAAGATATGGACTAGTCATCCTTGATGATTATTCAAGATTTACATGGGTATTTTTCTTATGTAATAAAAATGAAGCTTTTGAAAACTTCACAATATTTGTGAAGAAAGTACAAAATCTCATCGGAACCACCATTGTCACTATTCGTAGTGATCATGGGGGTGAATTTGAGAATGAGTCTTTCTCAAATTTTTGTGATGATCTTGGAATTACTCACACGTTTTCTTTCCCTCGCGCACCTCCTCAAAATGGTGTTGTTGAGAGGAAGAATAGAACGCTTTGGAGTGTGCTCGCACTATGCTCGAAGATAGTCAACTTGGTTATCAATTTTGGGCGGAAGCGGTACACACCGCTTGTTATGTGTTTAATAGAATACTTTTGAGGCCCGGCACCAAACAAACTTGCTATGAATTGTTGTTTGGTAGATTGCCTCAAGTTAAACATTTTCGTGTTTTCGGCGCAAAATGTTTTATTAAAAACACATATGATAATTTGGACAAGTTTGATCCGAGATCGGATGAGGGGATATTTTTTGGGTATTCCTCACGTAGCAAAGCCTACCAGATATACAACAAAAGATCCTCTACGATCGAGGAATCACTTCATGTCTCTTTTAATGAGAATTTTACTACTTCTAGAATTTCAAATGATAATGATTCTATGGATGTTTTATGTGATTCGTTTGAAAATTCTAAGTCTATTGATTCAATTGATTCTATTGAGACTAACCCGACTAATGAAGTTGTTGAGAATGTGCCTAGTGATCAAGGTATTCCCAAGCGGCTTCATACCGTTCGTGACCATCCCCATGAGCAAGTCATTGGCAATATTAATGATAGTGTCAAGACGAGATCTCAAGTCCACCACTTCGCCAATTGTGCCTTTGCCTCATCAATTGAGCCAAAGAATATAGTTGAAGCGTGCGAAGATAGTTCTTGGATCCTTGCCATGGAGGAGAAACTCATTCAATTCGAGAGGAATGAGGTATGGGAGCTTGTTCCTTTGCCATCGAAGAACCACACCGTCATAGGGACAAAGTGGATCTTCAAGAACAAAACCGACGAAAATCAAGTCGTCATCCGGAACAAAGCTCGGTTAGTTGCTCAAGGCTATCGTCAAGAGGAAGGTATCGATTTCGAAGAATCCTTCGCTCCGGTAGCTAGATTAGAATCAATTAGACTTTTATTGTCGTATGCATGCCATAAAAATTTTAAGTTATTTCAAATGGATGTTAAAAGTGCATTTTTAAACGGAGATGTTGTTGAGGAAGTTTACGTTCTCAACCTCCGGGCTTCATAAATGAAAAATTTCCAAATCATGTTTTTAAACTAAAGAAAGCTCTTTATGGTTTGAGACAAGCTCCTCGAGCTTGGTATGATCGCCTAAAGAATTTTCTTTTGGATTTGAATTTTAAAATGGGCGAAGCCGATTCTACACTTTTTGTTAAGCATGCGAATAATGATATTTTATTAGTTCAAATTTATGTTGATGATATCATTTTCGGTGCTACTAACTTCACTCTTTGCGAAGAGTTTTCTAATGTTATGAAGGACCAATTTGAGATGAGCCACATGGGCGAACTCAAATATTTCTTAGGTCTCCAAATTCGCCAAATGAACGATGCAATCTTCATCCACCAAACGAAGTATACGGTGGAGTTGCTTAAGCGATTTGGAATGGAAAGTGCTTCCGGGAAAAAGACTCCAATGAGCACGACTACGCATCTCGACAAGGATACGGGCGGTAAGGATGTAGACATTCGTCTATATCGAGGTATGATAGGTAGTTTACTTTATCTTACCGCAAGTAGGCCCGATATTATGTTTGCCGTATGCATATGTGCTCGTTATCAGTCTCAACCTAAGGAGTCTCACTTAGTAGCGGTAAAGCGTATTTTCCGTTATCTAAGTTACACTTTAGATTTTGGATTACTTTATTCTAAATCTAGCACGTATGAGTTAGTCTCATACAGTGATGCCGATTATGCGGGATGCAAATCCGACAGGAAAAGTACTAGTGGCACTTGCCATTTTCTAGGAAATTCTCTTGTCTCTTGGTTTTCCAAGAAGCAAAATTCCGTATCACTTTCAACCACCGAGGCGGAATATATTACCACCGGTGCCGCTTGTACCCAGGTTCTTTGGATGAGACACACTTTGAAGGATTTTGGTATTCACTGTGATACTAGCCATATCATGGTGGATAACCAAAGTGCTATCTGTCTTTCAAAGAATCCGGTGCACCATTCCCGATCAAAACACATAGTTGTCCGACACCACTTTTTAGATGATCATGTTGCTAAAAAGGACATCATTTTAGTGTACGTTGAAACCCAAAAGCAAATCGCCGATATTTTCACGAAACCCCTAAAGGAGGACTCCTTTGTGCGGTTGTGTCGAGAATTGGGGATTATGGGTGAATCCGAGATATAGGATTCATATTTCATTCAATTATCTTGCATGCTATTATATTTTGCAATATTTCGTTCATGCTAGATTTATTGAATTTTTGGGAATTTTATGTGATATGTTTGAATTTATGATCGAATTCGTATTTCAATGTCGTATTTAAGATTTCGACGTTTTATGGGGTAATTTAGATGACTAATGAGAGTGTTAAGATGTTTCATCCAAGTGGTTTGTGAAGAGAAATCAATTATCAATTTTTGGACTCTTTTAGTCGGTTTCAGTTCATTTGTCAACCGACTAGATGCTCATCTAGTCGGTCAGCAAGTGAACTCAGACCGACTAGATCAAGCTTTTATCTTACTCTTATCTTTTTCCTTCTTTAGTCGGTCTCAGTACACTTACCGACCGACTAGATTGAAAACTAGTTGGTCAGTGAGTATACTGCGACCGACTAATTCTAGCCCTAAAAATCCCTGTTTGCCTCTGTTTCGACTTAGTCGGTTCAAGCTCATTGACCGACCGACTAGATCGTAATCTAGTCGGTCAGTGCTTGAACTGTGACCGACTAAGTGGGTTAGGGCAAATGTGTCTTTTCCAGATCTCGACCGACTTTTATCTCTTTTCATTCGACTAAAACTCTTTCTAGTCGGTCTCTTTTAAGCTCCAGCCCGCAAAATCCCAAAACCCCTCCGAGTCTTTTCAACTTCCCGTCGACTCCGGCCAGATCTCCGGCCATCCCCGCCGTCCGCCGCCGTCCGCCGCCGTCGACTCCTCCTCCTAGGTAAAACCCCCTCTCCTAGGTCTCGATTCATACTCTAGGGTTTGTTTTATATCTCATCTAGGGTTCTAGGGTTTTGACTTTCAACTAGGGCTTTATTAATTTCGGATTACCTTTCTTAGGGCTGTGTGCTTAGGGTTGTTTAATCTCCGTCATTTGCTTGTCCTCGTCGTGCCACGATCATGGCAAAGACGCGGATCCCTATCACCTCTTCTGGGGCTTCTCCCATGACTGTAGAGCCTTCAGACCCTAGGAATCCACCTAAGCCTAAGCGTCGTGCCAAATCAACCCAAGCTTCTCCATCTTCGCCTCCTCTAAAGAAGCCGAGGACGGCAACAGTCAAACCCAGAAAATCTAAGACCAAAAAGCCCATTCTCCACTCTCCTGCTACTCCTTCAGATTCTGACTCTGAGTTTGTGCCTGAGGACGAGTCTAGCCCTAGGGAACCTACTCCTCCTCCGAAGACCCGTAAGGCTAAGGGTAAAGCTCCTATGCCAGTCGGCGGTGTAGACATATCGTTGTGCCGCGATGACCCTCAGTGTCTCGCAGCGTACAACCGTATAGAGCACTGTCCACTGTTGTTAGAGCATTACGTTCAGTTTTCTGATTTTTTCGGCCTTGCTGATCTTCTCTCCTATAGTGGCCTTCTTGATTATCTTCGCTTTGACCCCAAGGCGAATCCTAAACCATATCCTCGCCTTGTGAAATTGTTCTATGCCAATCGTGTCCGAGGCCAGTACGACGCAAGTCACTCCATCGAGACTACTGTCTTGGGAACTCCTATAGTTCTCACGGCAGAAATCTTGGGGGAGATACTTGGTTGTTCGTCGTCCGGTCTCCTTCCTTCTGACATTTCCGTCGACGATATATCTTCCTTGGATCAGTCCGTTCTTTCTGACATCTTCCATGTGATCCCTCCTGCCTTTATTGGAGTTCCTTCTAAGTCGTTCAAGCCAAATGCCTGGGTTTTGAATCTCATTCTGAAGTCGTGCTTGCTTCCCAAGTACGGCTCATCTTCACTTCCATCCCAGCCATTCTTGAAGCTTATCTACGCTCTTTTCTTGAGTTGCGAGATTAATTGGGCTCGCGTTATACTCGATAAGAGGGACTCTTTCGATTGTATACGCAAGACCAATAAATCTGCGCATATTCCATATCCGTGTCTGCTGACCCTTGTCTTTCGTCATTTCCGAGTCCCTCTCCCTCCTGACGATGAGCGTCCCTTGGGTACTCCTCTGAACGCGACGGCCGTTAAGAAATCTCTAGCGGCGCTTCGTCACGTGCAGAGGTCTACCGCATCTGCTTCCCAGTCTACTCCCTCAGCTGCTGCAGCCCCCACTCCTCCTGCTACATTAGATGATGTCGTACGCCTTCTTCATCGGCACGAGTCGCGTTTGGCTCGTACCGAGGAGGTCGTCTGCCGTATGGCTCAGATGATGGGGATTGATCTTCCTCCTTCAGTTTCTGAGGCCGAGTAGATGGACGATGAGGAGATTGACGAGCTTGTCACTTCCTTAGCCCGTGGCGATGAGGCCACTGCTGCTGCTGCTGCTACCACTTCAGCTCCTGGAGATGGCACCACTTCCGGTGCTCCAGAGACTTCTGCTTCAGCACTTCAGACTTCTGAGCCTGCTGCTGACCCTGCTGTCGAGCCTGCACATCTATCACCTGCTGCTGTTGAGACCCCTGCTGTTGTGACCCCTGCTGTTGAGCCAGTCGTTTCCACTCCTACCCCGACGATCCCGTCTGTTGAGACGCCTCTTCTCCCTGCAGAGCCTGAGTCCACTCCGTCGACTGGACCCACGGACACTGCAGATCCAGCCACTTCCTCGTGATCGTTGTTCCGAGGACTCTCCACTACTCTTGGGATGACATATCTTTTTGAGAGTATTTTGGGTTGGGATGGAGTATGAGGGTTGATTTGATGTATTTTGAGTTTTCTGGATGTCGGTGTTGGATATTTTGATGTGTTGTATTTTTTGTTGTTGGATGTTGATGATGTTGATGATGATGTTCTCATGACGATGTTGTATCAATGATATATGATGTATTTCTTTTTGATGTGTATGTTGCATTTGATGTATCGATATCTTTTTGGATGTACTCATGATGTTTCTATCTATATATACATCGTTGTTCATGTTGTGATAATTACTTCCTCGTGCACATTAATTCTCATTCAATGTCCATGCTATGTAAAATCGTCGCTCGACGATTGAAAAACTTGGTTAAATAGATTATATTTCTATATTTCAATAGAATTGTTTTCCATGCACAAATTTAACCAAGAATATTGAATATTGAAGAGTATGTTTCTTTATTCAAGAAATAAACAATTACTTGGTATTTTTGATGATTTTGATTATCGCTTTTTGATAATGGACAATTTGGCACACCTTGATTTGATTTCATCATTTTTCCCTTGGTGTCAATTAGTTCCATCGTCATTGTCTACGACTCCCGATGTTGGATTTTCCATTTCCTAGTTGTTGTCGTTGTATGCCCCCCATTTTTGGGATAATGCCAAAGGGGGAGAGATAATGATAATAAATAGCGCAAATGAAAATTTAACTCATTTTCCAAGAATCTAGTTTGATATGTTAAATTCAGGGGGAGTTAAGATATATATAAGGATTTTCAAAATCCGATATTTCGAAAATCGATTCTCTTTATTAATCTTACTCGTCTGCTTGATGCAATTCATATATATTCATTTTGGAATTAACGTGTCATCAATGCAGGGGGAGTAAGTATTTTGCATTTGAATCATTATTTTTGATTATTATTTATGTTGGTTTGTCATCACCAAAAAGGGGGAGAATGTTGAATATTGGACTCCCCGGATTTGGTTTTGATGATGAGCAAACATAAATAATCCATGAACTAACAATTTGTGAGCGCAGTATTGGAGATCGTCGCCAAATTCACGAGAACATTCAAAGCGACATCTCAACACTTCACAAAACTCGTATTCATGCCTAAAGCTTCGTTGAAGCTCTTGCGCCGTTTTGGAAGTTATGAAGAATCAATCGAAGCTCTCGAAGACCGTTTATTAAGGTTTTATTTATAGTCTTTTTAGCTTCGATATATAGAATGTTAAGCCTTGAGTATATCTTACCATTCTAACTTCATAACGCTCATATCGTAGCTCTAGGATCTTAGTACAAGTTCATTCTAACTTCCTCGAAGCGTCGCGCTTCGATTCGGACTTGTTTGTGCATATTAGTTGGTACAAGAAGAAGTACTGACAGACTAGATGGTGATCTAGTCGGTCAGCAACTCTTCTTGGACCGACTAGTTTGATTCCTTAATTTCTTGGACTTTACTGTTTACAGTTAGTCGGTCTACGTTGACTCACCGACCGACTAGTTTGTGAACTAGTCGGTCAGTGATGCTTCTTTGACCGACTAGTTGTGACTTACTGTTCATGCTAAATTTCTCCTAAGCTACTGTTTATCGTTAGTCGGTCTAAGAACGTTTGGTGACCGACTAGTTGACAATCTAGTCGGTCAACTTTTGTTCTTGGACCGACTAAGTCAACTTGTGTTCAGACTATTTCATTTTGCCTCTTAGTCGGTCTACGTTCACTGACTGACCGACTAGTTGTGAAACTAGTCGGTCAGAAAGTCTTCTTGGACCGACTAGATTTCTAGGTCTGAAATTCCCTTTCTTCTCAGTTCCTCTCTTAGTCGGTCCATGCTGTTTGACTGACCGACTAGTTGATGAACTAGTCGGTCAGTGATTGTTCTTTGACCGACTAATTCTCCCAGATTTCTATCCGTTGGAGAATGACCTAAGTTGTTTTTATGGGACCCTATAAATACGAACCTAGGTCATTTCTATCTAGGTTAGAGCTTCCATTCAGAGATTCATTGAGATCAAAAGAGATAGTCATTCTCACTCAAATCTAAAGCTCTCTTCCTCACAAGAAACCCATTCTCTCACTATTCTAGATCTAGAATCCATCTTGAGAGAAGCTTGTTCTTGGTGAGCTCTTCAAGCTATAGCTTGATCCAAGTCTCCAAATCATCCCTAGGCACCGATTGCTGGTCATTTCCTTGGTGCTAGGTCTTGGTGACTTCATCTTCCTCAAATCCTTCATTTCACCTATTGGGTAAGAAAAACTCAAGGTATAGGATTTTGTGGTAAGTTTGCTTATTTCAATATAAACTCTTTTATATTGCTTGTTGATTCTCTCGGTTGTGAGAGAAGGTTGTGATCCCGGGTTGTGGGATTCACTATTGCCGTTGTTGTATGATTTGATCTTGTGAAGGTTTTTCACAAGATATTCATAGTGGAAATCTTGAGTTAGGGTTTCTAACTCAAGTATCCGGAGGGGATCCGGGTGGTTGGGACGTAGGATCACCGGGAACAAGTCGGGGAGACTTGGGTGGATCCGAACCCATTAACATCATTTGTTTGCATTGTTAATTTTGTTGTTGTCATTCAATTTAAGCTTCTGCAAATTGATTTGGTAGTTGTTTGCAATTTAATTTGGAACTATACTCATTATTATTTTAAAGTACTATTCACCCCCCCTCTAGTACTTGTGCAGTAGCTTGTAGGGCATTACATAGGCGAGGGTAAGGGTGTGGATTCGCCTTAGGATCATATCGAAGATAATCGATAAGACCGGAAGACGACAGAAGATCAGCAAGTACTGGGAAGTCTGAAAACTGTACGAAATGCTCCAACAGCAGCAGACAGTGTTCGATACAGTTATATGCCGCGAGACACAACGGGTCGTCGCGACATAATGAGATATCGACACCGCTAACTGGCATCGGACCCTTTCCCTTAGGCTGACGTGTGGAAGTACGGAGTGGAGGAGTCGGATCCCGAGCGGCGTGCTCGGTTTTCGGGATATATTCCGTGTCAAAATCTGAAGGAGGTGTGGGGGCACGGAATGAAGCAGGTGAAACTGGTTTCTTCCTAGGCTGAGATCGGGCTCGGGGTTTCGCTATCATCGTCCTCTTCTTCTTAAGAGGAGGCGACGACGAAGAGGGATGGGTGGATTTCGATCGGCGTTTGGGTTGCGAGGGTTCCCTAGGGGCCGGCTCTACGGTCATAGACGATGGATGTGAGGGATCGGTCGGAATACGTGTTCTTGCCATCAGCGAGACAAGACATGACGCAATCAAATGAGATAACCCTAAAGATCAACCCTAGAAATTTGAATGAGATCAACCCTAACCCTATGAGCAGAAAATGAACCCTAAACAACTAGGAGAGGGAGGATATACCTAGGGAGGAGAGATCGACGGAACCCTAGGTCGGAGATGGCCGGAGTTTTGGTCGGAAAACGACGGAAAATCGATCGGAGAAGAGGTGGAAGTCGAAGGGATTTTCAGGGGTTTTGAGCTGGAGAAGAAAATTCGATCGACTGGAGTGAAAACAAGTCGGTCGGGGTCGATTAAGTCGATTGGAAGTCAAAAAGACGCAACTGTCCCCGTCGCAATTAGTCGGTCACAGTTCAAGCACTGACCGACTAGATGATGATCTAGTCGGTCGGTCAATGAGCTTGAACCGACTAATTGTAAACATTAACTGAAGCCAAAAAATCTGACAAGAATTAGTCGGTCTAAGCTCATTCACTGACCGACTAGAACTGAATCTAGTCGGTCGGCCAATGAACTTGGACCGACTAAGAGAGTCCAAAAATTTTAGAATTAGAAATTTTGAGTTCTCTCCTAATCGCACTTGGACAAAACATCGAAATAATCTCACTAATCATTATACTACCCCATTAAACATCGAAAATCATAAATTTGACGTTCACGAACAAATCGAGCGAAAATTTCGAAAATTCAACAAAAATCCAGAAAATTCCAGAAAATTCCAATAAATCTAGCATGTGCAAATATAATGAAATTGAAAAGCATGCAAGATTATTGAATAAAAATGAATCCTAAATATCGGATTCACCCATAATCCTCAATTCTCGACGCAACCGCACAAAGGAGTCTTCCTTTAGGGGTTTCGTGAAAATATCGGCGATTTGCTTCTGGGTTTCAACGTACACTAATATGATGTCCTTTTTAGCAACATGATCATCTAAGAAATGGTGACGGACATCTATGTGTTTCGAACGGGAATGGTGTACCGGATTCTTAGAGAGACATATTGTACTTTGGTTGTCCACCATGATAGGGCAAGTATCACAGTTTATACCAAAATCTTTAAGTGTGTGTCTCATCCAAAGAACCTGAGCACACACGGCACCGGCGGTAATATATTACGCCTCGGTGGTTGAAAGTGATACGGAATTCTGCTTCTTGGAAAACCAAGAGACAAGAGAATTTCCTATAAAATGGCAAGTGCCACTAGTACTTTTCCTGTCGGATTTGCATCCCGCATAATCTGCGTCACTATATGAGGTTAACTCATACGTGCTAGATTTTGGATAAAGTAATCCAAAATCAAGTGTGTAACTTAAATAACGGAAAATACGTTCTACCGCTACTAAGTGAGATTCCTTAGGTTGAGACTGATAACGAGCACATACACATACGGCAAACATAATGTCGGGCCTACTTGCGGTAAGATATAGTAAACTACCTATCATACCTCGATATAGACGAATGTCTATATCTTTTCCGCCTGTATCCTTATCAAGATGTGTAGTAGTGCTCATTGGAGTCTTCTTCCCGGAGGCATTCTCCATTCCAAATCGCTTTAGCAACTCCACCGTGTACTTCGTTTGGTGGATGAAGATTGCATCGTTCATTTGGCGAATTTGGAGACCTAAGAAATATTTGAGCTCACCCATGTGGCTCATCTCAAATTGATCCTTCATCACATTAGAAAACTCTTCGCAAAGAGTAAAGTTAGTAGTACCGAAAATGATATCATCAACATAAATTTGAACTAAAATTATATCATTATTCGAATACTTAACAAATAATGTGGAATCAACTTCTCCCATTTTAAAACTTAAATCCAAAAGAAAATTCTTTAAACGGTCATACCAAGCTCGAGGAGCTTGTCTCAAACCGTAAAGTACTTTCTTAAGTTTAAAAACAAGATTTGGAAAATTTTCATTTATAAAACCCGGAGGTTGAGAAACATAGACTTCCTCAACAACATCTCCGTTTAAAAACGCACTTTTAACATCCATTTGAAAAAGTTTAAAATCTTTATGGCATGCAAAAGATAACAATAATCTAATTGATTCTAATCTAGCTACCTGAGCAAAGGATTCTTCGAAATCGATACCTTCCTCTTGTCGATAGCCTTGAGCTACTAACCGAGCTTTGTTCCGGACGACGATTTGGTTTTCGTCGGTCTTGTTCTTGAAGATCCACTTTGTCCCTATGACGGTGTGGTTCTTCGAAGGCAATGGAACAAGCTCCCAAACCTCATTCCTCTCGAATTGAATGAGTTCCTCTTCCATGGCAAGGATCTAAGGGCTATCTTCGCACGCTTCATTAATATTCTTTGGCTTAATCGAGGAGGCAAAGGCACAATGAGCGAAGTAGTTGACTTGAGATCTCGTCTTGACACTATCATGAATATTGCCAATGACTTGCTCATGAGGATGGTCACGAACGGTATGAAGCCGTTTGGGAATTCCCTGATCACTCGGAACATTCTCAAAAACTTCATTAGTCGGGTTAGTATCAATAGAATCAATAGAATCAATAGAATTAGAATTACCAATTGAATCACATAAGACATCCATGGAGTCATCATCATTAGTAATTCTAGTTGGGACAAATCCTTCATTAAATGAAACATGAAGTGATTCCTCGATCGTTGAGGTTCTTTTGTTGTATATCCGGTAGGCTTTGCTACGGGAGGAATATCCAACAAATATCCCCTCATCGGATCTTGGATCGAATTTGTCCAAACTACCATACGTGTTTTTAATAAAACATTTTGAACCAAAAACACGAAAATGTTTAACTTGAGGCAATCTACCAAACTACCATACGTGTTTTTAATAAAACATTTTGAACCAAAAACACGAAAATGTTTAACTTGAGGCAATCTACCAAACAACAATTCATAACAAGTTTGTTTAGTGCCGGGCCTCAAAAGTATTCTATTAAACACATAGCAAGCGGTGTGTACTGCTTCCGCCAAAATTGATGGCCAAGTTGGCTATCATCAAGCATAGTGCGAGCACACTCCACTAGTGTCCTATTCTTTCTCTCAACAACACCATTTTGAGGAGGTGCGCGAGGGAATGAAAAGATGTGTGTAATACCAACTTCATCACAAAAAGTTGAGAAAGACTCATTCTCAAATTCTCCTCCATGATCACTACGAATAGTGACAATGGTGGTTCCAATGAGATTTTGTACTTTCTTAACAAAAATTGTGAAGTTTTCAAAAGAATCATTTATTACTTAAGGAAAATACCCAAGTAAACCTAGAAAGTCATCAACGATGACAAGTCCATAACGTGCATTTCCTAATGAAGCAACTCTAGTTGGCCCAAATAAATCTAGATGTAATAGCTCTAGTGGCCGCTTAGATGAAATGCTTTTCTTAGGTTTAAAAGACGATTTTGGAAGCTTGCCTCGTTGACACGAGTCACAAAAGCTTTTCTTTTGAAAGACAAGCTTAGGGAAGCCTCTAATAGAATTTAACTTGGAAAGTTTAAATAGTGTTCCAAAGTTCACATGACCAAAACGTCGATGCCATAAGTGTTGTTCACTTGTGTTGGCAATAAGACATTGTTCATGTGATCTTGGAAGATCTAGGATATATATATATCCTTATGGCGTGTGCCGGAAAATAATACAGCATTAGTATTTTTATTCAAAATATGGCACATTTCTTTCGCAAAGCTAACTTTGTAACCTTTGTCACAAAGTTGGCTTATTGAAATAAGATTGTGGTTTAATCCTTTAACAAGGTAAACATCACATATTAGGGGTTTAGAAGGATTACCCACTTTACCAACACCTATGATGGTTCCGCTCTCGTTGCCTCCAAAGACTACCCGGTTTCCATTTGTAATGGGCACCACTCCGGAGAGCAATTGAGCGTCACCCGTCATGTGTTTTGAACACCCGCTATCGAGTATCCAATTATTCTTGGATCCAAATTTGGATTTGTTGCTCTTTTTCTTTCTCTTGAGTACCTAAAGATAGAAAATATTGTATCATGGTTCCCAAGGTCATTGGGTCCAAAAGATTAGACCTTTGGAAGCCAAGTCCAATTGGACTTAGACTTCCCCACATAATTATCACTATGCACAACATTCATGAAATACGAATTCATATAAATTTGTTTTTCATTCATGCTTGTGTCCTTTGGGCTCCAAATAGTGAAGATTTTGGGAGCCCTCAATATCCTATTGGGTGCATGCATGCGTTGTTGATTTCTACGTGATGCATGACGTGGATAGGCATAAGGAACATGATGAAATGGTGTATTATAAGAATGATTCATACGATGATGTGGGTGTACATATGCATGTGGAGGAACACGTGCGTGAGGGTGTCTCACATGGTGTGCATGTGCCCGTGGATGTGTAGCATAGAAATCATCATATGTGTGAGCCGGTGGAGTAGGACGTGTGTTCCTACGTGGCATGGTATTTGTGTACATGTAGGCATGACCCTTCATTGGAGGTCCACCCAAAGTGGGTTTCTTTCCGAAAGAGGGTGTGTACGAGGTGGAAGCACCATTGGTAGATGAACTACCAATAGAGTGTTTGCTACCACTCGTTGAGTCACCGGAAGTTAGCCTAACAAAGGTAGTGGTTGATTTGGATGAACTCCTCATCTTATACCCCAAGCTAATGTGGTGGTTGGCCGGAACTAAGTCATTTAGGATGTTATCCAAATGATCCTTACCCTTATTGAATTTGTTAATTCGGCCTAATGTGCTCTCATATTTCTCGGTGAGAGAACGTAAAGAAGCATCCAAAGTGGATACTTGCGATGTGAGCACATAAACACGAGATTTGAGATTTTCATTCTCAATACTCAAAGTCGAGTTTTGAGAAGTCAAATCCGCTATCTTGTGTTCCTCCGGATCCTCAATGCTAACATGTTCAAGTTGAGACTTGAGGTTTACAATCTCATTTTTCAACTCTTCAACAACGGTATCGTAATTGGTGATGATAGTTTTAGGCGAGGTTTGGATGCTAGCTAAATCATCTTTTACTTTAGTATACCTATTTACTAATTTAGTGTATTTAGACCATAATTGCTCATTAGCATTTCTAAGGTCATCCATGGTTACCTCATCGCCTTCTTTATCGCTATCATCGGAGGAAGATTCTTTATCTTGCTCCTCTCTAGCCATGAAGCACATGTGTGCTTGCTCCACTTACTCATCGTCTGACTCTCCGCTTGAGGAATCCTCGAAGTCGGTGAATTTCCCGACAAGCCCCTTTTTGTACCCTTTCTTGTACTTCTTGGACTTGTCGAACTTCGGCACCTTCCACTTCTCCTTGTGTTTGTTTTGAGGACAATCCGCTTTCATGTGTCCTGGCTTGTTGCATTTGAAACACAAATGAGAGGAGGCGTTAGAAGAATTAAACTTCGATTTGTTTTTGAAGTTACCTTTCCGGAAGAACCGGTTGAACTTCTTTGCCATGAGGGCCATGGAATCCAAGTCCAACTCTTCTTCTGATTCTTCATCATTGGTCGATGTGGAAGTTGATGGAGAGGCCTTGAAAGCAATAGTCTTCTTCTTTGGCTCGTCTTGCTTCAAGTAGGACTTCATCTTGTCTTGCAACTTCATCTTGCTATCTTTGTGTACCTCATACGACATCAAGGTACCCATTAGTTGAACAACCGTATAAGTTTTCATATCATTACCTTCCTCGATGGTGAAGGTACGTTTCTCCCAACAAGAAGGAAGTCCATCGATGATCTTCGAGACTTTTTCCTTTTGGGTGTAGGTCTTACCTAGAGCCTCCAACTCGTTTGTGATGTCGACGAAGCGAGCATATTAGTCCTTCATCTTCTCACCCTGTAGCATATGAAGTAACTCGTAATCTTTATTAACTACAACGAGTTTAGAGTCTCTTACCCTACTCGTTCCTTCATGCAAGATGAGGAGGGAGTTCCATATTTGATATGCACTCTTACATGTGCATATCTTGTTGAAGTCCTCGGGCTCCAAAGCGCATTGCAAAGCGTTCATTGCCTTGGCATTGCTTACCTCCACGGCGACCTCCGCGGTAGTCCACTTCTCGAAGTCTTCTTCGGCGGGCTCGACATACTCCTTCATCGTGGCCCTCCATAATGAAGCACTCCGGAGGAAAGTTTCCATCCGGCATTTCCAGTACCCGTAGTTGGTACCGTTGAAGAAAGGAGGTCTCGTCAAGGAGTGTCCTTCCATCGCCGAAGACGCTTCTTCACGGTTCCTGAAGGTGCTATAGTCGGAAGGTGGACGAACGGTTTTGTTGTCGTTGGCAGACATAGCTATAGACTTGGCTCTGATACCAAATGTAATTGTAGGGATCGTCTAACCCTTACAATACTAACAACACACACTAGAGGGGGGTGAATAGTGTAATGGCAATAAAATTGTCCAAATAAAATTTAGCTTGCAGATGCGGAATTATAAATGCAAGAGGAATTAAATGGCACAATCAAACCAAACGCAAACACAACGATATACCCTGGTTCCCCAAACTTGGGTACGTCCAGCCACACCAATATCCACTATATTCCCACAAAGAGAAGTGAATACAAATCTCACAAGGAGATACCCCACAAAGAGGATTTATGCCCTACACAAGGACCCAACCAATCCTACACGAGGATCACGACTCCCACAAAGAGAATCACTAACTCCCACTCAGAGAATTAGGGTTAGCCCTACACTAGGACACTCAAACTCCCACAAAGAGAGGTACTCCCACAGAGAGAGTTCCTAGTCCCACAAAGAGACACTCTAGTCCCACAAAGAGACAATCTCCCACAAGGAGAAAATCCTAATCCCACAAAGAGAAATAGGAAAACAGTTTACACCTTGTAAAGTAAATACTCTTACCTATGCCTTGAGATGCTTACTCATGAATGAATGCAAGGCATGGAAGAGGATTTCCAAGAGTTGGAATATGCTTGAGAGCACTTGGAAGATTTCCCTTGAGCTGGACTTCAATGCATGAAGAAAGATGAATGCTCAATTAGAGGGAAATGAGGGAGCTTGAGAGTGGCTTATTGATCTCTTGAGATTTTCTATATAATCAAGAGTTAATCAAATGTTGTCAAGAGTTCTCAAGAAAGGCAGCACACCCATATATATAGGAAACCTATATCAAGACCAGAAACCCAAAGAAACAGCCAGAAAATCAAATCAGCAACGGCTAGAAACTGGGTGAAAACGACAGGAACAGTCGACTGATGATCAAAAGACAGTCGACTGATCAACGGCTAGAAAATATCCAACGGCTATAATCTGAGCCAGGACAGTCGACTGACGAAGACAATACAGTCGACTGACAAACAGGACATGCGCCTGTAATTCCTTCACAGACGGCTGCTGCAGGGGATGGATCGAAACAGAGAGCTGCACTCTTTCTCCAATTCTTCGCACAGGCGACTGATGTTAATTCTACAGTCGACTGTCGAATAGTCAGGCGACTGTATATTCTTCATTAGTCGACTGCTGTAAAGTATGGAGAGAAGACAGAGAGATGCAGAGAATGCACTTACGCTAGACAGATGACTGTTGACCAAATCTCAGGCGACTGTAAATAAACAGGCGACTGGGAACTGATTGACATACAACTGTGCGTAAAGCTCAAGTTTGAGTCAATAGAAATGTTGACTTGAGCAGTGCAAATCAGGCGACTGTAGAAGGATCTACAGGCGACTGGAAATCACCCAGTCGACTGTTTTTCCCTCATCAGACGACTGACCGAAAGATTGAACCTATTGGGTTGGATTCTATGATAATCCTAAGGTTCATTAAGATGGTTAAATGCATGAGCATGAATGAGTAAACCATCTAGCAAGGCATTACATCAACCCTAGACTCAAAAAGAGAGAGAAAGCAATAAAGTAAATTACATGGATTACAATTCTTTCAAAAGAGTCTAAGTCTTCAATCTTTATGCCTTGATTGCTCTCCATCATCTCCAAGCTTTGGCACTCCTTGAGTCCAAACTTTGGCTCTTCTTCATATGATGTCCATCCTTACACCAAGTGATTAGTCTCCAATAAAGATATCCTTGAGATAAACTGAGAGACTAAAATATGAGATTCATTAGCAACAACATAATGTTATGATCATCATCAAAATAAGATTGGTATGAAATACCAATACTCAACAGTAATGCCCTGCTAAGCTACTGCACAAGTACTAGAGGGGGGTGAATAGTACTTTAAAATAATTAAGAGAATAATTCCTAATTATCTTGCAAACTCTACCAATTAATGCGGAAATGCGGAAATGTAAATAATGACAACAAAGAAACAATCGCAAACACACGATGTTAATGGGTTCGGATCCACTCAAGTCTCCCCGACTTGTTCCCGGTGATCCTACGTCCCAACCACCCGGATCCCCTCCGGATACTTGAGTTAGAAACCCTAACTCAAGATTTGCACTATGAAATACTTGTGAAAAACCTTCACAAAGACAAATCATACACAAAGGAAATTGTGACTCCCTCAACCCGAGATCACAAACAAACTCTCACAACCGAGAGTGAATCACTTACAATATCAATGTAAAATGAAATAGAAATGCTTACCACAAAATACTTATGCCTTGAGTAAAACTTACGATTTAGGGCAAAACGGATTTTGGGGAAGATGAAGAGGCACCAAACCCTAGCTCCAAGTAGATGACCATCGATGGAGAGCTATGAGGTTGTTGGTGACCTAGAATCAAGCACTTGGCTTGGAAGGCTCACAATCAATGAATCTCTCTTTTGAAATAAGAGTGAGGGAGAGATTCTTGAAAGGAAATGAATGAGCGTTAATGAGATTGAATGCTTTCTCTTTGATCTCTAAACTTCTCTTAAAATCAGCCTTGAGTGCAATGAATGCAGCACACCAAGTATATATAGGTTAGAGGAAAGAGAGAGAGAAAAACTTTTCAATTAAAGCTCCAACGGCTCTATTCTGAACCAAACTAGTCGGTCAAAGAACAACCACTGACCGACTAGTTCATCAACTAGTCGGTCGGTCAAACAGCATGAACCGACTAAGAGGTGAACAGTGAATAGATGAAGTTTCAGACTTAAAGAACTAGTCGGTCCAAGAAGACTTACCAACCGACTAGTTTCACAACTAGTCGGTCGGTGAGTGAACTTAGACCGACTAAGAGATAAAGCAAATAGTCTGAGTACAAATTGATTTAGTCGGTCCAAGAACAAATGTTGACCGACTAGTTCATCAACTAGTCGGTCGCCAAATGTACATATACCGACTAACAATAAACAGTAACTTGGCATGTACAGGGAAAGCTCAACTAGTCGGTCTAAGAAGCATCACTGACCGACTAGTTCACCAACTAGTCGGTCGGTGAGTCAACGTAGACCGACTAACTATAAACAGTAAAGAGCTTAGAATTGAGAAGGCAAAATTAGTCGGTCCAAGAAGCATTGCCGACCAACTAGATCACCATCTAGTCGGTTGGTTCTTCTTCTTGAACCAACTAACATGCACAAGAAGTCGCGAAACGAAGCGCGATGCTTCGGAAAAGTTCGTATGGACTTCTACTAAGATCCTAGATCTAAGATAGGAGCGTTATGAAGATTAAAACGTAAGACCTACTTAAGGCTTAACATTCTACGGAACGAAGCAAAAAGACTATAAATAAAACTTGACGAACCATCTTCGAAAGCTTCGATCCGAATCTTCATGACTTCAATAATGGTCCAAAAGCTTCAACGAAGCTTTAGGCATACGATCACGTGCTTTGAGAAGTCTCGAGACGTCGCTTTGGATGTTCATATGAATTTGGCGACGATCTACATAACTGCGCTCACAAAGTGTTAGTTCACGATATATTTATGTTTGTTCATCATCCAAAACCAAATCCAGGGAGTCCAATATCCAACAGTCTTCAGGTACGAAGTGTGCGGGAGTGACTGGGTCCACCCTTATTACTTAAGTTGTACCATCACCCTGCAGGAATGGTAGGTAGATATTCCACGGGTGCACTTCTGGTTGTATATCGTACACTCAAGCTAAGGCTGATGCACTAGTTGATTGATGTTGCACTAGTTTGATTGATGTTACACTAGTTGATTGATACCATTGTTCCGTCACGACTGCCAACTGGATACGACTCTTCTACTGACTAAGTCGAGACTACTCGAACGTGATAGAACGGTATAATAATGAGCGGTCTTAAATTACTACTAAATCAGTGTCTAGAAAGGAATCGGAAGGGGGTTGGTCAACCAAAGGACTTGTCCTGCGGTCTTAGAAGTGACCTGTGCCTTCAAGCCCTGACTGCCTGGCTGATTTGGGAGTTAAACTAGACTTCTTATTATTAGGCTTGCCTACACTATTAGATAGTCAAGCGACACTCATATTTTCTTAAGTTTTACTACCAGGTTGTCTCACTATCGTCATCGCATTGTCTGTTGGCTAAAATATTGTTGCTACCATATGCCGTACCACAGTTATTGCTCTCAGTTGTTACTTTTGTACTTGCACAGTCACCTTTACTTTTATGCATTACACGTACTTTACTTACCGCAACTTATCACGGTTACATACCTGTTTGCTTATACTTTACTTTTTGTACTTGCATGACCATCTTTTGTTTATTATAGTCTGTTCCATACTTTTGCCCCACTTTATTTCTATTGCTAAAATTGTTATGACTTAAGTATGGTTCCATCTCTGTGGCACCGTAGACGACGTATATATGGAGGTAGATGCTCTTGAGTTAATAGTGCCAGAGTTCGACCCTGAGACTGCAGCTTTCAGAGTTATTTCAGTTGTATTTTCTTTCCTTCATGTACGTTTGTTGGAACATTTTGTATAGTATGGATTGTAATAATTGGACACTATTTGGGTATTTTGTACATCTCTGCATCATGGCTATTTTGTTTTCACTGGTTAACTGCAGGATCTGCACAAATATCAAAAAGTAACGGGCCCCGGGAACGGGTCGTTACATCAGATGTCAACAAGTTTATTTCAGCTTTATTTTTCTCGTTTTCTTTATACAAATCCTGGAGATGCTGCGGAGTTTGGCACACTCTGGACCAGTGGCCTTTCATGCCACAGCTATGGCATTGGTCTTCCCATTCCCTCTTGGGTATGGGTGCATCATTTTTATTGTTGTCATTTCTGCGCCAGGAGAATTTCCTCTTGCTTTCATTTCTTCGCTGTTGGACTTGGCCCCTAGCCCTTTTTGTTCTGTCCCTCCTTTATGTGGTCTTTCTTTTCGTTTATTGTCTCTCTTCTTTTTGTAAAAGAAGAGGCATTGTGAGCTTCTGGTAAGGGGCGGTACTAGGGGGTGCATGTTGAGAGTGGCGAGGAGAAGCTCTCTATTTTGTTCAGCCATGAGTAATCATGACAATAGCTCAGAATACTTGGTGAACTTTCGTTAGCAGTACTGCCGCATTAGTATCGCATCTTTCTCATAGAAAGACATGTACGTCTTTTCCAGCATGCAATCTTCTGAGACTTTTTCACCACACAACTTCAGGCATGAGGTGATGCTAAAGAGAGCTGAGTTGTACTCAGATATGGACTTAAAGTCCTGTAGTCTCAGGTCCTTCCACTCATATCGTGCCCTTGATAGTATAACATCTTTCTGACGTTTATACCTATCCTCAAGGGTAGTCCATAGCTCGAACGGATCTTAGACCATAAGGTATTCAGCCTTTAGGGTCTTGTCCACATGGCGGAAAATATAGATAATGGCTTGCGCCTTTTCTATATCGCTTACATTTTCATTATTAGTCACAGTAGAAATGAGGGACTTAGCCCGCAGATGAAACTTCACATCGAGCTTCCAGCTCAGATAGTTTCTTCCTGATGCATCCAGCACTTCGAAATCGACATTTGCGATTTTAGCCATTTTATCAAGCAGAGCACAAATTTGCCTGAATTAATAATTTAAACTATAAACATTTTCATGCGGATGCAACTTTTATATGAAGAGCTAATTGCGTGGATCGGTCAGTCCCACATAAATAAAAAGTCCAAAGCCCATTCAGTCCATAATACACAAATGAAAGCTTTAAAAAAAGAAATTACAACTTTGGAAACCTGATTTGGGATAAATATTGCATATTTAACAACTCATTTAGACCCATTTTGTGCTTATATGGTATGCATTTGGTCTCTAATACAATCGTATTTAGAATACCATCAATTATTAGAGAAATCACTTGATTTAAGTGCAAAACAGCAATAAACTGAGTATTTCTGCACTTTTTATATTTTTCATGGCTAAATCTCGATCTCACGATTCCAACGACTATTTATTTGTATTTTTCTGAGATCTGTGCTAATTACTATGAATTTTTGAATGCAGAATACCAATTTAATAGAGAAATACGGCCGAAATACACTTGAAATACGATGTATATACGCCACAGTATATGTATACCCGCCTTCGACCGGCCACGTGGCAGCATCGCATCGACTTAAAGCCGCATCCGACGAAGCAAAATGGACGACGACGCGGCATCTTTTAAGCCGTCGGATTGAGATCCAACGGCCACCAATGGAGCTCAACGTAGCAGATCGGATCCATCGGAAGCAACACGTGGTATGATCTTGAAGACTTCCCGCCTGATCCAACGGCTAGCGAAGCGGGAGACACGGCAAAGTTTCGATCGTTGGATTTCGATCCAATGGGCTGGATCATCCCCGACGCAGAGTCGGATTTGTGAGAAAGCAGGCTACGTTGCTTTATTTGAGCCGATACCCTTCGATCGTACGGTGCAAAATCAACCCGCTTAGGATGCAGATGAGAATGGAAAGCGGGCGACGGAGCGAAAGACATGGCATCATCGTGTCTGTTGGAGCTTAAACCGATGGCTACGATCGAATACGAAGCAGGTTCAAAGAAGCGAAGCGGGCGAAGCCCACGCACTGAGACGATCCCGTTAGGATCTAGCGGCCAGGATTTGCAGCAGCCAGCAGATCGGATGTTAAGCCTTTTTGGATGTGGGTTTGGACCCGCTAACACAACTAAAACCCGCAATGCCTCTATATAAGCATATTTTAGGGTTTTGTTGCGTATTCTGGCGTATTTGGGGCTCTAGGAGCCTTATTTGGCCATGAAATTTGAAGGCCCATGAGACAGAGGCTAGTTCTATCATCTGAAGGAGCTTTGGGGTTATTTGGAGAGAATTGGTGACATTTTCCATATCTTAGCTTTGTTTTTTGCGTATTTGGCTTGTATTTGAAGTATTATTCACGTATTTTGAGGTTTGATGATGTATTTGTCTATGAATACTGAATATTTTCTCTCCATGCATGGTTAATCTTCATATGTGTTGGTGTTGATGTAGTTAGGGTGTTGTCATCATTGATTTCAATATCTTTTCGCCCTATATTCACGTTATATTGCGTATTTCGTTGATTCCTACATATATCATGTTTGGGTATGTTATACGGAGACGTGTGCATGCTTGAATGGAATATGATCTTTGCAGACTTATTCGTGATGCTATCTGAGAGGATGTATCGTGACTCGAGAGGGCACTTGTGCGTATTTTCCTTATGAAATCTATGTTATACGTGATTACTTTTTGGCACTATTTTATGCACTTTATCGCCACACTTTCTGATGTTCTCGTGCCCTAGCCGGACGAAACATTGAGTTATAGAAAAAATATTAATAATCATTAATGGCACACACCCTAATCAAATCACTACCAACACATACTCTCCATATTAGTACCCCAATATCGAATTCACCGTAACTATCGTAGGATTTTCTTTTATTATTTTAAAATTTTGATACCATATCTTTATACCTGATAGGTGGTTGGTTATTATCGTTTTAGTACTCTTTACAAACTGAAGTTCATGGTTTTGCAGGTCAGTTGTCCCATGGATAAGATACCTGGACTCACTGGATTATTACTTGTTCGATCTCCTACACTTGGGAGTAGCGCTCACACATTTTGAGACGAGTCAAGTTTTTGGCGCCGTTGCCGGGGATAACGGTATTTGTAAGCAACAATTTCAGTTCGTATGGAGGAACATTCGGTGAGATCCTTCCATCTTATATTTTAGGATTTTTATTAGTTTTTTGTTTTGTTTTCTCTTTAAAAAATTCAAAAAAATTCAAAAAAGATGGAGTATATGAAATTCTATTGCACAAACAACTGGTATGATGCAGAGTCCGATGTTGCACATAAGTATAGGATGGAGAAGCTTAAGATCGTTAATTTTAATCAGACAGATTGTGAAACTTTCGTTCAGGTCTAGAGGAGATTTACAGACATAGTATCGAGCTATCCGCAGCATGGGTACACAAGGAAAGAGCTTGTGGAGTCCTTCTTATTTGGACTACGACCACAGCTGCAGGAATTTTTGGGAGTCATGACATCGACAGAGGCATGGAAGTACATGGAGTCCTTATAAGAGAATGATCAAACCATTAATGAGACTTCAGAGCGTGATTCAACGAAGCCTTCCTGTCTTGATCAAGGAAAGCAAAGCGTAGATGTACCACTGCAACGCTTGAAAGAGGAAGTTTATTTGCTCATTCAGACACATGAGGCTACATCCCATCAATTTCAAGAAAACTTCCTTGCTCGGAGTCAGCAAATTCAGCAATCCATTGAAAATCTTAATCTGATTGCCACTTGTTTAGAAGAAAGTAATTCTTTTGAAATTCAATTTCAAGAATCTAATATGAGTTCATCTTCTATTGCAGTTATATCGAGCGAGCCATGTCACGATGAAAGCACAAATCAAAACATTAACATGGCTGGAGGCGTGTCCAAAAGAGATGACGAGCAAGCAATTTTGGATGAACATGAGGATGAAATAGCGAGGGATATGTGTTCAGAGATTATCGATATGGGGCCCGAACCATCCTCTCCCCTAGTTTTTTCCCAAAATCATTCATCCCTCTCCCCGATGACCGATCATCATACCGAGAGAAGTGCACATTTTAAGGGAGTAGTCATCAACATGCTTTACTTTATTTTACTTACTTTGATGACTACATTTGGAAGAGTTTTATTGAAAAGAATTTAAAACTCAATTGGATTGACGTAACTCATCTCTTGTAGGATATAATGAACTCCTTTATAGAGATGCTATGAGTTACGTTGCTGGGATCCAGTTTAGCCAGTGGAGGAAGACTACTCGCCAAGGAGCACAAGGAACAGATAGAACAACTTCCTCCACCATTAAAGATCCGGGATCCGCTATTTGACCACGGTGTGTTCTTTTCATTAGCGTAGATCTTTACATGCTTTTTAGGATGCTTGCTATTGAATAAACTCGTACCCCTTTCAACATTGAGGACACTGTCCATCTTTAGTTGGGGGGGAGTGTATGAGGCCTTAGGATTTTTAATAAAGCGAGAGAAAAGAATAAATCACCAATTCTCATCATTTAAAACTCCTTCACATACCACAAATGCGGATGATTATGCACTGATTGATTTCTAAAAATCGTTTATGGCTTGCATTAATTATTTTCCTTTCGTGGAATTACTCGTTAATATGCTATTCATGAAAACTTTCAATTGCCATGATTAATATCTCGAAATAGTTTGAATTTATTTCATGCATGCTATTGCGATGAAAAAGCTTAAGTATACACGATTTATTAGAATAGTCTTTCAAGTTGAAGAGGAATTTGGCCTTTGTTACTAATGTTTATGTTCATATTTATGGGTGTTGATTTGCTTACGAAAAAATGCAAAAAAAGTGAAAAAGAAAAAATGCATCATGCCCTTGAGTTCATTGATTAGCTGGGTCTTCGTGCCTCAGGAAGCATTGGAGATTCACGTCGAAAGATGGATGAATGTGGATTGCATTCAAAAAAAAGGAAGAAAACAAAACTTAGATGATTCGAGTTATTAAGTTCGAGGGGATCTTCTACGCCTAATGTCCGAAGGTCGTCTGTCCTAGGAATCATTAACTGAAAGCTCGTTACATGGATCATTCTAAGTCGTTAAAAGAAAAAAAACGAGAGAGAAAAAAAGAAATGGTGAATAAACTAAGCAACTTCAATAACCATGATTTGAACGATCTTTTTGAGATGCCAATTCCTTGAAAATAAGAAAACTAGAATATAACGACGTGTTATACTTTCGCTTGCGCAAAACGATGTTGGCATGTTATTTATTCAAATTGGATTAGAGAAAATATCATGTGATTGATCTTATTCATGGATTGTGTATATTGATGGTCAAAATCATGTTGGAAAGTGTAATATTGAGCCATGCCATACGTGATTGATAGAGTTTATTGTTTTATTAATCATTCGACTTCATCACTCTTTTTTGCTAGGGACTAGCAAATCGCTTGTTAGGGCGTATGATTTGGGGTAAATATTGCATATTTAACACCTCATTTAGACCCATTTTGTGTTTATATGGTATGCATTTGGTCTCTAATACAATCGTATTTAGAATACCATCAATTATTAGAGAAATCACTTGATTTAAGCATAAAACAACAATATACTGAGTATTTCTGTACTTTTTATATTTTTTATGGCTAGATCTCGATCTCACGATTCCAACGAATATTTATTTGTATTTTTCTGAGATCTGTGCTAATTACTATGAATTTTTGAATACAAAATACCAATTTAATGAAGAAATACGACTGAAATACACTTGAAATACGATGTATATATACCGCAGTATATGTATACCCGCCTCCGCCCAGACACGCGACATCATCGCAGCGACTTAAACCCACATCCGACAAAGCAAAATGGACGACGACGAGGCATCTTTTGAGCAGTCGGATTGAGATCCAACGGCCACCAACGGAGCTCAACGTAGCAGATCGGATCCATCGGAAGCGTCATGTGGCACGATCTTGAAGACTTCCCGCCTGATCCAACGACTAGCGAAGCGGGTGACGCGGCAAAGTGTCGATTGTTGGATTTCGATCCAACGGGCTGGATCATCCCCGACGCAGAGTCGGATTTGTGAGAAAGCGGGCTACGTGGCTTTACCTGAGCCGCTACCCTTCGATCGTACGGTGCAAAATCAACCCGCATCGGTTGCAGATAAGAATGGAAAGCGGGCGATGGAGCGGAAGACATGGCATCATCGCGTCCATTGGAGCTTAAACGGACGGCTACGATCGAATACGAAGCAGGTTCGAAGAAGCGAAGCGGGCGAAGCCCGCAGGTGACATGTGTCACGCCGTGAGATGATCCCGCTAGGATCTAGCGGCCAGGATTTGCAGTGGCCAGCGGATCAGATGTTAAGCCTATTTGATGCGGGTTTGGACCTGCTAACACAACTAAACCCCGCAATGCCTCTATATAAGCATATTTTAGGGTTTTTTTTGCGTATTTTGGCGTATTTGGGGCTCTAGGAGCCGTATTTGGCCATGAAATTTGGAGGCCCTGGAGACAGAGGCTAGATCTATCATCTGAAGGAGATTTGGGGCTATTTGGAGAGAACTGGTGACATTTTTCCTATCTTTAGCCTTGTATTTTGCGTATTTTTCTTGTATTTGAAGTATTATTCACGTATTTTGAGGTTTTAATGATGTATTTGTCTATGAATACTGAATATTTTCTCTCCATGCGTGGTTAATCTTCATATATGTTGGTGTTGATGTATTTAGGGTGTTGTAATCATTGATTTCAATGTCTTTTCGCCCTATATTCACGTTATATTGCGTATTTCGTTGATTCCTACATATATCGTGTTTGGGTATGTTATACGGAGACGTAGGCATGCTTGAATCGAATATGATCTTTGCAGACTTATTCGTGATGCGATCCGAGATGATGTATCGTGACCCGAGAGGGCACTTGTGCATATTTTTCCTTATGAAATCAATGTTATACGTGATTACTTTTTGGCACTATTTTATGCGTTTTATTGCCACACTTTCCGACGTTCTCGTTCCCTAGCCGGACGAAACATTGAGTTGTAGAAAAGATATTAATAATATTGATGGCACACACCCTAATGAAATCAATACCAACACATACTCTCCATATTAGTACCCCAATATCGAATTCACCGTAAATATCGTAGGATTTTCTTTTATTATTTTAAACTCTTGATAACATATCTTTATACCTGATAGGTGGTTGGTTATTATCATTTTAGTGCTCTTTACAGACTAAAGTTCGTGGTTTTGCATGTCAGTTGTCCCGTGGATACGATACCTGGACTCATCAGGATTATTACTTGTTCGATCTCCTACACTTGGGAGTAGCGCTCACACATTTTGCGACGAGTCAAAACCCCGTGGGTCCCATATAAGATCTCCAGCTTCAATTGTGGCCGCCATATCCATGGAAAATGGTCTTCTGTCTTGGACATTTACATAAATTCCTCACTACAATTTCTCTAAATAGTAAAAGAAAAGTGCAGGAAATAAAATATGGGACTTAAACAGCCGATCCAAAATCGCAATTAGCTATCCATGCAAAAATTTGTGCTCATCAAACATTTTCATTAGACATTTTCATCAGAGGCATCACAGGAATTTATATTCGTAGATAAGGATAAACAATTTAAGTATTTAATAATTATTGGACCACTAGGAAACGTCATATACCGTTTGGTTAGCTGACTAACGGCAGAGCGGTCGCATGATCATCCTAATTATTTAGTTTTAAAATATGCACAACCAAACATAGTTTATCCATAGAATAAGCCAAAATGATGTGATGCATATATTAATGATCCTACAAAGGAGATCATATAATGCAAAGGTTGTGCTAGTTGGGTTTATTCAAAAAGATTGAAAAAGAGCCCAATATTTGACATGTTCTTCATAAAAGGAAGAAATTTTCCTTTTTAAATCAGCCCCAATTAATCCCCAAATGTCCTCAAATTTTATCATGATTTTTCATGAATTGTTAGGCCCCAAATACCCGTTTTAATCAATTTTAGCTCACAACAAGCCTTTTAAAGCTTATTTTAGCCCCCCTCTTTCTTTCTTTTTTTTTGAAACAAAACTGGCATGCTGGCCTGAAGCCCGCAGTGTGGTTGCGGGCTTCAGGCCCGCAGTCTTAATAATACCAATTATTTTTTTGAAAAATAAGGCATGTGGGCATGAGGCCCGCAGCTTGCCTGCGGGCTTCAGGCCCGCAAGGCTTCATTAATTTTTTTCTCGGGGCTTCCGGCGTAAAAGAATGGGGGGGAGGGGGCGGCGGCCAGGGTTTGCCGCTGCCTGTTATTACGCCCCTGGTAAGGGGCGGCCGCCCCGCCGTAGCGAGGGCGGCCGAGTGATGGGGGTGCGGCCCCCCTCCTCCGTCGTAGCGTGAGCAGGGGACGGGCGACGAACCCCCCTCGCCGCCGTGGCGGGGCAGAGGGTCAGGGAACGGCGATCCCCCCTTCGGAGGAGGACGGGGACAGCGGCCCCCCTCTCGCCGTAGTGAGGGGGGATGGTTTCGACGACCTCCCCCGCTTCAGGGGGGTGAGGACGCAGTGGCCCCCTCGCTTCGGGGGGGGGGGGGGGGGAGCGCGACGACGGCGGCCCAAAAACCGCCCCTCCTTCGAGGGGGACAGCGGCGGCCCGAAGGCCGCTCCTCCTTCGAGGGGGAAATCGGCGGCGGCCCGAAGGCCGCTCCTCCTTCGAGGGGAGAATCGGCGGCGGCGGCCCGATGGCCACTCCCCCTTCGAGGGGAATTTGTGTGGGCGACGGGCAGCGGCCCCCCCTTCGGGGGACCGGCGCGGGCGCCGGCGAGCCCCCTCGCTTCAAGGGGGATTGTCGACAACATGGCGGCGCAAAAAGCGGCGGCCAGCGGCAAGGCCGTCGGCAATGCCGAGGTGTTGGGGAATAATTATACTATACAATTTCTGATTGAATCATGTTAAAAACATAATTTTTGGACGATAAAAATCGTCGATTTAGGCGATTAGCCCGAATTCCACTTCGATCTTGCGAGATCTTTGGAGAATACTATCATACGTATGATAAAAACGACATTTTTAGCGAGATTTACCTCTATATCCGTTCTCCGGATATAGTGACGGTTGAACGAAGCCTACACGGATGACGACGCTCGTTTGATGAAGCTTGACGCCGCGCGCGTGGATCTCCTGCCTTTTTACGCTTTCACAATGATCGATTTTGTGTGGAATTTTTTGTTTGGTGGCTCGAGCTGATAACGTGTTATGAATTATCATATGGGGGAGGAACCCCAGCTCTTTATTTATAGCATATAGAGGAGCCTATACAGATAAGATACAATAGATACGGTCTTATCTATAAGATAAGCCGTGATCCCAACCGACTAACCAACTCGGTATTATCCATTCACAACACTTTTCTCTTTGTTCTTGTCTTTTCCGTTCTTCTCGAAATCGTGATAGTATTCGCCGCAACCTCAGTTTGCCGGAGTAAAATTTGTAATGCTCGGATCTTGTTCGTTCTTCGTTGTATCCTGGGAGACACTCTGTAATATACTCAAAACACTAACAGTGAGTGTCGAATCTATTTTAAGATTACCTTGTGATACACAGACATCGAAGTGTAAACAGTTTCCTGTCAGCTTTTATTCAATTTTGATCTTGTAACATGTTCTCTCTTTTATTAAATATTTCTCTAACAAATCTAAACATGGGTTATAAATACTTAAAATCCTTCACTGTTCAATCATTTAAGCAAGACATGTTGCATAAATCCACGTGAGCATGACTTTGGCTGTCTATCCGCTGAAAGGTAATAGATGATAAGTGGTTGTGGAGGTCTCGGTGCAAAGGCCGTAGGGTCTCGTTGGAGGTTGACCTTTCGGTGCATCAATATGGTCCACAGTAGTAGAAAAAAGTGCAAAAAAAAAAAAAAAACTCTAAGTGGGACTGGGAGGACTTCGATGATGGCGTGCACGCCTCTCCTCGTCTCAACCCCGCCTCCGATGGCGCCTGCTAATAACTGTAGTCCTAAATCTCCGACCCCGTTCTACCTTCTCGTCGTCGCCCTCCTCTCCCTCTCCTCGGCCGCCGCCGCCGCCCTCGCCTACGTCGGCCCCCGACGCACTCCGGCCCTGGGCCCCACCGTTATCCTCATCTCGTGCGACGGCTTCCGCTTCGGCTACCAGCACAAGTCCAACCTCCCCGCCTTCTCCCGCATCATCGCCGGCGGCACGGAGGCCGAGGCCGGCATCATCCCCGTCTTCCCCACCGTCACCTTCCCCAACCACTATTCCATCGCCACCGGCCTCTACCCACCCTACCACGGCATCATCGACAACCACTTCTCCGACCCCGCCACCGGCGCCAGCTTCTCCTTCGACAGCCTCGACCCACGCTGGTGGCTCGGCGAGCCCATCTGGGAGACCGCCGTCAAGTCCGGCCGCACCGCCGCCACCTACTTCTGGCCGGGCTCCGCCGTCGTCAAAGGCCCCTGGACTTGCCCCCCTCGCTTCTGCCAACAGTACAACAAGTCGACTCCCTACGAGCACCGCGTCGACACCGTCCTCGGCTACTTCGACCTGCCGCCCGATCAGATCCCGTCCCTCGTCACCCTCTATTTCGAAGAGCCCGACCTCTCGGGCCACAAGTTCGGCCCGGACGACGGCGAGGTAACCAAAGCCGTCGAAAGGGTCGATCTCATGATCGGCAGACTGGTCAACGGGCTGGAAAGCAGGGGAGTGTTCGACGGTGTGAACATAATTCTCGTCGGCGACCACGGAATGGTCGGGATCTGCAGAAGAAAGCACATATTCCTTGAAGACATGCGGCCTTGGATCGAGATCGACGACGACTGGGTGCAGTCCTACTCCCCGCTCTTCGCGATCCGGCCGCCGCCCGGGGTCTCGCCGGCCGACGTCGTGGCGAGGATGAACGAGGCGCTGGGCTCGGGGCAGGTCGACAACGGGGATAAGCTGAGGCTCTTCCTGAAGGAGGACTTGCCCGAAAGGCTGCGGTACTCGCAGAGCGAGAGGATTTATCCCGTCGTTGGGCTGCTGGAGGAAGGGTACAAGGTGGCGCTGAACAGGTCGTCGGATACTGTGACGGAGTGCGGCGGCGATCACGGGTACGACAACGCTTTCTCGTCGATGAGGTCGATCTTCGTTGGCCATGGACCGAGGTTCGCCAGCGGGAGGAAGGTGCCGTCGTTCGAGAACGTCGAGATCTACAACGTAATCGTTTCGATTCTTGGGCTGCAGCGCTGGGCTGCTCCCAATAACGGGTCGGATTCGTTTGCGGAGTCGATTCTCCTGCCCATTGCTTAATTGACGTATGAGAACAATATCGTTGACACACAGGACACTGCATGTTGCAACTATTTGACACTATTGCAAATGATTTCAATTAATTGTCTTCCTTCTTTACTAATTGGCTTAATGTACCAAAACTTGGACTAACCCAACTTTAGAAACTCACTTAAACTCCTCTTAAATTTGATTATTCATCAAAACTCTTTAACAATTTTTCGCCGAAACCATCGTAAGATTTACTATTACTCACCGGAATTATCATGAACTTTGCTATAAACGGTTGACGGATGGGTTCCGGCCAACAGTGAATTGGACAGACGTGGACTCCTTTGATGAGCTGGCTCCTTGTCAACTGTTGTAGGGGACATGCAGTAGGCAAAATACGGGTCGTAAAGGACGAGGCTTCAAGCTTTGTTGTTGGCGTTCGACCTATCTCAGGGTCGTGGGAGACAACCCTTCGACCTTCGAGCACAAACACTCGTTGGGGGGGGGGGGGGGTCTGTTAATGACTATAATTGGATCAACAGTGATGTTGGCTGACGTGGGCTCTTTTGTTGAATTGGAGCCTTGTCAGCTGTTGAAATGTGACCCTCGGTTGGTAGAACCGGGATCGATGGAAGTTGGGTTGAGAGCGTTGGAGAAGCTCGATTGTTCTCGAGTCAAGCTTGACGACCGTTCGACCTTCCAATTGGTTCGAGCCTCGAACAAAGATCGACTGGGATGATCGTTCGATCGGTTAGCTGGGTCCTCGATCTTCCTGCATCACAAATGAACGTCAGGGAGGTCGGATCTAGGTTCCGACCCATATCCCCTCTGATGCTTAAGTTAGAATGGACTTAAGTTGAAGGCTTGGGGCTGTCGAGATCGATCCAAGGGGATTCGTCCCGAGTCAGTCACCACAAGCGTTTGGAGGAAGAAATATCTAAGTGGAATGAGATAAGTGATCAGAGTACCTAAGGTTTCGTACCTCTGGAATCTGTCCCCTCTTCTGTTTGTCTTTTCTGTATTTATAGACCAGAATGTCTCTTCAGTAACGTTGGAGGAATAACGGTCACCAATTATGGTGGCACAATCTACCCTTATCAATAGGGGTAACCATTGTCCATGCCTCCCACCATTTATGAGCTGATTATCGACCGCATCCTTAAGTAATGGAAGCTCAACGGGCAAATGGCATGCAGGCTTTGAGTAGGTAAACATTTGGCATCTATCGTGGGCATCGTGGGCTTAGTGGGCTCAGATGCTACCTCAGTAGGCTTTTCAAATTTCAACGATAACATGCTCCCCTCCTCGAGTGTCGGCCCAAGGATTTAACAATGGCCCCCGTCATTTGAGCTCAAACGATCTGCCTGTTGGGGTCAAGTGACGCGATGTCTCATTAATGAGGTACGACAGTCGAAGCAGGAGTATTTGCGTTTAAGTTCCAAAATTTCCATTCTCCTGATTTGGACGTCGTGTCGGTTCGAAATCCGAGATACTGGGACACTTGGATCATCGACACGTGTCCTTATATGATATGATTAGCTTCGATCATTGTTTTACCTTAATAAGGTAGTTTGGAAAGGAGGAAGACTTCATTGTTCCAATATTTTCTCGAATTGAATCTTTACCTTCGACCATGGCTTCTTCCTCCCTTCGTATCTCTGCTAAAACCTAAGCTTCCGTCCCTCAGAAGGGGAAAGGAAAAACATCGTCCCTGACATGGTTTCTGGCCAAGCTTATCAAGTGACGGCTGATCAGATTTCTGATTTGCAAAGGAGATATGTGAGGGGTATTTACCAGATTCGGCGGCCACGGGCGAAGGAGATGGTTCATTCCACTGGTAATGGCGAAGTGGGTGTCTATGTGAGATCTTTTCATCTCGGGCTTCGATTTCCCGTGCACCCCTTTATGCTATGCTGGTTGAGCACATTGGGCCTTTCAATTTGCCAACTAAAGCCAAATGCCGTGGGCATCTTGGTCAGTTTCATCGCGCTATGCATATCGAACGATGTTGAACCATCCATGGAGTTGTTTAATTTCTTCTTCAAAGTACTCCCTCCCATGTCCCCGGGCTGGTTCGTGATCACTGCTCGTCGAGATAGGAAATTGTTTAAGGATCTCCCCATCACTAATCCGGGATGGAAAGAGCAATTCATCTTTGTGGTGCTTTCTGGTGAAGCAAGTTTTGTCACCGAATGGGGGAATCCCGAACTCTCGATGAATGAAGACAAAGCTCTTTCAGAGGAAGGAAAGAAGGATGATGATCTTCTGTTGGAGTTGTCGAAGGAGAAAAAAATCAACAAAGTGGCTTTTGTCTGACCATAAGTTACCCGAGACCATATGTGTAACGCCATGCTCCCCAGAATACCCGAGAAATACGAATCCGTCCCAAGTATTCACAGAGCAGCAAGTGTTATGGAAGAAGAGGAAGAGAGAGAGAGAGAGAGAGAGAGAGAGAGAGAGAGAGAGAGAGAGAGAGAGAGAGTACCAGAAGAGTATGCAGGTCACTGCGTACATGCTGGGAAGTACAAGTAATGTTCCATCACAAAATCAACACAGCAAAATAATAATAAAGTACAAAGTCAAACATTTCTGTCACGCACCGCTTCCCATTCTACAGGGGCGAGGACGCGAACGGGTCGCTGTGTGCTTAAAATAAGGAGGGGTACTTTTTTCTTTTTAAAATCTTTTCTTTTCTTCCTCCTTGGCTTAAACACACTAAGCGTCTGTGTAAAAACTGCAGGTCCTTGCATGCATACTCAAAAACAACATAGATAATCAATACTGTTTTTTACAATGCCAATCGTCTCAAAAATGGATTACAACAAATGGAAGATAAATAGGTTACAACATTTGAAAGGTAGAGGCCTTATGGCTTATACAACATGGAGTATATAATTAGGCTACGTGGAGCTGAAACATAAAACTGGTCTCCTGGAATAGTCCTGCCCATATTGGATCACGCTATGCTGGAACTAGGATCTACAAAAATGCCTTCAGGACCTGACGTACATTGCATTAAAAAACAAATACAATGCCCGTCAGTGAGGGTTACTCATGTAGGTTTCCAAGCATCAATTTCATTTAAATAAATATAAAAGACTACTTGCGGGATATGAAACTTTAACATCTTGATATCATGCAAATAATTAAAAACTAAAATGTGTGCAATAGTAAACTAATCATGGTGAGGATATGAATCTAATAGCATGATAAAAAGGAAATTTAATAACATTAACATGTATACATAAATAATCAAACAATAGCAAAATTTACTAACAAGATAGAAACCGGTACGAAGGAAAAACTAGTAATTAATAGCATGTAATGAAAAGACTGTATAAGATGTTGAAGCAATATTTGATAACCATCAGCTGGAGCAACATTTGATAACCATCAGTCAAAACAATATTTGGTAACCATCAGTCAAGGCAATTGTTACGCCTATTTGACCGAGACCCATAAAGCACGAGCCCAAGAGCCCAACTGCTGGCCAAAAGCCCACCTGCATCCTGAAAGCCCATTCGATAAAGGCCCTACAAGGGACCTTCTCGAAACGTCGATCCGACCCGGCCCCCATAACCCGTTGGTCGTCCCCCCACTCCTGCGAAAACCGCTCCCCCGGACACGCGACCACTAAATGGCGATAATGGGGAGGTGCTGGTATGGCGGAGAGGGCGGCGGCGAGGGGGGACGGATGGGGCACGATCGATGGCGGGCGTGGGACGTGGGCCAGAGCCAATCACGCTGGGAGCTCTACAAAAGGGTCAAGAAGACGACGAAGAAAGGGACCGCATCTCAGGTAACAAAACCTAAGGTACTCCATCAACGACCTCGTTCCCCCAATTCATCTCCTTCCTCCCCCGCTCGCGCCGAGAGACGCCGTTACGATCTCCTCACGAGTCGGACCGTCTCCGCCGGGCCTCCTTTCTCAGATCTCTATCTGACTTAGGCATCGGAGGGGATTTGGCCGGAACCAAGGTCCGGCCCCCTGACGAGCGTTCTCGTCTGCGCAGGTGGACAACAGATCAACGGGCCGAGGCTACCCCTCGCCCCTCTCCGACCACTCGATCAACCGGACAGTGAGGCTTCCCCTCACCGTCAGCCTGCCGTGGCCGAGCACGTCCTACCGAGGCCGAGCGTCCTAATCGGGCCCGAGACTCTCCCTCGCCACCCGTCGGCCGTGCATCTACCCGGGCGACTGAGGCTACCCCTCGTCCCCCTTCCAGCCGAGGCCGAGCACACCTGTCTGAGGCCGAGCGTCTCAACCAGGGCCGAGGCTTCCCCTCGCCCCTTCTGCACCGATTCGAAGCCTCCGAGGGACCCAAAGCGGGCCCCTTGACCACGTTGACCGGGTTCTCCACGGTCAACGCTTTGTAGTGAGAAAACACTCTGAAACATCTGGCGCCGTCTGTGGGAACAAAAACTGTCCCACGAAGAAACAAACCACATCTGCGATGACGCGGCCCCCCTCCTCTCGGCGAAAGAAGGGCGAGACCCCGACGCGGGGCGACAGGCCCCGCCATCGTTGCCAAGAATGGGCACGGGACCGACGCGAGGAGAGTCGTGAGGAAAGGGCCGGGGTGCCCTCCCCTTCCCCACCGGTTGGGAGACCGAGTGCGCCCGTAACGGCACGCAGCTCGGACGTGGCTTTGGTGGTATCAGTGGTCATAGACACTACCTTAGTGCGACGGCTGCTTGTCAACACCGGCAGCTCCTGTGACATCCTATTTATGTCAACCCTGGAGAAGATGGGCCGGCAGAAAGGAGACTTGCGACCTCGTTCGGGACCCGTGGTCGGATTCACGGGTCACTCCACCCCCATCATCGGCACTATCCATCTCCCGGTAACGCTCGGAAACACACCAGACTCTGTGACCCTAGCGGTGGAATTCATCGTGTTGGGGATCGGGTCGGAATACAATGGGATCATCGGCCGACCCCTACTCAACGCCGTCGGCGCGATGGTCTCGACCCTCCATCGGACCATTAAGTTCCGAACGCCGGGGGGGATGGGGCAAGTCGAAGGCGACGCGGGGAGACCGAATACCTGCTATCAACTGGCGGAGGAAGGTCCCGAGGATCGTCTAGCTGACCGGATGGCCGCGCTCGACTTAAGAAGTGGGCCTAGGCCCACCCCTGCGGAGGAGCAGGAGCAAATCCCGGTCACGGACATCGAAGGCCGGTTCGTCTCGATCGGGAGAGGGCTGAGCCCGGACCTAAGGGACCAGCTGATCGAGTGCCTGGAGGCGAACCTGGACATCTTCGCCTGGTCACCTGAAGACATGCCCGGCGTGGACCCCCAGGTGATCGTCCACCAGATCAACGCCGACCCCAACTTCAAACCGGTTAGGCAGAAGAAGCGTAACCTGGGCGGCGAGAAGATGAAGGCAGCCTCCGAGGAAGTGGAGCGTCTCCTCGATGCCGGCTTCATACGAGAAGTCTGGTACCCGGAGTGGCTGTCGAACGTGGTGATGGTCAAAAAACCCAGCGGGAAGTGGCGAATGTGCGTGGACTTCAGTGACCTCAACAAGGCCTGCCCCAAGGATAGCTACCCCCTGCCGCGCATCGACCACCTGGTGGACAACGCCTCGGGATACGAGATGCTAAGCTTCATGGACGCTTACTCCGGGTACAATCAAGTCCAGATGGACCCCCGGGACGAAGAGATGACAGCCTTCACGACGGACCTGGGAACCTACTGCTACAAGAAGATGCCTTTCGGCTTGAAGAACGCGGGGGCCACCTACCAGAGAATGGTCAACAAGGTGTTCAGCTCCCAGATCGGGAGGAACCTAGAAGTCTACGTCGACGACATGCTTGTCAAGTCAAGGCGACCGGAAGACCACATCGCCGACTTGCGGGAGACCTTCGAGCGGTTGCGGCGACACCACATTCGGCTCAACCCCGCGAAATGCACGTTTGGGGTAAGATCTGGCAAATTCTTGGGATTTATGATAACTAATTGTGGTATTGAAGCTAATCCCGACAAGATCGAGGCGCTGGTTAACATGCGCGAGCCGACGACGATCAAGGAGCTACAGAGGCTGAACGGGCGCATCGCAGCCCTGGGGCGATTCCTTTCCAAATCAGCGGAAAGATCGCTTCCCTTCTTCAAGGTCCTGAGGAAAGCAATCGCGGAACCTCCGAACAATAGGAAGACGATACTCTGGGACGAAAACTGCTCCCGGGCGTTCGGGGACCTCAAAGAGTATCTCCGCAGCCCCCCTCTCCTGTCCAAACCCCGGGAAGGGGAGTCGCTGAGCCTTTACCTGGCGTGCGCAGAGGAAGCTGTGAGTTCGGTGCTGATCCGGGAGGACAGCGGGGTGCAATGGCCGGTATATTACACGAGCCGGATCTTGAAGGGGGCGGAGGTGCGATACTCGCCCATGGAGAAACTGGCGTATGCCCTCGTCCTCTCGGCGCGAAGGCTCCGACCCTATTTCCAGGCCCACACCATACTAATCCTGACCGACTCACAGCTAGAACAGAACCTCAAGAGATTCGATCAAATGGGAAGGATGCTAAACTGGGGAGTGGAGCTGAGCGAGTTCGACCTCCGATTCAAACCGCGCACGGCCATCAAGGGACAGGCCCTAGCCGACTTCATCGCCGAATGCACGACGGAAGGAAATGGCCCCCCAGAGGGAGAAGGCCCGGGGACGGTAACTGCTCAACCCTTGTCCTTTCTTTCGACTGACCACTTCCAGCCAGAGGATCCAGGAGCGTGGATAGTTCATGTGGACGGGTCGGCCACGCAGTCAGGAGGAGGGGCCGGGATTGCGATCCGATCTCCGGAGGGGAACATCTCGGAATACGCGTTGCGGTTCGAGTTCCCGGCCACGAACAACGTGGCGGAATACGAAGCTGTGATCAACGGCCTGAGGCTGGCCCTGGAGCTCGGGGCCGAGTCCGTCCGCCTCCTCAGCGACTCGAAGCTCATTGTCAACCAACTCTTAGGGAGTTACGAGGCACGGGAGGAGGCGATGCAGAGATATCTCCCAGTCGCCCGAGCGGCGATGTCCAAATTCAAGGACGTGGAGGTCTTACACCTCCCGCGATCAGAGAATGCGCGGGCCGATGCGTTATCAAAACTGGCCTCGTCCTCGCCAAAGGAGCTGGACCGCACCATCTACGTAGAGAACCTGCCGTCCCCCAGCACGATGGAGCACGAGGTGATGGCGATCGACCAAGAGCCCACCTGGATGGACCCGATCATCCGGTACCTCACCCACGGAGAGGTGCCGGCCGATGGGGATGAGCGCCGAACCCTGGAGAGAAAAGCACTCCGATACGTGATCCATGAGGGGACGCTCTACCGGAGACGCTGGACCAAGACGGACGTCCTCCCATACCTGAAATGCATCGGACTGCAAGAAGCCGACTACGTCCTACAGGAGGTTCACGACGGGATCTGTGGGAATCACCACAGGGGCAAGATAGTCGCGCAGAAGATCTTAAGGCAGGGGTACTACTGGCTGACCTTGGCCAAAGATGATGCAAGCTACGTGCAGAAATGCCAAGAATGCCAGAGGTACGCCCACCACATCTCGACTCCCCCGTCAGAGCTCATCCCCATCGTGAGCCCCCTCCCCTTTGCGAAATGGGGGCTCGACATCCTCGGACCGTTCAAGCCAGGACGAGGGCAGCGGGAGCACCTGATCGTGGCAGTGGACTACTTCACCAAGTGGATCGAGGCCGAGCCGTTGGCGACCATCACGTGGAAGAAAGCGAAAAGCTTCGTGTGGAATTCCATCATCTCCCGATTCGGAGTACCACGGGCCATCGTCACAGACAACGGGAAGCAGTTCGATTCAGCAGGGTTTAAAGATTTTTGCGAGGAATGGGGAATCAAGCTCCTCTTTGCCTCGGTGGCACACCCCCAAACCAACGGGATGGCAGAGGCGGCCAACAAGTGTATCATAGAGCCCCTCCGAAAGAAAGTAAAGGACGCCGAAGGGAACTGGCCGGAAGAGCTCCCCGGGATACTCTGGTCATACCGGACGACCCACAAGGAGGCTACGGGCGAGACCCCCTTCATGCTCACCTACGGGGCCGAGGCGGTGGTACCGGTCGAACTGGGGGAAGAATATCTTCGCCTCAAATACTTTGACGAAGACCGGAATTCGCAGGGCCTAGGGCTCAGCCTGGAGCTCCTCGACGAGCGACGGGAGCAGTCACTGGCCACCATCGTCCACCAAAAGCAGAAGGTGGCCCGATACTACAACGCTCGGGTGCGAGGGAGAAGCTTCCACCTCGGAGACCTGGTCCTCCGGAAAGCGGGCTTCACCACCGATACCGCTCGCAAAGGGAAGCTCGCGGCTAGATGGGAGGGACCCTACAAAGTCGTCGAGGTCCTCGGACCCGCAGCCTACCGACTAGCCGACATGGAAGGGAGAGTTCTCACTCACACTTGGAATGCGGAATATTTACGCAAATACTTTCAATAGATGTATCACTTCCTATGAAATAAATTTGTTTTAAATTCACCCCTTTCCAGATAAAGCGAAAAGGCATACAGAGGGATACGCGAAGAGGTCGAGGGGCATTCCCCTCCCTCATTCTTCTCCGGGGGCACCGGTGGAGCCACAAGCTGGCAGCTCACTAGGGTCACCCCCCTTGCTCTGTTCGGCGTCAGGGTGCATCCGAAGTTTCTCGAAGTCAATCCCCGAGAGCGGGAACTTCTTTTGGATCTCGGACTGGCACCGGGCGAAGCCCTTCTCGTACGACGTCGCCAAGGCGGTCTCCACAAAGGAGGTGGCATACTCCGCCACGGCATCCCGAGCGATCCGGGCCGGATCCACCTCCTCGAGCCCACGCAGCTGGGCCTCTAGGGTCTCTACCTGGCGTTGGTGCTCCGCCCTCTCCTTCTCGATCTCCCGGGATTTCTCTCCTAGTTGGGCAGCAAGGGCCCTCGCCTGCTCCTCCGCCGTATCCAGACGATAGGAGAGCTCTGAGGCGTCGGGGGCAGCAGCCGGGCCGGGGATCTGCTTGACTCCTCCAGACGCGTCGACGTCTTTTAAAAGAGAGGCGAGCCGTGTCTCGGCCTCGGACTTCGCGGCCAGAGCCACGGCTCTCTCGCGATCCGCCGCCTCCAGGGCAGAGGACAGCTCAGTTATGCGGGAGTTCAGGGATTGGACCCGCGCTTCCTCCAACTGACCAGCTTCCTCCTCTTCCTCGCCAGGGACATCAGGGCCTAGCCCAGCCACGGATTTGGCTTTGGGAAGAGCCGCGAATTGGCGCCTCATCGAGAGGCCCACCGAGGACAACTGTGCCAAAGCAACGAAGGTAAGAGGGCAAAAGCGGCTGGAGAACGGGGGGACAAGCAGAGACGCACTACCTGTTGACCAGCCTGGATCACGAAGGTAGCCAAGCAATCACCTCTGACTCCGTCCAACACCGCCTGGTCGGGAGGGAGACAACAGTTCTCGGCCACTCGAGCGGCGGCTCCACGGCTCGAGAACACCGACTCCTTCTCACCCACTGGAAAGCGTGGACGAAGAAGACCCTCCCCTGACGAAGGGAACTCGCCAGGAGCGGAGCGGAACGCCCCCAGATACCGACTGTAAGCATCAGGGAGAAAGCCGTCCGGAAGAGGTGAAGGGCCGGCCCACGGCCAGGCAACCTCAACGGGAGCGGGATGAGGTCGGTCAGCAGTCGGCTGAACGTCGGCCCCCTCGACCCCCCCACGGAGCCTCTCGGGAGATCCCTGCAAGGGGAGAGAGGGAGACGACATCTTCTTTCGCTTCGAGCCTCCGGATACGGTCACAACCCGCTGCTTCTTCCGGACCGCCAACACATGGTCCCTTCTGCGCGGATCCGGGTTTGAAGCCTGCACGAGAGCGCTGGCAGGAGAAGGACCGAGAGGGAACCCACCTGCACTCAAAGGACAAATGAGAGACAGGGCAGAACCTGGGCGATCTCGAGGGGCGAACGCTCGGAGCAGCTTACCTAGGGGCCACACCGTCTTACGCAAATTAAATTCACTAAAGAGGAAGTCGATCGAGCGCTCCCTCGGAGGAATCGCCAACATGTCCCTCGCCGTCTGCTGCTCAGCAACCGTCGGCTCACCCAGATTAAGAACAACGGCACCGGCCGCTACCCACCGTGTCGGGAAGTGTACGCTCGAGGGGAATGTGACGAACACGTATTCCCCCTTCCAGTGTTTCAGAGAACTCGGCAACCCCAGCACCAGGGACATCTTCGGGCGGGCGCTGATGTAAATCCACGCCCCCGATTGGTGGAGGCTCAAGCGGTAGAACTGGGCAAAGAGGCGGAGAGAGGGCACCGCACCCTTCAGCATGCAGACGACAACAAACCCGAAGAGGATCCCGACGGCGTTGGGACAAAATTGACACAAGCACACATTGTGGGCCTGAAGGAACTCAACGATAAAAGGGTGAAGCGGGAAGCGGAGCCCGAAGTGGAAGCACTTCTCATATATTCCGACCTCATTAGGACCAGGACAGCAGATCCGCTCGTCAGCCCCAGGGGCACGAGCCGAGTAGGGCGGGAGCAGGTAGGAGGAGCGCATGCTCCCGATGGCGGTGGCACAGATCGACGAAGGCCACGCCAAGACCTCAGAAGGAACCCCTGAAAGATCATCCCCGTGCTGACTGATCGCTGAAGGAGTGCCACCCGCCAGACCCGGAGCCGCATCGCGCTCCGACCGAACCGAGCCCGTATCAGAGGAAGACGACATGGGGGGAAGCTCAGACAGAAAGGGGATCAGCGCAAAGAAGAAAGACGAGGGGATGGCGGCTCACGAATCCCTCGGCTTCTCCACTTAAGACGACTCCGCGAGCGGCAGGGATAAGCTTGCCGCTACACGTGGCAACATCTGAAGGCCGACGGCGCTTCGGAACCCGCGCCTTAAAAACATCGAACGGGCTAACTCATGATGACGACTAATAAATGAGTCGGCATCGACTGGAGAGCCTGTCAAAATCGGCAGAGGTCACATCGGCCGAGCCGAACCGGCCGAGGCCGATCGACCCGACCGATGGGGGCAATTGTTACGCCTATTTGACCGAGACCCATAAAGCACGAGCCCAAGAGCCCAACTGCTGGCCAAAAGCCCACCTGCATCCTGAAAGCCCATTCGACAAAGGCCCTACAATGGACCTTCTCGAAACGTCGATCCGACCCGGCCCCCATAACCCGTTGGTCGTCCCCCCACTCCTGCGAAAACCGCTCCCCCGGACACGCGACCACTAAATGGCGATAATGGGGAGGTGCTGGCATGGAGGAGAGGGCGGCGGCGAGGGGGGACGGATGGGGCACGATCGATGGCGGGCGTGGGACGTGGGCCAGAGCCAATCACGCTGTGAGCTCTACAAAAGGGTCAGGAAGACGACGAAGAAAGGGACCGCATCTCAGGTAACAAAACCTAAGGTACTCCATCAACGACCTCGTTCCCCCAATTCATCTCCTTCCTCCCCCGCTCGCGCCGAGAGACGCCGTTACGATCTCCTCACGAGTCGGACCGTCTCCGCCGGGCCTCCTTTCTCAGATCTCTATCTGACTTAGGCATCGGAGGGGATTTGGCCGGAACCAAGGTCCGGCCCCCTGACGAGCGTTCTCGTCTGCGCAGGTGTACAACAGATCAACGGGCCGAGGCTACCCCTCGCCCCTCTCTGACCACTCGATCAACCGGACAGTGAGGCTTCCCCTCACCGTCAGCCTGCCGTGGCCGAGCACGTCCTACCGAGGCCGAGCATCCTAATCGGGCCCGAGACTCTCCCTCGCCACCCGTCGGCCGTGCATCTACCCGGGCGACTGAGGCTACCCCTCGTCCCCCTTCCAGCCGAGGCCGAGCACACCTGTCCGAGGCCGAGCGTCTCAACCAGGGCCGAGGCTTCCCCTCGCCCCTTCTGCACCGATTCGAAGCCTCCGAGGGACCCAAAGCGGGCCCCTTGACCACGTTGACCGGGTTCTCCACGGTCAACGCTTTGTAGTGAGAAAACACTCTGAAACAGTAATATTTGATAACCATCAGTTGGAGCAATATTTGATAACCATCAGTAAAGCAATATTTGATAACCACCTGTTCTAGTGCTAAGTTGTCACGCCCCGCTTCCCAAAAACATGGAGGCGAAGCGTGAGAAGGTCCGCACGGACTTGAAGCTGCAAAGCCGCAAGTCCGATAAGCGTCAATAAAACGAAGTAGCAGGTCCCTGTACTGTGACTCAGAACAACAATAACAATAATAGGAAAAAGAGAGAGACAATAATATAACATTATTCCAACTCATAGTCCAACAAAAATCCACAACCAGAAATGCCACCAGGCAACAAAAGAGTCAAAAGTACAAGGCCCAGCATGGCCAAAAGAAACTAACAAACGGTGCTACTCACCGACAACCACAGCTAACAAAGAAAAGTACGGAAGATCTCTAAGATTGATCACCGGTATCTTCGTACTCCACGTCACCAACAGGTTCGGGCACAAACTCCACGAACTCGTCACCCTCAACTGCAATCTCTGGCTCAGCAACTAACATGCGTCACCCAAAGAGAAGGGGCACATGTCAGCAAGTCTACAAAAGACTTGTGCAAGGAAACTATAAAAAGAAACAACCTAACAGTTCTAAAGTAAAGTATGACATGGTATAGCATGGCAAATAACATGGCATGGCAAGTAACATGGCATGGCAAGTAAACTAATAAAAGACAAGTACTGGAATTGTAATCACGTCGTGCACAGAGATTCCGCCCTTTGGCTAGAGTGGCTGTACGGGCCAACTCTTACGCTCAAGTGATCGTTTATCCCTACCCCTCCACGTGTGTCGAGCCAGGGCATTACCCCCGAACACGGAATGCTCGCTTCTGGATCACGAGCCAGGAAGTGTTTTTAACACGGTTGGCGTAGGGTTATGCCCGCATAACGGGTGCCTAGCCGGTAACACGGAAACATGGATTTTGTACATGTAGTGTAGCGTGTGCTACGATGCAAGTTTAACTAGGATGACATGTATGATGCAATGCATGGCAGTTAAACAATTCAAGTGCGTACAGTTAAGGAATTTAAACATGGCAATTATCAATGCAGGAATGATATGACAAGGTGTCGGATCTAGCTTCGTTGTCAAGCTAGATCTCAAAGTTGCGCCTAGATCGCTATCATTTCACGATCTAGTCTCTTTCACGCTAGTACAAAGAATTGGCCTAAAACATGGCCCTAAGAAATGTTGGCAAGTTTCACTTGCCTGATACCGGATTGTTGATCGACGTGAGTAACGAGAACGATGTCCTACGGTAGATGAATTCGCTGTTTATGGTAAAAAATAAGGATTAGACGGAAATTCTAAATCTTTTGCATTTGAAATCCTATATCTAATAATCCATTTTTAATTAGGGTTTCTAGTTTACGGTGTGGGTTAATAGAGATTACAAGAATAAGATTACTAACCGTAGAGCAGCAGATGGAAGACACCAAAACGAATCTAGATTTGGTGACGAAGAACGATCCCGGGAAACTATGGCCGAAAACGGAATCTCGGTGACCTAGATCGGTGTCCGGCGCAAGATTCGGTGAGAAATAACCTCCGAGGGTGAAAGAAATGTTTTGGGGAAGATTAGGGATGATTTGTGAATGATCTTAGCTCAGAAGGAATGAAATGAAGAATGAAGGAACGACGGATTAAATAGAAATAAGAACGGCGGCTAAAAACAGATCTAGGGTTTCGAGGTCAACTAGTCGGTCAAAGAAGAGTGGTCGACCGACTAGTTTAAGAACTAGTCGGTCGGTCACCTAACGCAGACCGACTAAATGACAGACCGAGAATAGGGTTTGGTACAGGTCGACTACTGTAGTCGGTCAGAGCTCAACTGGTGACCGACTAGTTTAAGAACTAGTCGGTCGGTCGACCAACGTTGACCAACTAGAAGGCAACCAAAAGCTAAAGATAAGAATTAGAACTAGTCGGTTGAAGAAGAACAGCTGACCGACTAGTTTGCAACCTAGTCGGTCGGAAGTTGTTCTTAGACCGACTAACGATAAACAGTAACTCTACTGTTCAGTGAAACCCAGAATTAGTCGGTCTGAGTACAATGCTTGACCGACTAGTTTGAGAACTAGTCGGTCGAAGGTTGAACTTAGACCGACTAACGACAAACAATAACTCAGCTATTTTTAATAGGTTGAACTAGTCGGTCCATGAAGGATTTCCGACCGACTAGATCTCATTCTAGTCGGTTGGTTCTCCTTCGTGAACCAACTAAGATGCACCAGAAGTGCCGAAACGAAGCGCGAAGCTTCGGGAAGGATTCTATGGCTTCTAGGATCGTCCTAACTCTAGAATTATGGCGTTATTAAGCTAAAATATGAGGATTTAATCGAGAAAACATACAAGGAGGAGAAATTCAACATTAATCAGATAAATTATATTTATCACAAACACCGGTCGTTACATCCTCCCCACCTTATGAATGATTCCGTCCTCGGAATCAACATCAGCCACTACTCGAAAACAAGCGCGGGAAGCGCTCCCTCATCTCATCCTCACGTTCCAAGGTGGACTCACCAGGGGAACCATGCCGCCACTGCACTCGAACCAAGTCGACGGTCTTATTCCTCAGTTGCTTCCGCCGCCGATCCAAAATCTCAACTGGCTGCTGGTCATAGGTAAGATCCGGACGAACCGTGATCTCCGAGAAATCCACAGCGTGGGACGGATCACCGACGTATCGACGTAACTGAGATACGTGAAATACGTCGTGAACTCCCTCCAGTGACGGTGGCAACGCCAAGCGATAAGCCACCTCACCAACTCTCTCCAGGATGTCAAACGGCCCAATGTACCTCGGACTCAGCTTGCCCCTCTTTCCAAATCGGATAACTCCGCGGTTCGGAGAAATCTTCAGAAAGATATGATCTCCAGGCTGAAACTCCAAAGGCATCCGTTTAGCATCTGCCCAATGCTTGAAACGGTCCTGCGCGATCCTCAGCTTCTCTCGAATGTTCCTCACAACACCCACAGCCTCCACGATCATCTCAGGCCCTTACAGTTCCCTGTCTCCAATGTCATCCCAGCTCAGTGGCGACCGACATTTCTTCCCGTATAGCGCGGCGAATGGCGCCATGCCAATACTCGCCTGGTAGCTGTTATTGTAGGCAAACTCCACATGATGGAGATGATCCTCCCAAGATCCCTTGAAGTCCAACATGCACGCTCTCAGCATGTCCTCCAAAATCTGAATCGTCCTCTCGGACTGGCCATCCGTCTGTGGGTGGTACGCCGTGCTGAAACTCAGACTCGTACCCAGACTTTTCTGCAGACTCTGCCAAAACTGAGATGTGAATCTCGTGTCTCTGTCTGACACGATACTCACAGGGACTCCGTGAAGTCGCACAATCTCCTGCGCGATTCACGTTACATCACTATCTAAACTAGAAAAAAAAGAAATAAAATCAGAGAGTAAAAGAATTTACCTCCATATATCTCCTCGCTAGCGTCTCAGTGGACTGTCCTACTCGGAAGGGAATAAAGTGCGCGGATTTGGTCAATCGGTCTACGATCACCCAAATCGCGTCATTCTGCTTCGGACTCTGAGGTAGTCCAGTCACGAAATCCATAGTGATGTGTTGCCACTTCCACTCCGGGATCGGAAGCGGTTGTAGCAACCCTGCCGTACGCTGATGCTCCGCTTTCACCTGCTGGCAAACCAAGCATTTGGCCACACTCCGAGCCACGCTCCTCTTCATCCCATGCCACCAGAAATTCAAACGGAGATCCTTGTACATCTTGGTCCCACCAGGATGCACAGAATACGGCGAACTGTGTGCCTCCACCAACAGCTCCTCTCTAATATCTCCCGCAGGCACACACAACCTGGCTCCAAACCTCAGCGAGCCATCCTCATGAATCAAGAAGTCTGTCCGCAGACCGGCTTCTACCTGCTCCCGAATCTTCACTAGCTTCGGATCTCCAGCCATTCCAGCCTTGATCTTATCCACAATCGACGACTGTATCTGCATACACAACAACAACGAAGCCTCTCCAGGAAGTACAACCTCAATACCAGACCCACAGAAAACCTGCTGCAACCTCCACTGTGAAGTCAACATCATCACCGCTGGAAGCCTACTCAACGCATCAGGAACCACATTCACTTTTCCCGGGTGATACTGCAACTCGATCTCATAATCTGCCATGAGCTCTAACCATCGACGCTGTCGCATGTTGAGCTCCTTCTGCGTAAAGATATACTTCAAGCTTTTGTGATCGGTGAAGATCTTCACCTTCTCACTCAGCAGGAAGTGCCTCCAAATCTTGAGCGCAAACACGACAGCAGCCAACTCCAAATCGTGCGTCGGGTAATTCTTCTCATGGGCCTTGAGCTGACGTGAAGCATACGCAACCACATGCCCATGCTGATGCAATACACATCCAAGACCTTTGCCAGAAGCATCACAAAAGATCTCGAATCCTCCACTACGATCAGGCACTGTTAGAACCGGTGCAGTCATCAATCTCCCCTTCAGAACAGAAAAAGCCTCCTCACAAGCATCGGACCAAACATACGGTATATCCTTCCTCGTCAGTTTAGTCATCGGTTCGGCAATCCGGGAGAAATCCTTAATGAAACGCCGATAATATCCTGCAAGCCCAAGAAAACTCCTGATCTCTGTCGCTGACTGTGGAACCGGCCACTCTCTGATGGCCTTGATCTTCTCCGGATCCACAGCTATACCATCTCCTGACACCACATGCCCAAGAAAAGCCACTCTATCCAGCCAGAACTCGCACTTGGAATACTTCGCATACAAGCGATGCTTTCTCAAAATCTCCAGAACAGTCCTCAAGTGCTCCGCGTGCTCCTCCTCCGACTTGGAATAGATCAGAATGTCGTCAATGAAAATAACGACAAACTTATCTAAATAGTCATAGAAGATCAAATTCATCAGGTTCATAAATACTGCGGGCGCGTTGGTCACACCGAAATGCATAACCACGAACTCATAGTGACCATACTTCGTCATGAACGCCGTCTTCGGAATGTCCTCTTTCCTCACCTTCAGCTGGTGATACCCACTCCTCAGGTCCAACTTGGAGAATACCCTCGATCCTCCGAGCTGATCAAAAATATCATCAATCCGCGGCAAAGGGTACTTATTCTTTACAGTCACCGCATTCAGCCCTCGATAATCCACGCACATACGACGCGAACCGTCCTTCTTCTTTACCAGCAGAACCGGTGCTCCCCACGGAGACACACTGGGATTTATGTAACCCTTCTGCAAAAGCTCGTCCAGCTGATTCCGCAACTCCTCCAATTCCACCGGAGCCATACGATAAGGTGCCTTCGAAATAGGCTGCGCTCCCGGAATCAGGTCAATCGAAAACTCTAGAGCTCGATCGGGCGGCAGACCAGACATCTCCTCGGGGAAGAAGTCATCGAATTCACGCACCACATCAGGCCTACCCTGCTCCATCAGCATAGCCACAGCCTCCACCGGCTTGGCCCGAAACCTGACCGGACCAAGCGAACTGCTACCACGGCTGAACTCAAACACTGGATGTCCGGGAATCTCGAACACCACCTTCTTCCGTCGACAGTCGATCGAAGCGTAGAAGCTCACAAGCCAATCCATTCCAAGCACAGCATCGTAATTGATGATGTCGTGGACAATAAAGTCAGCATACAGCTCGTGTCCACAGACCACCAACGGGCAAGAATTGCACCCACGATGCACCGAGATCACACCATTCCCTGTGACGATGTTCCAACTCTGGGGAAGAGAGGAAGTCGACAAGGAATGCCTCTCCACGAAGTTCCGAGAAATGATGCACATGGATGCACCAGAGTCGAAGAGGACTCGTGCAGGAAAAGCGCAAACCAAAATCACACCTAACAGACAGTCTAACAATCAAATTCTATTCTAGCAATCCAACATATGCAAACAACTAATCAAATCTAACAGCCAAACTGACTAAGAATGAAACAGTTAGATAGAAGGTTACCTGCGATAACCTCATCCAGTGTCTCGGTCTCAGCAGCAGTCATCAGAAACGCCTGTCGTCTCGGCTGGACAGCCTGCTGAAACGCCTGCCTCTGCGGAACAAGAGGCGCCCCACGACCAGCAGGAACAGGTGCTCTCTGCTGCAACGGCTGAGCTGCAACAGGTGCCTTCCACGGCTGCTTCGACCTCGGGCAATCCTTCATGGTGTGCGCAGGATCACCACAAACCAAACACTGCCCCATCATCTTCCGGCACTGCTCCTTGACATGCCCAGTCTTGCCACAGAAGTTGCAAGTCTTCAAAGTAGGAGGTCCTCCGGGCCTCTTGAACTGCACAGGCTGGTTGGGCCCGTGCCCCGGTCTCACCACTGCTCTGGCCTGCTCCATAGGCCTCTTCCCAGAGCCAGAAATCTGTCCCCTCTTCTGATTCACAATCCTCTCCTGTCTCTTCGCCGCAATCAGTACCTTCTGGTAAGTCTCTGCATCGGAAGAAGTGAAATAGCTCTGCAGATCCAACGAAAGCCCCTGCAGAAACCTCTGGGCTCTCTCCTCAGCATCCTGCACCATCTTTGGTGCAAAACGACTCAGCCTCGTGAATTCCTGGTGGTACTGATCCACCGACAAATTTCCCTGCTTCAAGTCAATGAAACGCTGAGCCATCTCCCTCCGTGCGGCCTTAGGAAAATATTCCTCATCAAACCTGGACCTGAAGGTAGCCCAAGAAATCGGCTCCACCAGCAACTTCTCCTCAGCATCCCACCAGTTCCGCGCGTTGTCCTTCAGCTGCCGCTTTGCCAGATCAACCCATCCAGTCGGGTCGACCTTCGACATCTTCAGATTATCTTCCATATTCCTGGTCCACTCATCTGCAGCCAGGGGTCCCTCAGTCCCATCGAAGTAAGCGGGGCCCAGCTCCCGAAATTGCTTCGCTCCGGGCTCGGAGCGAGGAACAGCCTGGACAGCCGGCGCTGCACGTGCAGGCGGAACATTCCGGACAGTCTGCAGAATTCCTTGCTGCACCTGCATCATCTGATGCATCATCCTCATCATCTCCCCGGTGGTGGGATCTCGATCCGGCTCCTGGTCGCGAGGGGGCACACCACCACCAGCACGGGTATTCCGTCTCCCAGCCATCTATTGACATAGGAAAACGAAACAAATCAGACTCTTTACCTAAGGCACGGTGTTGAATTTTGTTTTATTGGACTTTCTATAATTCTTATTGTTATTCTGATTAAGTCACGGTTACAGAAAATAAGTGACCTGCAAGGGCCACCAAAGAAACCTGTCACGCCCCGCTTCCCAAAAACATGGAGGCGAAGCGTGAGAAGGTCCGCACGGACTTGAAGCTGCAAAGCCGCAAGTCCGATAAGCGTCAATAAAACGAAGTAGCAGGTCCATGTACTGTGACTCAGAACAACAATAACAATAATAGGAAAAGAGAGAGACAATAATATAACATTATTCCAACTCATAGTCCAACAAAAATCCACAACCAGAAATGCCACCAGGCAACAAAAGAGTCAAAAGTACAAGGCCCAGCATGGCCAAAAGAAACTAACAAACGGTGCTACTCACCGACAACCACAGCTAACAAAGAAAAGTACGGAAGATCTCTAAGATTGATCACCGGTATCTTCGTACTCCACGTCACCAACAGGTTCGGGCACAAACTCCACGAACTCGTCACCCTCAACTGCAATCTCTGGCTCAGCAACTAACATGCGTCACCCAAAGAGAAGGGGCACATGTCAGCAAGTCTACAAAAGACTTGTGCAAGGAAACTATAAAAAGAAACAACCTAACAGTTCTAAAGTAAAGTATGACATGGTATAGCATGGCAAATAACATGGCATGGCAAGTAACATGGCATGGCAAGTAAACTAATAAAAGACAAGTACTGGAATTGTAATCACATCGTGCACAGAGATTCCGCCCTTTGGCTAGAGTGGCTGTACGGGCCAACTCTTACGCTCAAGTGATCGTTTATCCCTACCCCTCCACGTGTGTCGAGCCAGGGCATTACCCCCGAACACGGAATGCTCGCTTCTGGATCACGAGCCAAGAAGTGTTTTTAACACGGTTGGCGTAGGGTTATGCCCGCATAACGGGTGCCTAGCCGGTAACACGGAAACATGGATTTTGTACATGTAGTGTAGCGTGTGCTACGATGCAAGTTTAACTAGGATGACATGTATGATGCAATGCATGGCAGTTAAACAATTCAAGTGCGTACAGTTAAGGAATTTAAACATGGCAATTATCAATGCAGGAATGATATGACAAGGTGTCAGATCTAGCTTCGTTGTCAAGCTAGATCTCAAAGTTGCGCCTAGATCGCTATCATTTCACGATCTAGTCTCTTTCACGCTAGTACAAAGAATTGGCCTAAAACATGGCCCTAAGAAATGTTGGCAAGTTTCACTTGCCTGATACCGGATTGTTGATCGACGTGAGTAACGAGAACGATGTCCTACGGTAGATGAATTCGCTGTTTATGGTAAAAAATAAGGATTAGACGGAAATTCTAAATCTTTTGCATTTGAAATCCTATATCTAATAATCCATTTTTAATTAGGGTTTCTAGTTTACGGTGTGGGTTAATAGAGATTACAAGAATAAGATTACTAACCGTAGAGCAGCAGATGGAAGACACCAAAACGAATCTAGATTTGGTGACGAAGAACGATCCCGGGAAACTATGGCCGAAAACGGAATCTCGGTGACCTAGATCGGTGTCCGGCGCAAGATTCGGTGAGAAATAACCTCCGAGGGTGAAAGAAATGTTTTGGGGAAGATTAGGGATGATTTGTGAATGATCTTAGCTCAGAAGGAATGAAATGAAGAATGAAGGAACGACGGATTAAATAGAAATAAGAACGGCGGCTAAAAACAGATCTAGGGTTTCGAGGTCAACTAGTCGGTCAAAGAAGAGTGGTCGACCGACTAGTTTAAGAACTAGTCGGTCGGTCACCTAACGCAGACCGACTAAATGACAGACCGAGAATAGGGTTTGGTACAGGTCGACTACTGTAGTCGGTCAGAGCTCAACTGGTGACCGACTAGTTTAAGAACTAGTCGGTCGGTCGACCAACGTTGACCGACTAGAAGGCAACCAAAAGCTAAAGATAAGAATTAGAACTAGTCGGTTGAAGAAGAACAGCTGACCGACTAGTTTGCAACCTAGTCGGTCGGAAGTTGTTCTTAGACCGACTAACGATAAACAGTAACTCTACTGTTCAGTGAAACCCAGAATTAGTCGGTCTGAGTACAATGCTTGACCGACTAGTTTGAGAACTAGTCGGTCGAAGGTTGAACTTAGACCGACTAACGACAAACAGTAACTCAGCTATTTTTAATAGGTTGAACTAGTCGGTCCATGAAGGATTTCCGACCGACTAGATCTCATTCTAGTCGGTTGGTTCTCCTTCGTGAACCAACTAAGATGCACCAGAAGTGCCGAAACGAAGCGCCAAGCTTCGGGAAGGATTCTATGACTTCTAGGATCGTCCTAACTCTAGAATTATGGCGTTTTTAAGCTAAAATATGAGGATTTAATCGAGAAAACATACAAGGAGGAGAAATTCAACATTAATCAGATAAATTATATTTATCACAAACACCGGTCGTTACATAAGTCCATGTCCAAGAGTACGAGATATGACTAACATGCGCCCTGCGACGGGGGGCCAATCCGAGGCGCTGCTCACCGACCCCATAGGGCAACGGTCAAGCTCCTACCTCCAAAAGTGGTTATTGGTCGAGTGCATCCGGTCACTTCGTAACACTTATGACCATAGACTATCCCAATTCCACGGGTCAAGTCAAGTGCCGGGTCAAAGTACGTGTACTAGCTATTTTAAAATTCAATCATATGAATTCCATGAGTTGTTCAGTCTGTTCTGTTCAATATAATTGTCATGGCGAGTAACAAGTCTCCAACTCATAATACAACCATTGTACGATTATTAAATCAGGCAGTTTAGTATCATTAACCAGGAGCTTCAGGTTTCAATGAAGACAGGTCAAGAATAGCAGGCATTGTATCATTTATTTGGTTAAGCATTAAACTAAATTGATAATCATGGTATTCATTTAGTCCAATTAAGTATGCAAGCAGGATTTACTTAACATGAACTAGGTGTGAAACATTAATATTCAATATTCAATGAATACTACGGATACCAAATAACAGCAAGACCCTATCACAGTCCCCTGGTGTCATGTTTGCCAATCATTTTTATGACATTTCCTTGAGGGAGCCAATGGAGTTGCTCCGTTAATCTAATGGTAGTCTAAGCAGGCATCTACCAAAACAGAAATAGCATGGAACATCTTCAAACAATTGGAGGTTTATAACAGATCACAAGGATCCTAACCTAACAGAACAGAATGCAAACTGTTGAAATCTTTTTATTAGATGAAATTAATGAAGCACATGAGCTATAATAGTAATATAGCAAGTGGCTTTCACTTCCTCCTCACACCTTAAAAATGCAGTTTCATCACCCCCACACCAACATAGCATCAAATTATATTTTCTTTAAAGTATTACCTGAGATCATAAACACTAGGTGTGGCAGGATACTTATTAAGCTGAAACACGTGTTAAACAATTCTGTGTTTATAGCATGTTGCAAGCCTATCCTAATCTAAATTAGGGATCATAATTATTAATTAAGCCGGATTCACTTTCTAAAACTAAAAAGATTAATGCACATATAATTATTATGTTTGTCTCTGGATTGACCGTATGAATTCAATTTGGGTGGTGGTCCTTTGAGACAATATTTTAGCCTTGTCCCTACAATAACTTTCCCAGAAACACAGAATGTACGCAAGCTAGATGGCTAGTTAAATCAAAGCCAAGCGGCCATTCATCAGGGGCAGAGCCCCACCGATGCATGCAAGGGGCAAAGCCCCTAGGCCAAAACAAAGCAGGTTGATTCTCATGGAGAATCTTATGAACCAAAAGTAACTATTTTAATCTGAGAATCAAACTAACTATTATTTTTTGGGGAGTATATTATAGCTTAAAGATTAAAATGCTTGGGGAACCTACAATTATGCGTGCACGACACTGCACGAACACGTGAAAAGAGGAAGAGAACCCGGCCCGCGTTTGCGTCGCTCGCCGGAAGAGGAGGAGGCCCGGCCTCCTTGGTGGCCGGATGTGGAGCATGGGGTTCGGCCCCCTTGCTAGCCGTGGACAGTGGATGGGAAAGATATAGAGAAAGGAAAATGTGTTGGGTTTATTTAGATTGTGTTTTGATGAGAGAAATGTCGAGGAGACCGAGCGATAGAGGGAGGAGACGAAGGCCTAGGTGGTTGCACGGTGAAGGTGATCTGAGTGCCGGAGCTCACCGACGGTGAGCGACGGTAGGCCGACGGGATCGCCGGAGTAGGGATGGAAAGAAGAAGAATAAGAAGAGGAGTTGGCTTGGGATTTTGAAATGAATGAAGTAGAGAATAAAAGAAGTGTGCCGTGTTTCTTTTTTTTCGTTTGGGCTCCCTCTCCCTGTGTGCGTGTGTAGTGAAATTGTGTTGTGTTTTTTAAATAGAAGTTTAATCAAACTAATTAATTAGCTAATTAAATGTTTAGTCAAAAAGCTAATTAAATATTTAGTCAAAAAGGTTACCTAATCTAATTAATATAGTCTTGTCCTATGTAGAATTTCTTTGGACTTAATTAAAAGGGGAGAGTTGGTGAGTTGCCTGCCAAATGAAAATGAAAGGGTTCTAATTAAACTAAAATGGGTGATTAATGTTATGGTTGAGTAAATTTGACTAAAAATAGGATTAGCTAAATGAGAACCTCAGGGGCTGCCGACGGTGAGAGAATTAGGGTAGGTAATGTAAAAGTAATTAGTAAGGGCCATTACTAATTGATGAAAATAATTAGTAAAAGTAATAGAAGCAATTAATGAATATAAAAAGCAATTTAAGAATAGTATCTTAAAAACTTAATTAGTTTAAGGATCTGATTATTTAAAACTATTTTTGAAAGTATTTATACTAAAATACGGATGTCGTCACAATTTCATTTTATTTATACAACAATACACGTTTACATATGTCAACTCCGCACTGAGTACAAAAGTGGTAAACTAAAAGAAACTCCCTAAAGAACCCACAAAAGCGAAAAATACTCACACACTGTACAAAAGTACAACTCACTCCCCAACTACACCTGGAAGTATATCTATACAAGACTGCCCTTTGTGGACTCCATTTCTGAGTAGTCTCCCGAGTCAAGCTCTGCTCGGACTGTATGGTTCCTAATCCTGAAAAAGTAAATGGGACACGTCAACGGGTGACCCAGTAGGAAACCTAACTAAACTAGGTAGGATCCAGTTTTAAAACCAGACTACCTATCTAAGGGTGGTCTGCAAAAGTAAATAGATCTACTGAACATGCAAAAATAAACACATCCTAACATACTATGCTGAAAGTAAACTGTGAAACAATGTCAGCATGAGATAACACTATGTATGAATTGATGACAATTACATTAAAGGTATCAATTTAAATGTTCGGAAACCCGTGTAAATTGTAGGGCACTTATGGAGATGTACTTTGTTACGACCTAAAGATCGTAGGAGTCCGACTCCCGCCTGGATCCGCTAACATACCCCATTAACTCACCTTTTCACAAGAGGGCCGCCGCCCCGAAAATCCGGGGCAATATGAAGACGGGCGCGCCTGGCAGCGTTCCCTGAACCGGCCGAGGCGAACAACCATAGCCGCTCGACCCACCGGGGGGTAGCGCGCTTGGGGACGCTGGGGTGGCTAGGCCGGGCCTATTGACAGGCACGGACGTATCCTTCCGTACTGGCGGACCAGGGCCCATGACCGATCGGGGGGCGCGGCCAGGCCGGACAACCCCCGATCGGAACGACCCGCCCGATTCCCACGAACCGCGGCGCCTAGAGTGACAGCCCAACCTTTAGTTCGTCGCTAACGACAAACAACCTGGGATAAGAACACGACTGACACATACGTCACCCGACCGACTGACAAAGCACCCCCTGGCAGCTGAGCCATCTGACAGTTAATGCTTTCGGCTCTGACACCCCGACAAAAGCACCCCCTGGCCGTCGCGCCGCCAGACGAAAGCAGGTCAGGCAACCCAGTTCCCGACGTCCTTATCTGGAATTTCCGCTTACGACCGAGCCAGCTCAGCACATCCAGTCAGCATGCCAGGTCAGCTCCGCCTAGTCATCACCCGTCAGGTATAAATACCCCCTCTCCTCTTACGGAGAGGGGGTTGGAGAATTCTCTCTCATTCTATTACTCACACACGAGAGCAAAGGTCTTCCATATCTTTGTTCTCCCACCTACAGCTCGTCACGCGCGGCGGACACACCGTTAGTCCGACCGGCGTGCCTAGCCCCCATTTTAAGCCCTATTACTGACTTAGGCATCGGAGGGGCTAAGGGTTGAACCCCAACCCTGCCCTTCTGACGAGTTGTTCGTGCTGCAGGAGAGCTCGCCCCTTGACCAAAGTCAGCGTCAGCCCCCTGCCGTCCAACCCTCCTCAGCTGCATCCAGCGAGATTCGACCCCGTGAGCGCCACCGGCAGCAGATCCAACTTCTCCACCCCACTAATCACTTGTAAAATAGCCTACCTAAACCTTCTTCTCCGTATAATTATCGTGCCCTTGGTTCCCCATAATACAAATTCATTGTACGCGAGTTCCACCTCGTAACAATTGGCGCCGTCTGTGGGAACGAAGGGTCACACCCATGTTAGACTCCATGCCGATCTCGCGGAACCCTGACCACGGCAAAGATCTCGTGGGTCAGGAACCGCTCTCCCTACAAATCACCCCGGCGTCCAACCCCCTTCTGGGGACGGGCACCAGAACTGAACCTACTTCGGCCCACGCCGTCCTGAAGAGCTTCGAGGCCGTCACTCAGGCCAGGGGAGGCTATCAGACGGCTGGAACGGAGCCTCCGCCCGGCCCCTCAGAGCCCCAGAACGTGAGGCGGAACCTCCACCTTCAGTTCGAGGAAGAGGGGGAGAACAGGGGGCTCGCGGAGGAGGTTGCGGCCCAGCAAAGGCTCCTGGAAGAGGAGATTGAAGTTGCGTGGCGGTGGAGGCGCCTGGGGGAGGCAGCCGCCGCGCAAAGGCGTTTGGATGAAGCGGCAGAGACCGCCCGAAGGACCTACTAGGACGAAGAGGCCGCTCGCCGCCAACTCCGCCTCATCGTCGCGGAGCGCGAGAGGCTAAGGAGAGAAAACAGGAGCAACCGAGAAATCCTGGACGAGACGGCGACGGGTCGGCGGCTCGGGGACGGGCGGGACCCGTTGCTGACCAGATCCCCACCAGGAGGAGGCAGCCCGCCTCGCCTGCACCACCCCTCCGATTCCCAGCACGAAGAAGCCGTTTGTCGCCAACTACGCTTCCTCATCGCCGAGCGCGAAAGGCTCCTTCGGGAGAATCAAGAACGGATGGAGGCCCGAGGAGAGCTGGCCGGGAGGCGCTGGCGCTGGGAGAACCGTAGCCCGCAACCCGTCGAGTCCTCGGCCCAGGGAAGGAGCCCCGCCAGAAGACCGTCGGGATACTCCCCGGGGACGGAGGACCGTCGGTGGACGAGGCGCGACCGAAGCCAGACCCCCGAATGGTGGAGAGGGGATGCGCCAGACCGCCCTACCTATCCGGAGGAGGCCACACCACTTGCACGGTGGATCACGTCCGCCCCAAGGCCCATAAGGTTCAAACCCCCTCACTTGGCCACGTACAATGGGAGAGGCGACCCCCTCACGCACGTCCAGTAATACCGGGGGCGATGGAGGCGCAGGACGTGGATGAGGCGTTCATATGCCGACATTTCTCCCAAAGCCTGAGGGACACCGCGTTGAACTGGTACTTTGGCTTGCCCGCGAGGTCCGTCGGGAGCTTTGGCGAACTATCCCACAAGTTCTGCCAAGAGTTCCGGGCTGGGCGGACGAAAAAGAAGCCCTTAGACTATCTCAGCACGATAATCCAAGGGGAGGGAGAGACAACGGGAAGATACCTCTGCCACTTTCAGGAGGAAAGACGGGCGGTGGTGACATGCGGCGATGAGGTGCTTATGCTGGCCTTCAAAACGGGGTTGCGGACTCGGAGCCTCCACAAATCCCTGCTCCGGGATCCGGCAACCGACTATGAGGCACTGGTTGCTATGGCGGAGAGGCACGCGTTGGCCGAGGAGACTCTCGGTGCCAAGGCCTTATTCCCCCCGGCGAAACCCTCCCAAGGCGAACCCCGGTCACACCCACGGCCGAGGCAGGAAGAGGGGCACCGTGGTCGCGACCAGCTGGCCCGGCCAAGGCGGGAACCGCTCGGGCCTCGCCCGCATGATCGACCTGGCCCGGCGCGCGAGTTCGCTCCGGCCCAAGGGCTCCCTCGAGTCGTCACGACACCAACCGTTGTTACGCCCTTAAAAGAGAGATCGAGCGATTGATCCAGGCGGGTCACCTGGGAAACTTCGTCGCGGACAGGCGGGTGGCAGAAGGAGAGAGAGCCCCCCGGAGGAGGGGGGACGGGAACCGCCGGCGAACCGCGATAAGGAGGAGCCACGCCCCCCGAGGGCGGTCATGCGAATTGAGATGATAACTGGGGGGTCTTCCTCGGCAGGGCGGGCGCTCGCAGTCCCGGGGGCCGGAGCCCAACAGGTGATGGTGGGGGGCGCCGACCGCCGACCGAAGCGAAGAAGGACACACCGACCCCCTATCACCTTTACCGAGGAGGACTGGCAGGAGGCACGGAGCCAGGACAATGACGCTCTCGTCATCGAGGCTCGGATCGGGGCGATTGACGTCGGCCGGCTCCTGGTTGACACCGGTAGCTCCTGCGACATCCTGTTCCTGTCAACGGTCGAGAGGATGGGATGGGGGCGCGCAGACCTAGAGCCCTGTGTAGGTGTAACGACCCGCTCTCCAGGATACCCGGGAAGTACGAATCCGTCCCAAGTATTCCTAGATCAACGAGTGTTACGTAGAAAGAGAGAAAGGAAGAGAACAAAAGAATGCTGCAGGTACTACGCACGTGCTGGGAAGTACAAGTAAAACTCCATCACAGATAAAAACACTGAGAAAATAACAAAAGTACAATATTCCATTTTATTGATACATTGATACATCTTATACATACACCAACATCTTCATTTTCACGACTCTAAGTACAAAGGTCCACCCGAAAAGAAACACCAAAAGTACAAGTCTCTCATCATACCCCCTCACCACCCAATACTACAACAGATCACCAACTCCAAAGCTCCAGCCGCTATCTCCAACTCACATGACCTGAAAGTCAACGGGGACACGTCAACGCGTGACCCAGTAGAAATTCCTAGCACTCTAGTAGGACCCAGTTTTAGAATTGGTCTACCCATCTAGGGTGGGTGGTCTAACAAGTAAGGTTCATGGTGCATAAAAGTAATCACATTCCAACATGCGAACCTAGTTATGAGAACGTGCAAAACATGCATAGAAACCATATTATGAAATGCAGATATTGAAAGGAAGCATAGGAACATATTACCATGGGATAGCAGCATTAAAGTAAACAAAAGTAAGGAGACATGAGATACCAACATTTATAAATTAAAGACAAGTACTATAAGTTGTTGATTCACATATTTGGAACCCGTGTAAACCGTAGGACGCTAAGGAGGCGGACTTCACCCAGGGTGGGTGAAAAAGTGGTACCCCAACCAGCAACACGAGCACCGGAGGGGGCCTCTCGCAACTCTCCGTACCCGAACGGAACAAGGTATGGGAGTGAGACAAACTCGGTTTTTCTGTGGGACAAACGGAGCAAACCATCAATTACCGTCATGATGCATCACGAGTACACCAGCGGCCTCTCCAACCCTTTCAACTCGCCCTTCTGGGAGTGATACAGCGGGTGAGAATTCATATCATATGTCCGCTCCTTAACTCCTAAAGTTTACCCGTTTTCCCCCAAACCCGTGTCACCCTCCTTTAGGAGGACTGATACATTCCTCATTCTCACTCTCAGTTTTCAAGATATTACTTCGTTTGTCAACGAATCATCTATCGGACTTGAATACCGCTTTAACCAACTTTTAACAATATCATCATCATCATCATCATCATCATCATCATCATCATCTCAATTAAAGAATTGCATGAAATATCATCACAAACTCATCGTTATGAATATACGAATGTGAGCACAAAAGCATAAACAAATTGAATTTAAACATTATTAACATAACGAATATTTCATGAAACATCTGCATAATTATATGTATCAATAGCATGTCATTGAGAACATGATTAGCACAAACCAACTTAACTTGAAACAAAACTACGCCATGATAAGTACTAAGTAAAATTAGCATATGAATCTGTCTAAACTGTAAGTGCAGAAAGAACGGCTCGGTTACACTATCTACAGTCAGAATTAGCTTTTAGTCCCTTCTTCAAAGTTGTAGATATGTCAGTTTTGCATTGCCATACCAAATTTCAGAAAATAATATGATATGTGTGATTTATTGTGATCAGTTTAGTAACAGATGACAGTACCGCAGAAAAACAGAAACATTGCACCAACTTCGATAGTGCTTTTCTCCCATTTACAAGCAGATCTGGGTGAAATAAAAAATTGGTTATTGTTCATCTTGAAGAGTAGTTATCCAAAATGTCCTAGAACATCTAATTTCAATAAGAATTGTGGCCGAAATCTTGGTTTTAATACAAAGTGTCAAAACTGCCAGAAATTGGACAAGTTGCAGAAAAAGTCCTATTTCTCCTACATTTTGAATCGAACATATATCATGTGTTATATGATGTTGGGGTAGGACTTCGAGATCTACATGAATATATTTTTTTCAGATTTGTATTTCATCTACGTTGGGAGATATACTCAGTTTAACAGAGAATAAAAATACTGAAATTTCAGAACAGTTTTGATTGAAAACCAGTGTGCATATCCGAATTTTTATAAAATCATACATTTAGAATTTGGCAAAATGATCTGAATGAAAGTTGTTCATAACAATGAGATACCCAACATATAAAATTTCTAAAGCATTCCCATTAGCCAATTAACCCCAGAACTTAGTCAAAGTTTCAGTTTTTCTGGATCAAATTTCAGCATGAAAAAGTTAACTCAAATCTCCTTGTCCTAAAACTAAATTCTACCTAAGTGAAAGGAATTTCTACCTAATAAAGTCCACCAAAAATTCTTAGGCCCTTCTTATTCCTTGAAGAACTTGAGCTCCTAGTCTCATTCTTCAAGCTCCAATCTTGTCTCCATATGGTTGATTTTTGGCTATTTTGGCTAGTTTTTTGGTGTTGGAATGAAAATGAATTTTGGGGCTTTTTAGAGGTTGAAGAGTGGAGCTAATTGGAAGTATTTTCTAAGGAAGAGGATGAAGAAAAATGAAAGAAAGGGGGCATGCTAATTTTTGGCTAGAAATGGGGAGTGAGGGAGAGAGTGAAATGAGATTTTCTTTTTCTTTTTCTTGGTTTTGTTCTTCATGCATAGGTTTTAGGAATCCCCAAATCCCTCTCCTTCTTACACCTAATAAGCCATGTGTCTCTAATTAACTAAAAACATGACACCTAATAGGATGTGTTGTCATGGTAATAAAAATGTGGATTTTTGTATTTTAAGAAATTAAAAATACTTGAAGAAATACTTCATACACTCCAAATACATGTATTTCTCCAAATACTCTCATTTACTAAATTCAAGTAATGAGTTTAAAATCTTTTAAAATAAATTCCTACATCAAATAATTAAAAGAAAAATATGAGCATACTTCCTAAAAATATACGGACGTATCTATGTCAAAAATACGTACAAATACGCGTATATAAAAAGTAGGGTCATTACATTCTACCCACCTTAATAACCAAGTCCGCCCTCGGACTTTCTATGCTAAAGGTCTGACCGGAGATTGAATAGTATAAGGGTTTCCCTATCCTAGAAATACAAATAACGCTATATGTATATACTATACACGCATGTATACATGCACTATACCGTAGATTATATACATATATATACACATTCTTATCCAAGAATATAGGTATACACACAGACAAATCATCACAATACATACATAGTACTATACATTCCACATTCATCCATGTACTCACAAATATATCTATATTGCATGAGAATACTCACATATATATATAGACTAATATGTACACTCATGCTAGTACACTTATACACATGGACACATGTCTCAATGTTGTACATAGCAATAAGTAAAAACATGTATAGATACACCCAAGTCATTAATATACACACCAATATTTATACACTTGTTCACTCAACACATATGTGCTTACATAAAGATTCACACAAGTATATGATCAAAGACATATGCCATTACATGGATACATATAGATATATCTAAATACATACATCTCTATATGTAATCACAAACTCCTTATATTTATATATATCTACATACATACATGTTCACACGATATTTAAACACACCATACTCATAAGTCACAGAGTTAGCATACTTATACATACATACATAAGTAGGTAAATCCAATTATTGATGCATTTATGGTAAATAATCATACACCAATAATGATACACATTGATATGATGCACCTCATATCAAGTGGGTAAGCATACGCAAATATATCACTTAAGCACATAAGTATGAACACTAACAATTATATAGACAAATATATGTGATAGTTCGAACGCTAGGATGTACACAGTATATATCACTATAGTAAATAGTCATGTCAGCATGTATGTATAGTATATCAACCTTCTAGTACATACTCACTTCATATATACAAGAATACATACAAATGTGTTCATTTCCAATATTCACTCACGTAAATCTATATTTAACCACTTATACAGTGCACAAATATACTTACATACAAGCAGTCAACGTAACGCATATTCAATACAGTATATATATACATGTGACACTATATATATATATACTATAGCACAAGGATTATATTAATTCAGTATATGTATATACACACACACACTCTCTCTTGTATACATAATACATATAAATCCTATTCATATGCTACACTCACATATGATCACATGATATATAAATACACACCAATATTGTATAACTTGGCATACCTATTTCTGTATATCTATACACACCATTTAGTAAGACAATATATTTCACACACTACTTATGGTACACATCCCATTGTAGCTATATTCATACATACATATCTCACTATATCAATTTACACAACCACATTTATAGTACGCATACACATACAATTATACTTATGTATACCATCATACACTTTTATACATTCAAATATACTTCCACTTACACTTACCAACAAACATCCATATTGTAACGACCCGCTCTCGGGGGCCCGTTACTTATTCGGTTTATTTGCAGGTTCCGCAGTTTACCAGTGAAATCAGCAAAGTCACAACGCAGAGATGTACCAACAACACTCAAACCAGCTTACAGACATTATTACAGTCCGAATTAAAGTACAACAACAACCATCACTCTCTCACACCAATACATGAAAGGAAATACTGAAAGGAATGCAGAAACGGAAATACATAGTACAATACACACTCCAACAGAAAAGTAACTAAAACTCCGCGGTCTCTGGGTCGTACACAGGCTCCTCGTACTCTGGAGCAATATCCTCAACCAGATCTTTGTCTGTCGGTGTCACAAGTGGAACCGAAGGTAAGTCACAAAGATTCTAAACAAAGAAAAGGAGTACTGTACAAGTATGACAAGCAGAGGTAAAGTAAAGTACGGTGTAGTGTTTGTACAAGTGCAGAAAGTAAAGTGCATGAATGTAAAGAAGTAACCGTGCAAGCTCTGCTAAAACTACGTGACTCAAGTCGGAGAGTACAATATGTGACCGTTCAGTTCGTCTCTTGCCTGGGTGCTACCCCGACGAATGCCGGTACCCAGGCAGCAGTATGGTTTGCCGAAACGCAGGCAGCAGGACAGGGCGCCGAAACACAGGCGACAGGACAGGTAGACCAAACTCTAGTCACTCCCGTACTCTCGCAAACTATGAGTTACCCCAAAACCCGGTGATGTGTCAAGTACAAGTTCTTTACATGATTGTTCCACGAAATGTTCCAAGTCAAGTCCAACACAAGTAAGTGGCGTATGTTTCCGTGCTTCGAGCACGTAGTAGTGCGGTGCTACAAGTTCGTACGAGCACAGTGGCTAGATTTCTAAGGTTAGAATCTATCGTGACTTACCAAAATTAATACCGTTGTAGTAAGCCGGAAGAGGATCTAGGGCTTCCTCAGAAGTTGGTACACCAGAGTCTGTACCTGCAACACAAAATACTTATTTTAGAAAAAAAAACACGACTTTTTCCTATTTAATAATTAGGTTAGTTTGATTTTTAAACTCGTTAAAACGGTGTCGAAAAATATTTAAAATTTTTATATAAACCTAAAATAATTATTTAGATTTTACTGCAAGAGGAAAGAATTTTCAGAGGCTTCTGTAATTTCTTATAATTTTTAGAAACTTAGAAATAGCTTAAAAATCCTAAAAACTTAAGGAACGTGTATCTTCCGTAATTTCTTACGGGAGCAATACAAATCGGAATTACATGAATAAATAGTCAAAATGATCGTCTCGAAGTCTATTGTTACATGTAATTTTATCACATATTTTTGTGTGTGAAAACAGCGAGTTACGATTTTAGAACGAATTATACGTATTTAATCTTTAGGTTCGAAAAATCATTTTGAAAAAAGTAGACGTCTGGTCAAGGTAAGCCCAGCGCCATTGGATCCGAAATGTCGTTTCTGATTTTCTGGGACTATCCACTCATTTTTCTGGCCCCTGTATAATTAGTTATGCAATTAAAACCATTAAACCACATTATTAATCAATTAAAATACGAAAATTAAGAAATATTCAATATTTACAAGTTTTCCATTGCAAACTTACGCAGCAGCGGCGAGGGGAATGGGTTCGCCGGCGGGGCTCGGGGCGGCGCTTGCGGCGGAGTCGGAGGCGGGGCGGCGTTTGGGCGGCGGCGACGGCACCAGAGGAGGCAGCGGGCGGCGGAAGAGGCGGCGGGGGATGCTGGGCCGGGGGCTACGGGCGTTGGGCGCCGGGCGCTGCTGCTTGGGGGTCGACGGCGGGCGCTACCGGCGGCGGCGAGCTCGGAGGGCGCGGCGGAGACGGCGGCCGAGGTCGGAGGGCGGTGGTCGGAGGGAGAGCGTGAGTGAGAGAGAGTGTGTACGAGAGAGAGAGGAGAGCGTACGGGAGAGGGAGAGAGTTGAGCGGCCTGGGGGGATTTTAAAAAATTTACTTTGGGTGTTAATTAACTGGGTTAGTGGGTATTTATAGGGTTAGGAATCTACTATTAGTCATTAATAAGGGGGTTAGGGGTTGTTGACTATCTTAGACATTTTAAATACGGTAGTTAGGGCTTTTTGACTAACTTTGGAAAATTTATAAAGTGTATAAACGTGTTAAGTGTGGGGGGTTAAAGTAATTAGTAATTAGGTTATGGTAAATAGCTAGGGTAATCAAATGGTGGTAAAATTTGTAACGAAATTACGATTTTTCCCCTACTAGCAAATGTGTCCGAAAAATTACGAAAACATACCCACGGGATCGTATCGTCGCGAGGATGGCGAAGACGAAGTCCGTTTTAGGGTTTGGACTACGGGGATACTAGTTTTTGGCCAAAACGTTTAGAAAGCGGGTTTGCGGGTTCTCTATTGAAATGTTATCAGAAAAATTACGAAATTAATGTGGGGAGTCCTAAATGGTCATAGGAGCTTACTGCAGAAGTTTGAAAACGTTTTGAAGACGTTTGAATAGAAAATAAATTCGTCGAATCAAAACGGTAATTTTTGAAAATGAATTTTAACAGAAATGTTTTGGGCATTTGAGGAAATCTGAAAATACTGAAATACAATAGAATAAGTCTAGTGCTTTAAAATATTTTTATAGAATTTTTTTGAAATCATTTAAAACTCCTGACAAACCATTACAAAGTATATTAAATTTGTTATTAAATGTTTTGAAAAATTTCGAGTCGTTACATCCTACCCTCCTTAAAATAATTCAGTCCTCGGAATATTCGAACTTTCTAAACAAATAACTTTTGTTATGAAGAAGCTCAAGCAAATAAATGATAATAGTGATCTAATAAATCAGGTTGTAAATAACATGAAATATAATGTGATATCATAGCATCAAGAAAGCAAGAGATGATGTTTATGAATACTTACTATTATCATCACCATAGCTTTCGTAACTAGTCTCGAAACTAGTAGGATCATCCGACTCGGTAAATAGGTATGGGTAGCGTTCTCGCATCTCGTCTTCTCGTTCCCAAGTAGATTCTCCAAGTGAGTCGTGACGCCACATTATCCTGACAAGGTTGATTACTCGATTCTTGAGGATCTTTTGCCGTCGGTCCAGGATTTTGACTGGTTGTTGTTCGTAAGATAGATCCGGACGAACAGCAATCTCGGAGTAATCCACAACATGACTAGGATCACTCACGTAGCATCGAAGCTGTGAGACATGAAAAACTTCATGTACTCCTTCCAATGCAGGTGGCAAGGCAAGGCGATAGGCCACCTCGCCTACTCGCTCCAAGACATCAAATGGACCAATGTATCGAGGACTGAGCTTCCCTCTTCATCCAAAACGAATCATCCCTCGATTCGGCGAGATCTTCAAAAATACATGATCGCCAGGCTGGAACTCTAAATGTCGGCGCTTTGCATCCGCCCAATGCTTGTATCGATCTTGAGCCAACTGTAGCTTCTCTCTGATGGTCCGGACTACTTCCACTGCTTCAACAATCAAGTCTGGACCAATGAGCTCTCGATCACCAACATCGTCCCAACTCAAGGGGGAATGACACTTTCGACCATATAGCGCTGCAAAAGGCGCCATACCAATGCTGGCCTGATAACTATTGTTGTAAGCAAACTCCACGAGATGAAGATGGTCTTCCCTGGATCCCTTGAAGTCCAACATACACGCACGCAACATGTCCTCCAGGATCTGAATGGTGCGTTCTGATTGGCCATCAGTCTGAGGATGATAAGCTGTACTGAAGCTTAATCGGGTCCCCAGACACTCCTGCAAGCTCTTCCAAAAATGAGACGTGAATCGAGTGTCTCTGTCCGAAAAAATGCTGACAGGGACACCATGCAACTTCACTATCTCCTCCATGTACTTCTTGGCAAGCACCTCGGTCGACTGGCCCACTCTGAAAGGAATGAAGTGTGCTGATTTGGTCAATCGATCAACGATCACCCAGACAGCATCATTGTGCTTCGTGCTCTTGGGCAGTCCCGTCACGAAGTCCATCGTGATGTGTTGCCATTTCCATTCTGGGATGGGCAAAGGCTGCAACAATTCGGCAGACCGGTGATGTTCAGCCTTCACCTGTTGGCACACTATACACTTCGCCACACTGCGTGTGACGCTTCTCTTCATCCCATGCCACCAGTAGTGTTGTCGCAAGTCTTGATACATCTTTGTTCCTCCTGGATGAATGGAATATGGAGAACTGTGAGCTTCTTCCAATAGAGCTTCTCTGACGTCTCCAGATGGTACGCAGATGCGGTTGCCGAATCTCAAAGATCCATCCTCATGGATCTTGAATTCAGGCCTCTGACCTGCTAACACCATGTCTCTGATCTTCTGCAGCTTCGCGTCTCCGGCTTGGGCAGCTTTGATCTTGTCCACCAGGTCGGACTTGATCTGAAGGCTGAGGAACGAAGACGTTACTCCAGGTAGTATGACATCCATCTCCATGGCTCGGATCTCGTGTCGAAGCCTCCATTGTGATGTGAGAGTCATCACTGCAAGGAGGCGACTCAAAGCATCTGGTACGACATTGACCTTCCCAGGATGGTACTGAAGGTCAATATCATAGTCCGCCATCAGCTCTATCCATCGGCGTTGACGCATGTTGAGCTCTTTCTGGGTGAACAGGTATTTGAGACTCTTGTGATCAGAGAAGATATTTACGTGTTCGCCCAGTAAAAAGTGCCTCCATATCTTTAGGGTAAAGATAACTGCCGCCAACTCAAGGTCATGAGTGGGGTAGTTCTTTTCATGGATCTTCAATTGCCTGGACGCATAAGCGATGACTCGGCCATGCTGATGCAGCACGCACCCGAGTCCTTTGCCAGAAGCATCACAAAATACTTCAAACCCTCCGGTTCTGTCTGGGATGACCAGAATCGGGGCAGAAGTCAGTCGCCTCTTCAGCTCCTGGAATGCATCCTCGCAGGCCTTCGACCAGACGAACATCACGTCCTTTCTCGTCAATTTCGTCATGGCTCCTGCGATCTTCGAGAAGTCCTGGATGAATCGTCGGTAGTAACCAGCCAGTCCTAGAAAACTTCGAATCTCAGTTACAGTCTTCGGGACTGGCCAATTCTGAACAGCAGCTACCTTCTCGGGGTCGACAGATATCCCTTCTCCAGATATGATGTGGCCCAGGAAAAGCCACCTTGTCGAGCCAAAACTCACACTTACTGTACTTGGCATACAGTTTATGTTGTCTTAGCGTCTCCAAGACCTTCCTCAAGTGAACTCTATGCTCTTCGGCGTCCTTCGAGTAGATGAGGATATCGTCGATGTAGACGACTACGAACTTGTCCAGATGGTTGTAAAGAACCTGGTTCATAAGACTCATGAATACAGCAGGTGCATTAGTCACACCAAATGGCATCACCAGGAATTCGTAGTGTCCATATCTCGTCCGAAATGCCGTCTTGTGGACATCCTCCTTCTTCACCTTCACTTGATGATATCCGGTCTTTAGGTCCAACTTCGAATACACGCTCGATCCTCCAAGCTGGTCGAACAGGTCGTCGATGCGGGGCAGTGGGTACTTGTTCTTCACCGTCATCTTGTTTAGCTCGCGGTAGTCAACGCACATGCGCTGGGATCCGTCCTTCTTCTTCACGAGCAGCACTGGGGCACCCCATGCGGATACACTAGGACGTATCCATCCCTTTTGTATAAGATCATCTAGTTGAGCTCGAATCTCTTCAAGCTTGGGTGGTGCCATGCGGTAGGGTCCCTTGGACATGGGTTGTGCACCTGGCATAAGATCAATGGTAAATTCAAGGCCGCGATCCGGAGGCAAACCTGAGAGGTCGTCCGGAAATACGTCCAAGAATTCTCGCACTATCTCAGGCTTCTCTTGCTCATCTTCTGTTATAGTCGCCATGGCTTCTGAAAGTCTGGCTCGGTACTTCACGGGTCCTTCTGATCGACTTCCGCTGAGGAATTCGAACTCTGGATGGTTAGGTATCTCGAATTCTACCCTCCTTTGACGACAGTCAATGGTGGCGTGAAAAGTTCCTAACCAGTCCATCCCAAGAACAGCATCGAAAGTTGGCAACTCTATCACCATGAAGTCGGCGTAGAGATCTCGTCCACATATCACAACAGAGCATTGGAGGCATCTGCTGGTTACTGGTAGAGACCCACCACCGGTCTCGACCTTCCAACGGGAAGTCAGAGGTTCTACAGAGACGTCGTGTGTTTGGACGAATCGACTTGCCATGAAGCAATGTGTAGCTCCTGAGTCGAACAGTGTGCGGGTAGGCTTACCGGCTACTAAGACGATACCTATGGTAATGAGAGTCGCATCTAAGCTCACGATCCCTAAACAGAATAGTGGGTAGCTTAGTGAACGGAAATCTCATACCTGTGATCACCTGGTCCGTAGCTTCAGCCTCTTCCATAGCCATGGTATAAGCTTGACGCCTTGGAGGTGGCACCTGTGGGCGAGCTTGCTGGAATACTTGCTGCTGGGGCGGAAGTGGCTGACGTTGCTGAGCAGGTGGTGGTGGACGTGGTGGCACATTCCTGGCAGGGACGTGGGCCAGAGCAGGGTTAGGTAGCTGAGACTTCCTCTCAGGACAGTCCCTTGCAACATGGTCTTTTGATCCACAGACCAGACAGAGGTTTAGAAAAGATCGGCATTCTGAGCGGAGATGCCCTGGTTTCCCGCAATGATGACATATTAGGCGCGGTGGTGGTGGTGGGCCCTGCCTCTTGAACTGCGTCTGTTGAATGGGCCGATATATCTGATTAGGCGGGGGTCGTCGGCTAGGTCCAGCAACAGGGGTTGGAGGTGGTTGTCTTCTGTGAGGGGCAGCCAACCCACGCCTTTCTTCCCTCTCCACAAACTCATGTTCACGAGCAGCAGCTAGAACTTCGGTGTGGGTAGATAATGTACGTCCAACTAAATTCCGACGGATCTCTATGTTGAGACCCTGCTTAAAGCGTCGAGCCTGAGCTATTGGAGTGGCAACCAACTCTGGAGCAAAGCGGCTCAACATGGTGAACCGGGTGTCGTATTGTTCCACCGTCATGGAACCTTGCTTCAACCCAACAAATTGCGCCTCAAGCTCCATCTGGGCCTCCGGAGAGAAATATTGGGTGCGGAAAAGTTCCGTGAATGTCTCCCATTCGATTGGTCGCTGGAGACGCTTTTCTGCAGAGCCCCACCAAACTCTGGCCCCATCCGTTAGTTGAGACCGGGCAGTATCCACCCAGGCATGCCTCCCGATCTGGGCGGCTCTCAAGTTCTCTTCAGTACTTTCTAGCCATTCATCGGCCTTCATCGGGCCATCTTCTCCGTTCCAGGTCTTCGGGTAGAGGGAGCGAAATTGTCGGATGCCTCCCATAGGGTGATATTCGCCTTTGATAGCTTCGACCATTTCTCGCAATGCCAGATCCGAGATCCGATGCACTGTGGGAGTTGGCCCGTTGTCGGTCGGGTTGTTGGCTTCAGACTGATAGGCTCCATTGGGGGTCTTCGAGGTGTTTCCGTCCATTTCTCGAGCGCGAAAGACCTGTTCATAATGTTTAGTAAGAACGTGTATATGTTTAAGGAAATCTATTTAATATAGAAAGATTCCAAGAATGTCAAATGAAAAGGTCATCAAGCTCGATGACGTCACATAATCATGATTCACGTCCTTGCGGTCCAGCGGACACGGCCAGGGAAGTGACTAAGCTAGGATCACTTGTACCCAGTCTAGCTAGGTGGATCCAACAGACTTTAGCCAAGCACATTGACCGGTATCATGGTCCATTGAAGGAAGATCATCATTCATATAAGTGCCACCGACACAGAAGAATTTTTTTTAATTATAAATCCTATCAAAATTTTGTTAATAACTTTTTATTAAGGCCAGATAGGTCAACTCCATTGAGGCTAGGTAGGTCAACTCCATTGAGGCTCTCCGAGATGTTCCCGTTCGTCTTTCGAGTGTCAAACCTGCATCCATAGAAATGTCAGCTTAGTTGAGTATCGTATACGATACATCCTGGTTTTACTATACTGTTCACGAGGTATTTTGCACGGACCTGCATGGGCCACCAAACTTGTAACGACCCGCTCTCGGGGGCCCGTTACTTATTCGGTTTATTTGCATGTTCCGCAGTTTACCAGTGAAATCATCATAGTCACAACGCAGAGATGTACCAACAACACTCAAACCAGCTTACAGACATTATTACAGTCCGAATTAAAGTACAACAACAACCATCACTCTCTCACACCAATACATGAATGGAAATACTGAAAGGAATGCAGAAACGGAAATACATAGTACAATACACACTCCAACAGAAAAGTAACTAAAACTCCGCGGTCTCTGGGTCGTACACAGGCTCCTCGTACTCTGGAGCAATATCCTCAACCAGATCTTCGTCTGTCGGTGCCACAAGTGGAACCGAAGGTAAGTCACAAAGATTCTAAATAAAGAAAAGGAGTACTGTACAAGTATGACAAGCAGAGGTAAAGTAAAGTACGGTGTAGTGTCTGTACAAGTGCAGAAAGTAAAGTGCATGACTGTAAAGAAGTAACCGTGCAAGCTCTGCTAAAACTACGTGACTCAAGTCGGAGAGTACAATATGTGACCGTTCAGTTCGTCTCTTGCATGGGTGCTACCCAGACGAATGCCGGTACCCAGGCAGCAGTATGGTTTGCCGAAACGCAGGCAGCAGGACAGGGCGCCGAAACACAGGCGACAGGACAGGTAGACCAAACTCTAGTCACTCCCGTACTCTCGCAAACTATGAGTTACCCCAAAACCCGGTGATGTGTCAAGTACAAGTTCTTTACATGATTGTTCCACGAAATGTTCCAAGTCAAGTCCAACACAAGTAAGTGGCGTATGTTTCCGTGCTTCGAGCACGTAGTAGTGCGGTGCTACAAGTTCGTATGAGCACAGTGGCTAGATTTCTAAGGTTAGAACCTATCGTGACTTACCAAAATTAATACCGTTGTAGTAAGCCGGAAGAGGATCTAGGGCTTCCTCAGAAGTTGGTACACCAGAGTCTGTACCTGCAACACAAAATACTTATTTTAGAAAAAAACACGACTTTTTCCTATTTAATAATTAGGTTAGTTTGATTTTTGGGTTATTTAGTACCGACCCCCTGTGTTTTCTCCGAAATTAGCAACACCCCCCTGTGGTTTCTATAATTAGTAAGACCCCCCTATGGCACCCAATTTTGGACCCCCCTCCCCCTGTTTAGGGGGGTCTTCCTATAGGCGGGGGAGTCCAAATTGGAAACAATAGGGGGGGTCTTACTAATTATTGAAACCATAGGGGGGTGTTGCTAATTTCGGAGAAAACACAGGGGGTCGGTACTAAATAACCCTTGATTTTTAAACTCGTTAAAACGGTGTCGGAAAATATTTAAAATTTTTATATAAACCTAAAATAATTATTTAGATTTTACTGCAAGAGGAAAGAATTTTCAGAGGCTTCTGTAATTTCTTATAATTTTTAGAAACTTAGAAATAGCTTAAAAATCCTAAAAACTTAAGGAACGTGTATCTTCCGTAATTTCTTACGGGAGCAATACAAATCGGAATTACATGAATAAATAGTCAAAATGATCGTCTCGAAGTCTATTGTTACATATAATTTTATCACATATTTTTGTGTGTGAAAACAGCGAGTTACGATTTTAGAACGAATTATACGTATTTAATCTTTAGGTTCGAAAAATCATTTTGAAAAAAGTAGACGTCTGGTCAAGGTAAGACCAGCGCCATTGGATCCGAAATGTCGTTTCTGATTTTCTGGGACTATCCACTCATTTTTCTGGCCCCTGTATAATTAGTTATGCAATTAAAACCATTAAACCACATTATTAATCAATTAAAATACGAAAATTAAGAAATATTCAATATTTACAAGTTTGCCATTGCAAACTTACGCAGCAGCGGCGGGGGGAATGGGTTCGCCGGCGGGGCTCGGGGCGGCGCTTGCGGCGGAGTCGGAGGCGGGGCGGCGTTTGGGCGGCGGCGACGGCACCGGAGGAGGCGGCGGGCGGCGGAAGAGGCGGCGGGGGATGCTGGGCCGGGGGCTACGGGCGTTGGGCCCCGGGCGCTGCTGCTCGGGGGTCGGCGGCGGGCGCTACCGGCGGCGGCGAGCTCGGAGGGCGCGGCGGAGACGGCGGCCGAGGTCGGAGGGCGGTGGTCGGAGGGAGAGCGTGAGTGTGAGAGAGAGTGTACGAGAGAGAGAGGAGAGCGTACGGGAGAGGGAGAGAGTTGAGCGGCCTGGGGGGATTTTAAAAATTTTACTTTGGGTGTTAATTAACTGGGTTAGTGGGTATTTATAGGGTTAGGAATCTACTATTAGTCATTAATAAGGGGGTTAGGGGTTGTTGACTATCTTAGACATTTTAAATACGGTAGTTAGGGCTTTTTGACTAACTTTGGAAAATTTATAAAGTGTATAAACGTGTTAAGTGTGGGGGGTTAAAGTAATTAGTAATTAGGTTATGGTAAATAGCTAGGGTAATCAAATGGTGGTAAAATTTGTAACGAAATTACGATTTTGCCCCTACTAGCAAATGTGTCCGAAAAATTACGAAAACATACCCACGGGATCGTATCGTCGCGAGGATGGCGAAGACGAAGTCCGTTTTAGGGTTTGGACTACGGGGATACTAGTTTTTGGCCAAAACGTTTAGAAAGCGGGTTTGCGGGTTCTCTATTGAAATGTTATCAGAAAATTACGAAATTAATGTGGGGAGTCCTAAATGGTCATAGGAGGTTACTGCAGAAGTTTGAAAACGTTTTGAAGACGTTTGAATAGAAAATAAATTCGTCGAATCAAAACGATAATTTTTGAAAATGAATTTTAACAGAAATGTTTTGGGCATTTGAGGAAATCAGAAAATACTGAAATACAATAGAATAAGTCTAGTGCTTTAAAATATTTTTATAGAATTTTTTTGAAATCATTTAAAACTCCTGACAAACCATTACAAAGTATATTAAATTTGTTATTAAATGTTTTGAAAAATTTCGAGTCGTTACACATATACCAACACATATAACATAAATTTATTTGCACACCAATACATATTCACATAGATACTCCGTATATATACACTCATCCATTAGACACGCCATATACAAATATATCTTCTAACATCACTTTAATGCATCATACTTTAGTATACATACTTACAGCTCTATATACATCCATTTATTCATACATATACACCCCCAAATATAATCTAAGTATAAATTACCACATAGATAATACATAATACTCTCTTGCACAGATAATATGTTTTATACATAATTTCACTCATCAAATACTACATTCACCTCAATCTATACAAACAACATTACCATACACACACCTATATTATGAATTACAAGAATACACATAAGTAGTCATACTCGTATCTATAGTGTATCTTATTTACGTATACATCTATAGACACATAACTATAAAAATACAAGCAAATACACTACAATACTTTTATATCCATGCAAACACATACCCACTCGTATATGTATATGTATATACAAACAACTACCCATGCTTAACCTCAGGGAGCTCTGTACATTGGGTTTCCTAATACCAGGGTTTTACCCTAAGGCACCTACCCACCTTAGGACACAACTACCCTTATGGAGCATTACTCGCACTATCCTTACGCACGCCGCAGTGCGGAGACCTGCATGGGCCGCCAACTGTAACGACCCGCTCTCCGGGATACCCGGGAAGTACGAATACGTCCCAAGTATTCCTAGATCAACGAGTATTACGTAGAAAGAGAGAAAGGAAGAGAACAAAAGAATGCTGCAGGTACTACGCACGTGCTGGGAAGTACAAGTAAAACTCCATCACAGATAAAAACACTGAGAAAATAACAAAAGTACAATATTCCATTTTATTGATACATTGATACATCTTATACATACACCAACATCTTCATTTTCACGACTCTAAGTACAAAGGTCCACCCGAAAAGAAACACCAAAAGTACAAGTCTCTCATCATACCCCTCACCACCCAATACTACAACAGATCACCAACTCCAAAGCTCCAGCCGCTATCTCCAACTCACATGACCTGAAAGTCAACGGGGACACGTCAACGCGTGACCCAGTAGAAATTCCTAACACTCTAGTAGGACCCAGTTTTAGAATTGGTCTACCCATCTAGGGTGGGTGGTCTAACAAGTAAGGTTCATGGTGCATAAAAGTAATCACATTCCAACATGCGAACCTAGTTATGAGAACGTGCAAAACATGCATAGAAACCATATTATGAAATGCAGATATTGAAAGGAAGCATAGGAACATATTACCATGGGATAGCAGCATTAAAGTAAACAAAAGTAAGGAGACATGAGATAACAACATTTATAAATTAAAGACAAGTACTATAAGTTGTTGATTCACATATTTGGAACCCGTGTAAACCGTAGGACGCTAAGGAGGCGGACTTCACCCAGGGTGGGTGAAAAAGTGGTACCCCAACCAGCAACACGAGCACCGGAGGGGGCCTCTCGCAACTCTCCGTACCCGAACGGAACAAGGTATGGGAGTGAGACAAACTCGGTTTTTCTGTGGGACAAACGGAGCAAACCATCAATTACCGTCATGATGCATCACGAGTACACCAGCGGCCTCTCCAACCCTTTCAACTCGCCCTTCTGGGAGTGATACAGCGGGTGAGAATTCATATCATATGTCCGCTCCTTAACTCCTAAAGTTTACCCGTTTTCCCCCAAACCCGTGTCACCCTCCTTTAGGAGGACTGATACATTCCTCATTCTCACTCTCAGTTTTCAAGATATTACTTCGTTTGTCAACGAATCATCTATCGGACTTGAATACCGCTTTAACCAACTTTTAACAATATCATCATCATCATCATCATCATCATCATCATCATCATCTCAATTAAAGAATTGCATGAAATATCATCACAAACTCATCGTTATGAATATACGAATGTGAGCACAAAAGCATAAACAAATTGAACTTAAACATTATTAACATAACGAATATTTCATGAAACATCTGCATAATTATATGTATCAATAGCATGTCATTGAGAACATGATTAGCACAAACCAACTTAACTTGAAACAAAACTACGCCATGATAAGTACTGAGTAAAATTAGCATATGAATCTGTCTAAACTGTAAGTGCAGAAAGAACGGCTCGGTTACCCTATCTACAGTCAGAATTAGCTTTTAGTCCCTTCTTCAAAGTTGTCGATATGTCAGTTTTGCATTGCCATACCAAATTTCAGAAAATAATATGATATGTGTGATTTATTGTGATCAGTTTAGTAACAGATGACAGTACCGCAGAAAAACAGAAACATTGCACCAACTTCGATAGTGCTTTTCTCCCATTTACAAGCAGATCTGGGTGAAATAAAAAATTGGTTATTGTTCATCTTGAAGAGTAGTTATCCAAAATGTCCTAGAACATCTAATTTCAATAAGAATTGTGGCCGAAATCTTGGTTTTAATACAAAGTGTCAAAACTGCCAGAAATTGGACAAGTTGCAGAAAAAGTCCTATTTCTCCTACATTTTGAATCGAACATATATCATGTGTTATATGATGTTGGGGTAGGACTTCGAGATCTACATGAATATACTTTTTTCAGATTTTTATTTCATCTACGTTGGGAGATATACTCAGTTTAACAGAGAATAAAAATACTGGAATTTCAGAACAGTTTTGATTGAAAACCAGTGTGCATATCCGAATTTTTATAAAATCATACAGTTAGAATTTGGCAAAATGATCTGAATGAAAGTTGTTCATAACAATGAGATACCCAACATATAAAATTTCCAAAGCATTCCCCTTAGCCAATTAACCCCAGAACTTAGTCAAAGTTTCAGTTTTTCTAGATCAAATTTCAGCATGAAAAAGTTAACTCAAATCTCCTTGTCCTAAAACTAAATTCTACCTAAGTGAAAGGAATTTCTACCTTATAAAGTCCACCAAAAATTCTTAGGCCCTTCTTATTCCTTGAAGAACTTGAGCTCCTAGTCTAATTCTTCAAGCTCCAATCTTGTCTCCATATGGTTGATTTTTGGCTATTTTGGCTAGTTTTTGGTGTTGGAATGAAAAGGAATTTTGGGGCTTTTTAGAGGTTGAAGAGGGGAGCTAATTGGAAGTATTTTCTAAGGAAGAGGATGAAGAAAAATGAAAGAAAGGGGGCATGCTAATTTTTGGCTAGAAATGGGGAGTGAGGGAGAGAGTGAAATGAGATTTTCTTTTTCTTTTTCTTGGTTTTGTTCTTCATGCATAGGTTTTAGGAATCCCCAAATCCCTCTCCTTCTTACACCTAATAAGCCATGTGTCTCTAATTAACTAAAAACATGACACCTAATAGGATGTGTTGTCATGGTAATAAAAATGTGGATTTTTGTATTTTAAGAAATTAAAAATACTTGAAGAAATACTTCATACACTCCAAATACATGTATTTCTCCAAATACTCTCATTTACTAAATTCAAGTAATGAGTTTAAAATCTTTTAAAATAAATTCCTACATCAAATAATTAAAAGAAAAATATGGGCATACTTCCCAAAAATATACGGACGTATCTATGTCAAAAATACGTACAAATACGCGTATATGAAAAGTAGGGTCATTACAGTAGGCCCTATTGCTGGCTTCACCGGCCATGCGATCCCCACCGAGGGAACGATCGCCCTGCCCATGACCCTGGGGGAGGAACCGAGGGCTGTCACCAAGGAAACGCCTTTTGTCATCGTCGACGTCGCGTCGGCTTATAACGGAATCATAGGGCGTCCATATATGACGGCCATCGAGGCGCTCCCCAGCCTGCAACACCAGACGATGAAGTTCCGGACCCCGCGGGGGGTGGGACAGGTGCGGGGAGGCCGTGAGGTGCCTGGAGACCATAACCATACGCCGTCCCCGCGAAGGAGCCCGAGGCGAACCCTGACGGCTCTCATCCCTGACTAGAGGGAGGACTTCTGCGACCAGCGGCCGACCCCGGCCGAGGAAGTGGAAGAGGTCTCAGTAGCCTCGGACGAGGGGAGAACCGTCTCCATCGGGACAAAACTCCCGACCGCTTTGAGGACGGCCCTCGTCGCCTTGCTCCAGGAAAACGCAGACATATTCGCATGGTCACCTGCCGACATGCCCGGGGTGGACTCGACGGTAATCTCCCACAGGTTGAATGCGGACCCGGAAGCCCGACCTGTTCGACAGAAGAAGAGAAGTGCGGGGGGCGAAAAGAAGAGGGCAGCCGAGGAAGAGGTAGAGCGGCTCCTCGAAGCCAAATTTGTTCGGCCGGTGGACTACCCCGACTGGCTCGCCAACGTCGTTTTGGTGAAGAAGCCTAGTAGAAAGTGGCGTATGTGCGTCGACTTCACCGACCTCAACAAGGTATGCCTGAAGGACAGCTTCCCTCTGCCCAGGATCGACCACTTGGAGGACCAGGCGTCCGGCTATGAGTTGTTAAGCTTCATGGATGCCTTCTCGGGGTACAACCAGATACCGATGGCGGAGGGAGATGAGGAGAAGACATCTTTTGTCACCGATAAAGGCACCTTCTGTTACACCAAGATGCCCTTCGGACTGAAGAACGCCGGGGCGACCTATCAACGGATGGTGGACCGAATATTCGGCCCTCAGGTGGGACAAAACTTGGAGGTCTACATCGACGACATGCTGGTAAAGAGCGGAAGGGCCCCCGACCACCTCGCCGACCTGCAGGAAACCTTCCAGAGGGTCTGCCGGTACAACCTGAGGCTAAACCCCGCGAAGTGTATCTTTGGCGTGCAATCGGGAAAATTCCTGGGCTTCATGATAACAAAGCGGGGAATCGAGGTGAACCCCGACAAGGTGACGACCCTCATCGGTATGACGGAGCCCCGGACGATCCGGGACTTGCAGCGACTGAACGGCCGGATCGCTGCTTTAGGGCGATTCCTGTCGAAATCGGCGGAGAAATCGCTCCCTTTCTTCAGGGTCTTGCGCACGGCCTTGGGCAAAGCTAAAGACCAAAGGAAGGTGATCCCGTGGGACGACGACTGCGCGCGGTCGTTCGCGGAGCTGAGAGCATACCTACAGAGCCCACCGCTCCTCGCACGGTCGGAGGAGGGCGAACCCCTGGGGTTGTACCTGGCGACCAACGAGGAGGCCGTTAGCTCCGTCCTGGTCAAGGAGGAAGGAGGGGTGCAACGCCCTGTTTACTATGCCAGCCGGATCCTCCGAGAGGCGGAGACTCGTTAAAGCCCTATCGAGAAAGCCGCCTACTGCCTAATCACCACGGCCCGGAAGCTCCGACCCTACTTCCAGGCCCACCCCATAATCGTCCACACCGACATGCCCCTCGAAAAGAACCTGAAAAGGCTGGAGCGGTCGGGGAGGATGCTCAACTGGAGCGTCGAGCTCAGCGAGTTCGACATAACGTACAAAGCCCGGACGGCGATCAAGGGCTAAGCGCTAGCCGACTTCGTGGTGGAATGCACCATAGAGGTCCCACCGGGGAGCCGGACAGAGCTCCCATCGGCGACCACGTCCCCGCGGAGGACCGAGGTGGGCGAACCCTCAGCGCCCTCCCCGACGACAGCGGGTAAATTATGGACCATCCACGTCGACGGCTCCGCAACGGGCTCCGGGACAGGAGCGGGTATCGTCATTCAGACTCCTGACGGATGTTCGTTGGAATACGCCTTGCGCTTCAGCTTCCCAGCCACCAACATTATCGCGGAGTATGAAGCCGCGGTTAACGGGTTAAAACTCGCTAGGGCGGTGGGGGCGACGAACGTGTTGCTCCTAAGTGACTCCCGTCTCGTCGTCCAACAGATCCTGGGGGGCTTCGAGGCCCGAGAGGAAACAATGAAGCGATACCTGAATCCCATCCAGATCGAACTCCGCAAGTTCAAGAAAGCGGACGTCCAACACCTACCCCGCTCCAGCCACCTCCGGTCGGATGCCCTGTCTAAGCTGGCTTCTTCTTTGGCGGCCGAGATCGGGAAGGCAATCTACGTGGAAAGCTTATTGACGCCGACCGTTGACGAAGAAGAACTGATGTGCACGGGCGCGAGGACGTCATGGATGACCCCATTATGAAGTACTTAGAGACGGGTGAGCTACCCGAGGAGCAGATGTTGGCAAAACAGGTGGAGAGGCGGGCCCTGTCGTTCGTGCTTCTCGACGGAGTGCTGTACCGTCGCCGCCGCGCCAATTTTGACGTCCTGCCCTACCTGAAATGCTTGGGCACGGAGCAGGCTGAGCAAGTCATCCGCGAGGTACACGAAGGCTTCTGCGGAAACCACCATGGCGGGCGCACCATCGCCCACAAAGTAATGCGCCAAGGATACTACTGGCCGAAGATGATCCGGGACGCGGTACAGTACGTCAAGAAGTGCGAGGCGTGCCAAAAGTTCTACCGACGGATGACTGCACCCCCGGCCAACCTGATGCCCATCTTGAGCCCGATCCCCTTCGCCAAGTGGGGACTCGACATCCTGGGGCCATTCCCAAAGGCCTCCGGGGGAAGGAAATATCTAGTCGTCGCCGTGGACTACTTCACAAAATGGGTCGAAGCAGAGCCGCTGGCGTGAATCGCGTGGACGGACATGAAGGGCTTCATCTGGCAATCCATCATATGCCGCTTCGGGATTCCCCGCTCCATTGTCACGGATAATGGAAAGCAGTTTGATTGCGAAGGCTTCCGCGACTTCTGCTCGGGCTGGGGGATCAAACTCCAGTTCGCGTCAGTCGCCCGCCCACAGTGCAACGGAATGACGGAGGCCGCGAATAAATGTATCTTGAACCCAATGAAGAAGAAGGTGGACGCCGCTCTGGGGGCTTGGGTTGACGAGCTGCCGGGAATCTTATGGTCTTATCGTACCACCCACAAGGCCTCGACCAGAGAAAGCCCCTTCATGCTAGCATACGGATCGGAAGCGGTCGTTCCTGTGGAAATCGGCGAGGAGACACTCCGGCTAAAGCTCTTCGACGAAGAAATCAACGGAGAGGGACTCGGCCTCAGTCTTGAGTTGATAGACGAGGTGAGGGACCGGGCCCTGACCAGCCTCGTCAAACACAGCCAGAGGATGGCCCGATATTACGACTCCCGGGTGAAACCGCGGACTTTCAGGATCGGCGATTTGGTCCTCCGAGATGCCACCTTCCGGCCCGAGACTGCACAGCGGGGAAAGCTGGCCGCTAAATGGGAAGGGCCCTACACGGTCGTCGATATTGTCAGACCGGCCACGTACATCCTGGATACCCCCGAAGGGAGCGAGCTGGCCCACCCTTGGAACGCAAAACATCTGCTAAAATTCTACCAATAGTTGTGGGTTTTCTTTTTTTACTCGCAATATACACATCTACTCGTTTTACGCAACATTGTTGTTACTACACAAGTTTTGCAGTTCGTTAAAAACTCCGAACCTCTGGGGCAGGGCCAACCCTAGCCACCCAAACCAGAGAAGGGCACGGGCCGGGCTACGCGCCCGCTCCCCCCCCCCCCCCTCAAGACCTCAGGGGCAGGGCCAACCCTAGCCACCCAAACCAGAGAAGGGCACGGGCCGGGCTACGCGCCCGCTCCCCCCTCAAGACCTCTGGGACAGGGCCAACCCTAGCCACCCAAACCAGAGAAGGGCACGGGCCGAGCTACGTGCCCGCTCCCCCCCCCCCTCAAGACCTCTGGGGCAGGGCCAACCTTAGCCACCCAAACCAGAGAAGGGCACGGGCCGGGCTACGCGCCCGCTCCCCCCCTCAAGACCTCTGGGGTAGGGCCAACCCTAGCCACCCAAACCAGAGAAGGGCACGGGCCGGGCTACGCGCCCGCTCCCCCCCCCTCAAGACCTCTGGGGTAGGGCCAACCCTAGCCACCCAAACCAGAGAAGGGCACAGGCCGGGCTACGCGCCCGCTCCCCCCTCAAGACCTCTGGGGCAGGGCCAACCCTAGCCACCCAAACCAGAGAAGGGCACGGGCCGGGCTACGCGCCCGCTCCCCCCCTCAAGACCTCTGGGGCAGGGCCAACCCTAGCCACCCAAACCAGAGAAGGGCACGGGCCGGGCTACGCGCCCGCTCCCCCCCTCAAGACCTCTGGGGCAGGGTCAACCCTAGCCACCCAAACCAGAGAAGGGCACGGGCTGGGCTACGTGCCCGCTCCCCCCCCCCCTCAAGACCTCTGGGGCAGGGCCAACCCTAGCCACCCAAACCAGAGAAGGGCACGGGCCGGGCTACGCGTCCGCTCCCCCCCTCAAGACCTCTGGGGCAGGGCCAACCCTAGCCACCCAAACCAGAGAAGGGCACGGGCCGGACTACGCGCCCGCTCCCCCCCTCAAGACCTCTGGGGCAGGGCCAACCCTAGCCACCCAAACCAGAGAAGAACACGGGCCGGGCTACGCGCCCGCTCCCCCCCTTAAGACCTCTGGGGCAGGGCCAACCCTAGCCACCCAAACCAGAGAAGGGCACGGGCCGGGCTACGTGCCCGCTCCCCCCCTCAAGACCTCTGGGGCAGGGCCAACCCTAGCCACCCAAACCAGAGAAGGGCACGGGCCGGGCTACGCACCCGCTCCCCCCCTCAAGACCTCTGGGGCAGGGCCAACCCTAGCCACCCAAACCAGAGAAGGGCACGGGCCGGGCTACGCGCCCGCTCCCCCCTCGAGACCTCTGGGGCAGGGCCAACCCTAGCCACCGAAACCAGAGAAGGGCACAGGACGGGCTACGCGCCCGCTCCCCCCTCAAGACCTCTGGGGCAGGGCCAACCCTAGCCACCCAAACCAGAGAAGGGCACGGGCCGGGCTACGCGCCCGCTCCCCCCCTCAAGACCTCTGGGGCAGGGCCAACCCTAGCCACCCAAACCAGAGAAGGGCACGGGCCGGGCTACGCGCCCGCTCCCCCCCTCAAGACCTCTGGGGCAGGGCCAACCCTAGCCACCCAAACCAGAGAAGGGCACGGGCCGGGCTACGCGCCCGCTCCCCCCCCCCCCTCAAGACCTCTGGGGCAGGGCCAACCCTAGCCACCCAAACCAGAGAAGGGCACGGGCCGGGCTACGCGCCCGCTCCCCCCCTCAAGACCTCTGGGGCAGGGCCAACCCTAGCCACCCAAACCAGAGAAGGACACGGGCCGGGCTACGCGCCCGCTCCCCCCTCCAGACCTCTGGGGTAGGGCCAACCCTAGCCACCCAAACCAGAGATGGGCACGGGCCGGGCTACGCGCCCGCTCCCCCCCTCAAGACCTCTGGGGCAGGGCCAACCCTAGCCACCCAAACCAGAGAAGGGCACGGGCCGGGCTACGCGCCCGCTCCCCCCCTCAAGACCTCTGGGGCAGGGCCAACCCTAGCCACCCAAACCAGAGAAGGGCACGGGCCGGGCTACGCGCCCGCTCCCCCCCTCAAGACCTCTGGGGCAGGGCCAACCCTAGCCCCCCAAACCAGAGAAGGGCACGGGTCGGGCTACGCGCCCGCTCCCCCCCTCAAGACCTCGGGGGCAGGGCCAACCCTAGCCCCCCAAACCAGAGAAGGGCACGGGCCGGGCTACGCGCCCGCTCCCCCTCTCGAGACCTCTGGGACAGGGCCAACACTAGCCACCCAAACCGGAGGGGGCTACGCACCCGTAGCCCTCGAAAAATCAAAAGAAAACAGGGGCACACAAACCGGGACGAAACGACGTCAGTTCCCGAGTAGGCGGCCCCGATGTGACTCGACGAAAAGAAAGGACGCTCGAGAAACACGCCACCGTTAATGATGCGCTCCAAAAGAGGACCCGTAAGAGCCACCTGGCAAAGGCGGTTTCCTACGGGCATGAATTTGAGGAGCCCATTAATGGTGCCAACTCAGCGCAATAAATAAAGGAGAAACCGTCAGCGAGATCTCCCTATAAAGATGCCACTCCCCCTTCTGAAAGAAGGAGAAACCGTAAGCGAGATCTCCCTATAAAGACGCCACTCCACCTTCTGAAAGTAGGAGAACCGGCAGACATTAAAAACCGCCATTTGATCCCCCCACCCACCAAGAAACGGGCCGAGATACACCGCCCTAACAAAAGAGAGGTCACCGGCCATCAATGGTTCCCGCCGCCCAAGGCGGCGGTTCCTACATTTCCAGCGCCGCTAACAGGTTATTCCCCTTACAAACGGATCGCCAAAAGGTTATTCCCCTTACACAAGGAAAATCCACCTTTCACGGCTCCGTCCGCCCTAAACGACGACGAGTCGGAGAGAGAATGGCATCCGTTCAAAGCCGGCTGGGCAGGCGAGAGCCCCAGCACTTGCCGGCCAGTACCTCCTCACAGTCGACCTCCGGGCGAGGACATTGGAAAGGATGCATCCCCGACGAGCCCAAACGGCGAGTCATGGCATGTCAGCCCGCCCATACACAACCGGGCTCTGAACCCCACCCTCAAACCGAAGCAGCGAGGCGTGGGGCGGCGAGGGGCGGCCCAATGCTCAAGAACCTCCCCAGGGCGCACGCCCCAGAAATACGGCTTCCCCGGTGATCCCCCTTCTCGGTGCCTCTACCAGACCGAGGAAACCTTACCCCGTCCGGAGAAGGAGATGACAAAGCAATGGAGGGAAGGCGACCCGATCGGCAAAATCCCCAACGCCCCCCCCCCCCCTCTCGGGCCAAGGAGACCTTGAAACACTTCAGCACAGAAGGCGGCCAATCACCTCCGCGCCAAGATCGACTCAAGTTAAAAAGGGCCCGCCCGACCCGCAGTGACCCCTAGATCCGGAGGTCATTAAACCACGGGCAAGGACAGCTCTACAACCCCTCATCGAGCCTGATCTGACCCCACAACGGGCGACAAACTGAGAACTCATGTACAAGCTGTAGATCAGCTCTTGTAAATCTAAATGAAAACGCTCCTCCTTGTACACTCAGATTTTTTCTGTGCATACTATAGGGAATAGCTATCCCCCCGCCAAGTGCCGGGCGAGCGAGGAGCCACCTCCCCCCCGCCTAACTGGCTTAGGACGCCTAGGAAGTTTACGCCCGCAGCTCGAACTCTGCGACACAACGCTTCGAACCCAGTCCTCCCGCTCCCTGAAAAATACCGACAGCTTTTGCTCAATGGGGAAAGAGGTGAACTGAAGCTCGCCCCGCGTAACCGGTTTGGGCCGAGATCAAATCACGATAGGACAACGTGTCTCATCCCGAACCTCTGCTCCGACTCCCCGCCCTGCCCAAAGCCAACAAAGGCTGTCAACATCCCCTTCCCCCAGACCTCACGATCTCAGACACGGGAATGTTGGGGGCATAATGGGTGATTGTATAACTCACGCAAGAAGCCAAGACAGGCGACCGGGGACGAACCGATCCACGCGACCGGGGACGAACCGATCGCGTGGCAAAGTCCTCGAACTCGACGCCCGGTCCTGATAAGGCAGCGGCCCTGTCTCGTCGAAGCAGCGCCACAATGTGACCTGACATAACGAAAGGACGCTCGGATAACACGCCATCAGCAGCCGAGCACGCCCCCTGAGAGGCCAGAGCAGGCAACCCGTGTCGGATACCGCCAGGGAAAAGCGATTCCCAAAACACGTGAATTCGAGGAGCCCATTAATGGCACTAATCCCCCACCTTACCCATGAAAAACCCTTCCACAAAATCTCGCTATAAATACCCCCCCTCCAGAGGTCAGGGGAAAAAGGAGGGAGAGACCCAGGGGACTACAGGCATAAAACGGCCCCAAATGCCCCACCAAACTACGGAGAAAGCCGATAGCCACCGACGGACCTCACTTCCCCCGACGATGGCCGCTATAGCCCCACCACCTCCAACAGGATATTCCCCTTACACATGGGAGGCCCCAACCGCCAGCTTTCCCCCTGCTTGTTATTGTATCAAAAGGCAGGTCCAGATGGCCGGCCGCGTGCCGCAACACCCCAATTAACGCCGTCACCTTCGGCGATCCCCATAGGGTGTCGGGGGGGAAACCCCCCAACAGCTCTCCCGGCGGCACCACCACCGCCACCTCGTCCTCAGCCTCCCTGGGGTTCCCCCTCAGGGCGCGGGGTCCCCGGTGAGGCCGAGCAACCCTCCAGCACGACGACAGCGAGGCAGAACGTGAGGAAGTGAGGAAAGGGGAAGGAAGAGGGTCCCCTCCTACGACCGAAGGTCAGCCCCCCCCGAAGGCTGAACCGCCACAGGGCGGCACCCCCTTAAAAAACAACAACATTGATTCGGCTCCCGGCGCCACGGCTCGCCCCTGGACAATGAGGCGATAGGAATTCGGTAATCGACACACGGGAAGACCACCCCGACACAGGGATCTGCCCCTCCCGACGAAGCGAACAACAAATGTGGACAACCCTCCGTCCCAACCGCCGGTTGGGCCACATCTTCTCCTAGTGTTGTAAATATCACCTAGATTTCCGATAAAGATTGGTGTATAATATTCCCCCTTTCGGACTCCTCCCCCTAAGCCCAAGCGCACATCAGCTGGAAGATCCACCGGGCACGGCCCGGCTGGAGTTCCGCGAAAACTACAAGTGCGTCCGATGAACGCCTCTCAACAAGAGCTCTAACATTCTCAAAAAGTCAAGCTCCCCCTAACTCCGCCCCAATAACCACCAACAACGGTACCTCGTTAGGGGACAACGCCCCGCTTGGTTCACACTCCGGAAGAGACCTCGCGACCTCGCTACCGCGGGACACACCCCGCAGGACCAGCATCCCCCCCAAGCTTGGATCCAAGCCCGGGTCACGTTAAAAGATATTGTCGCGATAGCGTTACGCCATCCGAGACGAACCGGGCTTCCGCCTTGCACTCGAATGCCGGGGGCAATTGTTACGACCTAAAGATCGTAGGAGTCCGACTCCCGCCTGGATCCGCTAACATACCGCATTAACTCACCTTTTCACAAGAGGGCCGCCGCCCCAAAAATCCGGGGCAATATGAAGACGGGCGCGCATGGCAGCGTTCCCCGAACCGGCCAAGGCGAACAACCACAGCCGCTCGACCCACCGGGGGGTAGCGCGCTTGGGGACGCTGGGGTGGCTAGGCCGGGCCTATTGACAGGCACGGACGTATCCTTCCGTACCGGCGGACTAGGGCCCATGACCGATCGGGGGGCGCGGCCAGGCCGGACAACCCCCGATCGGAACGACCCGCCCGATTCCCACGAACCGCGGCGCCTAGAGTGACAGCCCAACCTTTAGTTCGTCGCTAACGACAAACAACCTGGGATAAGAACACGACTGACACATACGTCACCCGACCGACTGACAAAGCACCCCCTGGTAGCTGAGCCATCTGACAGTCAATGCTTTCGGCTCTGACACCCCGACAAAAGCACCCCCTGGCCGTCGTGCCGCCAGACGAAAGCAGGTCAGGCAACCCAGTTCCCGACGTCCTTATCTGGAATTTCCGCTGACGACCGAGCCAGCTCAGCACATCCAGTCAGCATGCCAGGTCAGCTCCGCCTAGTCATCACCCGTCAGGTATAAATACACCCTCTCCTCTTACGGAGAGGGGGTTGGAGAATTCTCTCTCATTCTATTACTCACACACGAGAGCAAAGGTCTTCCATATATTTGTTCTCCCACCTACAGCTCGTCACGCGCGGTGGACACACCGTTAGTCCGACCGGCGTGCCTAGCCCCCATTTTAAGCCCTATTACTGACTTAGGCATCGGAGGGGCTAAGGGTTGAACCCCAACCCTGCCCTTCTGACGAGTTGTTCGTACTGCAGGAGAGCTCGCCCCTTGACCAAAGTCAGCGTCAGCCCCCTGCCGTCCAACCCTCCTCAGCTGCATCCGGCGAGATTCGACCCCGTGAGCGCCACCGGCAACAGATCCAACTTCTCCACCCCACTAATCACTTGTAAAACAGCCTACCTAAACCTTCTTCTCTGTATAACCATCGTGCCCTTGGTTCCCCATAATACAAATTCATTGTACGCGAGTTCCACCTCGTAACATACTTCATCCAGGGTGGGTGAAAAGTGGTAACCCAAACAGTAACACGAGCATTGTAGGGGCCTCTCGTAACTCCTACTTTCGGGAGTGAGACAATCCTCGGTTTTTGGCCCAAAAAGGAGAAAACCGTAAAATCCCTTATAGTGCATCACGAGTACACTCATGGGCCTCTCTAACTCTGCCCACTCCTCCTACCGGATGTCGGGAGTGCGAGTGAGTCTAAAAATCATGGCCACTCTGTAACGCCTACTTTTTACGCGTGCCCCCAAGACCCATATCTTTGAGTTTAGTTGTTGTACAGTTTTCCTCTGTGTTTCTTTCTGTGTTTATGTTATTGGTTGTTTGGTTGTGATTTGGGAACATTACAACTATCCCAGCAGTGCGTAGTGGACATGCTTGCATTTTTCTTGTATTTCCCTTCGTAACACTCGCTGCTCTGGGATCACCTGGGACGGATTCATACTTGGGTATCCTGGGGAGCGGGGTGTTACATTTGGTGGCCCATGCAGGCCTCCTCACCACGGCTATGTAAAGGTAGTGCGTGTAGTGTTACGAGGGTAGTTGAGTCTTAAGGTGTGTACGTAGACGTCTAGCCTTAGGGTAGAGTCATTGGTTAGACAGTCCGAGGACGGACTGTATTTGAAAGTGGGTAGATTGTTGTTACGACCTAAAGATCGTAAGAGTCCGACTCCCCCCGGATCCGCTGACATACCCCATTAACTCTCCCCTACGTGAAAGGGCCTCCACCCCGGAAGACCGAAGCTACGCGGGTACGGGCGCGCCTCGCAGCACTCCCCCCACCCAGCCGAGGCACGTAACCGCAGTTGCTCGGCCCACCAGGGGCAAGGCGCTTGGCGAGCCCCGGACAATACCGCCCGATATGCTGACATAGTCCTGTGCGTATCCTTCCTTTCCAGTGGCCCACAACCCACGACCGACAAGGAGGCGCGGCCGGGCCGAACAGCCCCCGAGCCAGTCGACCCGGCCGGCCCCCATGCACCACGACGCCCGGGATAGCATAGCCCGCCCTTTAGTTCGTCACCAACGACAAACAACCTAGGATAAGGACACGACTGACACATACGCCACCCGACTGTCTGACAAAGCACCCCCTGGCAGTTGAGCCAACTGACAGTTAATGCTTTCGGCCCTGACATCCCGACAAAAGCACCCCCTGGCCGTCGCGCCGTCTGACAAAAGCAGGTCAGGCACTCCTGCCCCTGACATCCTTGTCCGAAGCTTCCGCTGACAACCGAGCCAGCTCAGCATGCCAAGTCAGCCCCGCCTAGTCATCTCCCGTCAGGTATAAATACCCCCTCTCCTCTCACGGGGAGGGGGTTGGAAAATTCTCTCTCAATCTATCATTCACACACGAGAGCAAAGGTCGTCCATATCTTTGTTCTCCCACCTATAGCTCGCCACGTACGGTCGACACACCGTTAGTCCGACCGGCGTGCCTAGCCCCCGTTTTAAGTCCCATTACTGACTTAGGCATCGGAGGGGCTAAGGGTTGGACCCCAACCCCGCCCTTCTGACGAGTTGCTCGTGCTGCAGGAAAGCTCGCCCCTTGGTCGACGTCAACTTCAGCTTCCTGCCATCCAATCTTCCTCCGCCGCGTCCGGTGAGATTCGACTCCGCGGCCACCCCCGGCGACAAGTCCAACCTCTTCACCCCACTAATCACTTGTTAAACAGCTCACCTAAACCCTCTTCTCAACATAACCACCATGCCCTTGGTTCTCCACAATACAAATTCATTGTAGGCGAGTTCCACCTCGTAACAATTGGCACCGTCTGTGGGAACGAAGGGTCACACCCATGTTAGACTCCATGCCGATCACTCGGAACCCTGACCACGGCAAAGGATCCCATGGGTCAGGAGTCGCTCTCTCTACTAATCACTCCGGCGCCCGACCCCCTTCCGGGGATGGGCACCGAGACTGACCATACTTCGGTCCACGCCGTCCTGAGGAGCTTCGATGCCGTTAATCAGACGATGGGAGGCTACCCGGCGGCGGGGGCGGACCCCCAGCCCGGCCCCTCGGAGCCCCAGAACGTGAGGTGGAATCTCCACCCTCAGTTCGAGGAGGAGGGGAGAACAGGGGGCTCGCCAAGGAGGTTGCGGCCCAGCAGAAGCTCCTGGAAGAGGAGATGGAGGTCGCGCGGCGGTGGAGGCGCCTGGAGGAGGCGGCCGCCGTTCAAAGGCGTCTGGACGAAGCGGCCGAGACCGCCCGAAGGGCCTACCAGGACGAAGAGACCGCCCGCCACTAGCTCCGCCTCATCATCTCGGAGCGCGAGAGGCTAAGGAGGGAGAACGAAAGCAACCGGGAAATCCTGGAGGTGACGGCGATGGGTCGGCGGCTCGGGGACGGGCGGGGCCCGTTGTTGGCCGGGTCCCCTCCGGGGGGAGGAGGTAGCCCGCATCGCTTGCACCACCACGCCGATCGCCTGCACGAGGAAGCTGTTTGTCAACAACTACGCTTCCTCACCGCCGAGCGCGAAAGGCTTCTGCGGGAGAATCAGGAGCGGATGGAGGCCCGAGGGGAGCCGGCCGGGAGGCGATGGTGCTGGGAGAACCGTAGCCCGCAACCCGTCGAATCCTCGACCCGGGGAAGGAGCCCCGCCAGGCGACCGTCGGGCTACTCCCCGGGGCCGGAGGACCCTCGGCAGCCGAGGCACGACCGAAGCCAGACCCCCGAATGGCAGAGGGGGGAGGCGTCCAATCGCCCTACCTATCCGGAGGAGGCCACGCCTCTTGCACGATTGTAACGACCCGCTTTCGGGGGCCCGTTACTTATTTGATATTTGCGCAGGTCCTGCAGGTTACCAGTGAATTCAAAATAGCCACGATGCAGAGATGTACAAAAATACCCAAATAGTGTCCAATTATTACATTCCATACCGTACAAGATGTCCCAACAAATATACATGAAAGGAGAAAAGTACATAAGTGAAAATAACTCTGGAAGCTGCGGTCGAACTTTGGCGCTATTAGCTCAGGAGCATCTATCTTCATCTGTACGTCGTCTGCGGTGCCATGGAGATGGAACCGTAGGTAAGTCACAAAAATTCTAAACAAAGAAAAGGAGTACTGTACAAGTATGACAAGCAGAGGTAAAGTAAAGTACGGTGTAGTGTCTGTACAAGTGCAGAAAGTAAAGTGCATGCCTATAAAGAAGTAACTGTGCAAGCTCCACTAGAACTACGTGACTCAAGTCGGAGAGTACAATATGTGACCGTTCAGTTCGTCTCTTGCCTGGGTGCTACCCAGACGATTGCCGGAACCCAGGCAGCAGGATGGTTTGCCGAAACGCAGGCAGCTAGACAGGAGGCCGAAACACAAGCAGCTTGACATGTAGATAGAACTGTAATGACCCTACTTTTCATATACGCGTATTTGTACGTATTTTTGACATAGATACGTCCGTATATTTTTGGGAAGTATGCCCATATTTTTCTTTTAATTATTTGATGTAGGAATTTATTTTAAAAGATTTTAAACTCATTACTTGAATTTAGTAAATGAGAGTATTTGGAGAAATACATGTATTTGGAGTGTATGAAGTATTTCTTCAAGTATTTTTAATTTCTTAAAATACAAAAATCCACATTTTTATTACCATGACAACACATCCTATTAGGTGTCATGTTTTTAGTTAATTAGAGACACATGGCTTATTAGGTGTAAGAAGGAGAGGGATTTGGGGATTCCTAAAACCTATGCATGAAGAACAAAACCAAGAAAAAGAAAAAGAAAATCTCATTTCACTCTCTCCCTCACTCCCCATTTCTGGCCAAAAATTAGCATGCCCCCTTTCTTTCATTTTTCTTCATCATCTTCCTTAGAAAATACTTCCAATTAGCTCCCCTCTTCAACCTCTAAAAAGCCCCAAAATTCCTTTTCATTCCAACACCAAAAACTAGCCAAAATAGCCAAAAATCAACCATATGGAGACAAGATTGGAGCTTGAAGAATGAGACTAGGAGCTCAAGTTCTTCAAGGAATAAGAAGGGCCAAAGAATTTTTGGTGGACTTTATAAGGTAGAAATTCCTTTCACCTAGGTAGAATTTAGTTTTAGGACAAGGCGAATTGAATTAACTTTCATGAAACACATTTGTTCTTCATGCTGAAATTTGATCCAGAAAAACTGAAACTTTGACTAAGTTCTGGGGTTAATTGGCTAATGGGAATGCTTTGGAAATTTTATGTGTTGGGTATCTCATTGTTATGAACAACTTTCATTCAGATCATTTTGCCAAATTCTAACTGTATGATTTTATAAAAATTCGGATATGCACACTGGTTTTCAATCAAAACTGTTCTGAAATTTCCAGCAGTTTTAGCCTCTGTTAAAACAGGCATATCTCTCAACCTAGATCAAAATAAAATCTGAAATAAATATATTCATGTAGATCTCGAAATCCTACCCTAAAATCATATAAGATATGATATATGTTCAATTCGTAAACTAGGAGAAATGGAGCTTTTTCTGCAACATGTCGAAATTCTGGCAGTTTTGACATCCTACACTAAAATGGTGATTACCACCTCTTAACTTGACGAAATTAGGTGTTTTAGGACATTTTGGACAACTACTCTTCAAGATACAAAATAGCATATTTTTTATTTTACCCAGATCTGATTGTAAATAGTATTAAATCACTGATTAAGTTGATGCAATGTTTCTGTTTTTCTGTAGAATTGCCATCTTTTACTAATTTGAGCACAATAAATCACACATGTCATATTATTTTCTGAAATTTGGTACGGAAATGCAAAACTGCCATATCTACAACTTTGAAGAAGGGACTAAAAGCTAATTCTGATTGTAGATAGGGTAACTGAGCCGTTCTTTCTACACTTACAGTTTAGACAGATTCATATGCTAATTTTTCTTAGTACTTATCATGGCGTAGTTTTGTTTCAAGTTAAGTTGGTTTGTGCTAATCATGTTCTCAATGACATGCTATTGATACATATAATTATGCAGATGTTTCATGAAATATTCGTTATGTTAATAATGTTTAAGTTCAATTTGTTTATGCTTTTGTGCTCACATTCGTATATTCATAACGATGAGTTTGTGATGATATTTCATGCAATTCTTTAATTGAGATGATGATGATGATGATGATGATGATGATGATATTGTAAAAAGTTGGTTAAAGCGGTATTCAAGTCCGCTAGATGATTCGTTGACAAACGAAGTAATATCTTGAAAACTGAGAGTGAGAATGAGGAATGTATCAGTCCTCCTAAAGGAGGGTGACACGGGTTGGGGGAAAACGGGTAAACTTTAGGAGTTAAGGAGCGGACATATGATATGAATTCTCACCCGCTGTATCACTCCCAGAAGGGCGAGTTGAAAGGGTTGGAGAGGCCGCTGGTGTACTCGTGATGCATCATGACGGTAATTGATGGTTTGCTCCGTTTGTCCCACAGAAAAACCGAGTTTGTCTCACTCCCATACCTTGTTCCGTTCGGGTACGGAGAGTTGCGAGATGCCCCCTCCGGTGCTCGTGTTGCTGGTTGGGGTACCACTTTTTCACCCACCCTGGGTGAAGTCCGCCTCCTTAGCGTCGTACGGTTTACACGGGTTCCAAATATGTGAATCAACAACTTATAATACTTGTCTTTAATTTATAAATGTTGTTATCTCATGTCTCCTTACTTTTGTTTACTTTAATGCTGCTATCCCATGGTAATATGTTCCTATGCTTCCTTTCAATATCTGCATTTCATAATATGGTTTCTATGCATGTTTTGCACGTTCTCATAACTAGGTTCGCATGTTGGAATGTGATTACTTTTATGCACCATGAACCTTACTTGTTAGACCACCCTCCCTAGATGGGTAGACCAATTCTAAAACTGGGTCCTACTAGAGTGTTAGGAATTTCTACTCGGTCACGCGTTGACGTGTCCCCGTTGACTTTCAGGTCATGTGAGTTGGAGATAGCGGCTGGAGCTTTGGAGTTGGTGATTTGTTGTAGTATTGGGTGGTGAGGGGTATGATGAGAGACTTGTACTTTTGGTGTTTCTTTTCGGGTGGACCTTTGTACTTAGAGCCGTGAAAATGAAGATGTTGGTGTATGTATAAGATGTATCAATGTATCAATAAAATGGAATATTGTACTTTTGTTATTTTCTCAGTGTTTTTATCTGTGATGGAGTTTTACTTGTACTTCCCAGCACGTGCGTAGTACCTGCAGCATTCTTTTGTTCTCTTCCTTTCTCTCTTTCTACGTAACACTCGTTGATCTAGGAATACTTGGGACGGATTCGTACTTCCCGGGTATCCTGGAGAGCGGGTCGTTTCAAGAACTCTAGTCACTCCCGTACTCTCGCAACTATGAGTTACCCCAAAACCCGGTGTTGTGTCAAGTACAAGTTCTTTACATGAACGTTCCACGGGATGTTCCAAGTCAAGTCCAACACAAGAAAGTGGCGTATGTTTCCGTGCTTCGAGCACGTAGTAGTGTGGTGCTACAAGTTCGTATGAGCACAATGGCTTGATTTCTAAGGTTAGAACCTATCGTGACTTACCAAAATCAACACCATCGTAGTTTGCCGGGACTGGATCTAGTGTTGATGCACGAGATTTGCTACCTGCAAACACAAGAGATAACAAGTTAGAGAGTACCCTATTTTTCTTATTTATTTAAGTTGATTGTCTGATTTTAAAACTGGTTAAAACGACGATGAAAAGTGTTCTAAATTTTTATATAAGCTATATGTATTAAAAATAGTTTTACTGCAAGAGGGAATATTTTTTTGAAGTCTATAGTAATTTTTTATAATTTTTAAAAGCTCAAAAATAATTTAAAACTATTTTTAATTAAGTAACGTATTTATTCAACAATTTATTCCGGATGCAATCTGCATCAGAAAGTTGCAAATGAACTGTCGAAATGGTCGTCTCGAAGAGTACTTTAACATATATTTTTATCACATATACTTGTACGTGAAAATAACAAGTTACGGATTTTTAATCGAAAATAGCGTATTTAACTTTTAGGCTTAAAAATTAATTTTGGAAAAACTAAGCGTCGGATTGAGATGAAACTAGTGCCATTGGGTCCAGAATATCGTTTCTGATTTTCTGGGGCTATTCACACATTTTTCTGACCCATGTATAATTACTTATGGATTTTAACTCATTAAACCCTATTATAAATAATTAATAAATACGAAAATACGAAAATATCGTAATTACGGAAATGCCACTGAGGCATCTCTCGCACCCACCGATCTTCGCTCGACCACCGGAGGGGGATGCTGCGCTCGGCGACTGGGGCGGCGGTCTGCGGCGTCGTAGGTGGCGGATGCGGGCGGCGGGAAGCGGGGCACTGCCGTGGCGGGGGCGAGCGGAGTCGGGGCTTCGTGGGTCTCGCCGGAGCTCGGAGAGGGGGAGCGGGTCTGCTCGTGGCGGAGTTGAGGGTGGTGGCCGTCTCGTGCGAGTGGGGGCTTGGCGGAGCTCCGCTTGGGCGAGGGCGGCGGTGCACGGCGCTCGTCGGTGCTCAGGCGGGCGGCGGGCTTCTCACGGCTTTGTCGGTGCGGTGAAAGAGAAGGGAGATGCCGGAGTTCTGGGGGTCTGTCCATGGCGGGGGGCAGCAGACGAAGGCGGAGCAGCCATCGGCGGCGACGACAAGCTGCCGGGGCGGTGGAGTTTCTCGGAGGTGGGGGCGACGGCTGACGGAGCGGGGAGCTGGGCGAGGTGGCATCCGGAGATCAAGGCGGTGGTGGCGTCTTCGGTCGACCGGTGGCGGAGCACAGCGAGATCGTCGTCGGACGGAGGGCGACAGTCGGAGGTGGAGCTCCCCGGAGCGAGGCGGAGGGAAAGAGTGAGAGAGAGATGCGGGAGAGAGGAGAAGAGTGTCTGAGAGAGAGCTGGGTTACGTGCGTTTAGGCTGAGTTGGGTTAGGGGATTTATATAATAAACAAAGATTATTATTATAAGTATGCAATTTAATACTTAGTCAATGTAATTAACTAGTTAGGTAGGTAATAAATGACTTCTTTAGACTAAGTATGGAATTTTTAAGCAACCATGAAACACATGGGTTCCTAACGTGTTAGGTATGTAATTAGGATAGGTTAAAAAGTAATTAGTAAAAAGTAAAACCCCCATTAGTGAAAGTAACTAGTAAAATACAAAAACGAAATTACGATTTTGCCCCTACTAGTCAACGTGTCCGAAAAATTACGAAAACATACCCACGGGATCGTATCGTCGCGAGGATGGTGAATACGAAGTCCGTTTCAGGGTTTGGGCTACGGGAATACTATTTTTTGGTCAAAACGTTTAGAAAACAGGTATGTGGGTTCCCTATTAAAATGATATCAGAAAATTACGAAATTAATGTGGGGAGCCCTAAATGATCATAGGAGGCTACTGTAGAAGTTTGAAATCGATTTGAAGACGTTTGTATAGAAAATAAATTCGTCGAATCAAAACGGTAATTTTGGAAGATGAATTTTAACAGAAATGTTTTGGGTATTTGAGGAAATCTGAAATTTCTAAAATACAATACGATAAGTCTAGTACTCTAAAATATTTTTATAAGAATTTTTAAAGTCAGTTTTGTTAGAAAATTCTTGACTAACATTTATAATGTAAAATTTATTCTTAAAAATACGTATAAATACGTAAATTGAACTGTTGAAAATTACTGGTCGTTACAACGATGGATTACATCCGCCCCGAGGCCCGTAAGGTTCAAACCCCCTCACTTGGCCACGTACAACGGAAGAGGCGACCCCCTCACGCACATGCAGCAGTACCGGGGGGCAATGGAGGCGCAAGATGTGAATGATGTGTTCCTATGCCGGCACTTCTCCCAAAGCCTGAGGGACACCGCGTTGGACTGGTACTTCGGCCTGCCCGCGAGATCCGTTGGGAGCTTTGGCGAGCTATCCCACAAATTATGCCAAGAGTTTCGGGCCAGGCGGACGAAAAAGAATCCCTTGGACTACTCAGCACGATAGTCCAAGGAGAAGGGGAGACAACGGGCAGATACCTCCGCCGCTTTCAGGATGAGAGACGGGCGGTGGTAACATGCGGCGACGAGGTGCTTATGCTGGCCTTCAAGACGGGGTTGCGGACTAGGAGCCTCCACAAATCCCTGCTCCAGGATCCGCCGACCGACTATGAGGCGTTGGTTGCTATGGCGGAGAGGCATGCGTTGGCCGAAGAGACTCTCGGCACAAAGGCCCTATTTCCCCCGGCGAAGCCACTCCAAGGAGAGCCCCGGTCACACCCTCGGCCGAGGCAAGAAGAGGGGCACCGAGGTCGCAACCAGCTGGCCCAACCAAGGCGGGAACCGGCGGGGCGACGCCCGCAAGATCGCCCTGGCTCGGCGCGCGAGTTCGCCCCGGCCCAAGGGCCCCCCCGAGTCGTCCCGAGACATGAAGGCCCCCTACGGGCACATTACACGCAACTCAACGCCCCCCTGATCGAGGTGATGGCCGCGGCTACAAGAGCCGGACTGCTGCCGGAGCCGCCTCGAGAAATGAAGTCGGATCCGGCCTGGAGAGATTTCAAAAAATACTGCCGATACCACCGGGACCATGGCCACGACACCGACGACTGCTTCACCCTCAAAAGGGAAATCGAACGGCTGATCCAGGCGGGCCACCTAGGGGGCTTCGTCGGGGGCAGGAGACCGGACCGAGAGGAGGGAAACCACCGAAGGGCACGGAGGGTAGACCCTCCTGCAAACGGCGAGCGAGAAGAGCCTCACCCCCCGAAACCCGTCATGCGCATAAACACGATATGCGGTGGGCCATCCTCCGGAGGAGCGTCGTCGTCAAGCAAAAAGGCGTACGCGAGACAAGTGATGACGGTGGATCTTGGAGGGGATCCGAGAGGGAGAAGGATAACCTACCCTCCCATTACTTTCAGCGACGAGGATCTAGAGGGAGTCGAGCTGCCCCACGACGACGCCATCGTCATCGAGGCCCAGATCGGGACGGCCATCGTTAGCCGCCTTCTGATCGACACAGGGAGCTCCTGCGATATCCTGTTCATGTCCACAATCGAAAATATGGGGTTAAGGCCGACGGATCTGAGACCCTGTACCGGACCCCTCGTCGGCTTCACCGGTCACTCGACCCCTATCGTAGGAGTGATCACCTTGCCGATAACCCTCGGAGAAGAGCCGCAGGTCGTCACTCGTATGACTCTGTTCGTTGTGGTCGACATTGCGTCGGCGTACAACGGGATCATAGGACGACCTTACATGGCGGCCATTGTAGCGCTCCCCAGCCTTCTCCACCAGATGGTCAAGTTCCAAACCCCCCGAGGGGTGGGGTTCGTACGGGGAAGCCAGAAGCTGTCTAGGAGCTGCTACGTGGGGTCGACCAAGCACAAGGGACCAGAGCTGAACCGGAGGATCGACTTAACCGGGCGGAGGGACGACCCCTACCATCAAGAGTTAGCTCCAGCTGATGGCACCGCGGAGGGGAACGGGACCGGCCGCGCCCCGTAAAGTCCCCCCTGAGGAGGACGGGCTGATCACTCGGAAGGACGTGGAACGCCAGTCGTGATATTGCCGGAAACTGTAAGTCATGAATGAAATATCTTGTCCCCTTTTGTATCTTCGAATTTTGCCTTTTATACATGAAAATTTCAGTTCAAAACGTGCAAGACTCCGGGGCAGGACCAATCCTCGCCACCCAAACCGGAGAGGGGCACGGGCCGACCTGCGCACTCGCTCCCCCCAAAGAAGACCTCCGGGGCAAGCTTACGGAGCTTAGCCACCCAAACTGAAGCGCCACATGCGGGGTAGGCGACGGCCCAATACCCGTCCGACTATAGAGGCTGCGGGGAGGCGACGGCCCAATACCCGCCCTCTCAAAGACTCCGGGGTAGGACCAATCCTCGCCACCCAAACCGGAGAGGGGCACGGGCCGAGCTGTGCACTCGCTCCCCCCCCAAAGAAGACCTCCGGGGCAAGCTTGCGGAGCTTAGCCACCCAAACCGGAGCGCCACATGCGGGGTAGGCGACGGCCCAATACCCGTCTGACTATAGAGGATGCGGGGAGGCGACGGCCCAATACCCGCCCTCTCAAAGACTCCGGGGCAGGACCAATCCTCGCCACCCAAACCGGAAAGGGGCACGGGCCGAGCTGCGCACTCGCTCCCCCCCAAAGAAGACCTCCGGGACAAGCTTACGGAGCTTAGCCACCCAAACCGGAGTGCCACATGCGTGGTAGGCGACGGCCCAATACCCGTCCGACTATAGAGGCTGCGGGGAGGCGACGGCCCAATACCCGCCCTCTCAAAGACTCCAGGGCAGGACCAATCATCGCCACCCAAACCGGAGAGGGGCACGGGCCGAGCTGCGCACTCGCTCCCCCCCAAAGAAGACCTCCGGGGCAAGCTTGCGGAGCTTAGCCACCCAAACCGGAGCGCCACATGCGGGGTAGGCGACGGCCCAATACCCGTCCGACTATAGAGGCTGCGGGGAGGCGACGGCCCAATACCCGCCCTCTCAAAGACTCCGGGGCAGGACCAATCCTCGCCACCCAAACCAGAGAGGGGCACGGGCCGAGCTGCGCACTCGCTCCCCCCCAAAGAAGACCTCTGGGGCAAGCTTACGGAGCTTAGCCACCCAAACCGGAGCGCCACATGCGGGGTAGGAGACGGCCCAATACCCGTCCGACTATAGAGGCTGCGGGGAGGCGACAGCCCAATACCCACCCTCTCAAAGACTCCGGGGCAGGACCAATCCTCGCCACCCAAACCGGAGAGGGGCACGGGCCGAGCTGCGCACTCGCTCCCCTCCAAAGAAGACCTTCGGGGCAAGCTTGCGGAGCTTAGCCACCCAAACTGGAGCGCCACATGCGGGGTAGGCGACGGCCCAATACCCGTCCGACTATAGAGGCTGCGGGGAGGCGACGGCCCAATACCCGCCCTCTCAAAGAATCCGGGGCAGGACCAATCCTCGCCACCCAAACCGAAGAGGGGCACGGGCTGAGCTGCGCACTTGCTCCCCCCCAAAGAAGACCTCTGGGGCAAGCTTACGGAGCTTAGCCACCCAAACCGGAGCGCCACATGCGGGGTAGGCGACGGCCCAATACCCGTCCGACTATAGAGGTTGCGGGGAGGCGACGGCCCAATACCCACCCTCTCAAAGACTCCGGGGCAGGACCAATCCTCGCCACCCAAACCGGAGAGGTGCACGGGCCGAGCTACGCGCTCGTCCCCCCCCATGAAGACCTCCGGGGCAAGCTTGCGGAGCTTAGCCACCCGAACCAGAGCGACATATGTGGGGTAGGCGACGGCCTGATACTTGCCCTCCCCAGAGAGGGCCTGTGACCCCTCTCCCCAAACATCGGGAAACGAATCAGGGCTCGCGAATCGAGGCAACCCCCACGCGGGGCCATCACTGTGGAGTAACGCTTGACACCTATAAAGCCGACAACCGAAATGACTCGTCAAGCCAAAAGGACGCTCGGGACGAGCACCACTGACAAATGGCACGCCCGCCGAAAAACAGAAGCTGAGGAGTCACGTCAGACGTCACCCGTCGGGAACGGTCCCCAAGGAACGCAATTCCAAGATGGCCCCAGCTCATTACGATGAGGAAAGGGAGGAGGCGAAAATACACCATTATAAATCCCCCCCCAGCCTCTTCAGAGTGGAGGGGGGCGAAAGAGAGAATATGAGGAAAGGCCCATCCTTTCGCCACTCTCTCCCCCTAGAAGACGCGAAAAATGCGAGAATCGCCGACTGCTCTAGTAAACGACCCCCCAACAGGATATTCCTCTTACACGAGGGGCACCCGGCCTGCAGCTCCCGGCCTTCCTTTAGACAACTCAAGGCACGGGAACTGGAGCTCCAATGGCATGCCATGCCCCTCCACGGACGCCCTGCGGACGCAGGCGCGACTGGCAGACAACCCGATGGACGTGACAGACCTGCCAAATCACCCCATCGGGCACCCCAGCAACTACCACCGTCGCCCCGACCACAGGGGACTTGCCCCCGAGTGCCGGAGCACTCCAACGCGCTGTTCCGCTTACACCTGTAGCGCCCCACCTTCCACTCCTCGACTTCTCCTGGACCACATACGCCAGGAAGACACACGGATCGGCGGCGGACCACATCCTCTCGCGCCTGTCACACGGTGACTCCAGTCGGTAGGAGCGCCAAGGCCTCGCGGGATAGAGCAACCACCAAGGACTCCCTCTCCCCCCAATTCTGGGAACGAGGGCCAAAGCCACCGCCCCCGGCACCGACACAACCATCCACCCCTACCCCGAGCGGGAACCCTCTGATGTAACTCTACACCCCTTTCAGGGGCACGACGCCGGGGAGGAACGCATCAAATACGATGAGGACATCAACCTAACTAGAACGATTCAACGCTTCGCCTACGGGCATGTCCTGTTTATTAAAATAATAATAATAGCTGATGGAAAGACTATTCCCAGTTGACCACTAGCTATAGCTCAGGCGCACTTAGGCATGCGAGCAACCCCCGAAAAAAGAGACTAACCCGCTGTAAATTTTCTCGGTCGCACTACCCGAAACAAAGGGAATTAACAGAAATCCCTCAACGTCGGGATAGAGACAGCCACGCCAAAGCGTAACTCTTAAAGGGAATTTTTGCACACACACAGATAGAAGATCCCAGAAAAGTGCGGGTATCAACCCCACAGAACTTTACTTTCTTTCTTTTTTAAGCGCCTATACAAAACTACTTGGTTACATTTCCCGCGCCGATGGCGCATCCGCCAGTCACGGCGTCCTCCCCGTCCCCTTCAGGGGAATCTCCCATCGCCCCGCCGGTCTCTGCCTCGTCGCCCTCCCCTCCGTCACCATCCCCATCCCCGTCGCTGCAAGCTGCGAGTCCGTCAAGGTCGAGCTCAACTGGCGGGGACAGCCCCGCCACCCTCTCCTTTATCCGAACCAAGCAAGCTTCCCACCCCTCCGCCCGACCTTTCTCAATACACCGGGACATCGAATCTGCGAGGGCAGGTATGACGGTCTTCTCCTGATACGTGCGAAATTCATCGACCATGCGAGCCAACTCCTCCTCGGTGGCCTTGGCACGTCCCACTAGATCCTCCGCACGAGCTTCCTCCTTCCCAAGGGCCTCCTCCAGCTCCTTCGCTCTCTCTCTAGCCCCGGCCGCCTACAGCTCATGATCGGCCACAACCGCCTTCAGGCGCTCTACCTCCGCCTCGTATTGGCCGCCCCTCTCCCTCTCCTTCGCCAGGTCCTCGCCAGCGCTCTTACGAAAGGCGGCAAACTCGGCCACCACTCTAACCACGGCACCCTCGGCCTTATGTATGACTGGCACGTGCCTCATCATCCCAAGCATCAAGTTGACGGCCTGAACAAAGAAAAGCGGAGAAGAGAACCCATTTAGGGTGTTCAATAAAATCCGCTGAAAAACGTCATCCTTCGTACAAAACCTACCTGGACGCCGTGCAACACCGCGATCCCACATAGACCCTCGGGCTCCACCGCTTCCAGCGCCACCCTATCGTGGGGCAAGAAAATGTTCTCCGCCAGCCTCGCCGCCACGCCTCCATCCTCGAACACGGACTCATCACTCGCCACTTTGTACGGCGCCCGATGAAGCGCCTCGTCGGAATAACCCTCGACATCGGTCCTCTTGGCCTTGAACTTAACCAATGAGGCCTCACAGCGGGGATCGGCGGCCCGCTCGAGACCGAACAACAGACAACCATAGGGCCAACTGTCCCATCCGGTAGACCCGGTCGGGCCACCTGACGTCTCGGCCCTCCCCGACTGACCGATAGCGGCCGCCCCCTCCACTACTGTAGGTGCTGGGGGGCTAGACGACCGCATCCTGGGGGCTTCCACCCCTCCCCCTGTCGACCCTTCGTCCCCAACCTCCAGGTCGATGACGGGGTTTGCCATCCCTTCCCCGGCTCCACCCTCCTGCTGACCGGCTCCCCCCGACCCGGCGCATCAGGGACGGACGACCTCGTCGGCCTCTTCCTCCTCTTCATGGGCGCCGGCACTCCCGTCGAGCTCCCCACACCTCCTTCCTCTCGCAACCTCTTGGGGTCAATTCTCGACGACGCTCGCCCCGCCTGCTCCGAGACGCGTTGCATCATTTCCTCAAGGGACAAACTCATCGTGCGACCTGCCAAAGAGAGAAATTTCAGCGTAAGCACTTCAGATGCACTAACACCAAAATCTGTTGTACCTTCGGGCCGGATGTTCGCCGCTATCGTCTCAGCCCGAGCGAGCATCCGGTAATCTCGGCCCTCCACTGGTATGGCCATTAAAAGCTGGGCCACCATGTTCTCCTCATCCCCCAATTTAACCCCCTCCTTCGCCTCGGGATTCAGCTCCGCCCAATCAGATCTTATCAGCACCTCCTCCGGCACGCCCACAAACACATACTGCTGGCGCCACAACTTAATTTTCCCGGGCAACCCCCTAATGAGCGGATGTCTCTTTTTCACGGATAGATAGTAGCAGGACCCCAACCTCTTCACCGAGAAGAAATGGCGAAATAAGGACAGGGATGGGCAAACCTGGTTACTCACGCACAGCACTAGGAACCCCACAACGGCACTGATGGCATTGGGCATCAGGCGATACAAGGCCAGCTCCAGGAAGTTCAACACATCCAGCAAGAAAGGATGGGGGAAGCGCAACCCTTGCTCAAACGAGGAGACATACACCCCCACCTCCCGGTCGCCCGTGAAACACACCCTCTCTTGCGGCTCCGGTTCACGAACCGAATACGGTGGCCTGACATACATCTCGAAGATCTCCGCAATGGATTTCTTCAGCACCGACTTCACGCCCGCAATCTCGAGAGGCACCTCTCCTGTCTCCGCGGCGGAGCTCCCTTCCCCAACCACCCCCGACCCCTGACCACGAAACGAAGACATCGAGGAAGACATCTATAAAACGGGCCTCTTACCTAATGGGTTCTGACAACTCGGGCGTCTACGCTACTTCGTCGACCGCTCCCACGAGGACGACTCTGGCAAGGATAATGAAATCTCCGACGAGCTCTAGCTGCTAGCCAAAAATCTTCGCCCAATAATCAGCTTTGCTTCACTCCCCTCCCTGAGTTCTTTTTTACGCGACTGCACAAAGCATCATGACCGTCGACCTCGAGACACGCGTCACCAATCCGGGCCCTATCCAGCACCGACCCACGTGTTCTGACGCTTTGCGTAATGGCAAACCGTCAATTCTGCCACGCGTCATCACTGCAGTGGTCGGGTCGCTTCGGTTCCCGCCCGCCGTCGAATCGCCAGGATGACGTCTAGTCATACGACCGCCAACAATTCCCGCACAAATCCCGGCGAAATGATCACCCCCATTCGAAATTACTCTGCCCTTCACCTCTTCTTTCTATGCGCCGCGTGTCCCGAGGCTGAGTCCGACATCAGTCGGGGCGGCCAAAACAAAAAGGCTCCACTCATTCCAAGACTGAGTCCGACCTCCATCGGGGCGGCCAAAACAAGAAGGCGTCGCTCGTACCAAGGAAGGGTCCGACCCCCATCGGGGCGGCCGAAACAGGAATCCACCGCCCAACTAATTGGGGATCTCGGTCTCAACGCTTGGCAAGCGTTCGTACGGACCAAGCAACCTCGCCCCGCCTCTGATCCACCGGGATTCACGCCGGGCTTCCGAGCAAACCGTTGCTAAACACGACATATCTCAATGATCGCTCCGGAATGTAACCCAGAGAGCGGTTGTAGTTTTACCGCAAGCGCACGGTATAGCGGCGAGCGGGTATCGAACACAGGGAGGACGAATGACCGTGCTTGCTCCTAATCCACCTGGCTATTTAAGAATAGAGAGAATTGCCTTGGGCGATCCTGTCACAATCGTCAGACAAATATGCGAAATATCAAATCAAATAAAGAACGTCTAGGGAATGGGGAATCCCCGTTACTCACCGTATTTCATAAATGTGGTTCGTCGGTATCAAAATTGCTAGAATGAGAATTTAGATGAACTAGTTGCAACTGAATGTAGAACCAAGCTCACGCTCTCGCGCTGTTGCCGGTCTATAGCTATCCTAGGTTCGGGTCCAATCTCTTGCAAACCCTAGCCTAGGAAAACTAGCATTAGGATCAACATCATCGTTCAATCGCGCACCGAGTCCAATCTCTTGCAAACTCGGTCCACAATCTAAATTAGGATAGTTCCTACCCGTCCAATCTCTTGCAAACGGGTATCGGCACGGAATTGCAACCGGAGATCCTAGTATCGGTCCAATCTCTTGCAAACCGATACTTCGAAAGTCCGACTCCAACCCAATTCGGATTTCTAGGACTTCCTATCAAATTGGGATCCAATCTCTTGCAAATCCCAATTGATATGAATACCTAGCTATCCGTAGTAATTCGATCCCAATCTAATCTCTAATTATTGATTCTAGCACAATTTCCACCAATTTATCACAAATACGAAATTGGGCTTGTAGGGTTCATCCCCACGCCCCAAGACGTGGAGACTACTCACAAATCATAGCAATAACACAAAAATAATCAATGAAATAGGCAATGGAATTCATCACAACACTGATATAAACAATAAAAATAGAGTTTTTGGGGAAGAGAGATGCAAACCAAAGTAGTTCTTCAATTAATCCAACAAAAATCCAAGTTTTTCCTCTTCTCCAATCACAAATAATAAAGCTAAAAAGTAGTCTCAAAAAGCTGCAAAAAATCTAAGAGATGGCTCCTAAAGCTAGGGTAAAAACAGGGCTTAAATAGCCCCAAAAATCGTCCAAAAATCCTGACCAAAACGCCCCTGCACAGCCTGTTTTCCGCAAATTTCGCTACAGGCAGCGCATCGCACTCGGCCGAGTGACAAAAGTCGCTCGGCCGAGTGAAAACCATGTCAATTTTCCAGTAAGTCGGGGGCTTCAGGGGTCTTCAGTTCGGGGGCGGCTCGGCCGAGTGAGCTATCGTCACTCGGCCGATGGCTTCGCTGCACTCGGGCGGACGTGGTTTACCACTCGGCCGAGTGGGTCTTCTGAAGCTCAGATGGCCGAAAAACAGTAACTTCAATATTTTGGAGGGGCTTCGTCTGGGCGCCACTCGGGCGGACGTGGTATCGTCACTCGGCCGATGTGGTCTCCGTCGCTCGGCCGAGTACACATGGAAATCGTGTCTGAACGGGTCGGCCGAGCAGTGTCTCGCTGGTCGGCCGAGTGGCTCCTCCACTCGGCCGAGTGGGACACAAAAAATGCCCATTCTGCTTATTCTGGCCTCCTCGTCGCTCCTGCGACGTCCATTCTTCTTCCGCTCCTCTCCAACAGCAAAATACCCCTCGGGGAGGTCGTCGGTGGCCGTCTAAAGTGAGCGCATCTCATGATCACTCCAAATCGCGCCAAATCACCTGAAATGCGACAAAAACAACAAATCGTGAAAAGCATCGCAATATCGTCGATATATCGTGAAAAGCATGATTTGGGCGATCTAAATGGCATGCAAACATGCGGAAAAAAGGTGTAAAATAAGGAGTGATCAAAATCCCCCAAGCTTGCCTCTTACTCGTCCTCGAGGAAGATAAGTAAAAGGCGAACCCGGTGGATTCGGAAAACGAAAACGGCGAAAAACGAAAAAAAATGAAAAACGAAGAAGAATGAAAACCAAATGAAAATAAAGAAAGAAAGAAAGAAAGAAGAGGTAGGATGCTAGATCATTTTCTCAGGACGTGGGTTTCACTTACTCTAATAGCATGCATCGAGTGAGAAATACATGTCAAAGAACCTCATTTTGATATCATAGTATAATAGTGCAAGTAGAAAATAGAAAACCCACGAACGACGGTATAATCATGAAAAACGGAATAATTTTAAAATTAACATCGCCTGAATCATCTAAAGCAGTATACAAATCTCAGATCACACACTTTTCAATTAAACGCTTTCTATCTGGAGTATAAGAGTATCACATCATAGAATAGAGGGAATAGAAAAGTATGGATTTCATGAAATGAATGCTAGGCTTAGATTTCTGGATTTCGTAAAGCTAGAAACAATCTCACCGAGTATAGAATATTACTTAGCCTAGGTTGTCGTGCAATGTCAAGTAGCCACTCTCTCACACATCAATGGATCCCCTCCCCCAAGCTTATCTATAAGCGTGGTGGCACAAAAATATTTACATCCCCATTTTTATATAGCTCCAAAGGCAAAGAAGAGAAAGAAGAAAGAAAGTAAGCGAGATGGGATCTTTTATTGAGGATTTTTCCTCTTTTCTTTTTCTTTTTCTCCTTTTTTTTTCTTTTTTTTAATCGTATATACAATGATCCCAACTCAAAGAGAGATAATGATATACAAGAATGTTCTTCTCTCTTTTATATATTTTTTTTCCAGAATAAGAGATTTGGAGCTAGGAATTAATGGCGGGGGAAATGCCATAAAATAGAATCACTAAGGGGAGATTCACCAATGATTTTTAAAAGTAGAGAAATGATGTTCAAGATTTGTGGAGAAAGAAATATATATAACTCTCGGCTCACTCTATAAGACATGCACGACAACTTCAGCGGGGTAATCTAATCTACTCAGTTTCGATCACAAAAAAGCTAACTAATCCAGATATATCATAGCTAATCATCATTCAATCATCCTGAAGTGAAGTGTACAATTCATGCATATAGAAGTGATAAAGGAAAAGAAATCAGTACTCCAGATATAGGCATTCAATGCGTGAAGCTTGGTGTGTTTTCTGTGATAGCATACATATGAATATTCAGGCTCAGCTAATAATAAAATTTCATCCATTTTCATGCGGAAAAAGTGTGGGTTACTACTCCTAAATGCAATGCAAGTCATAGCATATGATATCAGAAATGAAATCTAAGACATGACAAATATAGCATGCATATAGAATAAGCTAACTTCACGTAGACATCATCACAGAAAATTCATCTCTAGCATGAGATGAAAAAGAAAGAAGTAAAGATAAAAGGAAAATAGAACTATGCAATGCGGCACACATGAAAGTAAGGAAAACGTGATGCATGGAAAAATAAAAGAAAAATAATGAAAAATGAGTGCAAAAGTGAAAAGCGGGGTGAAAAACTGAAAATAAAGGTGGCAAATCGAAAAAGAACGTGAGAACTCACTCCCCCAAGCTAAACGGCATAGTGTCCTCAATGTGCAAAGTGTGGCACACAGAGAGACAAGTAATGTGAGGGGCAAGTGAGGATGCATGCATGATGGGAAGAAAAAAAGAAAAATGAAAGGAAAAATAAAGAAATGAAAATATGATGCGGAAATGATGCATGCACAGATAGGAGTGATATGAAAATAAATGCGGCACCAAAAACTCTCCCTCTCTCCCAAAAAGATATATATAGATGTGATCAGAATGAGAATCCCAAGTAGATATGATATGATATGCACAAATGGATATGATCAAAAATATAATACCAAAATAAGTGAGGGGAGGGGGGTGGACAAAAGTGCATCAGGACCCAGCAGAGACAGGCAGCACAACGGCAAGAATGGATCAAGGCATCAAGAGTGCCTAAGAAGGCGGTGCCGCGCCGTCTCCGTCCTGAGGCGGAGGTGGTGGGGACAGCCTCGGAAGTGGTGACAGTGGTGGAAGTGGGCTCAGCAAGAGTACTCTCGACACTGGCAGAGGTGGGGACAGAAGTGTCAAGAGCAGCGGAAACGTCAGGAACAGGCTGAGGGGCCACAGGGTCGACGGGGTCGGCAGCAGGCTCGGCAGGGTGTGCAGCAGGGTCTGCGGGAGCAGCCTGGGCAGCGTGGGCAGCGTGGGCCTGCTCGGCCTCCTCGGCCTCGAGCACATACGCAGCGGGGATGAGGACATCCATCGCTGGGAGCCAGTCAACGTGTGCTGGTGCAATCTGGGTCCGAGCTGGGCTCGGGAGAATCATGTAGTCGGCACCGAAAGGGCCGTGCAACCAGACCCAGTGATGCTCACCATGCGGACGCAGCATCTTCATCCAGGCCATAACATCTATCGACAAAGAGGTGGGGCCCGGGACGCGTCGCAAGTCGTCGGGGAAGTCCTCGCCGGTCATAAGAGCCAGCAAGGTAATCAGGCCGCCGCAGCATATCGGCGAGCGAGCGCCCACCGATACAATGATGCGGTCTAAGTACCATGCCGCGATATCGATCACGATGGCGGGGACAAGCTCATCTCCATCCCTAGATAGAGCTCTGGGACGGGTCATCGCGTAGAGCATGTAAAGCTCTGGCGTAGACATCGTGCCCGGCTCATATCTGGCCAAAAATGTCGTCGCCATAAGGCGCTGAGCAATGCGAAGGCAGGGATGTACGATGGCCGAGGCCTTGGCCCTACTAGGGTCAAAGGCGGCGTGGAGACCCGTGATACGTGCCCAGAAGGCACCGGCGTCGAAAGAGGGTCGGGGGATATGTGTGGGGCCATAACCGCGATCGGCTCCGGGGACGGCGGGCCAAGAGAAAAATGCTCTCATCATATCGAGAGTGACCTGGCACTCTCGATCCATGAACCAGAATGAGCATCCCTCATCGGTCCGGGCGATCGAACTCAAAACCTCAAGTGTCGGACGGGTAAAAGTATCCGCCGACACCTGGAAAAAATCTCGCCAGCCCACGTTGTCGTACAACGTGAGCATCCCCTCAAGTACCCCCAGGCGTCCTAGGTCAGCGAGGTGTGCGAACCTGGAGGGTACGATCGAGCGCTGGGAGATACGCTCGAAGACGGCGCGGTGTGCGTCGTCTCGGAACGTAATCCTGAGCGGCCCGACCAGTGGAGCCGGTGGTGGTGGCTGTGGATCGGCGGGGAGAGGCTGTGCGGGCTGTGGGTGCACTGCAGGCTGTGCGGGGTGTGCGGGGCCTGCAGGCTGTGCTGGGTGGACGGCGTGTGTGGGGGAAGGAGGAGGAGACTCTTCCGTCTCGTGGGCGGGGCCGGCGTCATCCGACCTCTTCCGCTTAGCGGAAGGTCTCCTCGTCCGAGGCCGTGTCCGGGGCGGCATATCGGCCCCGAGCGCGCCGAAAAGTGAAAAAGTGAGGCGTGTGCAAAAAGAGTGGAAAGAGTGTACCAAAACACGCCGCGAGTGCTAAGCGGTAGAAGCGTGCGAAGTCCGCGCCTCCACGTAGTCCTGAGCAGCCCGTAGGAGCTCCCCTAGGCTCCCCTAAGCTCCAATAAGCAACCTGCGCGTGAAAAAGCGATATCAGTGAGTAATAATCAAAATGTATGGAGCAATAGGGGTATAATGGATAGATATAGAAATTGATTTGGGTTAGGGGGGCGTTTAGCACATGGATCCTCAAAAAATACACGAAAAGAGGAGAAAACGGTGAAAATAAGCGAACCGGAGGTGATCGGAGACGGGGCTGCCGGCGGCGACTCGGGCGGGGTGCGGCGACGGTCGGCCGGCGGTGGCTGGCCGAGCGGTGGCGCGCGCGGGCGTGGTCGGGCGAGTGGGGGTTGGGCGAAGCGAGTTCGGGCGAGGGTAGGCGAGGGGGCACGGGCGGATTTGGGAATTTTCGATTTCGAAATCCGCGCCCCCTTCGTCACTTATATAATTGAAAGTTACGACTCGGCCGAGTGACGTGCTCACTCGGCCGAGCGAGGCAATAGAAATTTTCTCCCCAATATCGCTTCGGCCGAGTGGCTTTGCCAGCCTCGGCCGAGTGGAGTAAGTCCATTCGGCCGAGTGACTCAAGCTACTCGGCATGACTCGCCCAAGGAGGGTATCCGTTTTACTCGGCCGAGTGAATATATATACTCGGCCGAGTAGCAGTTATATCGAAATCAAGAAAATAAACAGAGAGTTGGGTTCAGCAGACTTCCCTCGTTCGTGAGCGGCTCGGCCGGACGAACTTGTGTACTCGGCCGAGTGACTAGTATACTCGGCCGAGTGAGCCTTAATTTCTGCTGTTTGTCTTCGTTTTGGCTCTAAACTCCGTCTTTCTTCCTCCAGTCGATTTCATCCTCCTCCTAAGCGTCGAGCGCCTTCTTCGGGCGCTCCTCGTCGTCTCGCTCATCCTCCTCATGATGGATCTACCTATCTCCTCTCCTGTCAAGAAAAATAGGACCCGTTATCACGAAAAACTTGGTCGGATGACTCAAAACACTAAAAATTTCTAAAACGAAAATAAAGAAGAAGTAAAAATAAAGCAAAAACCGTCGGGTTGCCTCCCGACAAGCGCTCGTTTTAGGTCGTGAGCTCGACCCCCTATAATTTTCAATCAATGCGGGATGTTTGGTGCACATGAGATGCACCCGTCAAACTTCCCGGGGAGCGCGCTTGGATTTGGACGTGGCGGCGTAGCGTTCTCCCTCGGAGGTCTCTCGTCTCGAATGGTGTTGGGGGGAGGCTCCCCCAAGCTAGCATTTGCCCCGGTCAACGGCTTAACCGGCGATGCCGATTTCCGCGCCGGCGGGGCTTTCCTTGGAGACTTTAATTTCGAGAGCTTGCAGAGCTCTCGAATCCTTGCGACATCAGCGTCGCCTTCATCTTCATCAGCGGAGAAGTCGGGGGAATCATATTTATTCTCTTCATCTTGGCCTAAATCCGGGCCTTCTTCAAATTCTTCATCAAAAAGAGCGCCAATTGAGTGAGGAATCGCCTCCTCTATCACCTCATCAAGGAGGTCCGAGAGATCATCCGATCGTTCTTTAAGCAAATATACCCTATTGGTTTCGCCCGTCGGGATCCCCTCGGAATAGTGCTTGAGCCTTTGACCATTCACTTTGAATGTGGCACCATCCTTGCTTTCCAACTCGAAAGCTCCTCCCGGTTGTACGTACTTGATGGTGAAAGGTCCCGACCAACGTGACCTCAACTTGCCGGGAAATAGTCGGAGCCGGGAATTGTAGAGCAAGACCTTGTCTCCCACCTTGAAGTCCGTGACGGTTATGCGGGCATCGTGGAAAATCTTGGTCCTTTCCTTGTAGATTCTCGAGCTCTCATAGGCGTCTCTCCTTATTTCATCAAGCTCGTTGATGTCCAAGAGTCGCCTCACCGCCGCACTATTGTAGTCATAGTTAAAGGTCTTGATGGCCCAATATGCGCGGTGCTCCAATTCTACCGGTAAGTGGCAAGCCTTCCCATAAACTAGACGGAACGGTGTGGTGCCGATGGGGGTGCGAAAGGCCGTGCGATATGCCCATAGAGCATCGTTTAGCTTCATTGACCAATCCTTTCTAGACCGATCCACGGTTTTCTCGAGAATTTGCTTGATCTCTCTATTCGAGACTTCCACTTGGCCGCTTGTCTGGGGGTGATAAGCCATGCCAACTCTATGATTTACCCCGTACTTTTTTAGCATGGCTTCAAACTTGTTCTCTATGAAGTGGCTTCCCCCGTCGCTTATCAAGGTACGCGGCACTCCAAAGCGCGGGAAGATATTTTGCTTGAAGAACTTGGAGACGACCCTTGCATCATTAGTAGGGGTGGCAATTGCCTCCACCCATTTGGAGACGTAGTCGACGTCCAGTAGGATGTATTTGTTGCCATTGCTCGATGGAAATGGTCCCATGAAGTCTACTCCCCAACAATCAAAAAGCTGAATTTCTTGGATGGGCCTCATTGGCATTTCATTGCGCTTGGAGATATTCCCGGTCCGTTGGCATCTATCGCACCCCTTTACAAAGTTGTGGGTGTCTTTAAACAATGTCGGCCAGAAGAACCCGCTCTGCAAGATCTTAGCAGTGGTTTTAGAGGCGGCATGATGTCCCCCGCATGGTAGACCGTGGCAATGCAAAATGATAGACGTTGCCTCCTCCTTAGAAACACACCTACGTATGACACTATCTTTGCATATCTTGAAAAGGTAAGGATCTTCCCAAAAATAGCTACGGACCTCATGCATAAATCTCCTCTTTTGTTGCGTGGTCATCCCATGCGGTTTGATTCCGCAAGCCAAGTAGTTGACGAAGTCCGCGTACCAAGGTACTTCCCCGGTCCTTACCGCATATAGCCTCTCATCAGCAAATGTGTCGTCAATAGGTAAGCTCTCATCCTCCTTGTCGTGAATGAGCCTAGATAAATGATCCGCCACGACGTTGTCCGTACCTTTCTTATCTCTTATATCTAGGTCGAATTCTTGCAACAAGAGTATCCATCTAATCAACCGAGGTTTGGCCTCCTTCTTGTTTAAAAGATACTTCAATGCCGCATGGTCGGTGTGGACAATCACCTTGGAGCCGAGGAGGTAAGAGCGAATGTCACGCCCCGCTTCCCTAATATGGAAGGCGAGACGTGAGGAGGTCCGCTCAGACGTGGAGCTGTGAAGCTGCAGTCTGATAAGCGTCTGTAAAAATTTCGAAAAGTAGCAGGTCCTTGCATTGCGACGAAACAACAACAATAATAAAGCAGATTAGAGAACATCCACCAACAACATCCAACAAATATTACATCATCACAGAATAGTCATAATAGTACAAGTCTGAACAAGGCCTAAAGCACGGCCGAAACATAAACATCGAGATATATAGGTGCTACACACCGAAATCTAACAGCAACTATAAAAGCAGCAACAACTAAAGAAGTCTCTAGGTGAGACTAGGACTGGTCACCAGTATCCTCGAACTCGGTCTCAGCAGGGACCTCAAACTCAGCGTCCACGAACTGCTCGTCCTCTGCTACCTGCTCTGTCTCAAAGTCTGACATGTGACACCCAAAGAGAAAAGGGCACATGTCAGCAAAAGTCTCCCAAGGAAAGCGGAGAACTTTTGTGCAAGGATACAAATATAGAAAACGACTAGCAGTTCTAAACAATATGAAATGACATTTAAAGAGTGCAATAGTTTAAATGACATGATGCATGCACGGCGTAGCAGAAACTACGAAAACATTATTTCACGATTTTCACGAAACATTAACTTTTCTCATTGTGCACAGAGTTTACGCCTTACAGCTGAAGTGGCTGTACGGGCACACTTCTACGCTGAGTGGTCGCTTAACCCTACCCCTCCACGTGTATATGGACTGGCGCCCATCTTCTGGATCACGAGCCAGGAAGTGTTTTTCATTTGGCGTAGGGGTGCACCTAGCCTCAATAGCAATAACATTTGTAGCGTGTGCTACTCAATCATGAAGAACATATGATGCATGACATGACATGGCAATGAGCAGATAAATTACGTACCGTTAATTGAAATTTAAACATGGCATGGCAGCATGAATGAAAGCAGGTAAAGTGTCGGATCTAGTTTCGTTGTCAAACTAGATCAAATAGGGCGTCTAGGCGACTATCATTTCACCGCCTAGTCTCTTTTACACAATCTTACAAATTGGCCTAAAACACGGCCTAAATAATTACTGGCAAGTATCACTTGCCTGTTTCTGGTGATATCGATTGTCGTGGGTTCGCCTCGACGAGTACTACGTGTTGGTAATTCCGGTTCTCTGTTTTGGTTAAACAAATCACCGAATCAGATTTATTGCGAGATAATTCAAAACATCGAGTTAATCCCTAAATTGGCTCGTCTAATTTTTATTGGGTTCTCTGGTTAGGGTGGTGTTTATATTGGGTTATACAATTAGGGCACACATTAATTTATTCAAATCATTATTACCCTAACCTCACCTTACAATTAATAACATGCTGAATTAACTAATACTTAACGATTATCATTTGGATTTACACCAACAATTAACCCACTAATTACCTTCTAATTAACATTATTAAACTAATTACAATGGCATCATAAGGGTACGGTTACATAGGAACTTTACCTAATTCAACCTACCACAATTTATTTTATGAAACCTACTTTATATTTTATCCTATTACTGTCATCTTAACTCAGCATTCGTAAAACTTATGTCACAAAAATGTCTTTTCCCTTTATTCTTTTAATATAACCCCTTGCAATACTATCCCCCTCTGCATTCGTATTAAAACAAGGCACCACTCTTCTTATATTAATAAACCAACACCCCTTTATCATGCCCTCTGTCACTCTTACCCATCTGATATTCATTCAATCCACCCTCCCCTTATTAATTTATTGTCTCCCTTCTTTATTAACAAGGTTGACTCTTTATTTCCTTTCATTACTCTCCTGTCTCTTTTTCTTCCTCATCTCATGTCTGTTCTTCACGTTTTCTTCTTTTTGTTTTTTTTTGTTTCTTGCAGCAGCAAGCAAAGCCCCGTGCGAAAATCAAAAAAAAGGGAGGGGATCTCTCACCTACGCGACGACGGGGAGGAGATGGCGGCGTACGGCGGGTCTGGCGGCGGATTCGGCGACCCAGGCGGCGGCGGCGGGAGCTGACCGGCGGCGGCTGAGGCTGGGCGGCTTCTCACGGCGTGGGCGGCGGTGGTGCGGCTCCCAGGCGCAGGCGGCGGCGGCTCGTGTAGGGGTGAGGGGAGAGGGAGAAGGAAGAAGATGAAGGAGGTGGAAGAGGGTTTTGTTAAGATCTAAAATTGCTTTTTGCTTTGAATCAAAGGGTGTTTTGGATCTGAAATGGGTTTGATGTTTCTGAAATTTTAGTTTCAGATCTGTTCTTCTTTGTTTCCCCTATTCCAATTTCAGTTTGGGTTTGTATTTTGGTGGTGGGTTTTGGGGAGATTTGGATGATTTGGTTTGGGGATGATGACTGAATTTGATGAATTTGTTAACAAGTGTTTCTGGTTTGATTTTGGGGAATGGATTTGGGTTAGCAGGTTACGGTTGATGAAATTGGGAAATTTTGCAGATTGGTTTGGCTGATGGGTATTTGGTGAAGGGGTTTGTTTGCAGAAGATGAAGTTTGGGTGAAATGGGTTTTGAGAAATCTGATGGAGGATTTGCAGATCAATCTGCAGGGGAGAATACGGGCTTAAGAAGATGAGCAGGGAGACACCCCTCTCATTTTGTCAAAGCAGAATTAAATCGATTAGGACGGTGTTTAATGCAATCTTCAGACTTTGTAGAGACGTATTGCTTTGCCTAAATGAAAGAGAAAGAGAAAAGCCAACTTTGACTAGAAATGTATCTGGTTGTTTAAAGCATGTGTTTTGTCGTGTAGTTAAGGGTTAAGGTAAAAACGTAATTAACGTAATTAATTAGTCATCATTAAAAATGGAAAAGTAATTAGTGAAATTAATTAAAGAAATTAAGATTTTGTAATTTGTAAAATGTAATTAGCAAGATAATTAAGTTAAATTAAGGCTTGATGGTAAATATTGACGATACGGTAAAACGGAAACAGTGACACGCTCGCGTCGACATGTACAGATGAAAAGTTAACTGGATAACAGAAGTAAAATACTGGCACGCACAATCGAAACTCGCCTAAAAATACTGGCCGTTACATTCTACCCACCTTAAGAAAAATTTCGTCCTCGGAATTCTCATCAACTAAGGAGTAGAAAACAAATATGGATAACGCTCTCGTATCTCATCTTCTCGCTCCCAGGTAGATTCTCCTGGCGAGTCACGACGCCACATCACTCTGACTAGATCAACAGTCTTGTTCCTGAAAACTTTCTGACGTCGATCTAGGATCTCCACTGGTTGCTGTTCGTACGTCAAATCTGGGCGAACTGTGATCTCTGAGTAGTCCACAGCGTGTGAGGGGTCGCTGATATAACAGCGCAGCTGGGACACATGAAAGACATCATGTACTCCCACTAAAGACGGTGGTAGTGCTAAGCGATAGGCTACCTCTCCAACTCGCTCTAGCACATCGAAAGGTCCAATGTATCTCGGACTAAGCTTGCCTCGCTTCCCAAAGCGAATCACTCCTCGATTCGGGGAGATCTTTAGGAATACGTGATCTCCTGGTTGAAACTCCAGAGGACGTCGTCTAGCATCTGCCCAATGCTTATAACGGTCCTGGGCGATCCGAATCTTGTCTCTGATATCTCGCACAACATTAACTGCTTCCACTATCATCTCTGGCCCCAAGAGCTCTCTATCACCGATGTCATCCCAACTCAGTGGCGATCGACATTTCCTCCCGTAGAGAGCAGCAAAAGGCGCCATGCCAATGCTCGCCTGATAGCTGTTGTTGTAGGAAAACTCCACCAGGTGCAGATGATCCTCCCATGAACCCTTGAGATCCAACATGCAAGCTCGCAACATATCTTCCAAGATCTGAATAGTGCGCTCCGACTGTCCATCCGTCTGCGGGTGGTACGCAGTACTAAATTTTAGACTGGTACCCAGATTGGTCTGCAGACTTTTCCAGAACTGAGATGTGAATCGTGTATCACGATCTGATACAATGCTCACAGGGACTCCATGTAAGCGCACGATCTCCTACACGACATAATTTACATCACGACTAGTACTAGAAGGAAATTATAAAGGTACGAGTTAGGTCATTACCTCCATATACTTCCTTGCTAATATCTCCGTGGATTGCCCAACTCGGAAAGGTATAAAGTGCGCGGACTTGGTCAATCGATCAACGATGACCCAGATCGCGTCGTTCTGCTTGGTGCTCCGAGGTAAGCCAGTCACGAAGTCCATCGTGATGTGCTGCCACTTCCATTCTGGAATTGGAAGAGGTTGCAATAGTCCAGCAGTGCGATGATGTTCAGCTTTCACTTGCTGACACACGAGGCACTTGGCAACGCTCCGTGCCACACTTCTCTTCATTCCATGCCACCAGAAATTTTGACGAAGATCCTTGTACATCTTAGTACCTCCAGGATGAATAGAATAAGGCGAACTGTGAGCCTCATTCATCAACTCCTCTCTGATATCTCCGGCAGGTACGCAGATCCTGCTACCATATCTCAAAGATCCATCTGCGTGAATCAGAATATCTGTCCGAAGTCCTGCTTCAACTTGCTCTCTGATCTTCTTCAATTTAGCATCTCCATCTTGAGCAGTCTTGATTCGATCCACGATCGTCGATTGAATTTGCATGTTCATCAACGACGATGTGACTCCCGGTAGTACAGCTTCAACATTCATCCTTCGCAGATCCTGCTGCAATCTCCACTGAGCTGTGAGAATCATTACTTCGGGCAGTCGACTCAAGGCATCAGGTACGACATTCACCTTCCCTGGATGATACTGAAGATCGATGTCGTAGTCTGCCATCAATTCCAACCATCTGTGTTGTCTCATATTCAGCTCCTTCTGGGTGAATATATATTTCAAACTTTTGTGATCAGTGAAAATTTTCACTTTCTCACTCAGTAAGAAATGTCGCCAGATCTTTAGTGCAAAGATGACAGCGGCTAGCTCCAAATCATGGGTCGGATAATTCTTCTCATGGATCTTCAACTGTCGCGAAGCATATACGACCACATGATTGTGCTGGTGCAGAACGCATCCAAGTCCCTTGCCTGATGCGTCGCAGAAAATTTCGAAGCCTCCGCTTCTGTCCGGAATAGCTAAGACTGGTGCAGTAGTCAGTCTCTCCTTCAAGGTAGAAAAAGCTTGCTCACAAGAGTCTGACCAACTGAACTTAACATCCTTCCTCGTCAATTTCGTCATCGGCTCAGCTATTCTCGAGAAATCCTTGATAAATCTGCGGTAGTATCCAGCCAATCCAAGGAAACTCCTGATGTCCGATGCCGATCGAGGCGTAGGCCATTCACTAACTGCTTTGACCTTCTCCGGATCCACTGAGATTCCAGCTCCTGATACTACATGCCCAAGAAATGCAATTCTATCCAGCCAGAATTCGCATTTGCTGTACTTGGCATACAGTTTATGGTGACGGAGCGTCTCCAACACTATCTTCAAATGTTCTGCATGCTCTTCCTCGCTCTTCGAGTACACCAAGATGTCGTCTATGAATATCACCACGAACTTGTCAAGAAAGTCGTAAAAGATAAGGTTCATGAGATTCATGAATACAGCAGGAGCGTTGGTCACACCGAACGGCATGACAACGAACTCGTAATGTCCGTACTTAGTCCGAAAAGCGGTCTTGAGTACATCTTCCTTCTTGACTCTGACTTGATGGTATCCGCTCCGGAGATCCAACTTCGAAAATACCCTCGATCCACCAAGCTGATCGAAGATATCATCAATGCGGGGCAGTGGGTACTTGTTCTTCACCGTGATCTGATTCAACTCTCGATAATCAATACACATTCTCCTCGAGCCATCTTTCTTCTTCACTAGCAAGACAGGTGCACCCCAGGGAGATACGCTGGGATGAATGAAACCCTTCTGTAGTAGCTCATCCAACTGCTTCCTCAACTCTTCTAATTCTGCAGGAGCCATACGGTACGGCGCCTTCGAAATTGGCTGAGCTCCTGGCATAAGATCGATGCCGAACTCCAACGCTCGATCAGGCGGTAGTCCAGAAATGTCTTCAGGAAAGACATCTTCAAAATCTCTCACTACTGCAGGCTTCTCTGGTTCAACAATCATAGATGCAACGGTCAATTGGTAAGGCTGGGCTCGAAACTTAACAGGTCCAATCGAACGTCCTCCACCGACAAACTCGAACACTGGGTGGTCGGGAATTTCGAACACCACTTTCTTCCGGTGACAGTCGATTGTGGCATAAAAAGCTCCTAACCAATCAATGCCAAGAATAGCATCAAAGTTGGATAGGTCGTGGACAATGAAATTAGCATATAGTTCATGTCCACTAATCACCAACGGGCATGGTCTGCATCCCAGTGCAACCTTCACTACACCATTCCCAGTTGTAATGTTCCAACACTTGGGAAGTGTATAGGTGGGTATCGAGTGTTCGACTACGAACTTCCGAGATAGGATACACATGGAAGCTCCAGAATCGAACAGGGTCAAGGCCGGGTGAGATGAAACTAAGATGACACCTAATGGTAACATGCAACTAGATTAACATGGATTTAACTAATCAAATGTAATGCATAAATAAGGAAGACTAGTATAGAGGTTACCTGCAATAACTCTGTCCTCGGTCTCGGCTTCCACTGCAGTCATCGTGAAGGCTTGCCTCTTAGGCTGAACAGCCTGCTGGAAAGCCTGCTTTTGGGGAATGAGAGGCGCTCCACGTCCAGCGACTACTGGAGCTCTCTGCTGCTGAACTCCGGCTGGTGCCTTCTGAAGTTGATTGGCATGTCGACAATCCTTCACTGAATGCGTAGCGTCGCCACAAATCAAGCACTGGCCCAGAAACCTCCTACATTGCTCCTTCACATGACCAGCCTTGCCACAAAAATGGCACAACTTCGGAGTAGGCCCACCTGGCCTCTTAAACTGCACGGACTGATTAGGCTTGAACCCAGGCCTAACCACAGCTCTGGCCTGCTCCATAGGCCTCTTCCCAGCTCCTGAATACTGCCCTCTCCTCTGATTGGCAATCAGCTCCTGCCTCTTGGCAGCTATCAGCAACTTCTGGTAAGAATCCAAGTCCGAAGAGGAAATCAGACTCTGTAGCTCCAAAGATAAACCTTGTAAGAATTTCTGAGCTCGATCCTCAGCAGTCTCCACCATCTTCGGCGCAAAGCGACTCAGTCTCATGAACTCTTGGTGGTACTGGTCCACCGTCAGATTCCCTTGCTTCAGATTGATAAACTGCTGCATCAGCTCCCTCTTGGCAGCTCGAGGGAAATATTCATCATTAAATCTCGCCTTGAAAGTGGCCCAGGGGATAGGTTTTGCCAACATCTGCTCTTCTGACTCCCACCAACTGCGGGCATTGTCCTTCAGTTGCTTCTTCACTAAGTCAACCCATCCAGCCGGGTTAACTTTCGAGAGAAGCAGGTTATCCTCTGTGTTCTTCATCCATTCATCTGCAGCTAATGATCCTTCTGACCCAGTAAAATATGACGGGCCCAACTCCCGAAACTGCTTCGCTCCCGGCTCGAAGCGAGGGGCATTCTGAAGCATGCCCTGCTGAACCTGCATCATCTGATGCATCATCCTCATCATCTCAGCCGTGGTGGGTTCTCTATCAGCATCCGCAACACGTCCTGCTCCACCACCAGCTCCAGATCCACTACCAGCTCCTCGGGTAATGCGTCTACCGGCCATCTAAGACAAGAAAATGTTCAGATTAGACTTAATCATGACTCGAATGTTCCGATTATTTAAATGGATGTTGTTATCATTATTGTTGTTCCGATATTTCGCAGATGCAAAGAAGAGACCTGCATGGGCCACCACTAAAACCTGTCACGCCCCGCTTCCCTAATATGGAAGGCGAGACGTGAGGAGGTCCGCTCAGACGTGGAGCTGTGAAGCTGCAGTCTGATAAGCGTCTGTAAAAATTTCGAAAAGTAGCAGGTCCTTGCATTGCGACGAAACAACAACAATAATAAAGCAGATTAGAGAACATCCACCAACAACATCCAACAAATATTACATCATCACAGAATAGTCATAATAGTACAAGTCTGAACAAGGCCTAAAGCACGGCCGAAACATAAACATCGAGATATATAGGTGCTACACACCGAAATCTAACAGCAACTATAAAAGCAGCAACAACTAAAGAAGTCTCTAGGTGAGACTAGGACTGGTCACCAGTATCCTCGAACTCGGTCTCAGCAGGGACCTCAAACTCAGCGTCCACGAACTGCTCGTCCTCTGCTACCTGCTCTGTCTCAAAGTCTGACATGTGACACCCAAAGAGAAAAGGGCACATGTCAGCAAAAGTCTCCCAAGGAAAGCGGAGAACTTTTGTGCAAGGATACAAATATAGAAAACGACTAGCAGTTCTAAACAATATGAAATGACATTTAAAGAGTGCAATAGTTTAAATGACATGATGCATGCACGGCGTAGCAGAAACTACGAAAACATTATTTCACGATTTTCACGAAACATTAACTTTTCTCATTGTGCACAGAGTTTACGCCTTACAGCTGAAGTGGCTGTACGGGCACACTTCTACGCTGAGTGGTCGCTTAACCCTACCCCTCCACGTGTATATGGACTGGCGCCCATCTTCTGGATCACGAGCCAGGAAGTGTTTTTCATTTGGCGTAGGGGTGCACCTAGCCTCAATAGCAATAACATTTGTAGCGTGTGCTACTCAATCATGAAGAACATATGATGCATGACATGACATGGCAATGAGCAGATAAATTGCGTACCGTTAATTGAAATTTAAACATGGCATGGCAGCATGAATGAAAGCAGGTAAAGTGTCGGATCTAGTTTCGTTGTCAAACTAGATCAAATAGGGCGTCTAGGCGACTATCATTTCACCGCCTAGTCTCTTTTACACAATCTTACAAATTGGCCTAAAACACGGCCTAAATAATTACTGGCAAGTATCACTTGCCTGTTTCTGGTGATATCGATTGTCGTGGGTTCGCCTCGACGAGTACTACGTGTTGGTAATTCCGGTTCTCTGTTTTGGTTAAACAAATCACCGAATCAGATTTATTGCGAGATAATTCAAAACATCGAGTTAATCCCTAAATTGGCTCGTCTAATTTTTATTGGGTTCTCTGGTTAGGGTGGTGTTTATATTGGGTTATACAATTAGGGCACACATTAATTTATTCAAATCATTATTACCCTAACCTCACCTTACAATTAATAACATGCTGAATTAACTAATACTTAACGATTATCATTTGGATTTACACCAACAATTAACCCACTAATTACCTTCTAATTAACATTATTAAACTAATTACAATGGCATCATAAGGGTACGGTTACATAGGAACTTTACCTAATTCAACCTACCACAATTTATTTTATGAAACCTACTTTATATTTTATCCTATTACTGTCATCTTAACTCAGCATTCGTTCAACTTATGTCACAAAAATGTCTTTTCCCTTTATTCTTTTAATATAACCCCTTGCAATATGGTCCCCCTCTGCATTCGTATTAAAACAAGGCACCACTCTTCTTATATTAATAAACCAACACCCCTTTATCATGCCCTCTGTCACTCTTACCCATCTGATATTCATTCAATCCACCCTCCCCTTATTAATTTACTGTCTCCCTTCTTTATTAACAAGGTTGACTCTTTATTTCCTTTCATTACTCTCCTGTCTCTTTCTCTTCCTCATCTCATGTCTGTTCTTCACGTTTTCTTCTTTTTGTTTTTTTTTGTTTCTTGCAGCAGCAAGCAAAGCCCCGTGCGAAAATCAAAAAAAAGGGGAGGGGATCTCTCACCTACGCGACGACGGGGAGGAGATGGCGGCGTACGGCGGGTCTGGCGGTGGATTCGGCGACCCAGGCGGCGGCGGCGGGAGCTGACCGGCGGCGGCTGAGGCTGGGCGGCTTCTCACGGCGTGGGCGGCGGTGGTGCGGCTCCCAGGCGCAGGCGGCGGCGGCTCGTGTAGGGGTGAGGGGAGAGGGAGAAGGAAGAAGATGAAGGAGGTGGAAGAGGGTTTTGTTAAGATCTAAAATTGCTTTTTGCTTTGAATCAAAGGGTGTTTTGGATCTGAAATGGGTTTGATGTTTCTGAAATTTTAGTTTCAGATCTGTTCTTCTTTGTTTCCACTATTCCAATTTCAGTTTGGGTTTGTATTTTGGTGGTGGGTTTTGGGGAGATTTGGATGATTTGGTTTGGGGATGATGACTGAATTTGATGAATTTGTTAACAAGTGTTTCTGGTTTGATTTTGGGGAATGGATTTGGGTTAGCAGGTTACGGTTGATGAAATTGGGAAATTTTGCAGATTGGTTTGGCTGATGGGTATTTGGTGAAGGGGTTTGTTTGCAGAAGATGAAGTTTGGGTGAAATGGGTTTTGAGAAATCTGATGGATGATTTGCAGATCAATCTGCAGGGGAGAATACGGGCTTAAGAAGATGAGCAGGGAGACACCCCTCTCATTTTGTCAAAGCAGAATTAAATCGATTAGGACGGTGTTTAATGCAATCTTCAGACTTTGTAGAGACGTATTGCTTTGCCTAAATGAAAGAGAAAGAGAAAGGCCAACTTTGACTAGAAATGTATCTGGTTGTTTAAAGCATGTGTTTTGTCGTGTAGTTAAGGGTTAAGGTAAAAACGTAATTAACGTAATTAATTAGTCATCATTAAAAATGGAAAAGTAATTAGTGAAATTAATTAAAGTTATTAAGATTTTGTAATTTGTAAAATGTAATTAGCAAGATAATTAAGTTAAATTAAGGCTTGATGGTAAATATTGACGATACGGTAAAACGGAAACAGTGACACGCTCGCGTCGACATGTACAGATGAAAAGTTAACTGGATAACAGAAGTAAAATACTGGCACGCACAATCGAAACTCGCCTAAAAATACTGGCCGTTACAGCGAAACTTATCTATGGAATAGACGACAGCTAGAAGCTCTTTCTCGGTGGTTGTGTAGTTTTTCTGCGCGTCATCCAATGTCTTGCTCGCATAGTATATTGCATGAAGCTTCTTATCTTTTCTTTGTCCCAATACCGCTCCAATGGCTTGGTCGCTAGCATCGCACATTAGCTCAAACGGGAGGCTCCAATCCGGCGCTTGTATGATGGGCGCGGAGACTAGCGCTTCCTTCAAGGTGTTGAAAGCGTGCAAGCATTCTCCTGAAAAGTCAAAAGGAACATCTTTAGCGAGCAAGGAAGTAAGTGGTCGGGCAATCGAGGCGAAATCCTTGATGAAGCGGCGGTAAAACCCCGCGTGACCAAGGAAGCCTCTAATGCCCTTGACATTAATAGGAGGAGGAAGTTTTTCGATTACCTCAATTTTTTCTTTATCTACCTCGATTCCCCTCGAGGAAACGAGATGTCCGAGAACTATACCTTCCGTGACCATGAAGTGACACTTCTCCCAATTGAGAGTGAGATTGTTTTGTTGACATCTTTTCAGGACTTTAGTAAGATTTTCCAAGCAAGAGTCAAACTCACTTCCGTAGACCGAGAAATCATCCATAAAAACTTCCATAATATTTTCAATGTAATCGGAAAATATGGATGTCATGCACCTCTGAAAAGTGGCGGGGGCATTACAAAGGCCAAACGGCATCCTACGGTAAGCATAGGTGCCATAGGGACAAGTGAAAGTTGTCTTTTCTTGGTCATCTTCGTGCAAAGGGATTTGGAAGAAACCCGAATACCCGTCTAGATAGCAAAAATATTTATGGTTCGCGAGGCGTTCAAGCATTTGATCAATGAATGGCAATGGGTAATGGTCCTTTCGGGTGGCTTTATTGAGTTTCCTATAGTTAATGCACATTCGCCATCCCGTGACAGTGCGCGTAGATATTGGCTCACCTTTTTCATTTTTTATGACAGTCATCCCCCCTTTCTTGGGGACGACGTGAACGGGGCTAACCCATCTACTGTCAGAGATAGGATAAATTATGCCGGCTTCTAACAATTTTAGGATTTCCTTTTTAACCACCTCCTTCATGTTCGGGTTTAACCGCCTTTGAGGCTCTATGGAGGTGGCTTCGGTATCCTCCAGATGGATCCGATGCGTGCAAAGCCTAGGGCTTATCCCTTTTAGATCGGAGATAGTGTATCCCAAGACATCTTTGTGGCTCCTAAGAACGTCTAGGAGTTTTTCAAGTTGATCTTGTGTGAGGTGGGAACTGACTATCACCGGGAAAGTTAATTTATTACCCAAAAAGGCATACCTTAGATTTGGTGGTAATCGTTTAAGCTCTACCTCAGGTGGCGCTGCTCCTTCCACTTCATCGGCTCGCATGAGTTTGACTTCTTCCTTGTTATCCGTGTTTCCCTCATGTTCAGGGGGCATGCTCTCTTGTGACGAGTCAGACTCGCTACTTAGTGAGGATGAGGCATCGAAATAGGCGCCCTCCGATTCAGTGCTAGCGTCGCCAAAGCCTTCACTCTGCTCCAGTTCGTACCTGGAATCAAGAAACTCATCAGACGATTCATAAAAACAAGAGTGAGCGTCATAGAGTGTAACTCCCTGAATGTCGGTTTGCTCGAAGGGTTCTTCGGGAGCATAGTGTTCTTCGACGCTTGCTCTATTGGCTTCGAAATACAATTTGTCGTCGACCACGTCAACTCTGACATTGCCTCCGATAATCCCCTCCGGGGAGATTTGGTCCATCACAAAACTGGCAAATAATTGTTCGTCGGGGTCCTTGACATCAATAGCAAATGCTCCGGTAGTGTGGACCTCGTCGACAAGCTCCTTAAGGAGGTCTGTGAAGGAGTCATAGTCTTCTCGACTGAGTTCTAATGTTGGCGTTGCATCCTCCATTCTCCCTGTTTAGATCTTACGCAAAATACGGGGAGAATATGCAAATAGTGCTGCGAGTGTAGTTAGATTAAGATAGAGAGGGTAGTAAAGGAAGAAAGTAAGAAGAAATAACCGGGTGGTCGACGCCGAGCACCGTCAAAATGCCCTCCCCGGCAACGGCGCCAAAAACTTGATCGCTCCGGAATGTAACCCAGAGAGCGGTTGTAGTTTTACCGCAAGCGCACGGTATAGCGGCGAGCGGGTATCGAACACAGGGAGGACGAATGACCGTGCTTGCTCCTAATCCACCTGGCTATTTAAGAATAGAGAGAATTGCCTTGGGCGATCCTGTCACAATCGTCAGACAAATATGTGAAATATCAAATCAAATAAAGAACGTCTAGGGAATGGGGAATCCCCGTTACTCACCGTATTTCATAAATGTGGTTCGTCGGTATCAAAATTGCTAGAATGAGAATTTAGATGAACTAGTTGCAACTGAATGTAGAACCAAGCTCACGCTCTCGCGATGTTGCCGGTCTATAGCTATCCTAGGTTCGGGTCCAATCTCTTGCAAACCCTAGCCTAGGAAAACTAGCATTAGGATCAACATCATCGTTCAATCGCGCACCGAGTCCAATCTCTTGCAAACTCGGTCCACAATCTAAATTAGGATAGTTCCTACCCGTCCAATCTCTTGCAAACGGGTATCGGCACGGAATTGCAACCGGAGATCCTAGTATCGGTCCAATCTCTTGCAAACCGATACTTCGAAAGTCCGACTCCAACCCAATTCGGATTTCTAGGGCTTCCTATCAAATTGGGATCCAATCTCTTGCAAATCCCAATTGATATGAATACCTAGCTATCCGTAGTAATTCGATCCCAATCTAATCTCTAATTATTGATTCTAGCACAATTTCCACCAATTTATCACAAATACGAAATTGGGCTTGTAGGGTTCATCCCCACGCCCAAGACGTGGAGACTACTCACAAATCATAGCAATAACACAAAAATAATCAATGAAATAGGCAATGGAATTCATCACAACACTGATATAAACAATAAAAATAGAGTTTTTGGGGAAGAGAGATGCAAACCAAAGTAGTTCTTCAATTAATCCAACAAAAATCCAAGTTTTTCCTCTTCTCCAATCACAAATAATAAAGCTAAAAAGTAGTCTCAAAAAGCTGCAAAAAATCTAAGAGATGGCTCCTAAAGTTAGGGTAAAAACATGGCTTAAATAGCCCCAAAAATCGTCCAAAAATCCTGACCAAAACGCCCCTGCACAGCCTGTTTTCCGCAAATTTCGCTACAGGCAGCGCATCGCACTCGGCCGAGTGACAAAAGTCGCTCGGCCGAGTGAAAACCATGTCAATTTTCCAGTAAGTCGGGGGCTTCAGGGGTCTTCAGTTCGGGGGCGGCTCGGCCGAGTGAGCTATCGTCACTCGGCCGATGGCTTCGCTGCACTCGGGCGGACGTGGTTTACCACTCGGCCGAGTGGGTCTTCTGAAGCTCAGATGGCCGAAAAACAGTAACTTCAATATTTTGGAGGGGCTTCGTCTGGGCGCCACTCGGGCGGACGTGGTATCGTCACTCGGCCGATGTGGTCTCCGTCGCTCGGCCGAGTACACATGGAAATCGTGTCTGAACGGGTCGGCCGAGCAGTGTCTCGCTGGTCGGCCGAGTGGCTCCTCCACTCGGCCGAGTGGGACACAAAAAATGCCCATTCTGCTTATTCTGGCCTCCTCGTCGCTCCTGCGACGTCCATTCTTCTTCCGCTCCTCTCCAACAGCAAAATACCCCTCGGGGAGGTCGTCGGTGGCCGTCTAAAGTGAGCGCATCTCATGATCACTCCAAATCGTGCCAAATCACCTGAAATGCGACAAAAACAACAAATCGTGAAAAGCATCGCAATATCGTCGATATATCGTGAAAAGCATGATTTGGGCGATCTAAATGGCATGCAAACATGCGGAAAAAAGGTGTAAAATAAGGAGTGATCACTCAACTCCCCTCTCCCGACGACCTCGGCAGAGCGAAGTTGGGGGCAGTTACGTCCCTCACAAAGCTGACGGTCTACGAACAAAACAAGGAAGGATACAGTTCGACACAAGACCAACACAATGCATTTACCCAAATAGCAATACCGTACATTGAACCTCCCACATACTACAACAAAACATTGGTTATAACCCTCACACAAGAAGGTACGGGCCTCCCCAAACCCACCCTGTTAGCGGCGCCACCTCTCAACCGACCGAGCCCTCACATCTCTCGCCACTTGCCGAATCCCCGCATCCTTGGCCTCTTGCAACATCGGCACAACATGCTCGTCATGATAGCGGCGGATAGCGGCTTCGATCATTTCGCCTTCAACTTCCCGTTTTTCCTCCAGCCGCCGCATCGCAACACCCCTCTCCCTTTTCGCGGTCTCAAGGGCCTCCTTTAGGCCTGCTATTTACCGCCTCTGCACCCCGATCACCGCCTCCTTGCTAGCCACCTACGAGGTATGCTTCGACCGGATGTCGTCCCTCTCTCTCGTTACTTCTTGGAGTTAGTTCTCGACCATGGCTTTGGACGAATCGAAATACGCGGCCCGCCCCTTCTCCACCTCATAGGCCTTCCTAACCCTCTCCAGCTCCACCTCCGCGTCCCTCAGCTTCGCCCTGACCTCGCCAAGGTTCGCCTTCGCTGGCTCCAGAGAAGCCCTGGTGACGGCCACAGGAGTACGGCCCCGCAGGGCTAACACGTTCGTAACCATCTACAGAAGACCCGAATCAGTGGGGCACGAACAAAGAAAGCCCGAGGGCGAGGAAAGAAAACCGGCTTACCTGCACGACGTGCCATATAGCCGAGCCACACAACCGTTCCGCCCCCACACGAGTCAAAGACTCGCGATCGCGCGATAACACGCAATACTCAGCGAGGCGCGCTGTCACTCCCGCGTCCTCGAATACCGACTCGTCGCAGCCTACTCGAAAAGGGAAATTATGGAGACGGTCATCTGGATACGCCTCGACCTCTTCTCGGGTCCTCTTAAAACGAATAAGGGCGCCCTCACAAGCCGGACTCGACGACCTCCCCATTTCCCACGAAGGGATTCCGTATGGCCACTTTTGAACCAAAGGCGCTCGGCGAGGCTCGACCACCCCTGATACCCTCGGTGGAACGGAGGGTCTGGCCCCCTGCGCGGACGCGCCCTCATGAAGATCTTCGCCGGGCCCATCGGTAGAGATACCTGGCACAGCTGCCCTCCGTCCTGGATGTGCCCTCTCCCCACGGGGAACCCCGCCTCCACGTTCCTGGGATCCTGCCTCGCACGCCACCCCCTTACCTTTCCCTCGGGGATCAGTATCCTTCGAGATTGGGGCTCCGGCCGAACCTGGCACCTCCTCCGGCCCCCGCATCGCGTCTCCGCCTACAAAAAAAAAAGAAGAGAAGATCAGGGCAAGCCTAGCCCAGAGTTTACAAAACATCAAAGATACCTAGGGCCCAAAAGTCTTGGGCGAGCTGACTGCTCAGCGTCAGACTCGCCAACTGACGGTACGCCTCGGGCAGTTCCATCAAAATCTGAGCTTTGGCAATATCCTCCCCAGTCAGCTCCACCCTTTCATTTACTAGGGGATTCCGCGCCCCCCAATTCGACATCAGCGCCACGTCGCTTGGCACCGTCACGAAGGCGAACTCCCTCATCCAATCGCCGACGTCGTCGGGCACCCCGAGGATAAGTCCTCGCCCCCTCCTAGCACAAACACAATGATACATTCCCCTCTTCCGAATCACGAAGAAATACTGGAACAGCGCCAGGGAGGGACTCTAGGAGCAAGCAAGGCACAAGACGACAAACCCCAATAACAAGCCCCAAGAACGGGGCGCTAGGGCAAATATCGGCAGCTCCAGGAAATTCAACAAATAAAACAAATACGGATGGATAGGGAAGCGGAGCCCCAACTCGAATGACCGGACATAGACCCCGACCTCATTATCTCCAGGTGAACACACTGCTTCCTCTGACCCGGGAACCCGAACCTCATAGGGTTGTCGCACAACCGCACGTGAATCTCCCTGATGTTGATCCTATCCAGCCTACATCGGAGGGATCCAATCGCTCTCGGGACAACGGATCGCCATGACCCTCTTTCTCTGGGCCGCCGCACCCCCGGCTGCGACGCCCCCTCACCCACCAACTCCTCCTCCCCCACTTGGCTACCGCCTCCAACCTCGAAACGAGAAGCCATCGGTCGGAAAGGAAGGAAATTAATTGTTATTACCTGTCTGATCCCTCAAATCCGGAAGGCGTTTGGAAGAAGATGACCGGCGACGGAAGCAGCAAACTAGCCAGCAAGCGACAGATAGAAGTATCGAACGCCGGAGAAGAATCGGAGAGGGATAAAAACTCCCACCGACCGCCTCCCAGACCCTTTTATTTGTAAAGTGGGCCACCGGGCCATCTCGGCCGTCGGCCTTCCGCCACGCGGCGCCCATCGGAACGTCCTCGACGCCTCGACTGGCGTGAGGGTCACTTCGTCCACGCATTGCGAACCCAATCATGGAGGCGCTTCGTTTTCCTCTACCCCCTTTCAAATCGTTAAAATGACCACTAAGGCGGGAGTTCCGAAGCTACCGCCGCCACCACCAGGCGCGGGCCAAGGCCCTTACTGATGGTCCAGGATATCGTAGATGGTTCGCCCTCTGAGCCGAGCCGGGCTACCGTCTCAGACTCGAAGGCCGGGGGCAATTGTTACGACCTAATGATCGTAATAGTCTGACTCCCCCCGGATCCGCTGACATACCCCATTAACTCTCCCCTACGTGAAAGGGCCTCCACCCCGAAAGACCGAAGCTACGCGGGTACGGGCGCGCCTCGCAGCACTCCCCCCACCGGGCCGAGGCACGCAACCGCAGTTGCTCGGCCCGCCAGGGGCAAGGCGCTTGGGGAGCCCCCGGACAATACCGCCGGATATGCTGACATAGTCCTGTGCGTATCCTTCCTTTCCAGCGGCCCACAACCCACGACCGACAAGGAGGCACGGCCGGGCCGAACAGCCCCCGAGCCGGTCGACCCGGCCGGCCCCCATGCACCACGACGCCCAGGATAGCATAGCCCGACCTTTAGTTCGTCACCAACGACAAACAACCTAGGATAAGGACACGACTGACACATACGCCACCCGACCGTCTGACAAAGCACCCCCTGGCGGTTGAGTCAACTGACAGTTAATGCTTTCGGCCCTGACATCCCGACAAAAGCACCCCCTGGCCGTCGCGCCGTCTAACAAAAGCAGGTCAGGCACTCCTGCCCCTGACATCCTTGTCCAAAGCTTCCGCTGACAACCGAGCCAGCTCAGCATGCCAGGTCAGCCCCGCCTAGTCATCTCCCGTCAGGTATAAATACCCCCTCTCCTCTCACGGGGAGGGGGTTGGAAAATTCTCTCTCAATCTATCATTCACACACGAGAGCAAAGGTCGTCCATATCTTTGTTCCCCCACCTATAGCTCGCCACGTACGGTCGACACACCGTTAGTCCGACCGGCGTGCCTAGCCCCCGTTTTAAGTCCCATTACTGACTTATGCATCGGAGGGGCTAAGGGTTGGACCCCAACCCCGCCCTTCTGACGAGTTGCTCGTGCTGCAGGAAAGCTCGCCCCTTGGTCGACGTCAACTTCAGCTTCCTGCCATCCAATCTTCCTCCGCCGCGTCCGGTGAGATTCGACTTCGCGGCCACCCCCAGCGACAAGTCCAACCTCTTCACCCCACTAATCACTTGTTAAACAGCCCACCTAAACCCTCTTCTCAACATAACCACCGTGCCCTTGGTTCTCCACAATACAAATTCATTGTACGTGAGTTCCACCTCGTAACAATTGTAATGGTCCCTAGTGCCATATACAGGATGTTGTGTGTATTTGTGTGATATATAGTGTATGTATGTTTGAATACATGTGTAGTTTGTACAAAATTGGAGTGCAATGTGTGCAGTGTGTTATTGTGTAGTGATATGTTGGTATATTAATAGTATTGTATTGTTGCTTATTGTTGGAACAGTAATATTAGTGTGTTATAGTATTTGTATTAATAAGGATATATATGTGGTTGTGTGAAGCTACTACATGTGTATATATGAGTGTATGTTGATACATATGGCGTGGATGTATACAGATATGATGTGTATATGTCAGACTTTTCTTTGAGTTTAGTTGTTGTACAGTTTCTCTCTGTATTTCTTTCTGTGTTTACGTTATTGGTTGTTTGGTTGTGATTTGGGAACATTGCAGGTATTATCCCAGCAGTGCGCAGTGGACCTGCTTGCGTTTTTCTTGTATTTCCCTTCGTAACACTCGCTGCTCTGGGAGCATCTGGGATGGATTCGTACTTTCCGGGTATCCTGTGGAGCGGGGCGTTACTCTTCCAGCCATGTTAATGTTCTGATTTGTGCTTTCATCGTGACATGGCTCGCTCGATATACCTGCAATAAACGATGAACTCATATTAGATTCTTGAAATTGAATTTCAAAAGAATTAATTTCTTCTAAGCAAGTGGCAATCAGAGTAAGATTTTCAATGGACTGCTGAATTTGCCAACTCCGAGCAATGAAATTTTCTTGGAATTGATGGGATTTAGCCTCATGTGTCTGAATGAACAATTGAACTTTCTCTTTCAAGGGTTGCAATGGTACGTCTATGCTTTGCTCCCCTTGATCAAGGCATGAAGGCTCCATTGAATCACCCTCTGAAGTCTCATTAATGGTCTGATCATTCTCTTGTAAGGACTCCATGAACTTCCACGCCTCTGTCGACGTCATGACCCCCAAACATTCCTGCAGCTCTGGTCGTAGTCCAAGTAGGAAGGACTCCATAAGCTCTTTCTTTGGGTACCCATGCTGCGAATAGCTCAATACAAGGTCTATGAATCTCCTCTAGGCCTGAAAGAAAGTTTCACAGTCTCGCTGATTGAAATTAACGATCTTGAGCTTCTCCATTCTATGCTTGTGTGCGATAGTGTACTCTACATCATGCCAATAATTTGTGCCATAGAATTTCATATACTCCAAATTTTTTTGAATTTTTTTTGAGCGAAAAGAAAAAAACTAAAAAACCTAATGAAACTTCTAAGCTATAAGATGGAAGGATCTCATCGAATGTTCCTCCATACGAACTGAAATCGTAGATCGCAAGTACTGTTATTCCTGGCAACGGAGCCAAAAACTTGACTCGTCTCAAAAGATGTGAGCCTTACTCCCAAGTGTAGGAGATCGAACAAGTAATAATCCTTGTGAGTCAGGGTATCGTATCCACAGGACAACTGACCTGCAAAACCACGAATTTCAGTTTGTAAAGAGTACTAAAACGACGAGAAACAACCACCTTTCAGATATAAAAGTAATGGAGTCGATGGTTTAAAATACGAAAATAAAGTCCTACGATAACTACGGCGAATTCGATACTAGGGTATTAATATGGAGAGTATGCGTTGGTTGTGATTTCGTTAGGGTGTATGCAATCAGATTATTAATATCTTTTCTATAACTCAACGTTTCATCCGGCTAGGGCATGAGAATGTCGGAAAGTGTGGCGATAAAGCGCATAAAAGCGTGCCAAAGAGTAACCACGTATAATAACGACTTCATGAAGAAAATATGCACAAGTGCCCTCTCGGGTCATGATAAGTCCTCTCGGATCGCATCACGAATAAGCCTTACTCAGATCATATTCAATTCAAGCATGTCCATGTCTCTGTATAACTTACCCAAACAAGATATAGTAGAAATCAACAAAATACGTGATTATAACATGCAAATAGAGCGAAAAGATATCGAAATCAAAGAACACGACACCCTAAATACATCACAACCAACACATATGAAGATCAACCACGCATGAAGAGAAAGATTCAGTATTCATAGACAAATACATTACCAAACACTCAAAATACGTGAATAATGCTTCAAATACAAGCCAAATACGCAAAATATAAGGCAAAAGATAGGGAATTTATCATCAATTCTCTCCAAATAGACCCTAGATCTCCTTTAGATGATAGCTCATGCCTCTGTCTCCAGGGCCTCCAAATTTCACGCCAAAATACGGCTCTTAGAGCCCCCAAATACGCAAGAATACCTCAAAACCCCTAGAAATACTCTTATATATATAATAGCATTGCGGGTTTTAAAGGCTTAACGGGTCCAAAACCCGCTCCAAAATGTCTTAAAACCAAACCCAATAGGTCGGATCAAATCATCGCCGTCCAATCAAGGCGCGATCGGACGATAAGCTGACACGTGGCCCCGACGGATCCCTCGCCCGCTTGATTATCGAATTGGATTTGCATTCATGCGGGACCGTCCGATCATGCATTGATGGTGTAAATCGCACCGCGTCACCAACTCGCCTGGAGCGTAGAATTGAGCTTGGAGATGTTAGATTTCCGCCACGTGACCCCTTTGATCGAGGCCCATAGCTTCGGTGCGGGGTGCTCTTGAGCCGTCAGATCTGGATCTGGCGGTCACGAACTGACTGCGTCGTCGCTTAGCAACGGCCGTTGGATTCGAGCGGTCCGCGCTCTGATGGATGCCACATGGCCCACCCCGCTGTGCGGTACAGCATATTCAGTGTCGTATTTCCGTATATCGATCCACTACAACAAAAATGGTCATTTACAACTTCTAAAAAAGGCTGTAATAGGGGTCAGACAACTTTTTAACAAACGTTGTAATATGTGAAGTTGTAATAGGGTCGGCTCCTTCGACCACTTTTTCTTCATGTTGTAAGCAAAAGTTGTAATAGGTAAATATTACAACTTTTTGAAACGTTGTGTAAACTTCTATAACAACGTTTAGAAAAGGTTGTGTATAAAGATATTACAACTTTTAATAAAGGTTGTGTAAACTTCTATTACAACTTTTAATCAATGTTGTGTAAACTTTTATTACACCGTTTATAAAAGGTTGTGTAAAGCAATATTACAACTTTTTTAATGTTGTGTAACCTACTATTACAACTTTTATAAAAGGTTGTGTAAAGATATATTACAACTGGTTTAAATAGTTGTTTAAAACTCTATTACAACTTTTATAAAACATTGCAAAAACGCACAAAATAAAAAAAATAAGCGGTTCCAGCTCTTCCAAATCTCCCTACAGTAGCTACAGTGTTCTCATTAAAACAACCAAGCCTTGCAGCAAAATTACAGAAACAAAATACCAAAAATGATAGCATCTTAGATTCAGAAACATAACACATGCTTTTCAGTTGCATGAAAACAAAGTTAAGCATAATTTTTCATTGATTATGAACTTCTACTCAGTTTAGTTTACAAAGAGTCGATTCTTGGGTCCTTCTAATCTAAAAATAACTCTCATCTTGTGAAGCAGTCTTTCTTTTTGCTCGTTTGAATGTTTGGCTAAGTTGAGAACTAAACATAGCTCTCTCTCCTGGATGCTTGTGGGATGGAGATTTGGATCCATCAGAATGAGGTTCCATCTCGGGCATCTTTTGCTTGTCGCCCACCATAATTGCACCTTCTGCAGCTCTTGCTTCATGTATACCTCATCAATGAAGGATTATTTCGTCACTTTGTTTAATTTCCTCCATAAGCTTCTTTAATCTTTCTTCAAACTCTCCATGATATTTTGTGCCAGTAACAAGAAGTCCTAAATCGAGGGTAATCACCTGCATTATATATTTTATACAATAAAACATGAGTCATACCCTCAAGTTAAACAATATTGACATCACACACATTACTGCAGTCCTTTGTGTAAATATTGTTATCATACCTGCTGCCCACTTGTCGGACGGGGAATGCAGTGTTGAGATTCATGTATGGATGATGAAGATAAATCGACTTCTTCTTCCGGGCCTTGCTGCCATGTTTGTACAGTCTTACCATGGCCTTGACCATAGTTGAACTCGTTATCTAGATCATCAACTCCATCCTCTTCAGCATCTCCCTCGACTTGAGGACTACCTGAAATTTCCATGCAAGAAACAGATTACAATGTAGGCCTCACATCATACTCCATAAAATGTGTGGTGTACGAAAAATCAAAGTTCAAATAGACCTGCAAACAACAACATATGTAAACATGCCATATAGTTCAAATAGATTGGTTCTTTTTGTTGAATTTTCAAATGGGTAATTTTAGCTTCGAGAAAAAATTGATGGCGCCTTATTGTTTCACTGACCTTTTGCAGTAAAATCATAGAAATATGTGGCATGAAGCTGCAGAAGCTCAATAGCAGTCTGCAAAAAGCCAATCAACAAAACCGGCAACTTGCGCAGGCTAATTCTCAAATGCTAGCAGTATGTCATCTTTATCCTTACTAATTTTTAATATATTTTCTCCAAAAATCTCCATCTTTCTGATGTTTATGTTGTTTGTTTGCTTTACACAGGAGCTCAATTTAGGTAAAGATAGGGTAAGTTGCTACACTTCTTCTTGCACTTATTAATTTTATCCACGGCTTACTCTAGTATAGAGAGGGGATTTGCTTGGTCTCAAGTCCACTGTTTCCCCGTTTGTTGTCATGGTTATAGGCGATATCATGATAACCTCTCCCACTGAACCAACAAATAATACTAGATTTCATGAAAAGTCTTTGGATTTAACATGTAATTTTAGTTCAAGTCTTGTTGGCAATCATCACTGACCACAAGCGTTGTGGAGATTGTTTGTGTTACTTACACGGATGATCTCAGGAAAATTTTTAATTAGAACAGTTGTTTTGTTCTATAGGAGATGTCAAATATTATGAGAGTCGATAAAAGAGCCACCTGTTAGCAGTAGACACCATGTATCTAAATAAGAATCAAAATTTTCCAATCTGCCTAGTGCTAATACACACTCTAATAACAACTATAAGAAAAGGCATACATCAATTATGTTGAAGAGAAATATGTACAAGTAGTCGAATTGCGCAAGTAAGATCACATCGTCTATTACAGTAAATATGTAAATCTCTCAGTAGCATAACATCAAGTGACTTAAGAGCTAATAAAAGCTAATTTGGATTATCTGCTGGCAGTAACAATTTAAAATCTAATAAACAAACTGAAATACTGGCTGATCAAATGTTCATATCAGTATGCTAAAAATGGTTCAAATCTTAACAACAAAAACAACGTGAAAAGCTTACCTCTGTGTCTCCTACAAGAGCAAATGCCTTGACGAAGAAATCAACAGTATAAAGCTTCTCATCATCGGATTTCTTCGCGATTTCCCCCAAAACCGACATAATCTCGGATCATAATAGATCTCGAACAGCAGATCTGATCTCTAGAAGAGATCGAACATCCTTGGCGACCAAAATCGATTCCCATATCTGGATAGCTCCACCGTATAATCTATGGGAAAGGGAACATATCGGGATAAGGGAGGTGTGCAGCTGAGATTTTAAGATCGATAATTTGGGTTTCGAGATGTACCTTCGGTTCTCCCAGGCGTATCGATCCCCCCAGGCGTCGATGAGGACGTAGGTCTCCCCCTCGCTCTAGTAATCCTCACGGTAGCGCAACGCCGGATTCGACGGCCTTGATGGCGGTGTACGCTTCCCTCAGATCTGATTTCTTTGCCCCTAGCCTTCGGTTTGTTTTATATCCGTGCAACGACGATGGGGGGCGCCGGCTAGCTAGGGGTTTGGGGATGGATGCGGATGTTGAGACTATAACAGGTTGGGATTAGGGTTTGGGATGGGTGGTTAATGGGTCGGGTATGGGACATTGTATATGCGAATACATTTTTCTAATTAGACATTTTTCAGAGAGATTAATATCTTTAAAACCCCAAGAAAAAAGAGAGAAAATTGCAATCACAGAACTAGTTACCCTAACAAAAATTACACAACAGCAATAAAGAACTACGACGGAGCAGACCCCTTCGCTATAAATCCGAAAAGTTCCATTGAAAAGAAAAAAAAGGCGTGTCGAAAACAAAATCATACCAACCAAAATAAACTTAGAATCAAGGACCTCAAAAATCATCATTGAAGAATGAGGCTACTGCGGGTTGAGGATCCTGCTGTTGGTGGCGGACACCCACGTGCCCCACTCGAGCAGGTCCTTGCTTGTGTCGTCCTTGTGCACGAGCACCTCAATGAAGCACATGCGGTCCTTCTTGTTGTCGGTCGCCGTCCTGATCACCGCCTTGAGCTCCTCGCACCTCACCTTCGTGGTCCAGCACTTCTGATTATAACTTCTGAAAAAACGAAAAGAAAGTTGTAATAACAATTTTTGCAACAATCTGCGAAAAAAAGTTGTAAGAAACATTTTTACAACTTTTAGAGAAAAAAAAGTTGTCGTGTCAAAATAACAATTTTTTACAACTATTCACAAAAAAAGTTGTAATTAAACATTTTATACAACTATCCATGAAAAAAAGTTGTAATAAACATTTTTTTACAACTTTCAGAGAAAAAAAGTTGTGGTATCAAAATTAATGTTTACAACTATTCACAAAAAAAGTTGTAATAACCATTTTTTACAACTATCCACGAAAAAAAAGTTGTAATAAATATTTTTTACAACTTTCAGAGAAAAAAAGTTGTGGTAAACATTTATTACAACTACCAAAATAGAAACGTTGTCCCATGAAAGTTGTAAATGACCAGTTTTGTTGTAGTGACCGTATTTACTCCGTATTTCTCCATTTATGTAGTATTCTACATTCAAATATTCATAGTAATTAGCACAAATCTCAGAAAATACAAATAAATAGTCGTTGGAATCGTGAGATCGAGATCTTCACATGAAAAATATGAGAATGCCGATATACTCAATAAAATGCTGGTTTGTGCTTAAATCAAGTGATTGCTCTAATAAATGACGATATTCAAAATACGATTGTATTAGAAAGCAAATGCGTATCATATATACACAAAATAGGGCTAAATGAGGTGTTAAATATGCAATATTCTATCCGAATCACACCTCCCAACTAGAGATTTGCTAGTCCCTACCAAAAAGAGCGATTAAGTCGGATGATTAATAAAATATAAAATTCTACCAATCACTTATGGCATGGCTCAATAATACGGTTTCCAACATGATATTGACCATCAATATACACAGTCCATGAGTAAGATCAATCACATGATGTTTTCTCTAATTTAATTTGAATAAACAACATGCCAGCATCGTGTTGCGCAAGCGAAAATAAGTCACGATGTCATATCATAGTTTTCTTATTTCCAAGGGTTTGGCATCTCATAAAGATAGTTCAAATCATGGGCATTGAAGTTGCTTTAGTTTATTCACCATTTCTTTCTTTTTTTCTTTTTTGACGACTTAGAATGATCCATGTAACGAGCTTTCATTCAATGATTCATAGGCCAGACGACCTTCGGGCATTAGGCTTAGAAGAGCCCCTCGAACTTAATACCAGAATCATCTAAGTTTTTTTCTCCTTTTTTAAATGCACTCCCCATTCATCCATCTTTCGACGCGAATCTCCAAATGCTTACTGAGGCACGAAGACCCGGCTAATTAACGAACTCCCTGAGCTCACATGTAGTTAAGATGAGACCTCTAATCTCACTGTTCTGAGCTTCTACAGGACGAGGGGAGACGTGGCACTGTCGTTGTTGCTGAGAAGGAGTTAGGATGATTGGTAGGCTTGCAGTTGGATGGTACTGTGAACCTGTTAGCTGTTCTATCACGACAATTAGCACTTGAAGATGGACGTTCACCTCCCATTAGTGCGCATGGAATTGCTCTAAAGTCACTACATGAGGCTCGTGCATTCCATGAGTGGAAGAATTGGAATCCATGGGGTGTAGCGTAACATCTGCACCCACTGTGGTATTTGGCCTTTCATACTCTTGATTGGTGGGTCGAGTCATCGTCTATGTGGCTGATGACGTGGATATTGACTTGATTCTCACAGACGATGCCAACTATTTACGAGTGTTTTCCCGTCACGTATATTATTACATGAGTGTACAGTCCCAATAGCTGGCGTATGATGACATTAGCGACAGATTGAACCCTGAGCAAGCTTACCATGGGTCGAGCTGGCTTCGACCCTTCAATGGGTGATGGTTAATCCCAATGAGGCTAACATTGCCATGGCTTGGCATGGGGTTGCGTAGACCACAGACTGGGAGTTGGGCGAGCTAACCCCTGACTGAACACGCCTCGATCCGAGCTGTTGGAGCCGTGTCTGAGCTATATTTGCCAAGTACAAGATATTGGTACGCTGGTCCAAGCTGTTTCTATACTATCTTCAGCATCTTGCAGCACACGAAGCTCGTTAGGGAGGGTCGGATCTGGGGTCTGACCTAATTCCCTCTGATACTTAAGTCAAATGATGATTCTAAGGAGGCTCGAGGTAACTATGGCTAATATGTCGGAAAATGGACCGATAATTATCGTGCCAAGTTACTGATGTAATGTAGAATATTATGTCGGGGCAGATCCTGAGTGTAGGAGTACCAGACCGGAGATTTTCGGAGAAAGAGATTGACCCCTTCTCTCATTGTTCGAGAGAATACTTATAGGCGGAACATTAGAGGGTAACATCCAGGCTATTATGGTGCTTTATTGATTGAGATGTTGCCATTGATAACCGGGCATTGAGTGCTTCTGTTATGAGCTGATGCTTTAAATAGAAGAGTACAGCTGTCAGTCGAGCTGTCGCTTTAAATGAGAAGACGGACGGCCTCTCGTGGGGCCTTCTTTATTGGGCTTTGTTCGCCCAAATAAATGACAGATCGGTCATTGGGCCGGCCCAGTGCAGTATCACCTTTGAGTCTCCGTTTTCTACTCATTCTAAAAGCTTGGTTTTATTTTCACCCTCCTGACTTGGTTTTTTGTTTGTTCTTTAGAGGTCTATTTCTACTTCCTCTACTAGTGTCATGGAGGAAAGTGTGTAATCACCCTACTAATGAGTCCTCAAGAGTTATGTTATTTGCTTTACTACCTTTTTGACAGAGGTGAATAATCGCCTTCCTATCTAGTGCTCAAGCTCTATCCTATTTGATCTGCCGCCTCCATGAAAGGAGGTGCATAATTGCCCTCATGCCAAGTGCTCGAGCTCTATCTTATTTGCTTCATTACCTCTGTAAAGGGAAGTTTGTAATCCCCCTCCTATCAAATACTCAAGCACTATATTAATCATTCTACCATCTCCATAGAGGGAAGTTTGTAATCACGATCACGCCAAGTGCTTAAGCTCTGTCTTGTTTATTGGTCATAGTTCCCCACCTGTTGTTTTTTTGTGCCGATCATGAAACACATGCTACTAAACAAAACGATATTTTTGCTATTCTTACGCACACGATGCGAGCAGGGACACTGCAAATTTGACCAAGTTGAGCGTGTATATATCAACAAGCAGTTCAGCGTTCGGTTCACGTGAACAATTAATAATACACGGCCGCCTCCGGTACGTCACCGGTGTACACGTGTCAAGATTTCACTGGCTATTACTTCCTATAAATACGGGCGGCAAAGAGCGGGATGCAGTCAGTGCGGTCAGATGGCAATCATCACTGGATCAAGGGCTACAACTTGCTGCAGTCTGATGGGGGTCTTGCTCTTCTTCTTGGTGTTAGCCTTGTCAGCTAACCCCTCCATGGCCAGACTCGATCCCTCACATCTTCTCCAGACTCTCACCGGGGGTACATAAGTTCTCATCATATTTTCATTTGCATGTAAATAAAGTCCCCTTGTTTATTTATTAACCTTTTTGGGCATCATTTCGATGTATGTAGGAGTCCTGAAAAAGCCTGATGAGGCAGCAAACCCCAACGGTGGTTGCGAGTGTTCGCCGGATAGACTTTGGTGCTGCCTGAGAGGAGCCAATGACGCTGAAGAACATGATGAAGCAACGCATGCTTTGAAGGAGACGAACATCGAAGAACTTGATGCAGGAGCGCAGCCCAACGGTGGTTGCGAGTGTTCGCCGGATAGACTTTGGTGCTGCCTGAGAGGAGCCAAGGACGTTGAAGAACATGATGATGCAACGCATGCTTTGAAGGAGACGAACATCGAAGAACATGATGCAGGAGCGCAACCCAACGGCGGTTGCGAATGTTCGCCGGATAGACTTTGGTGCTGCTTGGAAGGAGCCAAGGACACTGAAGAACATGATCAAGCAACGCATGCTTTGAAGGAGACGACCATCGAAGAAAATGAGGCAGGAGCGGAGCCAAACGGTGGTTGCGAGTGTTCGCCAGATAGACTTTGGTGCTGCTTGAAAAGACTCATGAACATGTAATCGAGTATCCCATAGCAACTACATGAAAGCCAGTGTTAGGTCACTGCTCTACCAATAAGTCTGTAGATCCAAGGCTAGTTTTGGATTATCTTAACTAAATAAAAGTCGATTTCTCTTGTCCACGTCCATTTTTTTTTTTTGAATTCTCGTTGAATGAATTATACTTGCAAGCAATTATATCAAGCTCGGTGCTATCCTTTTCTGGAATCTGGATTGGGATCTGCATGTGATTAATGTTTACTTTAAATTAACCATATATCTTACATTTAATCAAAATCTAACAACAATTAACTATATTTACTTAATTGTTACCAAATTAATCTAACATCAGATTGCTTTATCTCAAAATTATCGAAAAATCTACGTTATCTCCCTTTGTCTTTATTGTTTCTTGTCTCAAAGAAGACTGCAAAAGAACACACAGAATGTTGGATCCCCGTGCACCTCCACCAACACTAGGCTAGGTACACAATGCCACCTACAATATGCGGAAACGGTGGCCAAACAATCCCAAGCCCGAATTCCACCGAGATGTCACCTAGGTACAAAACCAAACACCTCACGGGCACGAGAGAGTTGTCACCAACTACCAACTTCCTCGACGATCTTGCGATAGATAATGTAAGCACGCAAATATAATACGAAATTAAGAGCAATACAAAAGAGACAGAGATTTATCCTGGTTCGGTTGCGAACAACCTACATCCAGCATCCAATGCACCCGGTTCCACTAATGATCAAGTAAGGCATACACCGACCTCATCGTCTTCTTCCTCCACAATGAGAGAATAGCTCCAAGCAACAAGACCTAACCATAGATCTCTCACCAAGCTCACATACTCTCAACCAAATGGGAATCCTTGATAACAAAGCCTCTACAACACGTAGAGCTCCTCAAGGGACCAATTCCACACCAATGGAGATCACTCCTTGGTAATAGAGTTCCCAAAATCTAGGACACTCCCCAAGGGACTCTAGATCTCAAATAAGGAAGAAGACACGCAGACACTCACCATAGATCTCCTCCTATCTCATATCCAAGACCCTTGCTTCTCTCTCCCAAAATAAGAGCAAGCAACCGGCCTTATCTCTTTTCTCTCTGGAAACGAAAATGAGAGCACCGGCTCTCTGGTTTCTCCTCTGGAAAAGAAAGGGAGCAGCTCCTCAATGTTCTTTGTCGGTTGCCCAAGGATAACAAAGGCAAAATGCCTTTAATTCCCCCAACCACAAAAAACATAGGGGCCCATGAGAGTTATGAAGTGGGGGAGGGATTTATTAGCAAAAAAAACAACACAGAACACTGGCTAAAAAGATGTCAGGATTGCTCCCGATACAAAACCCTTTGACAATCAAGTCAGATTTAGCTACTGCCAATAACTAATGTAGTATGTAATTATGTAAAATCAAAGCAGTATACATGATCCCATGAATATTATGACTTGTGTATCCAAACTCTAGTAGTATTTTCAGAAATACAAGACAAACGCTAGCTACCTTTACATTTCCTTATCTTATTAACTTCATGTGTTTTTGGTCGGTGCCATCCCTGATAAACTAAAACCATTTCAATCTAAATAAGATGTGTATCTTGTAGGGCCTTTACCTTTAGTCCAACCAAACTCTTCCTATCATGGGGAGAATCACATTCAAGCAGGTCAAAGTTTCATATATATATAGTTCTTAAACAGGTTTTCGATCTATGGACGCATGGAGATAACAACGCATAATAATGTCCCCTCACTTCATAGCTCACTCATGTTCATGCACAATTGATAGTGATGTTTGCGTAAGCCATGAGTTGCAATGACATCGAACCGTAAATGATAATCCTACTATCTATCACTCAGAGGCAAGTTCCATACTTAGCCTTGAGAAACATCGGATATCACTCAGAGGCAAGTTCCAGCCTTGAGAAACATCGGATATTACTTGTAAACAGATCTAACAATTGCCTAAGGGAGAAACATGCAACTGCCGGGAAGGTCAAACCAACGCTTACCTGGAGGCAAACCAGTAGTATTCCAAAAGCAAACCTACAAATGCTTGGGGGTAAGATCCGTACTTTCATTGAGGCAACCCTATAGTTAGGGGTGGCAAACGGGTCGGGTGGGTTCGGGTTCAGGTCGGGTCAGATTTGACCCGACCCGGATAGGGGTAAACCCTAACCCGACCCGGATTGAATCCGGGTCGGGTTCGGGTGACCCGGAATATTTTGACGGGTCGGGTTCGGGTTAACCCGTCGGATTAAGATTTGACTTATACATTACTGCTCCTTTTTCGATATCCAGCTATTTATTAAGAGCCACCGGCAATGTAACGGCCGGTATTTTTAGACGTATTTTTAGATCGTGCGTACCGGAAATTTTCTCAGTCGTTTGGATAATCTTTTCGTCCGTACTTTTGTTACGCATCGACACGTATACATATCTGTATTTCGTTTTTACCGTGTCCTAAGTAATTAACTACTTAGTTTAACAAATCGCTGTAACTTAATTATCTCGTTAATCACAACTTCCTAATCACTTTCGTTATTACTTTACCTATTTTTAATTAAGTTACTAATTACCTTATTTTAATAATTACATTTTAAAACTTACTTAATTAATTAATCCTACTCATTCACGTTTAGATTGTGATAGAGAATGAACCCAATTGTTAGCCAAATTCATTCCATTTGATTAAGTCAACAAACATCGTTAAATATGTCCTAATCCCAAACCGAACAACATTTAAACTGTCCCCTACTCTTTCTTTGAATTTTCTTTGAATGATGAAAACGTTCCCTGCATTTCTTTGAATAATGAAGGGAGTGTAACACGTTTAGCTAGATACATTTCCTTTAAGTCAACAGACACAATTAAGAAGTGTCGTAATCTAACACCTAAACTTATTAATATTGTCTCCTGCCAAAGTCTCTCAAGGCAATTAAGCTACGTCTTCTCTCCGATAAAATCATCTGCAATCTATCTTGATTTCTTGCAAACAACCCCACCTCTGCAAACCCCCATCAACCTGCAAGCAAATTTCTGCAACAAATCCTCCATCAAATTCTCAAACCAGGATCAAACAAATGAACCAAAACCCAGATCTTTTCCAAACACATCAACACAAATCCGGTCATCTCCTCCAAATCAAACAACTTCGTCAAAACCAAATTCTCCAACAAACAAATCAGCCCAAAACCAAAAATCAATTTCCTATCAAACTTCAACTTCCCGAATCCTCTATCCAATTCCCAAACCGAGTTTTCCCAAACAAAACAACCTGAAATTCGAATCAAAAAGGGAAAAAAATCAGATCTGAAAAACACTTCAGATCTGAAATCAAGCAAGAAACCCAAACCTATTCCAAAAATCAAAACCAACAATTTCAGATTTTTCAAAAAGAAAATAAACCCTTCAAATCCTTCTCCATCTTCAACCTCTTCTTCCTCCTCCCATTGGTCGCATCTCCCCCTCGCCTGGGCTGCCGCCCCGCGCCCGGAGCAGCGCACCGCCGCCGGAAACACCAGCCCCGCCGCGTGCCCGCCTGGCCGGAGAACGCGCGTCGCCGCCTGGGTTCCTTGCGCCGCCGCCGGTCGCCGGAGGCCGCCGCCTGCCGCCGTGAAGCCGCCGTCCGCCGCCGTCTCCTCCCCTCGCGCGGTAAGTCCTCTCCTCCTCCTGTGATTTCTTCTTGCTGCCATTAAAAAGAAAAAAAAAGAAATGAAAGAAGAACAGAGAGATGAGAAGAGAAAGTGACAGGAGAGAGAGCCTTGTGGGGTTAATAATAAAGAGAATGGGAGAGAGAGAGTTAGATGATGTTATTTATTAAATAATGATAAAGTTTTAACCATGTTACCCCTTACCCCTTAGTCAAACCTAGTAGGTAGACTAATAAATGTCATGTTAACACATGTAATTAGCTTAAGTTAAGTTATTACTAGTTTTGTTATTAACTTGTTAATGTTAATAAGTATTTCAGAATATATTAACTTTGTAAATAATGTTAATGTTAACCATGTTATAATTAGTTGGTGGACTTAATGAACAATATAACCATGTTAATTTATCTAAAATGAGTAAGATTAAGTTGGGTTAGTATTAGGATTGTTATTAATTTGTTAATGATAATTAAGTTCACCATGTTGATATGATTCAATACTGTTAGTGTAATAAAAATTGAATAAAAAATTAATAAGCGTACCATGTTCATATAACCTAATATAACCTTCACCCTAGTCGGTGAACCCCGTAAAATTAGACAAACCCAATTTAGGGGTTAACTTAATTTTGTTGTTAACTCACAATAGATTTAGTTCCTTCATTTGTGTAGCCAAAATAGAGAACCGGTATCACCATTACGTAATACCCGTCAAAACGAACCCAACGACGTATAATTTGATATATCTTAATTTAGAGCAATACCTAGAATAATTAACTTTCTGATCCAATTAGTTAATTCTCATTTTTAACACTTTTCGTTAATTATAATAAATGTTATTATTTAATGACGCAGATACATTGCGAACGTTCCTACCGTTACTCGGACAACCCAAACTGTCCCAGTCAGGCAAGCGTGCAGTTATTTTATGTTTTGTGATATCTGATGATGTACACTTAATTGCTGACACAAACACATTTTTTTTTGAAATGCTAGACATTAAACTCGTGTGTGTGAGTGTGGACCCCTTAACAATCAAAATGAAACACACATTGTGAATAGTAATGTTTCTGGACATATATGATAAATTTTAGAACTGTTGATACTCATAGAATGTTAAATGCCGTTGGCTCCCGTAGTTAAATGCCGTTGGCTCCCGTAGTTAAATGCCGTTGGCTCCCGATGTTACATGCCGTTGGCTACCGATGTTACATGCCGTTGGCTACCAGTTGTCGTTGGCTACCAGATGTTACTGCTGTTGGCTATTAGTTAATCTCGTCGGTCACATGTGATTATATCGCATGCGACTAGTCTGGACTCGTGTTTCAGTATATGGCGGATTAGCATCCTGGCACGTGATTCAGGAAAATACACTTGGGTGGGGTTGGTTCCCGGGCACTAGCCGGTAGTAAACGAGTCGCCTTCGGGGGCACTTGAAGGTGTATTTATTTACTATTCGTCTAACGGCGGGAATCTTATTCACGGACTTGCACACACAGTTAAATAATCGAAAAATAAAGTTAATTACAGACTGATGTTACATTGCTCAACTGCCATGTTAATTTTTACAACTGAAATGACATGCTAATGTAACTTGTTGCTTTAACTACCATGCTAGTGTAACTTTTATTATTGTTTTAACTACTTCAGTTCATTGAAATACATGCTAGTGTAAATTCTTTTAACTGCTGTAAAACGGCCATATATATAACTTGTTATATATATCTTGCCTTGGGTCGTCTGACATCTACTTTCAGACCCTTGCTGACATACATTCATGTTGTTTGAATGTATGTCAGGTTACGAGACAGGTTACCAGGAGGACTAGCTGAGATAGCTGGATCAGTGGACCAAGAACTTTCATTGCGCTTCTTTTCACTTATTGTACGGGTCATAAGACCCACTCCTCTTTTCTACATTGTTGTAATACCGTTGAGACATTTGAGATTGTAATAATGTTTTTTTATATGCGTTGTTTTTGAGTAATGCAAGCAAGAACCTGCAGTTTTTACACAGACGCTTATTGTGATAAGTCAAGGGGAAAGAAAAGCAAAAGTACCTCCTCCTGACTTGCTCAAGCGGGCCCGTTCACGTCCTCGCTCTCAAGTCTAATGGGAAGCGGAGCGTGACAAGCAATTATTAAGTGTTGCATAATTTCCAGTAGCTCGTCATTTAAACTGCATTGATGACAACAAGGAAGTATAATTAACGTTGCCATTTTATTATCAAAAGTAATAAAATTAACTAAAAAGTTGTATGTAAAGTGAATTGAATCTAAGACTTCTTAAAGAAGTGGACAACAATTCAAATCGTATAAGCACAACTCCACTTACAACTGTGTATTGAAGTTATTATATAAATTTTTATATATATAAAGAAAGTAAACCGGGTCGAATTCGGGTCATCCGGGTTAACATGCCAAACCCATACCCGACCCGGATTTTATCCAAGTGGGATCGGGTCAACCCATTTCCTACTTGACCCGGATTGGCCCCTACCCATACCCGGTTAAGGATGCCGGGTTCGGGTCGGGTCGGGCTCATTTTGCCACCCCTACCTATAGTTTCTTGAAAGTAAGACCAATGAAACATGTCTTTACTTACATATATGCATCTTGATGTTTTCTTGACGGCAAACCTAGCCAATCCCATGCATCATATGTTCATCTGCAAGAAAATTCTTTGATTATCTACCAAGAGGTACGCAAGTGCTTCCCCCAAGTGTGAATGTTATGAGCCTATCTTAGCCTTTAGGTAAACTCTATGAATCCTACCTTTGTCTGAAGGTGAAACATTTGAACCATTTCATGTGTTCAAGTGCAAGACCTGTGAGTTATGCATTTATTCTAAGGATGAACACTTCGCCTTTATCTAAAAGAATATCCTAAAATCTTTCCTTAATCCAATGGTAAAATATACAAATATTGCCTTTTTATCCAAAGATGAAACATTATGCCTTTATCCAATGGGATAAACCTTTTGCATTTATCCAAGGTGTAACTTGAAAGTCTTACAACATACCAAAGGCATAATATTTTGCCTTTTTCTAAAGATAGATCTTTCAAATCTTATTTTTTATCTGAAGGCAACATCATACCTTTATCCAAAGGAGAAACTTGTGTTTGCTTATCCAAAAGAGGTGGACTATTTACACCTCAAACTTGAGGTGCAACCCATGATGAGATGCCATTTTTAGAAAGAGAGAAGAGAGAAAAGGTATGAAGAGACATAGTGATTTGATTCTTTTTGCTTCAAATGGAAAATAATCATCACATGCACCTCAAGTTTGAGGTGCATGTAGTCCTCTTCATCCAAAATCACCTGAGTGTTAGTGGAAGGCAAACCCAACCGATCTTACATATGTCTATTTTAAGTCATTCAAGTGACTACCTGACGTCAAACCTATCCAATTCTGTATCCATCTAAAAGTCAAACTTGTCCAATCCTACATCTGCAGGGGTTCAGTTTTTGCTGGAAGACAAACCTAATCATACATGCATCTGAATATCCTCAGGCAATCGGGCTACCTATAACAAATTCTTCCTGATTGTATCCGACTGAATCTAACTACATTTAGGTAGCAGGGTTATCGACAAGTGAATCTAACTGACTATTTCTGAATAAATTTAACTATCTTAAGTAGTGGGGTTACCCACTGGTGAAATTGACTAATTGCATCTGACTGACTAGCCTTAGATAGCAGGGTTACATGCCAGTAAACATGACATACTGTATCGGTTGAACCCCCAACCCTCAAGCAGTATGGTAGCCTACTATTAAGGCCAAAATTGACCGAGACAGTTGTCAAGCTGATGTGGGCCCTTCGTGCTGAGTCGGGCCTCGTCAGCGAATGAAGTGGGACCCAAGGTTGGTAGAACCCGGGTCGGACGATGGATGTTGATTGGGATGCGGTGATCGATCGACCCTCGAGCTGCTTGTACGTTGAAGGATCGAGGCTGGGAAGCTCGGAAGTGACCCTCGCGAGATATTGTGACTTGGCGATCTACACCACAAAGAAACATCAGGGGGGTCGGATCTGGGTCCCGACCCACATCCCCTCCGATGTTTAAGTTAGTATGAGAACTTAAGGAAGAGAGGGGGTTTGGAGCAGCTGAGATCGATCCACGAAGGTTCGTCTCAGGTCTGACGTCGCAAGCTCTATAATGTAAGAAATATCAGCTGAAGAAGTAGAGTCTGTGTATCAGATCTCGTACCTTAGGAATTGGAACCTTACAGTATTTATATACCTCTTGGGTCTCTCCATTGACATTGGGGAGATAACGGTCACCCATTATGGTGCCACGATCTCCCCCTTTAATAGGAGTGAATGTTGCCCACGTTCCCGCTAATTACGAGCTCGTCTTTAATCCCAATCCCACGTTCGAGTGAGAGAAATGCAATGGTCGACTGTCCAATGGGCTTTGACTAAGTCGATATCAGGCTTCTCTTGTGGGCCCCGTGGGCCTTAGTCATCCGTTGGTCGAGTCATCTCGAGTGCCGGCCCAACGATTCAACAATGGCTCCCGTCGCACGACCTCAAAGGGTCTGCATGTTGAAGTCAAGCGACGTTACATCGCATTATTGGGGCACGGCAGTAGAGAAAATAGCACTCAAGTTCTGGGCGCCAAAATGCCCGCCTCGCCAATTCGGATGATTTGCTGGTTTGAAATCCAAGACACTCAGAGCTTTTGGATTTTCGATGCGTGTTTCATTATGCGGTTGTCGCCTTGTCTATATAAGACAGTTCCAGCGACAGAATGCGAAGGTATCTTCTTCATTCTCCTTGATTTAGATTTTTCTTCCCTCGAAAGAAATGGCATCATCTTTCGTCACTGCCTCTGAGAGGAGCTTGGTCATCGTCATGCAGAAGAGCAAGGAAGGGGATACGGAGCCGGGATTGCTCGTGAATATGAGGTCCAAAGTCGGAGCTGACCAGATCCCTGAGCTTCAGAAGAATTACGTCTGCCTCGATTACCAAATCCGGGTGCTGTGAAGTGGGGGTATATGTCAAAACCTTCTAACGAGGCCTTCGATTTCCTATGCACCCCTTCATGCGGTACTTCTTGTGTACCCTAAACATTTCCCTCTGCCAGTTGTTGCCGAACGCCATTGGCATGCTGAGGGGCTTTATAGCGCTGTGTATGATGAAGGGAATTGAACCGTCTCTAAGGCTGTTCAATTACTTCCTCTCGATCCCTCTCCTCAAGACCCCGGGCTGGTTCACGATAACGGCCCGTCGAGGCAGGAAGCTGTTTGACGACCTTCCCTCTTCCAATCCCAAATGGAAAGAGGAGTTCGTGTTTGTGGTCTTCCAAGGATAGGCAAGCTTCTTCACCGGCTGGGGTGTGACGTCCCCTAGATTTAGCAATGTGTAGTTGGAACGGGGATACCAGATTTAAATATTTATAACCGCAAGCGCACGGTGTTGTAGTGTGGCTTGGGGGTCGAACACTGGGAGGTGTGTGGTGTGCTTGTTATCAAACAGGAACCGGATCACCCGGTGGGTGAGCTAGCCCTATCGGTCGGTGATTTGTCACGAAATGGAACTACGAAAGATGTAAAGTATAAAAAGGTAACCTAGGACTTTGGTTTCCACCCTATCATGTGCCCTCTCTATTACGACCGATGGATAGGAGAACGATCGGATTCTAGGGTTTAGTGATGAGACGTTGCCTCTAAAAGTGATACCTAGCGTCCTATGGGCCAGATATTCCGGTCAATGCCCAGGATGATACGCTAGGTCTACCCGGGTTCGGACGGTGGGCATTCCCATGTCCATTAACACCGACCGACTCCGGGAGCACTAAGCTCGCAACGATTGCTCCCAACATTTCATCTTGCCATTCCCACGCGCTAGGATTCAACGTCTACGCTAGGGGTGTGAGCTGTGGCTAGGGGATCAAATGCCAGTTTTATTTCTCGCATCTGTCGTCGACGTCGAGTCCCATCGTTGAAGTTGCTGACGAAGCTCGTACGCCATAGACAGAGGTCGCCATCATTATCCTCACCGTCTAGAAGAGCTCGCTGCCATTCTTGCCACTTGAGCTGAGACACCGCAAGCGTCGCCACTGGAGTCGAAGCAGACGGACGACAAAGTCGATCGGAGTTTCGCCGGTGCATGCCCTAATACAAACCGAAGTAAATTGCTGACGTGGCGACCGCATGCAAACGAAAACAAATGCAAAAGGCTGTGCTAACGTGGATAATTGTTTTAAGGGGATTGTTGTGCCCACTGACCGCTTATAAATTAATTTTGAACTGGGATTGCTTTACACACAGACCAGTGTGCTATTTGAGATAGATTGAGATCCAGGAGTCGGATCGAGACACCGTTTGCGTCAGATTGGAGCTGACGACGTGCTGATTGACAGAGATGACTACACAAACACGAACTGAGAATTTCTAAACCCTTTACTCTTTATATTAGTGTATTAGTGTAACGTTCTCTGTAGGGGAAACTTTACCTATTTTGTGGCTATTTTGGACTTGTCTGGTTGGGACTAGACAAGAGGGTCTTGACGTGTTGTTGCAGTCAAGATACGCATTTACTAGGTTGATAGGGTTCTGCACTTTGTTAAGTGTGGTGCAGTCTAGGTGGAGAGTTGGAGCTAGGACCCCATTATAGGTGTACAGAAGGAGCATATTAATGCTAGTATTTGCTTGGGGGCTGGACGTAGTTCGTTGATGCGACCGAACCAGGGTAAATCTGTGCGTACTCTATGATTGCCTTTTATTTACTCTGCTTGTGTTTTTAACTGCGTGTGATTTCTCATGGGTTGCGCGAGAATATTTTTATAAGCCTATTCACCCCCCCTCTAGGCTAGGATCCAGATCCAACAGTCTAGACTTGCACTTCTGAGCACAGAGTACGAGGGCTTTCGCATGCTACCATCAGAGACCATATCAGAGATGTTTGCGAGGTTCACCAACATCGTCTACAAGTCTAGCTCGCTCGGTAAGCCATATTCTAGCCTTGAACAGGTGAGGAAGATATTAAGAGCACTGCCAATCTCTTTCAGGCCTAAAGTTACTGCCATCCAAGAAGAAAAGGATCTATCACAGATGAGGGTGGAGGACTTGATAGGTAACTTAATGTCCCATGAGCTTGAATTGCAAAATATTGAAGAAAGAGAGAAACCTGAGGAGAAAGAAAAAGCTTCAAAGCCACTTGCTATGAAAGCTAGTGAAAATGAAGATGATGATGAGGAGATAGCGCTAATGGTTAGAAATTTCAGAAAGTACGTCAGAAATCCTCAAGGAAGATCGAAAATGCATAAAAGGTTCATTCGCTCTAACACTTTTAATTATGATTAAAATTCTTCTGAACAAGATTCTGGTAATAGAGTTGAATGCTTCAAATGCAGGAAAAAGGGACACTTCGCGAAGAAATGCAGACAAGAGACTGCTCAGGTTGCTACAAATAAAGGAAAAGCCAATGTGCTAACTTGGGGACATGGACATCGAAGCTGAGGATGAGGATGAAGAGATTGTTGCCCACTCCGCTGTCGTCTGCTTAATGGCAAAGAACGATGACGTAAATTCCTTCACTAAAGCTGAATTGTTATATGTTTGTAAAGGAATGCAAAATGAGATTAATGAGCTAGAACTCATGTTAAATGACTATAGGAATGCTAGCTTTAAATTACAAAAAGAAAACTGTGACATTTCTAATGAAGTAGATATTCTTAAAGAGAAACTTGTTGCATGTAACGCTAAAATTGTGTCACTAGAAAAAGAAAAAGCTAGCATGCCTGAAAAAGCTATTTGTCTTTCTTGTATCTCCTTATTGAATGATAGTAGAATGCTTAAGCAAGATTTATTTAAGCTTGAAACTGAAAAGGATTATATGATTGAAGAGCTTAATAAAAAATTGTGCGTGTTAAATAACGAGCTGAAAAGAAAAATGGATGATTTTAAAAAGAAGGAAGAGGAAAACAAGAGAGCTTTTATAAGTAAGTGTACTTTGCTTGTGGATGAGAATAAATTATTAAAATCCAAAGTTTCTAGTCTAGAATTGTCATTAAGAAAATTTTCAATTGGTAAACATTCGCTGGATACCATACTTGAAAATCAATTATATGGCAATAATAGAAGAGGACTTGGATTTGGTTCTAAAAATGCTAAAAAGCCTATTTTTAAGAAATTCCACAATATTCCTTCTATTGTGAAAAATATGCATGCAAAGTGCTTTACTTGTGATAGTGTTGGTCACACATCCTATTATTGTAAGTTTAGGAACACAAACATAAAGTTCAAACAAGTGTGGGTTCCTAAAACTTTGATGACTACCACTAGTGGACCTTGTTGGATTTCAAGGACACACTTAACACCTTTCATGTAGGTGGGATGGATATTTTGGCGAGGAGCATTGAATTTAAAGTCTCATTATTTTAGCTCCTTAGTCGCGAAGGTATATTTCTTTTCCCTCTTTGCATTCATTGCATACCTTCATAGATTGTGTGTGCGCTTGATTTATTTCTTGTTTGTATGCTTGATTGTTTGCTTTTTAGTTTGTTTTTAGTTCATTATAAAAGAAAAACAAAACAAAAAAATTGGTTCTTAATGAATACCTCTTTATGATTCATTATAAGTGGTATTTTTTTGAATTTACATTCATATCCTCTGTGAAATCATTGTATTATTGGTATAGCTACATGCACATGTTAGAATCTATTTAGTAGCCATGACATGATTCATGAAAAGATTAATTTGATTTCTACACCTACATACTCACTTCCACGAATATTAAACTTGTTGTACTTTTGGAGATTCTTTTTGTGAATATTGGAAAGTGAATGTAGGATGAATAAAAACTGAATAATCTAAGGGATATGATGTGTATTGCCCTGAATAAAAATTGAGCACAAAAAGAAATGAATATGAAAAAAATAGATGAAAATTTCTCCGTATGTAAAATGGATACAATTCATGGCAAATACAGTACCCACGAGTCTCCAACATATGCTTTATGGATAATCTTTAGCATTGGTGTTCTTTACTCGTCAAGCAATACCAACCCCACATCTAAGAGTCCTTATAGGCTATGTTTTGGGGTGTGGTACCTTGAACTCATTTTTAATGAGGTGAGAAAAATCAATCCTAGGTGATATTCATCTTAAATGGAAAATGTGGATTGGTTTTGGTTGATCTTCAAGATTGAATCTTCCTTTGTACTTCAATGTTTAATGATCACACTTACACAATGATGGTGAAGTCTAAATTATAATTTTCATTGTACTTGAATTGCCTACTCAATGAAAAATACATGCAAGTGATAGTTATAATCTATAATACTTTATTTTTGCATGTGATATTAGATTGACTTCATTGATCCACTTTTGATGATAACAAAGGGGGAGAAAATAGAGTTGGAAATATTTGGTGATTTGGTATTATTTATTGAAGGGGGAGCACTAAAAATACATGCTTATTGGTTCAAAGGGAGCTTGGAAATACATGAATAGGGGGAGCATGCTTATTCTTATTGCTATACTATTGTGCATGCTAGTAATGCTTGCTCATTGTATATATCATATGCATTACACCCTTCATCACACTTCACACACGCACATTTATTTGCTCAAATCTTTTATAGGTTTGTCATCATCAAAAGGAAGAGATTGTTGGACACAACGATCTAGGATCTCTAGTTTGATGATAACAAACCAACGAGAAACTATTAACATGTGTGCTAAGTGTGTTTCAGGAATGGCGAAGTCGTAATTCTTTAATGAGATGAATAAGTCTATTTGATGGAGCAAAATTGGTTCTCATGTGCCAAGGTGGACTTGGTCAACATTGAAAGAGATGGAATCAATTGGAGTCCTATTTCTATTTGTGTTCCTATGAGACCTAGTCAAATCTCCACAACTCCAAAACATCCTAGCCATTCATCTCCTAGCCAACATCATCCATTGAATAGGGACTCCTCCTATAACCGCACCAAATGAAACCCTAGCCATCCTACCCTATAAAAAGTCTCGTCTAAAGAGGTGCTAGGTAGGGCTGCATATCAAAAAGAATAGTGACGGCTATTTCAATAAAAAAGGGGCAAAAGAAAACCCTAGTCTACGTCTATCTGCCGCAAGAGGGATATCTTCAAACCAAGACTCACGCAACATCTTCAAAAACTCTACAGCTACAACAAAGCTTCAAGCCTCCCATCTTGCCGATCAGATCATCAACGCTGCCTGCTGAAGTCGAAAGTCTCGCTGCCGCCGATGACTTCAAGCTCTCCAAGGACTGTTGTTCTCCATTGCCGCCATCAACGACGAGCTCTCCAAGATCTTCACGCACAAGAACTCAGCCCGCCTGAATGCCCTAGTTCTCCATCTTCCGATCCCTGCTGCTGCTGCGAAAAATACTCAAAAAGCTGCCGCCTTGAGCGCCACCGTGGAGAGAGAAGCGAGCCACCATTGTCGTCGAAGTCGAGTTGAAGGAGAAGTCGAAGCCCATACTGCCTTGTCGCCAACGTCATCCTGCTGCTCTCAAAGACCTCACTGCATGCCCTAAGCATCACCCTTGCCGTCGGAGGAGTTCTTCTGGCTGCCAACGACGTCGATACCAAGTCACGGCACCGTCAGCTCCACCTCGCCGTACTTCAGCATCTCCTGCCGTGGGTAGAGATCGTCGTCATCTCTCAGCCACCGTGACCAGCTTCCATCGCAGCCACGAGTTACTGGGTGCCGGAGTCGAAGACGGGGAGCCGCCGTTGTAGTGAAGTTGTCGGCGAAGTTGGTTTCGTTGCATGCCCTAATTCGAGTCGAAGTTGGAACGTGCTGACGTGCAAACGAAGGAAAGGAGAGAATGAGCTGACATGGAAAAATTTTAAGGAGCTGTTGTGTGTACATACCGAATTAAATTGAGTTTGAACTGGAATTGCTAAATGCACAGACCAAGTGCAATTCGATTTTGTCGAGCCACGGATCGAGATCCAGGAGTCAGATCGAGACACCATTTGCGTCAGACTGAAGCTGACGATGTGATGATTGATAGAGACGACTACACGAACACAAACTGAGCATTTCTAAACTCGTTACTCTTTATATTCATGTATTAGTGTATCGATCTCTGTAGGGGAAACTTTACCAGTTTTGTGTTCTTTTGGGACTTGTCTGGTTGGAGCTAGACAAGAGGGTCTTGACGTGTTGTAGCAGTCAAGATACGCATTTACTAGGTTGATAGTGTTCTGTACTTTGATGAGTGTGGTACGTTCTAAGTGGGGAGTTGGTGCTAGGACCCCATTGTAGTTGTACAAAAGGAACATATTAATGCTAGTATTTGCTTGGGGGCTGGATGTAGGTCGTTGATGCGACCGAACCAGGATAAATCTGTGCGTACTCTGTGATTGCCTCTTATTTACTCTGCTAGTGATTTTAACTGCGTGTGATTTCTCATGGGTTGCGCGAGAATTTTTTTATAAGCCAATCACCCCCCTCTAGGTTAGGATCCAGATCCAACAGGATTTGTGTTTGAAAATAATCTTCTGTATCATTATCAGATTTTGGACTTGGGTCATGTCTGTGTGTCAATTTTTTTGGATTGTTTCAATGGGTCTGTTTATTTGAAATTTTGTATTTGAGGTGGAATGTTGGATATATGTTGGAAATATTTTTGGCTATTTTTCTTGTGTTTGTAAATGTGGAATGTTGGATATATGTTGGAAAATAAGCTTCTGTCTAATTTTTTGATTTTGGACTTGGGAGATGTTTCAGTTACAATTTGTTTTGGCTTGTTTCCTTGGGTCCACGCCCCGCTTCCCAAAACGGCGGAGGCGAAGCGTGACGCGGCCCGCTTAGGCCAGAGCTGAGGAGCCCTGACCCAATAAGCGTCTGTGTGGTACCAAGATAAAGGTACAGGTCCCTGCATGTTAGTACAGAACAATAAAAGTACAAGAAGGGAAAGAACATCACGATTTTATTCCAACATATCAAAGTACCAAGTCTCAACGCCCGAAGGGCTACAATAGCAGAAGAGTAAAACTAGTGGTGCAAGCACCCAACCTAGACAAAGAAACATAAAAGGTGCTACGCACCCAATAAGAATAATATCGCCTCTGGAATCTGGCACCAACAGTCACTAGCTCTGATCCTCCTCAGGGTCGTACTCGGGATCAACGCTCTCTGGCTCCACGTCGGCAGGCAAGTCAGTCTCCTCCTCCACGTACTCTGGCTCAATCCCTGACGTACAGCACCAAAAGAAGGAACTGTACGTCAGGTAAGGTCTACAAGGAAAGATTAGACCAAACTACAAGTGTACCAATTACTTACAACATTTTACTGGTTGATTAACATGCTGAGGTTCTTACTACAGAAGAAAAACACAACAGACAAGTAACAAGACAAGTGGTAGTCACAGCGAGTGCTATGGACTACGGGACTAGCCTACAGGTGTCAAAACAAAACGGAACACGAGAAGCCAGACACGACAAGACAAGACAAGACACGAAAGGGTTCACGCCTGATCGGTTCGAGGGGGATCAATCCCTCTTGCCGCTTGCACGCTCAACCCTACCCCATAACCCCAAGAATCGTGACAAGACATGGGATCACTTGCTCTAGCTTGACAAGTGCCCAATTGCTCCCTGAGCTGTGAAACGGTACATGGGATCACCTGCTCTAGCTTGACAGGTGCCCAATTGCCCATCGGGCTGTGAACTAGTACAAGGGATCACTCGCTCTGGCTTGGCGAGTGCCCTATTGCCCAACGGGCTGTGCAGACGGAAAAGGGACAAGACACGACAAAACAGGGAGGGGTTGTACTATGGTGTCCACAACTCACGCACACGCATGTCAAATCCTACGATGTCAGAAATTGTTGTTGGACTCAGATTTCGTTGTCAAATCTGAGCCTACAAGGGCGTCCCGGACGCTATCATTTCACGTCCGGTTCTCAAGTTTCTAAATGGACATTCCTAAAAAGATGAAGGCCTAAACATGACCAAGAACGCAAGTGATACACTTGCCTGCGGTGGCGAGCGCGTCGTCTCCCGGGTACGCCTCGTCCAATCGTCTCGTTGGTGGAAATGTGTCTGTAAATCGTGACACGGCGACGGTGTCAGATCACGATTCGTTAATCCTTATTAGGGTAGTGTCTAGATTATCGGGTCTATCCTATTTGATTAAAAATCACATTTTTAATATAATTAACCTAATCGACGATTCTATCCTATGTGTACATGCATAATGTCCATTCGTCGATTTCTACGGTTCGTACAACGTTTTAAAGATCAGCGGAAAATAAACTTAGTTTGATTAGGTTGCTGATTTTAATTAGGGTTTGATCACCTATGGTGTGGGTTACTACGAATTTAGGGCACTAACCTGAAATTGACGTTTGCACGAAGATCCGGCGTCAAATCTGGAAAGGTGGAAGCTTTGCGCCGTCCGGAAATCCCTAGGCCGCGGGTAGCGCAGCGGGAGATGTTGATCGTCGGTGGTGGTGAAGATTTCAACGTCTCCCGGTGTTGTTGCTGTTGGATCTGAGACGAGATCTCCGTGCTAGGGCAAAAGAAGAGGGAAAAGAGAAGAGGAAGAGCTTTGGGGAGGATGGAAGGCGTAAGGATGGAGGAATGAGCAAGGGGAGGACGTGGGTGGTAGGAGAGTATGATTGGGGAAGAGGGAGACTGAAAATAATCTGAAGAAATGAAAGGGAGAGCCTCGTTTAAATAAGAAAACAAAACGGCGGCTAGCACAGAAATTAGGGTTTCGGGGTCAACTAGTCGGTCAGAGAAGGGTGGTCGACCGACTAGTTTGGGAACTAGTCGGTCGATCATATAACTGTGACCGACTAGAACCCAAACCGTGAACAGGGCTATTGTAAAATTATAGAATTAGTCGGTCTGTGAAGGCTCGTCGACCGACTAGTTTGCAACCTAGTCGGTCGGCCAGTGTTCATAGACCGACTAAAGATGAAAAATGGCAACAATATATTTTTTGAAAGTTAATCGGTCTGAGAAGGATACCTAATCGACTAGTTCGTCAACTAGTCGGTCGGTTTTCGTTCCTTGACCGACTAACGGGTAAACAGTAACCTGATGCGAAAATGATTTATGTACTTAGTCGGTCTGCGAAGAAGTGTTGACCGACTAGTTTGAGAACTAGTCGGTCGGCGGTTGAACTTAGACCGACTAAGCTCAAACAGTAACTCAAGGGAAAAAGCCTGACAAGAACTAGTCGGTCCATAAGGAGTTGCCGACCGACTAAATGGACATCTAGTCGGTCGGTTCCTTAACGTGAACCGACTAATATGCATAGGAAGTCGCCAAAATGAGACGGGAAGCTTCGGGATGATTCTAATGAGTTCCGAGAAGGGTCCTATCCTAGGATGTGGGTGCGGGGAAGTAAAGAAAGAAGACGAACGATCGCATATATATATAAATCATAGTCATCATACAAAACCAGCCGTTACATCCTACCCACCTTAAGAAAATTCCGCCCTCGGAATTTCTCTCAGAATAGGTGAGGGTAACGCTCTCTCATCTCATCCTCTCTTTCCCACGTGGACTCTCCAGGCGATCCGTGATGCCACATCACTCTCACTAGGTCGACTACCTTATTCCTCAGCTGCTTCTGCCGACGGTCCAAAATCTGCACAGGTTGCTGGTCATAGGTCAGGTCCGGACGGACCGTGATCTCCGAGAAATCCACCGTGTGCGACGGATCACTGACGTACCGACGTAACTGGGATACGTGGAAAACGTCGTGAACACCCACCAAAGATGGTGGCAGAGCAAGGCGGTAGGCCACCGCTCCCACACGTTCCAGCACATCAAAAGGCCCAATAAACCTCGGGCTCAGCTTCCCTTTCTTCCCGAAACGAATAACTCCGCGGTTCGGAGAAATCTTCAAGAAAACGTGATCTCCAGGCTGAAACTCCAACGGTCTCCTCTTGGCATCCGCCCAATGCTTAAAACGATCCTGCGCAACTCTGAGTTTCTCCCTGATGTCCCTCACTACATCCACAGCTTCAACAATCATCTCTGGACCCAACAGCTCCCGATCTCCAACGTCATCCCAGCTCAGCGGAGATCGACATTTTCTCCCATATAAGGCAGCAAACGGCGCCATGCCAATGCTCGCCTGGTAGCTGTTGTTATAAGAAAACTCCACCAAATGGAGATGGTCCTCCCAAGATTCCTTCCAGTCGAGTGTGCAAGCTCGCAGCATATCCTCCAGAATCTGGATAGTCCTCTCGGACTGGCCGTCGGTCTGCGGGTGGTACGCCGTGCTGAAACTCAGACTCGTACCCAAATGCTCCTGCAGACTTCTCCAGAACTGAGACGTGAACCTCGTATCCCTGTCAGACACGATGCTCACGGGGACCCCGTGTAAGCGTACGATCTCCTGCACGCACACGGCCTACGTCACAACTATTCAAGAAGGAAAATCAAAGAAGTAAAAGAAGAAATTTTACCTCTAGATACTTCCTCGCCAAAGCTTCCGTAGACTGGCCTACTCGGAAAGGAATGAAATGCGCAGACTTAGTCAACCGATCTACGATCACCCAGACTGCGTCGTTCTGTTTCGGGGTCCGAGGTAAACCAGTCACGAAGTCCATCGTAATATGTTGCCACTTCCACTCCGGAATAGGAAGCGGTTGCAGCAACCCAGCAGTACGATGATGCTCGGCCTTCACCTGCTGGCATACCAAACACTTGGCGACGCTCCGTGCCACACTTCTCTTCATGCCAATCCACCAGTAATTTTGTCGGAGATCCATATACATCTTGGTGCCACTAGGATGTATAGAATAAGGCGAGCTATGAGCCTCACTCAAAAGCTCCTCGCGAACATCTCCTGCAGGTACGCAGAGTCTGCTGCCGTACCGCAGCGATCCATCCTCATGAATCACGAACTCCGCACGCAGTCCAGCCTCGACCTGCCTCCTGATCCTCTGCAACTTCGGATCTCCTGCCTGTGCTGCCTTGATCCGGTCCACAATCATGGACTGAATCTGCAAATTCATGAAAGTGTGAATCACACCAGGTAGGACAACCTCCAAATCCATCTCCTTCAGTTCCTGCTGATTCCTCCAGTCGGCAGTATACACCATGGCCGTAGGAAGTCTACTCAAAGCGTCCGGCACAACGTTCACCTTTCCCGGATGATACTGCAAATCTATCTCGTAGTCAGCCATGAGCTCCAACCATCGTCTCTGACGCATGTTGAGCTCCTTCTGGGTGAATATGTACTTCAAGCTCTTATGGTCTGTAAAAATCTTTACACGTTCACCCAACAAGAAATGCCTCCAAATCTTCAGCGCAAATATCACTGCTGCCAACTCCAGATCATGCGTCGGGTAATTCTTCTCGTGAATCCTCAATTGACGAGAAGCATACACGACCACATGGCCATGCTGATGCAGAACGCATCCCAGGCCCTTCCCCGACGCATCACAATAAACTTCAAAGCCTCCGCTCCGATCTGGTACCGTCAACACTGGTGCCGTGGTCAACCTTGCCTTCAAGATACTAAAAGCCTCCTCACAAGCATCAGACCACAGAAACTCCTCATCCTTCCTTGTCAGCTTCGTCATCGGCTCCGCAATCCTCGAGAAATCTTTGATGAACCGCCGATAATAGCCTGCTAGACCAAGAAAACTCCTGATGTCGGATGCTGACCGCGGCGTCGGCCAATCTCTGATTGCTCTGACCTTCTCCGGATCCACAGATATGCCATCGCCAGACACCACGTGTCCCAGGAACGCGACTCTGTCTAGCCAGAACTCGCACTTGCTATACTTGGCATACAATTTGTGTCGCCTCAGCGTCTCCAGTACTGTCCTCAGATGACAGCTGTGCTCCTCCTCAGACTTCGAGTAAATAAGTATGTCGTCAATGAAAATAACGACAAACTTATCCAGGAAGTCGTAGAAAATTAAGTTCATAAGATTCATGAACACAGCTGGAGCATTGGTCACGCCGAATGGCATTACCACAAACTCATAGTGCCCGTACTTCGTCCGGAAGGCTGTCTTCGGGGCGTCATCCTTCTTAACTTTTAACTGATGGTATCCGCTCCTCAAGTCCAACTTCGAGAAGACTCTCGAACCTCCCAACTGATCAAATATATCGTCGATGCGCGGCAGCGGATACTTATTCTTCACGGTGACAGCATTCAATCCTCGATAGTCCACGCACATCCTGCGGGACCCATCCTTCTTCTTCACAAGCAGAACAGGTGCACCCCACGGTGACACACTAGGGTGGATGAAACCCTTCTGCAACAACTCATCCAATTGCTTCCGCAGCTCCTCAAGCTCGGCGGGAGCCATCCGATACGGCGCCTTCGATATCGGCTGCGCACCCGGCATTAGATCGATACCGAACTCCAAGGCTCTGTCGGGTGGCAGACCCGAGATATCCTCCGGAAAGACGTCGTCAAAGTCTCTGACAACCGCTGGACGGTCAATCTCCATCTCCATTTGCAACGCTGCCATCACCGGCACCTCCGGCTTGGCCCGAAATCTGATGGGCCCAAGCGACTCATCACGGCTTCGGAACTCGAACTCCGGATGATCTGGAATCCGGAAAACCACCCTTTTGCTGTGACAATCGATCGAAGCGTGGAAATCTCCCAGCCAATCGATGCCAAGGACGACATCGAAATGCGGCAGATCGTGGACGATGAAATCTGCATATAGCTCATGTCCACTAACCACTAAGGGAATCGACCGACATCCCAAATTTACCGTCACTACTCCGTTCCCAGTAGTGATGTCCCAACACTTAGGGAGCGCATGGGTAGGAATAAAGTGCCTTGTTACAAACTTCCGGGATAAGATGCACATAGATGCTCCGGAGTCAAACAAAGCCAAAGCGGGGTGAGAGGACACAAGAATGGTGCCTAAGAAATCAAGGATCTAAGGTCAAACGCTACTCTAACAATCAAACGAACAGACAACACTAACTAAACTATCAATACAATATTTAAGAAATGAAAAGGTCAGGTCAAGATGTTACCTGCAATCACTCCATCCAGCTCCTCGGTTTCCACAGCGGTCATGGTATAGGCCGGCCTCGGGGGCTGCACTGCCCGCTGGTAAAGCTGCTTCTGTGGCACCAAGGGTGGTCCACGAATGGCAGGTCCCCTCTGAACCGGAGCAGGTGCCCTCATCTGCAACGGGGCTAGCGCTCCAATAACAGCAGTGCGGGCTCTAGGACAGTCCTTCGCAGCATGCGAAGCGTCTCCACAAAGTAGACACAATCCCAGTTTCCTCCGACAGTTGGTCTGAACATGTCCGGGCTTGCCGCAGAAATGGCAGGGACCCTTGCTCTGCTGCTGCACTGGTGCTCCAGGTCGCTTGAATGGCACAGTCTGGACTGGCCTCATAATCGGCCTGGCAGGTGGACGGTACTGATCCATAGGGCGCTTTCCTCTGTCCTCAGGAGTGTCAGGCAGGAGTGCTATAACCTCATGATTCTTCGCAGCATCAAGCACCTCTCTCATAGTCGAGAAACTCGCCGAAGACATCGAAGCCTGAATCTTCGGACGCAGTCCCTGACGGAACCGCTCAGCTCGGTTCTCCTCCTTCTTTACCATGTGCGGGGCAAATCGGCTCAGCAACTCAAATTCAGCCTCGTACTCATCGATCGTCATGCCTTTCTGCTTCAGATCCACAAATCTACCCATCAGTTCTCTCCTAGCCGCCTTGGTGAAGTACTTCTCCTTGAACATGTGGCGAAATGTCTTCCACTCTACAGGCTTCTGCAGACGCCTCTCCTCAATACGCCACCAGTTTCGGGCAATCTCAGTCAGCTGCATCTTCGCGATCTCCACACGAGTCTCATCTGGAATCTTTGCAGCAACCAACTTCTCCTCAGTGCTCTGGATCCACTCATCGGCACCCAGAGGTCCTTCCTTCCCAGAGAAAGTTTTCGGCTGCAGCTCATTGAACTGCTTCACTCCTGGAGTAGCTCGCGGAGCGGGCGGGGGTGGAGGTGGTGCAACAGGTGGAGCCTGGGCAGCACGCTGGGACTGCTGAACCAGCTGATGCTGTACATCCAGCATCTCCCTCATCACACCCAGAAACTGACGGAACTCTAAGCCCTGATCTTCCGCAATTCCGTCGCCCAAGTTTCCCGATCGGGTAACGCGTCGTCCGGCCATCCTATTGGCAGAAAGACGAAGGTTAGACTCGTACAATGTTTGAATATCAAAAGTGAATGTCCTTACTCTTACTGTTCTGTACTTGCAGAAAGATGGGACGTGGACCTGCATGGGCCACCACTAAAACCTGTCACGCCCCGCTTCCCAAAACGGCGGAGGCGAAGCGTGACGCGGCCCGCTTAGGCCAGAGCTGAGGAGCCCTGACCCAATAAGCGTCTGTGTGGTACCAAGACAAAGGTACAGGTCCCTGCATGTTAGTACAGAACAATAAAAGTACAAGAAGGGAAAGAACATCACGATTTTATTCCAACATATCAAAGTACCAAGTCTCAACGCCCGAAGGGCTACAATAGCAGAAGAGTAAAACTAGTGGTGCAAGCACCCAACCTAGACAAAGAAACATAAAAGGTGCTACGCACCCAATAAGAATAATATCGCCTCTGGAATCTGGCACCAACAGTCACTAGCTCTGATCCTCCTCAGGGTCGTACTCGGGATCAACGCTCTCTGGCTCCACGTCGGCAGGCAAGTCAGTCTCCTCCTCCACGTACTCTGGCTCAATCCCTGACGTACAGCACCAAAAGAAGGAACTGTACGTCAGGTAAGGTCTACAAGGAAAGATTAGACCAAACTACAAGTGTACCAATTACTTACAACATTTTACTGGTTGATTAACATGCTGAGGTTCTTACTACAGAAGAAAAACACAACAGACAAGTAACAAGACAAGTGGTAGTCACAGCGAGTGCTATGGACTACGGGACTAGCCTACAGGTGTCAAAACAAAACGGAACACGAGAAGCCAGACACGACAAGACAAGACAAGACACAAAAGGGTTCACGCCTGATCGGTTCAAGGGGGATCAATCCCTCTTGCCGCTTGCACGCTCAACCCTACCCCATAACCCCAAGAATCGTGACAAGACATGGGATCACTTGCTCTAGCTTGACAAGTGCCCAATTGCTCCCTGAGCTGTGAAACGGTACATGGGATCACCTGCTCTAGCTTGACAGGTGCCCAATTGCCCATCGGGCTGTGAACTAGTACAAGGGATCACTCGCTCTGGCTTGGCGAGTGCCCTATTGCCCAACGGGCTGTGCAGACGGAAAAGGGACAAGACACGACAAAACAGGGAGGGGTTGTACTATGGTGTCCACAACTCACGCACACGCATGTCAAATCCTACGATGTCAGAAATTGTTGTTGGACTCAGATTTCGTTGTCAAATCTGAGCCTACAAGGGCGTCCCGGACGCTATCATTTCACGTCCGGTTCTCAAGTTTCTAAATGGACATTCCTAAAAAGATGAAGGCCTAAACATGACCAAGAACGCAAGTGATACACTTGCCTGCGGTGGCGAGCGCGTCGTCTCCCGGGTACGCCTCGTCCAATCGTCTCGTTGGTGGAAATGTGTCTGTAAATCGTGACACGGCGACGGTGTCAGATCACGATTCGTTAATCCTTATTAGGGTAGTGTCTAGATTATCGGGTCTATCCTATTTGATTAAAAATCACATTTTTAATATAATTAACCTAATCGACGATTCTATCCTATGTGTACATGCATAATGTCCATTCGTCGATTTCTACGGTTCGTACAACGTTTTAAAGATCAGCGGAAAATAAACTTAGTTTGATTAGGTTGCTGATTTTAATTAGGGTTTGATCACCTATGGTGTGGGTTACTACGAATTTAGGGCACTAACCTGAAATTGACGTTTGCACGAAGATCCGGCGTCGAATCTGGAAAGGTGGAAGCTTTGCGCCGTCCGGAAATCCCTAGGCCGTGGGTAGCGCAGCGGGAGATGTTGATCGTCGGTGGTGGTGAAGATTTCAGCGTCTCCCGGTGTTGTTGCTGTTGGATCTGAGACGAGATCTCCGTGCTAGGGCAAAAGAAGAGGGAAAAGAGAAGAGGAAGAGCTTTGGGGAGGATGGAAGGCGTAAGGATGGAGGAATGAGCAAGGGGAGGACGTGGGTGGTAGGAGAGTATGATTGGGGAAGAGGGAGACTGAAAATAATCTGAAGAAATGAAAGGGAGAGCCTCGTTTAAATAAGAAAACAAAACGGCGGCTAGCACAGAAATTAGGGTTTCGGGGTCAACTAGTCGGTCAGAGAAGGGTGGTCGACCGACTAGTTTGGGAACTAGTCGGTCGATCATATAACTGTGACCGACTAGAACCCAAACCGTGAACAGGGCTATTGTAAAATTATAGAATTAGTCGGTCTGTGAAGGCTCGTCGACCGACTAGTTTGCAACCTAGTCGGTCGGCCAGTGTTCATAGACCGACTAAAGATGAAAAATGGCAACAATATATTTTTTGAAAGTTAATCGGTCTGAGAAGGATACCTAATCGACTAGTTCGTCAACTAGTCGGTCGGTTTTCGTTCCTTGACCGACTAACGGGTAAACAGTAACCTGATGCGAAAATGATTTATGTACTTAGTCGGTCTGCGAAGAAGTGTTGACCGACTAGTTTGAGAACTAGTCGGTCGGCGGTTGAACTTAGACCGACTAAGCTCAAACAGTAACTCAAGGGAAAAAGCCTGACAAGAACTAGTCGGTCCATAAGGAGTTGCCGACCGACTAAATGGACATCTAGTCGGTCGGTTCCTTAACGTGAACCGACTAATATGCATAGGAAGTCGCCAAAATGAGACGGGAAGCTTCGGGATGATTCTAATGAGTTCCGAGAAGGGTCCTATCCTAGGATGTGGGTGCGGGGAAGTAAAGAAAGAAGACGAACGATCGCATATATATATAAATCATAGTCATCATACAAAACCAGCCGTTACAGGCTGTGTATGTGAAATGTTGGATTAGTGTTGGAAAATATGCTTCTGTATGAGTTTCAGATTCAAATCATGGGAGATGTATCAGTTTCAATTTTTTTGCCTTGGTTCCTTTGGTCTTGTTATTGGGAAATGTTGGATTTGTATTGGACAATAAGCTTATGTATCATTTTCAGCTAGTTTCCTTGGTTCACCACTTCAGTTTCAATTTTTTGGCTTGTTTCCTTGTGACTGTATATGTGTAAGGTTGGAATTGTAGTCGAAAATAACTTCTATATCATTTTTTGCTTGTAGACTTGGGTGATGTATCGGTTTCATTGTTTTTATTAGTTATATGGCTCTGTATATCTTTTGCCTGCCTCCGTTGTCCATCTTTATTTCATGCTAGGTTCAAATGAGCACAGGGTCTATCTCTTCTATTCAATCCAGACCCAGAGTTGCGCCAGGTGGTGAGTTGGATGGAGATGCAGTTGACAGCAGGGTTTGCCACTGTGGGCTACGGGTTGCTAGGAAGACATCATGGACCCAGAAAAACCCGGGCCATAGATTTTGGAGCTGTCCTTCTCGAGGGACTCAATGCAAATTTGTCACGACCCGCTCCCTGGGATACGCAGGGAGACAGGGTACATGACGAGAACTAAAAACGTATCTGCAGGTCCACTACGCGTTGCTGGGAATAGTACTTGTATTGTTTCACACCAACCACCAACCACAAAGACAAAGAACCACAGACACGCGAAGGCCAACACAGAGCAACAAAAGAAACAATCCAAACAACTCAACATGGGACAGAAACTGAACCATCAGATCAATTATACAATATCAAGAGGCCAAGTCCATTCTATACATCAATATCATCATCCTAGCAACCCTAAGTACAAGGATCTAACCTAACCCAAGAAACCCAGAAGTACAAGCCCTCACTTCACCCCTCGCCACCCCAAACTATAACTACAACTCTGAACACCAACTCCAGCTGCAACCTCTCCTCCAACTCTTCCATCCAACTCCAACACCTGAAAAGTCAACGGTGGGGCACATCACAGCGTGACCCAGTAGGATATGCCAACTCCCACTAGTATGCTATTATGGAAATGCAACTACAATACTTGCAACCGTGATAATGTACAAAGGAAACATGAAATGAGCTAAAGGGAACATGCTACCAAACATATGAGCATGGCATTACAGAATTGCAATGGCAACTACTTTGTTGAGTATTGATTCCCCGGATTTGGTTTTGCATGATGAGCAAACATAAATATATCGTGAACTAACACTTTGTGATCGCAGTTATGGAGACCGTCGCCAAATCTATATGAACATCAAAAGCGACGTCTCAAGACTTCTCAATATGCGTGATTGTATGCCTGAAGCTTTGTTGAAGCTCAAGGAGTTTTATTGAAGTCAAGAATGAAGATTGAAGCTTTGAAGACGGCTCGTAAGGTTTATTTTATAGTCTTCTATCTTCATAGAATAGAATGTTAAGCCTTGAGTAGGACTTACTTTATAATCTTCATTTCGCTCATATCTTAGAGCTAGGATCTTAGTAGAAGTTCATACGATCTTTCCCGAAGCTTCGCGCTTCGATTCGCGACTTCTAGTGCATGTTAGTTGGTTCAAGTAGAAGAGCCAACCGACTAGATGGCGATCTAGTCGGTCGGCAACTCTACATGAACCGACTAGTTTGCCTTTTCAATTTCAGCTCAGTTACTGTTTACAGTTAGTCGGTCAAAGAAGGTTCACCGACCGACTAGTTGTGAAACTAGTCGGTTTGGAATCCTTCTTGGACCGACTAGTTGAACTTCCATTTTGAGCCTGAGCTACTGTTTATAATTAGTCGATCTGTGTTCATTGATCGACCGACTAGTTGATGAACTAGTCGGTCAACTTTCCTTCTTAGACCGACTAGTTGATCTTTACTGTACATGCCAATTTTCACCTGACTTACTGTTTATCGTTAGTCGGTCTATGCACATTTGGCGACCGACTAGTTGATGAACTAGTCGGTCAACATTTGTTCTTGGACCGACTAAATCAATTTGTGCTCAGACTTCAGTTTTATCTCTTAGTCGGTCTCAGTTAAGTAACCGACCGACTAGTTGTGAAACTAGTCGATCAGCTACTCTTCTTGGACCGACTAGTTCCTTTTGTCTGTGCTTCGACCTTTTGGCTGTTCTTCCATTAGTCGGTCTACGTTAAATGACCGACCGACTAGTTGATGAACTAGTCGGTCGGTGGTTGTTCTTTGACCGACTAGTTGGGTTCAGAATAGAGCCGTTGGAGCCTTTCTTGAAACGTTTTTCTCTCCCTCCCTCCTCTATCCTATATATAGTTTGAGGGGCTCTTTCATAAGTTTCAAGGCTGCTATTTTAGAGATTTGGAGAAATCTAAGAGAAGCTATTCAACTCCATTCTAAAGCTTTCTCTTCCTCACAAGAATCTCTCCCTCAACTCTTTGAGCCATTTCCTCAAGAGAGATTCTCTCCATTGTGAGCCTTCCAAGCCAAGAGCTTGATCCAAAGTCACCATCCTCCATCCTAGCCTTCGATCGTTGATCTTATTGGTGGAGATTCGGTTTGGTGACATTCTCTCCTCAAAATCCATCATTGCCCTAATTTGGTAAGATTTACTCAAGGCATAGGATTTTGTAGGTAAGTGTTTATTTCATTTCATTTCATTGAATTGTTGTATACTCTCAGTTGTGAGAGTTTACGTGATCCCGGGTTGTGGGATTCACGGACATCGATTGTAGGTCGATTGCACTTGTGGAGTTTCCGCAAGTGGGTTAGTGGAAATCTTGAGTTAGGATTTCTAACTCAAGTATCCGGAGGGGATCCGGGTGGTTGGGACGTAGGATCACCGGGAACAAGTCGGGGAGACTTGGGTGGATCCGAACCCGTTACATGCTTTGTTTGCGTTTGCTATTTCTTGTTGATTGTTGTTAATTCCGCATTGTCGTTTGTTTCTTGCACAATAGTTAGGAATAACACTCTTAATTATTTTAAGTACTATTCACCCCCCCTCTAGTACGTGTGCAGTAGCTTCACAGGGCACAACATACTTTACATACCCAACATAACATAAGGCAAGCTAGCATCATAATAAAACATAAGGCAAGTTATGAGAGCTACAAGTAAAGATCACACACAAGTGGACAACATTTACCAATGCTACAAAAGTAATGAAAGTATCAATTAGTGATTTGGACCCTAAGTAGTGGGTAGACCTTCTTGTGACTGGACCTCACCCCCAGTTGGGGTGGAACAGGCAAACTCCCCGAGACACGCTCTTACTAAAGGAGCCCTGTTTTCCCCTTATTTCCTCTTCACATTTTCTTCATTTCTCCTCATTTCTGCCACTCCCCGCCACTCGGGCAAGAACAGGAGGGCCACCAACCACCACAACTGTCCAGCCCCTCATGTTTTTCCACAACTTAGTGTCCCCCAATCCCCGTGTCACCCTCCTTTAAGAGGACTTAATCATTTCTTAACATTTCAATTAAAATTAACGTGTAACAAAAGGAATCACATAACAACCACCATTTTCACCTCCTCTCATTCCAACACCTATAATTCCAACACATATAATTTTTACAACCAAATTATGCAAGACAATTCTCTCTTTTCATACTTAACTACATGTAGGCATTTTCACAAACACTAGGATGGCATCATGACAAATCATTAGTCCAATAGAAATCAACATGAAACTTAAAGCAAGACAACAACTTGATAGTATGTTGATTTAATTCATAACATGAAAAGAATGGCATATCCATGAATAGAGTTAATCTCTTTAATTGATACAACATGAGCCCAATAGCATGATAACAACTAGATAAATCTTGATAGTATATTGATTTAATTTCATGTCATGAAAAGAATGCATAGTCATAAAGAAAGCTAACCTCTTTAACATACTTGGATGAAAGTAGAATAACACAGTATATGGAGGGGGTTTCCTTCTTGATATAAAGCAATCCCATAATGAGATACCATCCATGCTACAACACTACTAATTAGCCATATTATGGAATGAGACAACAAGCATGGCTTGAATAATACTATTGCATGCACAAATACTAACTTTTATGGCCTATTCCAAATTTAACTGAAGATTGTTACAATTCTAATTAGAACTGGGCTTGGGCTTCTAAATGAAAGTTGTAGGTACACAGCTTATGAGTTTATATATCAATTTTTATGACGTTCCGATGAGCATTCTATTTAATACAGAATTTACGGCAGGGTATACAAGTGCTAGAAAGTAAAACAGAAACTGTCCTGAGTTGAGAACTAGATTACTCCTAAATGCTGACAGATTCAGAAAAAAATGGAAAACTACAAAGTTGTGGGGCTTGAAGTCTTCTTTCCAACTAGGCCAAGAACACACCATTTCGTTAAGAATTGGGGGACTGATCGCTATTTCCGTGAAAGATGTCCAGGTAGAGGAAAAACAGACATGCTGAATAGATGAATTTTTACCCATATTTCTAATCCGAATTAGACAAGGCGTTCAACATGAAAGTTGGAGTTAAGGGTCCAATTATTCAGCCATAAAATTTTCAGATCATTCTCAATATTATATTATGAGGTATAAACCAAACAAATAGCATGTAATTCTGTCCCAAATCTCAACGACAACAAGGTAAAGAACTAGTTTCATCAACCAAGCCTTAGCTTCTTCATCCAAACACCATCATGTGCATTAAACTTTGATAAAGATGTTAGCTTGCATGAAAAAGAGAGCATCTTGCAAGAAATGCAATAAAGATCACAACTTTGAATCAAAGATATCAACTTTCTTCATGAATTAATAAAAGGAGCTTACTTTCTTTACAAAAGTATCATCCTTTCACAATTAATTAAGCAAAATAGCAACATTCATACGAATTCACAATAAAGACATGAACTTTACCATCACCACATATTAAAGAAGCTAACCTTAACAAAAGCATGCATTTGTGCTACTAAAAATGAGAGCTTTATTATTAAACATGCCATGCACTTAGCATACTAATAGGAGTTTGGAATCCTACCTCTTGTAGCTTCCTTTTCTTATCAAAATCCAAGCTTTGACTTCAAGAAAACTTCTTCTCCAAACTCCATCACAAAAGCTCCAATTTGCATGCACAATCTCCTCTTTTAAGCTTCAATCAACTCCTACTTGATAGCACTTAAGATTAGGGCTTAAAAGGAGGGAAGGGATGAGATTTTCCCATGAAAAATTGAGGTAAAATGTGAGGGGAGAGGGGGAACACGAAAATGATAAGAAAATATGAGAAAAATAAAAGGAAAAAGAAAGAAGGAGGAAATGAAGTGAAGAGTTTCTAGATTTTTCTCTTCTTTCTTTTCTCTTCTTTTCTTTTCTTTTCTCTTCTAAATGTTTCTTCCTATCTCTAAGGTCAAAGGGTCAAAGGCCCTAGAATTTGCCATGCAAGGTGGAATGACATAAACACCCTCATCACTTACCCCCTCCAACTTCTTGGATATTACCAAATAGCCTTTACTATGCACACCCACCTATTTCTATACACACACACCTTAACTTAATTACAACAATGACATACCCCAACCCCTTTTCACACTAGTCCCCATTCACACCCTCATTCATGCATCCATACATACATAGTGTACACACACATACACTTGCATGCACATACATCCCTACACATATCTCTACATAAAGGTCATTATCATCTCTTTGTACATCAAAGCACACACACTACATACATCCTTGCCATATGTATCAACATACACCCATACATACACATATAGTAGCTTCACACACACACACACACACACACACACACATCTACATCCATTCGACACATCACTACAAGTAGTCATACGTATTAGCACACTAACATTTATACAACAAGCCACTACTAATATTAAGATCAATAGCAACAACCCAATACCAATACTCATTACACCACAAATACTCATTGCATCCCACCACACCACATCCAAATAGGCACATTCAATAGTAATCAAATATTATAAACTGTGCAAACCACTCCTAATTGCACGTGTGCCATTTCCATGCACACCCACTTTGCTATACACACAACCAACTAATTACGACGATGTCATATTCATTATGAATAATAATACTACCCCTATTAATAACATATCATCATTAATACTCAAAACATTACCATATAAACCAATGTTAATAGATAATGCACTACCATATGCACTACAATACATTTTATCAACCACATATACATCCAGGACATCCTCATTCAAGCAACCATATGTATACTAATAACACATTCATATAGGCATGCATCCATCCATATAGGCATACATGTAAGCAACCAATAGATAATTACTATACATATTACATATTTACTATTCAAACTACACATATACACACATGTATATACACATACACACATCCTGAAGCAAAAACATGTACACCCTACCGTACATGGCAACTGGACCATTACAAAATTCTTCGAATGGAAGGATCCCCCACACTCAGAGTGGTCCTCATATGTGATACTACAGTTACTGGATGAGATTGAAAGAAACCGCACCCCTTCATCCACCACCACAGCGTTCTCTGATAGGAGGATTTTAGAGATAAAAGGGCGGTTGGCCACGCTAGTGGGACGATTTGATCGGACCTTGGTGAAAATTGAAACCATCCTATCCAATTACAAAACCATTAAGTTGGTTTTGTTTTCGCTCTTAGGTTTGATGTTTTGTTTGTTATTGTTGTGTATTAACAAGAGTGTTTGAAGGGGTCGATACAATGTAAAACTTTATTAATGTATGTTATGTCAAAGGGTATGCACAATGCGATTGCAATTTGGATACGTTATGTAGTTTGAATATGCGTGCTTACGTAGGTATGTGAAATGGGATTGTGGTATCTGTTTCTTGCGTTCTTCGCCTTGACTGCGTCCTACAGCTCGGTTGTATTTGCAATATTTGCCGTTTCATACGATCTGCAGCTTGGAGATGAAATTGGATTTTGATTTCTGTTGCATGCGGTGCATCCCTTGCCTTTTAAGTAATAGTTAAAATGTAAGTAATTAATTATGATTTTAGTATTAAATTTGGGTTTTTACCTTTTAATTTGGTTAGGCGGATTTAATTATGCTTATTTAATTGTTAATTAGTAAATTGTTAGAGTGTTGTTATTCGCACCACAGAAATTTATGAATACACCACATTACTTGATTCACCACACCTATATTTTTAACATCAGATATTCGGATTTGGAGATCCGAACAGCTCTAATACAATACATGTGTAAATCCGAACACAATACATATTTTATTATACTGTTCGGCTTTGCAATTCTGAACGGCAGAATAAAAGTATTAGAGCCGTTCGGAACTCCAAATCCGAACATTTGATGTTAAAAATATAGGTGTGGTGAATCAAGTAGTGTGTTGTATTCATAAATTTTTGTGATGGGAATAACAACACTCAAATTGTTATTAGTTAGTTAACTAATTTTAATTTAATGTATGTGTTTCATATTTTTCTTCAATATATGAGGACGTGGGTAATCTCACATCAAAACACCATAATCAACTTCCAACTTTCCTCATCCAACAATCTCAATCCTATTCTAACAAAAAGAAACACACTACTTTAGTATGTGACTCACAAATAATTCCCAAATCCGCTTTCCAACCCCTTTTCCTCCAAAAGAAACACAAAACTCTTTCTCTCTCTCTCCAAGATTCCAACCAAGATTTACTATTCACAACAGTAAATCCCAGTACATTCTCACCGAAAGAACATGCCTAAGGGGCTGTTCTTTTGTCTGATTATTGGGATGGAATCTCGTTTTTGTTACTGTTTATGCACTATTGCTAAGAATCCGACTTGATTTTCTTCCGGCCTGTACTTTTGTGCGTTGATTTTTTTTGGAGTTTTTTGCCTACGTGTCATATGTCAGTGGGATTCTTGCGGGGCTATTGCAATCCGATAATTTTGCTCAGATTACAAAAGAAAACGAAGCCCAGGTGGGCCCTTCTCTTCCCTCCCACCAATCAAAACAGCGCAGGCTTGTTTTTTTTCCGCTTTGATTTGCTGCCGCGTGAAATCAAATAGGGCCCACTGCTTTGATTTGCACCCAATTAATTATTTTAATTATTAATTAGTGTTATAAACGGGCTTTGGGTGGCCCAACCCGTTAGTGTGTATCCACCCATTATGTAACCCTATTACTATAAATACATTGCTATGGATTCCATAGCCACTACGTTTACAACACGTTATCAGCACGCTCGAGGCTGAGCCGAACCCCTGCCGACGGACGAACGCGACGCGAACTGGCTTCCTTCACCGAACGTCGCTAGATCCGGTGGGTAGGATCTAGAGGTAACTTTTTTCCCTAGATCTAAATTCATGTGCGCATATGTCTAGATCCAAATTCTTGGATCAATCGTTTAAATGAAAATCAACATTTTTATTGTTAAAAATCAACTTTTTTACAATAAAACGCTTTTTTGGAAGATTAAAACTGGTTTTTTCCAATAAAAATCGGATTTTTACCATATTTTTCCCCAAAAATACCAAAACCCTAGGAGGATTCTCGCCGCGCAGCCGGAAGCCACCCCGCGACCCCCTACCCCGCGACCTCGCCGCTCGCAGCGGCGGGAGATCCCGCCGCCTGCAGCGACGGGCTGCCCCACCGCTCGCAGCGACAGGGCTATGGATTCCATAGCCACTATGTTTACAACACGTTAACAGCACACTCGAGGCTGAGCCGAACCCTGCCGACGGACGAACGCGACGCGAACGGGCTTCCTTCACCGAATGTCGCTATCCGGCGGGTAGGATCTAGAGGTAACTTTTTTCCCTAGATCTAAATTCATGTGCTCATATGTCAATATCCAAATTCTTGGATCAATCGTTTAAATGAAAATCAACATTTTTATTGTTAAAAATCAACTTTTTTACAATAAAAACGCGTTTTTGGAAGATTAAAACTGGTTTTTTCCCAAAAAAAAATCGGATTTTTACCATATTTTTCCCCAAAAATGCCAAAACCCTATAAAGATTCTTCCTCGTCGCGCGGGCGGAAGCCGCCCTGCGACCCCCCTACCCCGCGACCCCGACGCTCGCAGCAGCGGGAGATCCCGCCGCCTGTAGCGGCGGCGTCCCCCGCCGCCTGCAGCGACGGGGCTTCCCCGCCGCCTGCAGCGGCGGGGCCCCCCCATTCCCGCCACCGCCAGCAGCAGCGGACGGGCCCCGCCGCCCGCAGCGGCCCCACCCCCGGTGCGCGCGCATGTCCAGAAACCCTAGCCGCCTGAAGCGGCAATCCGCGCGACCAAAAACCCTAACTAGGGTTTCACCCCGAAAATTTCCTATTTTCAAATCTTTTTCAGATTTAATTACGATTTTTTTTCGTTAAAATCTGGACAAATTACATGTGATTTTATTCATCGCATTTTATTCGGAATATGTGATTCTTAAACGTTTAAAAATTAGGAAGATCCTGCGACCGCTCTGCCGTTAGTCAACTAACCTAACAGTGTATGACGTTGCCTAGTGGTCCAATAATTTTTAAACGAAAAATTTTCATTTTCCATTATAAACTGCCTGTGATGATTAATTGCCTGTAATGTATAAACTGCCTGTGATGATTAAATGTCTGCTGCATTTTTTCTGCTTGCGACGAATGTTCATATTTGCTGTGGTTTTGGATCGGCTAGTTATCACCATTTTCCCCCCTTGCATTATTTTCTTTTTTTAAGAGAGAAAAATGAAGTGAGTATACTTTTGTAAAATTACAAGACCGGCGGACGCCTCAAGAAGATGAAGGACCATTCCAGAAGAATAGGGGCCCCACGGGGGTTCCCGAGTTGTACTTTCATTCTTTTTGGGACTATATGGACTGTAATTAATTTGGTGATTAGCCGATCCACGCGCAAATATCTGTGTCTGAAATGCTTAATTATTTATTTTTCTGCGAAAATATCTAATTATTGTCGATTTTTATACATGCTAGAGTGATAAATGGCCAAAATTGCGAGCGTCGATTTCGACGTATTGGATGCTACAGGCAAGAACTACTTAAGCTGGCAGTTGGACAAAAAATTCCATCTGCGAGCACAGGGACTGAGCCATGCCATCGCTGTAGGCGATAAAGTTTCTGATATAGATAAAGCGAAAGCAATTATCTATATCAGACGCCATATCGATCGGACCCTGAAGGTCGAGTACCTCATGGTGGAAGACTCTTATGAGTTATGGACCGCCCTCGAGGATAGGTATAAACATCAAAGAGATGTTATACTTCCCCGAGCGTGATATGAATGGGAGAACCTCCGTCTCCAAGAGTTTAAGTCTATTGCCGAGTACAACTCGGCACTCTTTAGCATCACCTCACGCCTGAAGTTGTGTGGTGAAAAGGTGACGGAGGAGCGCATGTTAGAGAAGACGTATACATCCTTCCACGAGAAGGATGTTATACTAATGCAACAGTATCGTGAACGAAAGTTCACGAAATACTCAGAGCTTCTCTCAAGCCTTCTGATGGCAGAGCAGAATAGAGACCTCCTTCTGACCACCCATAACTCACGCCCTACCGGCACTGCTCCTGCGCCTGAAGCGCATCACAGTGTTGTGCCCTGGGAAGCTACTGCACACGTACTAGAGGGGGGGGTGAATAGTACTTAAAATAATCAAGATAGTTATTCCTAATTATTGTGCAAGAAACAAACGACAATGCGGAATTAAACAACTATCAACAAGAATTAAAACAAACGCAAACACAATGGTTTAATGGGTTCGGATCCACCCAAGTCTCCCCGACTTGTTCCCGGTGATCCTACGTCCCAACCACCCGGATCCCCTCCGGATACTTGAGTTAGCAACCCTAACTCAAGATTTCCACTATGAAATACTTGTGAAAAACCTTCACAAGTCAAATCATACAAAAGACATGTGACTCCCACAAACCGGGATCACAACCTCTCTCACAACCGAGAGACACAATTCAAATACGATTGAAATGAAATAAACTCTTACCTTACAAAATCCTATGCCTTGAGTATACTTACCAAATTAGGGCAATGATGGATTTTGAGGAAGAGGATGTCACCAAACCCTAGCTTCAAGTAGATGACCAGCAATGGAAGCCTAGGGATGAGATTGATGACCTAGAATCAAGCCCTTGGCTTGGAAGGCTCACAACCAATGAATCTCTCTTGAAGAATAAGAGTGAAGGAGAGATTCTTGAGAATGGGAGAGCTTGAAGATGAGAGTTGAAAGAACTTCTCTTTGAATCAATAGAGCTCTGGAATAGCAGCCTTGGATCCTATGAAATAACCCCTTCAGGTATTTAAAGGATCAAGGGAAAAGGGAGAGAGAAACGTCGCTTTCAAAACTCCAACGGATCTAAATCTGAAGCAGACTAGTCGGTCAAAGAACAACCACTGACCGACTAGTTCATCAACTAGTCGGTCGGTGAAACAACATGAACCGACTAAGAGGTGAACAGTGAACAGATGAAGATTTCAGACCTAGATAACTAGTCGGTCCAAGAAGACTTTCTGACCGACTAGTTTCACAACTAGTCGGTCGGTCAGTAAACTTAGACCGACTAAGAGTCAAAAACAAGTAGTCTGAATACAAATGATTTAGTCGGTCCAAGAACAAATGTTGACCGACTAGATCAACAACTAGTCGGTCGCCAAACGTTCTTAGACCGACTAAGCGATAAACAGTAGCTTAGGAGAAATTTAGTATGAACAGTAAGTTACAACTAGTCGGTCAAAGAAGCATCACTGACCGACTAGTTCACAAACTAGTCGGTCGGTGAGTCAACGTAGACCGAATAACTGTAAACAGTAAAGTCCAAGAAATTAGAGAATCAAACTAGTCGGTCCAAGAACAGTTGCCGACCGACTAGATCACCATCTAGTCGGTCAGTACTTGTTCTTGTACCAACTAACATGCACTAGAAGTCCGAATCGAAGCGCGATGCTTCGGGGAAGTTAGAATGGACTTCAACTAAGATCCTAGAGCTACGACATGAGCGTTATGAAGATAGAAATGTAAGAATTACTCAAGGCTTAACATTCTATAAATCAAAGCTAAAAGACTATGAAATAAACCTTAACGATCCGTCTTCAAAGCTTCAATTAATTCTTCATGACTTCCAAAACGGCGCAAGAGCTTCAACGAAGCTTTAGGCATGAATACGAGCTTTGTGAAGAGTTGAGATGTTGCTTTGAATGTTCTCGTGAATTTGGCGACGATCTCCAAAACTGCGCTCACAAATTGTTAGTTCATGATATATTTATGTTTGCTCATCATCCAAAACCAAATCCGGGGAGTCCAATACTCAACATTCTCCCCCTTTTTGGTGATGACAAACCAACATAAATAATAATCAAAAATAATGAACTAAATGGAATATACTTACTCCCCCTGCATTGATGACACATTAGTTCCATATGAAATAATAAGCACATACATCAAGCAGACGAGGAAAGTATAAATTCAAATCCAATATTTGAGATTTAGGATTTGTAATCCATTTTTATATCTTAACTCCCCCTGAATCTAACATATCAAATTAGATTCATGGTAAATTATCATTTAGCACATGCCATTACCATTATTATATATCTCTCCCCCTTTGGCATAATCCAAAAAGAGCGGGAGGAAATCAAAAAGAATAGATCATGGCCAAATAATTCATTAAGCATGGGAGTCTAGGAATACGACCAAAGCCCAAAATAACACCAATGCAAAATATCAAATTCAAAATACCGAATAAATGCAAAGCGTGTCAAGGAGACCAAAGTCGAAAATCGGAAACCGAAATCATAAAATCATCGGTAAAAATCGGAAACCGAAATCACCAAGCCATAGGCGAAAATCGAAATACGAAATCATCAATCCATAGGCGAAATACGAAATCCGAAATCATAAACTCATCGGCGAAAATCGGAAAACGAAATCACCAAGCCATAGGCGAAAATCGAAATACGAAATCATCACTCCATAGGCGAAAAACGAAATCCGAAATCATCAAAACTCAAATCAATTTCACTTATTGAGTTTTGGAACATACTCTCCAAAATCAATAGAATGCATGGAAAACAATTCTATGTTTCCATAGAAAGAAATCTATTAAATCCATAAAATCGTCGAACGACGAAATCAACATCAGAGACAAAAATAATCCGATGTGCATACCAAGTGTAGCAAAATGATACCAAATGTAATATATTCTACCAATGGATACCAATATGAATCAAAAGTATGAACATACTTACAACATTAAGCTCCCCCTACTTTGGTGCATCACTTAAGCACCAACAACTCCATTTGAATGAAAATCCTTGCAAATCACGGAGTTGGTAGGGTTGGTATCCCATGGTGAAGTTAACCTAGAGAATTTTATTTTGGTATCCAAAAAAAATCTATTTGGATCCAATGGGTTAGGCAATAAATTTAGAGAACTAAATTCAAAATAAATGTAACCCATTCTTACCACAATTGCTTTGGTACCCAAAAAAAATGAAATTAAACTTATGGTACCAAGCAATGAAGGGTCAAAGGAAACTAACCCTTCGGAAACCAAGTCCAATAGGAACTTGATTTCCCAACATAATCATCATTCAAGATAACATCATTAATAAACGATTTCACATACAAATTCTTATTATGCATGCTTGTGTTCTTCGGACCCCAAATGGTGTATGTCTTGGGAGTCCTAATCCTATTGGGAACATGCATATGTTGTTGGTTTCTATGTGATGCATGTCGTGGGTAAGCATATGGAATTTGATGCAATGGTGCATGATGATAATTATTCATATGAGAATGAGGATGAACATATGAATGTGGAGGAACACGTGCATGAGTGTGTCTCACATGGTGTGCACGTGCTCGTGGGTGCGGAGCATAAAAATCATCATTTGTGCTAACATGTGGGGTAGGTTGTGTGTTCCTACGTGGCATGGTATACATGTAAGCATGACCCTTCTTTGGAGGTCCACCCAAAGTGGGTTTCTTTCCAAAAGGGGGCGTGTTCCTAGCGGAAGCACCATTGGTAGAAGATCTACCCATGACGTGTTTACTTCCACTAGTAGAAGCATCGGAAGATGGCCTAACAAAGGTGGCGAACGATTTGGATGACTCTCCCATCTCATACCCCAAACCAATGTGATGATTGGCCGGAAGTAAGTCATTTAGGATATCATCCAACTTGCCCTTACCTTTGTTGAATTCATGAATTCGGCCTAATGTGCTCTCATGCTTCTCGGTGAGAGAATGCAAAGAAGCATCCAAAGTGGACACTTGCGATGCGAGAGCACAAACACGTGACTTGAGATTTTTATTCTCAATACTCAAAGTTGAGATTTGAGACGTCAAATCCGCTATCACATGTTCATCCGAATCCTCGATATGAACATGCTCAAGTTGAGACTTGAGATTTTCAATCTCATTTCTCAACCCATCAACAACGGTGTCGTTGTTGATGATGAAAGGCTTAGGCGAGTTTTTAAGACTATCTAATTCATTTTTAGTCTTCATAAGCTTAGTAGCCATATTAGAAAATTTATTCCAAAGTTGTTCATTGGCTATTCTAAGTTCATCATTGGTTACCTCTCCGCCTTCATCCTCGCTTCCATCCTCGCTTTCATCGGAGGATGTGTCTTCATCACGATCCTCTCTTCCCATGAAGCACGTGTGTGCTTTCTCCACACGTTCATCATCCGACTCTCCACTAGAGGAGTCCTCAGAGTCGGTGAATGTCCCGACAAGTCCTTTCTTGTGCTTTCTTGACTTGTCGTGCTTGGATGCCTTCCACTTCCCCTTGTGTTTGTAGAGAGGACAATCCGGCTTGATATGTCCTGGCTTGTTGCATTTGTAACACACGGGAGTAGAAACATTAGTCGAAATAAATTTAGATTTACGATTCAACTTACCTTGTCGGAAGAATCGGATGAATTTCTTTGCCATATTGGCCAATGCTTCCATGTCCAATTCTTCGTCCTCTTCTTCTTCTGAATCTTCATCATCGGTAGATGGAGCGGCCTTGAATGCAATTCCCTTTTTCTTTGGCTCGTCTTGCTTCAAGTACGTCTTCATCTTTTCCTTCATTCGGATCTTACTATCCTTGCGTACCTCGTAAGACAACAAGGTACCCATTAGTTGTACGACGGTATATTTATTCATGTCATTACCTTCCTCGATGGCGTAGGTACGCTTTTCCCAACATGATGGAAGACCGTCGATAATCTTCGCGACTTTCTCCTTTTGGGTATAGACCTTCCCAAGAGCTTCCAAGTCGTTTGATATATCCACGAAGCGAGCGTAATATTCCTTCATGGTTTCGCCCTGCTCCATATGAAACAACTCAAATTCTTTATTAGCAACGACGAGTTTAGAATCTTTTACCGTACTCGATCCTTCGTGCAATATGAGGAGTTGGTTCCATATTTGATATGCACTCTTACATGTGCATATCTTGTTGAAGTCCTCGGGCTCCAACGCACAATTCAAGGCATTCATTGCCTTGGCATTTGCTACTTCCGCGGCGACCTCCGCGGGAGTCCACTTCGCGAAATCTTCTTGGGAAGGCTCGACATACTCCGTCATGGTGGCTCTCCATAGTGAAGCGCTCCGGAGGAAAATTTGCATCCGGCATTTCCAGTACCCATAGTTGGTACCGTTGAAGTGTGGAGGCCTGACGGAGGATAGTCCTTCCATAACTGAAGAAGCTCCATCGCGGTTCTTGAAGACGTTGTAGTCGTTGTTCGTCATAGCTTTGAACTCGTAGCTTTAACCTTGGCTCTGATACCAATTGTTGTGCCCTGGGAAGCTACTGCACACGTACTAGAGGGGGGGTGAATAGTACTTAAAATAATCAAGATAGTTATTCCTAATTATTGTGCAAGAAACAAACGACAATGCGGAATTAAACAACTATCAACAAGAATTAAAACAAACGCAAACACAATGGTTTAATGGGTTCGGATCCACCCAAGTCTCCCCGACTTGTTCCCGGTGATCCTACGTCCCAACCACCCGGATCCCCTCCGGATACTTGAGTTAGCAACCCTAACTCAAGATTTCCACTATGAAATACTTGTGAAAAACCTTCACAAGTCAAATCATACAAAAGACATGTGACTCCCACAAACCGGGATCACAACCTCTCTCACAACCGAGAGACACAATTCAAATACGATTGAAATGAAATAAACTCTTACCTTACAAAATCCTATGCCTTGAGTATACTTACCAAATTAGGGCAATGATGGATTTTGAGGAAGAGGATGTCACCAAACCCTAGCTTCAAGTAGATGACCAGCAATGGAAGCCTAGGGATGAGATTGATGACCTAGAATCAAGCCCTTGGCTTGGAAGGCTCACAACCAATGAATCTCTCTTGAAGAATAAGAGTGAAGGAGAGATTCTTGAGAATGGGAGAGCTTGAAGATGAGAGTTGAAAGAACTTCTCTTTGAATCAATAGAGCTCTGGAATAGCAGCCTTGGATCCTATGAAATAACCCCTTCAGGTATTTAAAGGATCAAGGGAAAAGGGAGAGAGAAACGTCGCTTTCAAAACTCCAACGGATCTAAATCTGAAGCAGACTAGTCGGTCAAAGAACAACCACTGACCGACTAGTTCATCAACTAGTCGGTCGGTGAAACAACATGAACCGACTAAGAGGTGAACAGTGAACAGATGAAGATTTCAGACCTAGATAACTAGTCGGTCCAAGAAGACTTTCTGACCGACTAGTTTCACAACTAGTCGGTCGGTCAGTAAACTTAGACCGACTAAGAGTCAAAAACAAGTAGTCTGAATACAAATGATTTAGTCGGTCCAAGAACAAATGTTGACCGACTAGATCAACAACTAGTCGGTCGCCAAACGTTCTTAGACCGACTAAGCGATAAACAGTAGCTTAGGAGAAATTTAGTATGAACAGTAAGTTACAACTAGTCGGTCAAAGAAGCATCACTGACCGACTAGTTCACAAACTAGTCGGTCGGTGAGTCAACGTAGACCGAATAACTGTAAACAGTAAAGTCCAAGAAATTAGAGAATCAAACTAGTCGGTCCAAGAACAGTTGCCGACCGACTAGATCACCATCTAGTCGGTCAGTACTTGTTCTTGTACCAACTAACATGCACTAGAAGTCCGAATCGAAGCGCGATGCTTCGGGGAAGTTAGAATGGACTTCAACTAAGATCCTAGAGCTACGACATGAGCGTTATGAAGATAGAAATGTAAGAATTACTCAAGGCTTAACATTCTATAAATCAAAGCTAAAAGACTATGAAATAAACCTTAACGATCCGTCTTCAAAGCTTCAATTAATTCTTCATGACTTCCAAAACGGCGCAAGAGCTTCAACGAAGCTTTAGGCATGAATACGAGCTTTGTGAAGAGTTGAGATGTTGCTTTGAATGTTCTCGTGAATTTGGCGACGATCTCCAAAACTGCGCTCACAAATTGTTAGTTCATGATATATTTATGTTTGCTCATCATCCAAAACCAAATCCGGGGAGTCCAATACTCAACACACAGCTCCTCCCAGAAGAAGAAGAGCAACTTCAAAGGCAAACCCCAGAAGGGTAAGGCAATGAAGAAGCAGGTTAGAGGACCCCCTCCTAGAACCAACCATGAGGGAAAGAAGAAAAATGTGTGGAAGAAAAAGGACGACGGCCAGACTTCTGCCCACAGAAAGGACTGGGAAGACAAGTGCCACAGGTGTGGCATGACTGGACACTGGTCCAGGAATTGTCGGACTCCACGCCACCTACAGGACTTGTACAAAGAGAGCCAGAAGCAAGCTGAGACAAACCTGGTGGAACAAGAAGACCTGTCACCAATCAGGTTCATCGCTGAGGACTTCTCAAATGATGACCTGCTCGACTGAGGCATTATCTACTTTTTCCATACATTGTAATTTTTGTTTGAAAAAAAATTTGCTATCTGCTTGTTTTAATTTCTAGCATGTTGCATGAACTTTTCAGACATTGAATAATTATTCCTAGTATATCTTCTCTTGTGCCTTATACTGCGAAATTTTTCTCTTATAACTAGATGGATTATAAATGCCTAGTGGACAGTGCCTCTACGCACACGATCCTCCAAGACATCTGCTTTTTCCAAAGCATTGATAAATACAATGGAACCGTGAATACAATATCCGGTCCATCAGGAATTATTGAAGGATCAGGGGAAGCACATTTTTTGCTCCCCAACAAAACACAACTACTAATAAAAGATGTTCTTTTCTCTCCTAGCTCACATAGAAATCTGTTAAGATTTAAAGATATCCGTTTAAACGGATACCACCTTGAGACGGTGAGTAAACAAAACAAAGAATTCCTGTATGTAAAGTCTCATAAAGACGGTGCTAAAACCACCGTCGAGCGTTTTGAGGGACTCCCGTCGGGTCTCTACCATACAAGAATAAGAGCAATGGAAGCAAACACACTCGAGCACCAGAAGTGCAATAATCAACCAGAATTCCAACTCTGGCACAGTAGACTAGGACACCCTGGAAGGAATATGATGCGTCACATCATATCCCAATCCCGTGGAATTAACTCGAAAAGCCTGAAGCTACTTCGAAAGGGTGCATCTCCTTGTCCCCTTTGTCACAAAGGGAAATTGATTACGAGACCATCCGCCCTGAAGGTGGACTCTGAGTCTCCGAGCTTCCTAGAGAGAATACATGGTGACATTTGCGGGCCTATTCACCCCGCAAGTGGACCATTTCGGTACTACATGGTACTGATTGACGCATCTTCCAAATGGTCATACGTGTGCCTCCTGTCCACCCGCAACGTAGCCTTTGCAAAGCTACTGGCACAAATCATAAAGTTGCGGGCACATTTCTCAGATAACCAGATCAAGAAATTGCGTCTGGACAACGCTGGGGAATTCACATCACAAGTCTTCCTAGACTACTGCCAAGCAACCGGCATAGAAGTTGAACATCATGTAGCTCATGTTCACACCCAGAACGAGTTAGCCGAATCTCTTATAAAGAGACTACAATGGATTGCTTGTCCATTGTTGATGCAATGCCAGTTGCCGGTAAATGCATGGGGACATTCCATCCTACACGCTGCATCGCTAATAAGATTACGACCGTCAGGGAGTCAATCTTATTCTCCGATGCAACTTGCATATGGGAACCCGCCGGATATCTCTCACCTGAGGATATTCGGATGTGCTGTCTATGTCCCTATAGCACCACCCTAGAGGACCAAGATGGGCCCTCAACGGCCTCTAGGTATCTACATTGGTTTCGACTCACCATCGATCATAAGATACCTAGAACCCCTTACGGGGACGCCTTCAAGGCACGTCTAGCAGATTGTGAGTTTGATGAAAGCACTTTTCCCAAACTAGGCATTAACACACAGAAGCCAGAAGCTTCAAAGACCATTTCATGGGACACAAAAACTTTATCCCATTTTGATCCGCATACAAACCAATGTGAAGATGAGATCCTGAAGATCCTTCAAATCCAAAACACAGTTCACATTTTACCGGCCAAATTCACTGACAACCAGAAGATTGTCAGATCACACGTCCCTGCTGCAAATACGCCAGCTAGGATTGACATACCCAAAGATGGATGCAATCCACCTGCAGCAGAAGCAGCCGTACCTCAACAAAAGAGAGGACGACCTCCAGGCTCCAAAGATAAGAACCCTCGAAAGAGGAAAAATCCTGGAGCAATAATAACGATACCACCACAGGATGCTGAGCTCAGCCCAGCTACCTCTCTCCTCCTACTAACCCCTGAAGAGGAAAATGTAGGAGAAATATCATTAAATTATGTACGTACTGGGGAGGTATTGGACAGAAAAAGCACAATCATCGATGATAACTTCGCGCTCATTATTGCCACTCACGTCACTGAATACGACAATGAGACCGATCCACGCTCTCTAGCAGAATGTAAACGCAGAGAGGATTGGCAAAAGTGGAACGAGGGAATAGGAGTAGAGCTGGAATCACTCTCGAAGCGCAAAGTTTTTGGACATGTAGTCCTCACACCAAATGGTGTTAAACCTGTGGGATATAAATGGGTATTCGTGAGAAAAAGAAACGAGAATAATGAGATCGTGCGCTACAAAGCGCGCCTTGTTGCACAAGGTTTTTCCCAACGGCCAGGAATAGACTATGACGATACATATTCCCCGGTTATGGATGCGATCACCTTCCGTTTTCATCATTGGCCTATCTACAAAGGAAGGCCTGGATATGCAGCTCATGGACGTTGTGACTGCATACCTATATGGAAATATAGATAAGGACATCTATATGAAAATCCCAGACGGATATAAACTATCGGCAAAAATGACAGAAAGACCTTGGGACGTCTATTCTGTCAAACTTCAAAGATCATTGTATGGTCTAAAACAGTCAGGTAGAATGTGGTATAACAGACTCAGTGAATTCCTAGTGCAACAAGGATTCACAACAAATGAAGTCTGCCCTTGCATCTTCATAAGAGCAAAGGGAACAAGATTCGTAATTATTGTCGTCTACGTAGACGACCTGAACATCATCGGATCTCCTGAAGAGATAGGTGAGATATCTAAAAGTCTCGCACAGACTTTTGAGATGAAAGACCTTTGCAAAACGAAGTTCTGCCTAGGCTTACAAATTGAACACTTAAGCGAAGGAATCCTGTTACACCAATCGACATACACAAAGAAAGTGCTGAAAAACTTTCTTATGGACAAATGTCATCCGCTTAGCACACCAATGGTCGTCAGATCATTGGATGTTGATACAGACCCCTTCCGACCACTGGAAGAGGGGGAGGAAACACTGGGTCCTGAAGTACCCTACCTAAGTGCAATTGGAGCACTCCTATACCTGGCAAACTGCACACGTCCCGATATAGCGTTCGCAGTTAACCTACTAGCCAGATACAGTTCAGCGCCCTCAAAGCGCCACTGGAACGGAGTGAAGCAACTTCTGCGCTACCTCTAAGGGTCCGTAGACATGGGACTATACTTCAAGAAAGGTATATCCTCCGACTTAGTCGGTTATGCAGATGCAGGATACAGGCCAGACCCACACACCGCAAAGTCCCAGACTGGTTTCGTGTTCGCGTACGGTAGGACGGCCATCTCATGGAGATCCGTGAAGCAGACATCGACAACGACCTCATCCAACCACTCCGAGCTCATAGCGATCCAGAAGCTAGTAGAGAATGCTTTTGACTTCGATCAGTCATCCACCATATCCTCAAGACCACCGGCCTGAAGACGGGAGATCTTGGACCAACCACCATGTATGAAGACAATGCTGCCTGCATCGCTCAACTACGAGGTGGCTACATCAAAGGTGACAGGACGAAGCACATTTCCTCTAAGCTCTTCTGGACGTATGAACAGCAAGTAGACAACCAGATCGACATCCAGCAGATCCAGTCTTGCAACAACCTGGCAGATCTATTTACTAAAGCTTTACCTCGCAGTACCTTTAGAAAACTTGTACTAGGAATTGGGATGAGGCAGTTGAGAGACTTACAAGCCTGAAGCTTGTACTTTTCAGGGGGAGTTAATGTAGTGCTGTACTCTTTTTCCTTGGCTATTGGTTTTTCCCACTGGGTTTTCCATAGCCAAATGTTTTAATGAGGCAGCCACATCAACTCTGGATCCAGGAGTATCCACCCCTGATGTTATCCATCGATCAGGGGAAGTTACAGAGACTTGTACTCTTTTCCCTTAGCCACTGGTTTTTCCCACTGGGTTTCCTTGGCAAAGGTTTTAACGAGGCAAGTACTCTTAAACTTGGGATCCAGAAGTATCCATAGACCCATGATCAGATAAGCTCTGTGAACCCTGAAGTGTTCATCATGGCTTACAACAATGGATGGATAAGGGGAAGTGTTATAAACGGGCTTTGGGTGGCCCAACCCGTTAGTGGGTATTCACCCATTATGTAACCCTATTGCTATAAATACAGTGCTATGGATTCCATAGCCACTACGTTTACAACAATTAGTTAATATATTAATTAATTTAGTTTTTAGTTTTTAGTTTAGATATAATTAGAACAAATTAAATTTGGGTAGACCCCACACCACTTTCCACCTCCAACTTTCTTCAACCAAAAGAACACACTACACGGAGTGGGACCCACCTTAACTTCCAACTCCACAATCCAACCCCACTTTCCAATAAGGGCTTGTTTCTTTGGATGAAAGTGGATTGAGATTTACTGTTGTGAATAGTAAATCCATGGTGGATTCCTGAGGAGAGAGAAATAGAGTTTTGTGTTTCTTTTGGTGGAAAGTAGGTGGGAAAGTTGTTTTAGGATTTGTTTGTGGGGCCCATAGTAAAGTTTTGTGTTTCTTTGGGTTAAAGTGTGTTTGGGATTGTTGGATGAGGATTGTTGGGATTTGGTTATGGTGTTATGAGGTGAGAATAACCCCCTATGGAAATATGAAGTAGAAAAATCATTTAATTAACTAAACTAATAACTATTAGTTAAATAAATATTAACTATTAAGTAAATATCTATTAAATACGCATAATTAAATCACGCGTATCAAAAATAAATATTAAAATACCGAATGTAATAAAAAAAGAATTAATTAATTTCATTTCTGGGCTATTAAATATAAACGAAGGCAATACCCACAAAACAAGCACCCGAACAACTTATCCCTTGCATTTCCAACATTCAAAAATTGTAAAAAGTACAACTGATTTGCTGAGACATCATACTACAGAAATCACAATCCTGTTTAACATACTACATGAACCCAGCATTTACAAAATACATATAGTATCCATAATACAGTCTCAGTGTGCATAACAAACATCCAAAAAATATAAAGTGTTACAATGTACCCAACCTAACATCAACTACTCTTGTGTATAATCAACAATAACACAACTAACATCAAACCTAGGAGCGTAAACATAACCAACTTCACGGTGTCCATTCTCACCGTGATCCGCTCAAATCGCCCCACGAGCGTGGCCAACCGACCATATATCTCTAAAAGCCTCCGATCAGAGAACGATGTGGAAGAGGGACCACTGGTGGGACCTCTTTCAATCTCATCCAGCAAATGCAGTATCACATAGGTGGACCAGTCCGAGTGTGGTAGATCCTTCCATTCGTAGAAGTTGCATCTATTCACGCGGGCTGGACAGCTCCAAAAGCGCCTGTCGGGATTTTTTCAGGTCCATGATGTCCACCTGGAAACCCTCAGGCCACATTAGCAAAACTTGCAGTCATCATCATCAGCAGCCAACTCACCACCTGCAGCAAATCTAGGTCTGGATTGAATAGAAGAGCTAGAACCGGTGCTCATTTGAACTTAGCATGAAATAAAAAATGTTAGAATGAATACGGATTTATAGAGATATAATAATTAGATGACAAATGGTTGAAGAAGCGTACCTACAACCAGTTACAACACCCGCGAAAGATGACATCATTTGGCTTAAATCATAAGTAAACGATACAAGGAAATAACGTAACAAAGAGAACGCAAAAACCCAAACGACACAAAGCTAAAGCATGAATAAAGAAGAGGTGGCATCATCATCGGTATATATATGTTCATCATCATCGGGCTGAAACATATGTGAATGGCTCATAGGGTCAGTTTTTGGGTCATGGCTCATTGTTGATGTTTGTGTTTATGTTATACATAAGCCCTCAGGAAGAAAGTTAATTTTTCAATAAATCATGGTGGACATAAGCAGTTGCTCCATCACATCTCTCCCCCTCATTGGTAATGGAACCATCAAGCCTATAACCACCTATTTTTTCATAACCTCGGGACAAGGGGATCAGCTAATTATCTTCATCATTGGGCTAGGATCAGCCACTGTGCAAAGCCACAACAAAAATTGAAACCGGGTAAAAATCACATATGTATCTCAAGGTGCACAGCTGCACCAATGTGCAATGACCCAAAAAAATTGAAACAAGGTAAAAATCACATATGTATCTCACTGTGCACAGCTGCACCAATGTGCAATGATCCAGAAATTATTGAAACTGGGTAAAATTCACATATGTATCTCACTGTGAACAGCTGCACCAATGTGCAATGACCCAAAAAAATATTGAAACTGGGCAAAAATCACATATGTATCTCAAAGTGCACAGCTGCACCAATGTGCAATGACCCAAAAAAAATTGAAACTGGCCAAAAATCACATTTGTATCTCAAAGTGCACAGCTGCACCAATGTGCAATGACCCAACAAAAATTGAAACTTGGCAAAAATCACATTTGTATCTCAAAGTGCACAGCTGCACCAATGTGCAATGAAACAAAAAAAATTGAAACTGGGCAAAAATCACATATGTATCTAACTGTGCACAGCTGCACCAATGTGCAATGACCCAAAAAAATTGAAACTGGCCAAAAATCACATTTCTATCTCAAAGTGCACAGCTGCACCAATGTGCAATGACCCAACAAAAATTGAAACTTGGCAAAAATCACATGTCTATCTTAAAGTGCACAGCCGCACCAATGTGCAATGACCCAACAAAAATTGAAATTGGGCAAAAATCACATTTGTATCTCAAAGTGCACAGCTGCACCAATGTGCAATGAAACAAAAAAAATTGAAACTGGGCAAAAATCACATATGTATCTCACTGTGCACAGCTGCACCAATGTGCAATGACCCAAAAAAATTGAAACTGGGTAAAAATCACATATGTATCTCAAAGTGCACAGCTGCACCAATGTGCAATGACCCAAAAAAATTGAAACTGGCCAAAATTCACATTTCTATCTCAAAGTGCACAGCTGCACCAATGTGCAATGACCCAAAAAAATTGAAATTGGGCAAAAATCACATTTGTATCTCAAAGTGCACAGCTGCACCAATGTGTAATGACCCAAAAAAATTGAAACTTGGCAAAAATCACATTTCTATATCCACCTGCACAGCTTCACCAATGTGCAATGACCCAAAAAAATTGAAACTTGGCAAAAATCACATTTCTATCTCAAAGTGCACAGCTGCACCAATGTGCAATGACCCAAAAAAATTGAAACTTGGCAAAAATCACATATGTATCTCACTGTGCACAGCTGCACCAATGTGCAATGACCCAAAAATTATTGAAACTGGGTAAAATTCACATTTGTATCTCACTGTGCACAGCTGCACCAATGTGCAATGAACCAAAAAAAATTGAAACATATATAAAAATCACATATGTATCTCACTGTGCACAGCTGCACCAATGTGCAATGACCCAAAAAAATTGAAACTGGGCAAAAATCACATATGTATCTCACTGTGCACAGCTGCACCAATGTGCAATGACCCCAAAAAATTGAAACTGGGCAAAAATCCCATATGTATCTCAAAGTGCACAGCTGCACCAATGTGCAATGACCCAAAAAATTGAAACTGGCCAAAATTCACATTTCTATCTCAAAGTGCACAGCTGCACCAATGTGCAATGACCCAACAAAAATTGATACTGGGCAAAAATCACATATGTATCTCAAAGTGCACAGCAGCACCCATGGGCAATGTTACGAGGTGGAACTCGCGTACAATGAATTTGTATTATGGGGAACCAAGGGCACGATGGTTATGTGGAGAAGAAGGTTTAGGTGGGCTGCTTTACAAGTGATTAGTGGGGTGAAGAAGTCGGATCCGTTGCCGGCGGTGCTCACGGGGTCGAAATTCGTCGGATGCAGCGGAGGAAGGTTGGGCGGCAGGGGGCTGAAGCTGACTTTGGTCAAGGGGCGAGCTCTCCTGCAGCATGAACAACTCGTCAGAAGGGCAGGGTTGGGGTTCAACCCTTAGCCCCTCCGATGCCTAAGTCAGTAATAGGGCTTAAAAAGGGGGCTAGACACGCCGGTCGGACTAACGGTGTGTCCGCCGTGCGTGACGAGCTATAGGTGGAAGAACAAAGATATGGAAGACCTTTGCTCTCGTGTGTGAATAATAGAAAATGAGAGAGAATTCTCCAACCCCCTCTCCGTAAGAGAAGAGGGGGTATTTATACCTGACAGGTGATGACTAGGCGGAGCTGACCTGGCATGCTGACTGGATGTGCTGAGCTGGCTCGGTCGTCAGCGGAAACTCGAGATAAGTACGTCGGGAACTGGGTTGCCTGACCTGCTTTCGTCAGGCAGCGCAATGGCCAGGGGGTGCTTTTGTCGGGGTGTCAGAGCCGAAAGCATTGACTGTCAGATGGCTCAGTAGCCAGGGGGCGCTTTGTCAATCGGTCGGGTGACGTATGTGTCAGTCGTGTCCTTATCCTAGGTTGTTTGTCGTTAGCGACGAACTAAAGGTCGGGCTGTCACTCGCGCCGCGGTTCGTGGGAATCGGGCGGGTCGTTCCGGTCAGGGGTTGTCCGGCCTGGCCGCGCCCCCCGATCGGTCATGGGCCCTGGTCCGTCGGTACGGAAGGATACGTCCATGCCTGTCAATAGGCCCGGCCTAGCTACCCCCACGTCCCCAAGCGCGCTACCCCCAGTGGGTCGAGCGGCTGTGGTTGTTCGCCTCGGCCGGTTCGGGGAACGCTGTCAGGCGCGCCCGTCTCCATATTGCCCCGGATTTTCGGGGCGGCGGCCCTCTTGTGAAAAGGTGAGTTAATGGGGTGTGTTAGCGGATCCGGGCGGGAGTCGGACTCCTACGATCTTTAGGTCGTAACAATTGCCCCGGCATTCGAGTGCGAGGCGGAAGCCCGGTTCGTCTCGGATGGCGTAACGCTATCGCGACACTATCTTTTAACGTGACCCGGGCTTGGATCCAAGCCTAGGGGGGAATGCTGGTCCTGCGGGGTGTGTCCCGCTATAGCAGGGTCGCGAGGTCTCTTCCGGAGTGTGAACCAAGCGGGGCGTTGTCCCATAACGAGGTGCCGTTGTTGGTGGTTATTGGGTCGGATTTAGGGGGAGCTCGACTTTTTGAGAATGTTAGGGCTCTTGTTGAAAGGCGTTCATCGGACGCGCTTGTAGTTTTCATGGAACTTCAGTCGGGCCGTGCCTGGTGGATCTTCCAGCTGATGTGCGCTTGGGCTTAGGGGGAGGAGTCCGAAAGGGGGAATATTATACACCAATCTTTATCGGAAATCTAGGTGATATTTACAACACTAGGAGAAGATGTGGCCCGACCGGTGGTTAGGATGGAGGGTTATCCACATTTGTTGTTCGCTCCGTCGAGAGGAGCAGATCCCCGCATCGGGGAGGTCTTCCCTTATGTCGATCGCCGAGTTCCTACCGCCTCATTGTCCGGGGGCGGGCCGACGCGCCGGGAACCAATATTTTTAATCAGGGGTGCCGTCCCGTGATGGTTCAGCCTTCGGGGGGGCGACCCTCGGTCGTAGGAGGGGACCCTCTTCCTTTCCCTTTCATCGCTTCCTCGCATTCTGCCTCGCTGTCGTCGAGCTGGAGGGTCGCTCGGCCGCGCCGGGGACCCCGTACACCAAGGGGGAACCCCGGGGGGGCTAAGGACGAGGTGGCGGTGGTGGCGCCGCTGGGAGAGCCGCTGGGAGAGCCGTTGGGGGTTTCCCCCCTGACACCTCGTGGGGATCGCCGAGGGTGACGGCGCCGCCTGGAGAGCCGCTGGGGGTTTCCCCCCTGACTCCCCTTGGGGTTTGTCGTCGGCGGGGCGTTAATTGGGGCGTTGCGGCACGCGGCCCGACTTTCGGGACCTGCCTTTTGATCCAATAACAGGCAGGAGGAAAGCTGGCAGGCGGGGCCTTCCACGTGTAAGGGGAATATCCTGTTGGAGGTGGCGGGGCTATGGCGGCCATCGTCGGGGGAAGCGAGGTCCGTCGGTGGCTGTCGGCTTTTTTCGTAGCTTGGTGGGGCGTTTAGGGCCGTTTTATGCCCGGAGTGGGGGGGGGGAATCCCATGCGTCTCTCTTCCTCCTTCCCCCTGACCTCTGGAGGGGGGTATTTATAGCGAGATTCTGTGGAAGGGTTTTTCTTGGGTAATGCGGGGAATTAATGCCGTCAATGGGCTCCGCGGAATCCCGCGCTTTGGGAATCGCTTTTCCCTAGCTGTATTCGGCACTCTGGCCTCTCGGGGGGCGTGTTGCTGCCGATGGCGTGTAGTCCAAGCGTCCTTTCGTTATGTTGAGTCGCTTCGTGGCGCTGCTTTGACGAGACAGGGCTGCTGCCTTATCTGGACTGGGCGCCTATTTCGGGGCCTCTGCCTTGTGACCGGTCCGTTTCGGGTCACGTGTCTTGGCTTCTTGCGGGAGTTACACAATTCCTAATTATGCCCCCAACATTCCCGTGTCCGAGATCGCGAGGTCTGGGGGAAGGGGATGTTGTCGGCTTGTGTTGCCTTTGGGCGGGGCGGGGAGTCGGTGCAGGGGTTCGGGGAGAGACACGCTGTCCTATCGTGATTTGATCTCGGGCCGAACCTGTTACGTAGGGCGGGCCCTAGTGTACCTCTTTCCCTGTGTCGGTGACTTTCAGGGAGCGGGGGGCTGGTTTCGAATCGTAGTATCGCAGGGTTCGAGCTGCGGACGTAGACTTCCTAGAAGTTCTACGATAGATAGGCGGGGTAGCGCGTTGCTCGCCCGGCATGTGGCCGGGGGATAGCTACCTGCTATGGTATTCTCCGAAAAACCTGAGCGTATAAAGAAGAACGTTTTTATTTAAATTTGTAAGAGCTGATCTACAGCTTGTACAGGAGTTCTTAGTTTATCGCCCGTTGTGGGGTCAGATCCGGCTTGGGGGGGCTATAGAGCTATCCTCGCCAGTGGTTCAGTGACCGCCGGATCTAGGGGTCATTGCGGGCCGGGCAGGCCCTTTTTAACTCGAGTCGATCTTGGCGCGGAGGTGATTGGCCGCCTTCTGTGCTGAAGTGTTGCAAGGTCTCTTTGGCCGGGTGGAGGGGGTATGGAAGCTGTTTTGTAGTGGCGTTTGGCCCGGGGGGAATTTTGCTGGTCGGGCCGCCTCCCCTCCATTGCTTTGTCATCTCCCTCCACGCCTTGCGGTACGGGTTTGGGCGCGGGGTAGGTGTTGACAATCAGGCCGCCTCCCCCCATGCCTCGCTGTTTCGGTTTGAGGGTGGGGTTCGGGGCCCGAGTGTGCCAGGGCGGACTGACACGCCAGGACTCGCCGTTTGGGCTCGTCGGGGATGCAGCCTTGCCGAGGTCCCTGTCCGGAGGTTGACAGCGAGGAGGCACTGGCCTGCAACCCCTGGGGGCTCTCGCTTTTCCTGCCGGCGGGGGTCGGATGCCAACCTTTCCCCGACTCGTCCTTGTTTAGGGCAGACGGAGCCGTGAAAGGTGGATTTTCCTTGTGTAAGCGGAATATCCTTTTGGCGATCCGTTCGTAAGGGGAATATCCTTTTGGAGGCAGTGGAGATGCGGGAACCGCCATCCTGGGCGGTGGGAACCACTGATGGCCGGTGACTTCCCTTTTGTTAGGGCGTTGTATCTCGGCCCGTTTCCCAGCGGGTGGGGGGGATAATTGCCGATTTCTCATGTCTTCTGATTCTTGGTTCTCTTTCTTTCGGAAGGGTGAGTGGCGTCTTTATAGGGAGATCTCGCTGACGGTTTCCCTCCTATTTATTGCGCTGAGTTGGCATTATTAAGGGGCTCCTCGAATTCACGCCCGTGGGAAACCGCCTTCGCCAGGTGGCCCTTACGGGTCCTCTTTTGGAGCTCATCATTAATGGTGGTGTGTTTCTCGAGCGTCCTTTCGTTTTGCCGAGTCACATCGAGGCCGCCTACTTGGGAACTGATGTCATTTCGTCCCGGTTTGCGTGCCCCTATTTTCTTATGATTTTTCGAGGGCCATGGGTGCGGGGCCCCCTCCGGTTTGGGTGGCTAGGGTTGGCCCTGCCCCCGAGGTCTTGAGGGGGGGGAGCGGGTGCGTAGCCCGGCCCGTGCCCTTCTCTGGTTTGGGTGGCTAGGGTTGGCCCTGCCCCAGAGGTCTCGAGGGGGGGAGCGGGCGCGTAGCCCGGCCCATGCCCTTCTCTGTTTTGGGTGGCTAGGGTTGACCCTGCCCCAGAGGTCTTGAGGGGGGGAGCGGGCGCGTAGCCCTTCTCTGGCTTGGGTGGCTAGGGTTGGCCCTGCCCCAGAGGTCTTGAGGGGGGGGAGCGGGCGCGTAGCCCGGCCCGTGCCCTTCGCTGGTTTGGGTGGCTAGGGTTGGCCCTGCCCCAGAGGTCTTGAGGGGGGAGCGGGCGCGTAGCTCGGCCCGTGCCCTTCTCTGGTTTGGGTGGCTAGGGTTGGCCCTGCCCCAGAGGTCTTGAGGGGGGGAGCGGGCGCGTAGCCCTTCTCTGGTTTGGGTGGCTAGGGTTGGCCCTGCCCCAGAGGTCTCGAGGGGGGGAGCGGGCGCGTAGCCCGGCCCATGCCCTTCTCTGTTTTGGGTGGCTAGGGTTGACCCTGCCCCAGAGGTCTTGAGGGGGGGAGCGGGCGCGTAGCCCTTCTCTGGCTTGGGTGGCTAGGGTTGGCCCTGCCCCAGAGGTCTTGAGGGGGGGGAGCGGGCGCGTAGCCCGGCCCGTGCCCTTCTTTGGTTTGGGTGGCTAGGGTTGGCCCTGCCCCAGAGGTCTTGAGGGGGGGAGCGGGCGCGTAGCCCGGCCCGTGCCCTTCTCTGGTTTGGGTGGCTAGGGTTGGCCCTGCCCCAGAGGTCTTGAGGGGGGGAGCGGGCGCGTAGCTCGGCCCGTGCCCTTCTCTGGTTTGGGTGGCTAGGGTTGGCCCTGCCCCAGAGGTCTTGAGGGGGGGAGCGGGCGCGTAGCCCTTCTCTGGTTTGGGTGGCTAGGGTTGGCCCTGCCCCAGAGGTCTTGAGGGGGGGAGCGGGCGCGTAGCCCGGCCCGTGCCCTTCTCTGGTTTGGGTGGCTAGGGTTGGCCCTGCCCCTGAGGTCTTGAGGGGGGAGCGGGCGCGTAGCCCGGCCCGTGCCCTTCTCTGGTTTGGGTGGCTAGGGTTGGCCCTGCCCCAGAGGTCTTGAGGGGGGGAGCGGGTGCGTAGCCCGGCCCGTGCCCTTCTCTGGTTTGGGTGGCTAGGGTTGGCCCTGCCCCAGAGGTCTTTGAGAGGGCGGGTATTGGGCCGTCGCCTCCTCGCAGCCTCTATAGTCGGACAGGTATTGGGCCGTCGCCTACCCCGCATATGGCGCTCCGGTTTGGGTGGCCAAGCTCAGTGAACTTGCCCCGGAGGTCTTCTTGGGGGGGGAGCGAGTACGCAGCTCGGCCCGTGCCCCTCTCCGGTTTGGGTGGCGAGGATTGGTCCTGCCCCGGAGTCTTTGAGAGGGCGGGTATTGGGCAGTCGCCTCCCCGCAGCCTCTATAGTCGGACGGGTATTGGGCCGTCGCCTACCCCGCATATGGCGCTCCGGTTTGGGTGGCCAAGCTCAGTGAACTTGCCCCGGAGGTCTTCTTGGGGGGGAGCGAGTACGCAGCTCGGCCCGTGCCCCTCTCCGGTTTGGGTGGCGAGGATTGGTCCTGCCCCGGAGTCTTTGAGAGGGCGGGTATTGGGCTGTCGCCTCCCCGCTGCCTCTATAGTCGGACGGGTATTGGGCCGTCGCCTACCCCACATATGGCGCTCCGGTTTGGGTGGCCAAGCTCAGTGAACTTGCCCCGGAGGTCTTCTTGGGGGGGAGCGAGTACGCAGCTCGGCCCGTGCCCCTCTCCGGTTTGGGTGGCGAGGATTGGTCCTGCCCCGGAGTCTTTGAGAGGGCGGGTATTGGGCAGTCGCCTCCCCGCAGCCTCTATAGTCGGACGGGTATTGGGCCGTCGCCTACCCCGCATATGGCGCTCCGGTTTGGGTGGCCAAGCTCAGTGAACTTGCCCCGGAGGACTTCTTGGGGGGGAGCGAGTACGCAGCTCGGCCCGTGCCCCTCTCCGGTTTGGGTGTCGAGGATTGGCCCTGCCCCGGAGTCTTTGAGAGGGCGGGTATTGGGCCGTCGCCTCCCCGCAGCCTCTATAGTCGGACGGGTATTGGGCCGTCGCCTACCCCGCATATGGCGCTCCGGTTTAGGTGGCCAAGCTCAGTGAACTTGCCCCGGAGGTCTTCTTGGGGGGAGCGAGTACGCAGCTCGGCCCGTGCCCCTCTCCGGTTTGGGTGGCGAGGATTGGTCCTGCCCCGGAGTGTTTGAGAGGGCGGGTATTGGGCCGTCGCCTCCCCGCAGCCTCTATAGTCAGACGGGTATTGGGCCGTCGCCTACCCCGCATATGGCGCTCCGGTTTGGGTGGCCAAGCTCAGTGAACTTGCCCCGGAGGTCTTCTTGGGGGGGAGCGAGTACGCAGCTCGGCCCGTGCCCCTCTCCGGTTTGGGTGGCGAGGATTGGTCCTGCCCTGGAGTCTTTGAGAGGGCGGGTATTGGGCCGTCGCCTCCCCGCAGCCTCTATAGTCGGACGGGTATTGGGCCGTCGCCTACCCCGCATATGGCGCTCCGGTTTGGGTGGCCAAGCTCAGTGAACTTGCCCCGGAGGTCTTCTTGGGGGGGGGAGCGAGTACGCAGCTCGGCCCGTGCCCCTCTCCGGTTTGGGTGGCGAGGATTGGTCCTGCCCCGGAGTCTTTGAGAGGGCGGGTATTGGGCCGTCGCCTCCCCGCAGCCTCTATAGTCGGACGGGTATTGGGCCGTCGCCTACCCCGCATATGGCGCTCCGGTTTGGGTGGCCAAGCTCACTGAACTTGCCCCGGAGGTCTTCTTGGGGGGGAGCGAGTACGCAGCTCGGCCCGTGCCCCTCTCCGGTTTGGGTGGCGAGGATTGGTCCTGCCCCGGAGTCTTTGAGAGGGCGGGTATTGGGCCGTCGCCTCCCCGCAGCCTCTATAGTCGGACGGGTATTGGCCCGTCGCCTACCCCACATATGGCGCTCCGGTTTAGGTGGCCAAGCTCAGTGAACTTGCCCCGGAGGTCTTCTTGGGGGGGAGCGAGTACGCAGCTCGGCCCGTGCCCCTCTCCGGTTTGGGTGGCAAGGATTGGTCCTGCCCCCGGAGTGTTTGAGAGGGCGGGTATTGGGCCGTCGCCTCCCCGCAGCCTCTATAGTCGGACAGGTATTGGGCCGTCGCCTACCCCGCATATGGCGCTCCGGTTTGGGTGGCCAAGCTCAGTGAACTTGCCCCGGAGGTCTTCTTGGGGGGAGCAAGTACGCAGCTCGGCCCGTGCCCCTCTCCGGTTTGGGTGGCGAGGATTGGTCCTGCCCCGGAGTCTTTGAGAGGGCGGGTATTGGGCCGTCGCCTCCCCGCAGCCTCTATAGTCGGACGGGTATTGGGCCGTCGCCTACCCCGCATATGGCGCTCCGGTTTGGGTGGCCAAGCTCAGTGAACTTGCCCCGGAGGTCTTCTTGGGGGGGGAGCGAGTACGCAGCTCGGCCCGTGCCCCTCTCCGGTTTGGGTGGCGAGGATTGGTCCTGCCCCAGAGTCTTTGAGAGGGCGGGTATTGGGCCGTCGCCTCCCCGTAGCCTCTATAGTCGGACGGGTATTGGGCCGTCGCCTACCCCGCATATGGCGCTCCGGTTTGGGTGGCCAAGCTCAGTGAACTTGCCCCGGAGGTCTTCTTGGGGGGAGCGAGTACGCAGCTCGGCCCGTGCCCCTCTCCGGTTTGGGTGGCCAGGATTGGTCCTGCCCCGGAGTCTTTGAGAGGGCGGGTATTGGGCAGTCGCCTCCCCGCAGCCTCTATAGTCGGACGGGTATTGGGCCGTCGCCTACCCCGCATATGGCGCTCCGGTTTGGGTGGCCAAGCTCAGTGAACTTGCCCCGGAGGTCTTCTTGGGGGGGAGCGAGTACGCAGCTCGGCCCGTGCCCCTCTCCGGTTTGGGTGGCGAGGATTGGTCCTGCCCCGGAGTCTTTGAGAGGGCGGGTATTGGGCTGTCGCCTCCCCGTAGCCTCTATAGTCGGACGGGTATTGGGCCGTCGCCTACCCCGCATATGGCGCTCCGGTTTGGGTGGCCAAGCTCAGTGAACTTGCCCCGGAGGTCTTCTTGGGGGGGAGCGAGTACGCAGCTCGGCCCGTGCCCCTCTCCGGTTTGGGTGGCGAGGATTGGTCCTGCCCCAGAGTCTTTGAGAGGGCGGGTATTGGGCCGTCGCCTCCCCGCAGCCTCTATAGTTGGACGGGTATTGGGCCGTCGCCTACCCCGCATATGGCGCTCCGGTTTGGGTGGCCAAGCTCAGTGAACTTGCCCCGGAGGTCTTCTTGGGGGGGAGCGAGTACGCAGCTCGGCCCGTGCCCCTCTCCGGTTTGGGTGGCGAGGATTGGTCTTGCCCCGGAGTCTTTGAGAGGGCGGGTATTGGGCCGTCGCCTCCCCGCAGCTTCTATAGTCGGACGGGTATTGGGCCGTCGCCTACCCCGCATATGGCGCTCTGGTTTGGGTGGCCAAGCTCAGTGAACTTGCCCCGGAGGTCTTCTTGGGGGGGAGCGAGTACGCAGCTCGGCCCGTGCCCCTCTCCGGTTTGGGTGGCGAGGATTGGTCCTGCCCCGGAGTCTTTGAGAGGGCGGGTATTGGGCCGTCGCCTCCCCGCAGCCTCTATAGTCGGACGGGTATTGGGCCGTCGCTTACCCCGCATATGGCGCTCCGGTTTGGGTGGCCAAGCTCAGTGAACTTGCCCCGGAGGTCTTCTTGGGGGGGAGCGAGTACGCAGCTCGGCCCGTGCCCCTCTCCGGTTTGGGTGTCGAGGATTGGTCCTGCCCCTAGGGGTGGCAATTTTCGGCCCGGCACGATAGCCCGGCACGGGCCCGGCACGATAAGACCGTGCTTGGGCCAACAATTTTGGCCCGAAATCCTTATCGGACCGGGCCGGCCCAGACCGGTTCATTTTCGGGCCGGACCCGGGCCAAGCTTTTCAGCCCATGGGCGGCACGGCACGGCACGAAAAGCATTTATTCTCCACACTTCAATTTGACCACACACTAATCTAAAGCGGATTTCAGTAATGTGCATTCATTTATGGTGTTGAGTCCAATGTCATGAATCTTATCAGATCAAGGTCCAAATATCATAAATTTTAACAACTTTCCGCCAGCACTAACTGTCTTCGGATCTTGGGGTTTGATCTTAGTTTCCGAGAAGAGATAAAGAACCACCAAACATGTTACTTCATCTTGCCAAATAAATGAAAACAATGTAGGACACATCACCTTATGCAACCCACTTAATCCTCTTCTTTCGTGCTCCATTTCGATGCATCTTTAAGCATATGAGACAAGTTTGTGTTTAATAATATGATAACATATTGTCACAATACATTATTCATTCAACCCTATCGGACCGGGCCGGGCGGCCCGAATTTTTATTGGACCGTGCCTGGGCCTCTCCGGAATGGCCCGAAGTCTTATCGGGCCGGCCCGGCCCAGTCATTTAAGAAAACCGGGCCGGGCCGGCACGGCCCGATAAGACCGGGCCGGCCCGAATTGCCACCCCTACCTGCCCCGGAGTCTTTGAGAGGTTTGAACTGAAATTTTCATACAGAAGAAGCGAAATTCGAAGATAAGAAAGGGAGCAAGGTATTTCATTCATGACTTACAGTTCCCGGCTATACCACGATCGGCGCTCCACGTCCCTTGGAGTGATTAGCCGGTCCTGTTCCTCTTTACGGCGGCATCGGCTGGAGCTAACTCTGGATGGTAGGGGTCATAACTCCGCCCGGGTGAGTCGATCTTCAGGTTCATCTCCGGTCCCTTGTGCTTGGTCGACCCCACGTAGCAGCTCCTAGACAGCTTCTGGCTTCCCCGTACGATCCCTACCCCCCGGGGGGTTTGGAACTTGACCATCTGGTGGAGAAGGCTGGGGAGCGCTCCGATGGCCGCCATGTAAGGTCGTCCTATGATCCCGTTGTACGCCGACGTAATGTCGACCACCACGAACAGCGTCATTCGAGTGACGACTTGTGGCTCTTCTCCGAGGGTTATTTGCAACGTGATCACTCCCATGATGGGGGTCGAGTGACCGGTGAATCCGACGAGGGGTCCGGTACAGGGTCTCAGGTCCGCCGGCCTTAACCCCATCTTTTCGATGGTGGACATTAACAGGATGTCGCAGGAGCTCCCTGTGTCGATCAGGAGGCGGCTGACGATGGCCGTCCCAATCTGGGCCTCGATGACGATGGCGTCGTCGTGGGGCTGCTCGACCCCCTCCAGATCCTCGTCGCTGAAGGTGATGGGAGGGTAGGCCATCCTTCTCCCTCTCCGGTCCCCTCCCAGACCCGCCGTCATTACTTGCCTCGCATACGCCTTTTTGCTTGACGACGATGCCCCTCCTGAAGATGGCCCGCCGCATATCGTGTTTATGCGCATGACGGGTTTCGGGGGGTGAGGCTCTTCCCGCTCGTCGTTTGCAGGAGGGTCCGCCCTCCGTGCCCTTCGGTGGTTTCCATCTTCTCGATCCGGTCTCTGGCCTCCGACGAAGTCCCCCAGGTGGCCCGCCTGGATCAGCCGCTCAATTTCCCTTTTGAGGGTGAAACAGTCGTCGGTGTCGTGGCCGTGGTCCCGGTGGTATCGGCAGTATTTCTTAAAATCTCTCCGAGCTGGGTCCGACTTCATTTCTCAGGGCGGCTCCGGCAGCAGTCCGGCTCGTGTAGCCGCGGCCATCACCTCGATCAGGGGGGCATTGAGTTGCGTGTAATGCGCCCGTGGGGGGCCTTCTTGTCTCGGGACGACTCGAGGGAGCCCTTGGGCCGGAGCGAACTCGCGCACCGGGCCAGGTCGATCTTGCGGGCGAGGCCCGAGCGGTTTCCGCCTTGGCCGGGCTAGCTGGTCGCGACCACGGTGCCCCTCCTCCTGCCTCGGCCGTGGGTGTGACTGGGGTTCGCCTTCGGAGGGTTTCGCCGGGGGGAATAAGGACTTGGCACCGAGTGTCTCCTCGGCCAACGCGTGCCTCTCCGCCATAGCAACCAGTGCCTCATAGTCGGTTGGCAGATCCCGGAGCAGGGATTTGTGGAGGCTCCGAGTCCGCAACCCCGTTTTGAAGGCCAGCATAAGCACCTCATCGCCGCATGTCACCACCGCCCGTCTTTCCTCCTGAAAGCGACGGAGGTATCTTCCCGTCGTATCTCCCTCCCCTTGGACTATCGTGCTGAGATAGTCTAAGGGCTTCTTTTTCGTTCGCCCGACCCGGAACTCTTGGCAGAACTTGTGGGATAGTTCGCCAAAGCTCCCGACGGACCTCGCGGGCAAGCCAAAGTACCAGTCCAACGCGGTGTCCCTCAGGCTTTGGGAGAAATGTCGGCATAGGAACGCCTCATCCACGTCCTGCGCCTCCATCGCCCCCCGATATTGCTGGACGTGCGTGAGGGGGTCGCCCCTCCCATTGTACGTGGCCAAGTGAGGGGGTTTGAACCTTATGGGCCTTGGGGCAGACGTGATCCACCGTGCAAGTGGCGTGGCCTCCTCCGGGTAGGTTGGGCGATCCGGCGCATCCCCTCTCCGCTATTCGGGGGTCTGGCTTCGGTCGCGCCTCGGCCGCCGACGGTCCTCCGTCCCCGGGGAGTAGCCTGACGGTCTTCTGGCGGGGCTCCTTCCTTGGGCCGAGGATTCGACGGGTTGCGGGCTACGGTTCTCCCCACGCCAGCGCCTCCCGGCCAGCTCTCCTCGGGCCTCCATCCGTTCTTGGTTCTCCCGAAGGAGCCTTTCGCGCTCGGCGGTGAGGAAGCGTAGTTGTCGAAAAACGGCTTCCTCGTGCTGGGAATTGGAGGGGTGGTGCAGGCGAGGCGGGCTGCCTCCTCCTGGTGGGGACCTGGTCAGCAACGGGTCCCGCCCGTCCCCGAGCCGCCGACCCGTCGCCGTCTCGTCCAGGATTTCTCGGTTGCTCCTGTTTTCTCTCCTTAGCCTCTCGCGCTCCGCGACGATGAGGCGGAGTTGGCGGCTAGCGGCCTCTTCGTCCTGGTAGGCCCTTCGGGCGGTCTCTGCCGCTTCGTCCAAACGCCTTTGCGCGGCGGCTGCCTCCCCCAGGCGCCTCCACCGCCGCGCAACTTCCATCTCCTCTTCCAGGAGCCTTTGCTGGGCTGCAACCTCCTCCGCGAGCCCCCTGTTCTCCCCCTCCTCCTCGAACTGAAGGTGGAGGTTCCGCCTCACGTTCTGGGGCTCTGAGGGGCCGGGCGGAGGCTCCGTTCCAGCCGTCTGATAGCCTCCCTTGGCCTGAGCGACAGCCTCGAAGCTTTTCAGGATGGCGTGGGCCGTAGTTTGTTCAGTTTCGGTGCCCATCCCCGGAAGGGGGTCGGACATCGGGGTGATCAGCAGAGAGAGCGGTTCCTGACCCACGGGATCTTTGCCGTGGTCAGGGTTCCGAGGGATCGGTATGGAGTCTAACATGGGTGTGACCCTTCGTTCTCACAGACGGCGCCAATTGTTACGAGGTGGAACTCGCGTACAATGAATTTGTATTATGGGGAACCAAGGGCACGATGGTTATGTGGAGAAGAAGGTTTAGTTGGGCTTCTTTACAAGTGATTAGTGGGGTGAAGAAGTCGGATCCGTTGCCGGCGGTGCTCACGGGGTCGAATTTCGCCGGATGCAGCGGAGGAAGGTTGGGCGGCAGGGGGCTGAAGCTGACTTTGGTCAAGGGGCGAGCTCTCCTGCAGCACGAACAACTCGTCAGAAGGGGAGTGTTGGGGTTCAACCCTTAGCCCCTCCGATGACTAAGTCCGTAATAGGGCTTAAAAAGGGGGCTAGACACGCCGGTCGGACTAACGGTGTGTCTGCCGTGCGTGACGAGCTATAGGTGGAAGAACAAAGATATGGAAGACCTTTGCTCTCGTGTGTGAATAATAGAAAATGAGAGAGAATTCTCCAACCCCCTCTCCGTAAGAGGAGAGGGGGTATTTATCCCTGACGGGTGATGACTAGGCGGAGCTGACCTGGCATGCTGACTGGATGTGCTGAGCTGGCTCGGTCGTCAGCGGGAACTCGAGATAAGGACGTCGGGAACTGGGTTGCCTGACCTGCTTTCGTCAGGCGTCGCGACGGCCAGGGGGTGCTTTTGTCGGGGTGTCAGAGCCGAAAGCATTGACTGTCAGATGGCTCAGCAGCCAGGGGGCGCTTTGTCAGTCGGTCGGGTGACGTATGTGTCAGTCGTGTCCTTATCCTAGGTTGTTTGTCGTTAGCGACGAACTAAAGGTCGGGCTGTCACTCTAGGCGCCGCGGTTCGTGGGAATCGGGCGGGTCGTTCCGATCGGGGGTTTTCCGGCCTGGCCGTGCCCCCCGATCGGTCATGGGCCCTGGTCAGCCGGTACGGAAGGATACGTCAGTGCCTGTCAATAGGCCCGGCCTAGCTACCCCCGCATCCCCAAGCGCGCTACCCCCGATGAGTCGAGCGGCTGTGGTTGTTCGCCTCGGCCGGTTCGGGGAACGCTGTCAGGCGCGCCCGTCTCCATATTGCCCCGGATTTTCGGGGCGGCGGCCCTCTTGTGAAAAGGGGAGTTAATGGGGTGTGTTAGCAGATCCAGGCGGGAGTCGGACTCCTACGATCTTTAGGTCGTAATAGGCAATGACCCAACAAAAATTGAAACTGGTTAAACATCACATATGTTTCTCAAAGTTCACAGCAGCACCCATGTGCAATGACCAAACAAAAAATGAAACTGAGTAAAAATCACATATGTTTCTAAGCCCTCAGGTTAACATGTTTTTAAGCATTCATTATGTATTAGGCGGTTGCTCATTATGAATGAACCTTCACACCTCATACAACTTTTTCTTCTTAACCGAGGGACAAAGTGATCAATATATGTTCTTCATCATAGGGCTAAAACATATGTGATTTTTTTCCCAGTTTCAATTTTTTTGGGTCATTGCACATTGGTGCTGATGTGCACATTGAGATACAAATGTGAGTTATAAGCCCTCAGGAAGAAAGTTAAGTTAGCAATAAATCATGGTGGTCATAAGCAGTTGCTCCATCACATATCACACACGCAGAGATAGTGGAACCATCAAGCCTATATCCACCTATTTTTTCCATATCCAAGGGACAAAGGGATCATGTAACTATCGTCATCATTGGGTTATAGGGAAACATCTACAAGGAGCCATAAACCAAAACTGAAAATAGGAGCCATCCACTTATGTTTCATATTATCACAACCTGCAACAAGGATAAAATATACCAAAATCTGAACCAAGCATCCAAATAATCAAAAGTGAGACATGAACCAAAAAATTGAACCAAAGAGCAATGCAAATATGTTTCATATTATGACACCCAGCATAAAGGAGACATGCCCCAAACCCTGCACCCATTAGCCTTCGCCACATGTATCACAGTAACACACAAAAATCAACTAGGAGACATGCTACAAAAAATGCAGCAATGAGACATGCCAATATGTTTCATACTTACCCATACAAAACATCCCCAACCCCAACGACCACTAATCCCCACACAACCAAAATACCTTATGGCCCACCCATACTCATATCTTTCCACGCCATCACCGCTTCCATAACCAGCGTCCCGCAAGTCCCTTTCCATTTCTGCCACTAAATCTTCAAGGATTAGCTTTCGACTCGGATGTGGCACGGCCAAAAATTGACGCCCCGCCAGCTCATTCATGCTAAGATCTTTAAACAACTTCAACAGGAGGTGGTGAGGGTACTTCGTAAACTCGTACACACTCTATGCAAGAGTTTCAATCCAGTGGGGCTGGGCGTGTGCACTCCGTATAGCCTCAGCGACCTCTTTCACATTGCAGGCAATATCCCGCATTACATCAGGGTCTTCCCTCACAGCGCGTCGCCGCTGTTTCTTCTTCCCCAGCGATGGTGGGGTAGCATTTCTTGTCCCCCCATGTGGACACTCTCCTGTTGACGCCTGTGTGGGTATGTCCCCAGGGACATGGTGGGGTGGAGTACGAATATGTGTAGGATCAGGCGTGACGGGCTCACCTTCCCCTCCAGAAAATGGGCCTCCAAAGCTATCGTACAAGGAACATGACATATACCCCCGTGCAGCTTCATCCCCAATGATGACAACCAGATCTTCATACCATGGTAGTGGATGGTTCACATATGCATGCTTCCGAGGGTTTGCCTGAACGATTAGCAAAGCATATATGAATATTCCATTCATATCTATAATTTATGTACTAGCACCTAGCCTATGTAGAAGATAGAAGTATTTACCACCGCCCACGTGTCATAAGTTTCCGGATCCAGCTCAATCATCTTCTTCTCAACATCCCAGCCCGCCCCGCTCATTCCCATGCACTCCTAGACATCCTTGAGACGTGTCTTCAATGCTTTCATGTGGTTTTTCACATTACCACTTGTGAACGACGTCCCATGAGATTTATTGATTTTCGTTGCCGCGGCATTGAAGGCGGCCCCTTTAAAGGTCTTATCGACCTTAAGGCCCTGCCGTGCAAGTTATGCTAGCAATGGAATAAGAGTGGCATCGTGCTCGGGCTTCCATATTTTGTTATGTTGTGAAGAAGAGGAAGGTTGCTTCAGCTTTTTGCTTGGACTTGATACAGACCCCTCGGCATCCTCACTACGCCGGCTCGACTTCCTCGAGGAGTCACTGTCAGGAGTTCTTTCATTTCCACTAGGTGGCGTTGGCATCGCGAATGCACCATGCGAGGAGGGGGGGTCTGAAATTGGGTATATCCCCCCTTGTAGCATATACATATACCCATGGCCACTATGTGAGGGCATAGACATGTGCATTTGCATTGGAGGAGACATGTGCATTTGCATTGGAGGAGACATGGGCATTTGCATTGGCAAGTTGAAATTTCCATAAGGTTGAAATGGCATTCCATGCCCACCAGATTGGTATCCAAGCATTTGGTAGGGGTTATGTGGAACCCGCATGGGAATTGGACGGTTGAGAAGGGGTTCCACCCTCCTCTCGGCATCTCCACGTTGTGTCCCATATAGATTTTCATATAATTGATTCATTGGATCACTCCCATTCGGGGAGGGCTCGCCCCCATGCCCTGATTTTTTAGATCCTTCCATCCCTACAACATCAATATTATGATAATTAAAACGCATGATTTGACATTAAACATCATTGACATGATAACGAATGGTGAAAAAAAATACAGATTTCAAGTAAATGATTAAAATGATCATCCAAAGCACGAAAATATTGTAATACTGAACACACCAAACGTAATGCAATAAGAAAGGAACATTGTCAAATTGTTCAGACTAGGTACGCAAATAGTACGACCCCCTCATAGGCCATGCTCTACTGTGTTCCCGTTATTATTTATGTTACAGTAGTCCACCCACATATCCCAAGCTATCTGCTCCCTGCGCATTTTCCAACGATCCCGTTGTTTGGTTTGTTCACGAACGGTCCCCTGTTGGGATAGATCAATAACATCGTCATCCCTCTCATCGATACCCTCTACTTCCTCCTCAATCCCTTCACCTTCTTCAGTAAGTTGGGGGTCATGAGGATCTGCAATTTGGATGTAATTATGCAAAACAGTGCACGATAGTACGGTAGCGACCTGGCTCTTGAATGGGTAGTGAGGTTTGGATGTCAATATTTTTAACTTGTTCTTTAGGATACCAAATGTGGACTCGATCTTTGATCTTAATGTAGAATGGCGTAGGTTGAATAGCTCTCGTCGATTTCGAGAAACCCGATCAGTATGGTCCTTCAAATGGTATCTAACTCCCCGGTATGGAGATATGAATCCTGGCATTGTATTATATCCAGCATCGCACAGGTAATATTTACCTACATTCAAACAAAGGCGACCAATTTTCTGTTCAGACGCTTTCTGAGATACGTAATACTAATTTATATGTAAATTTTTACATATTACCTTCATACACGCGCAGCCCCAGTAGGGGGGGGGGGGGGGTAAAGACAATGCATCTTTCCGGACCGTAAAATCATTTGCGGATCCTTCCCACCTGGCCAGTACGTATGTGAATCGTTTGTTTGGAGTAACAGCTGCAAGAACATTTTGCATCACCCCCTTTCGCCCTCTAAAGCGGGGTACGAGCCTTGCTGGTAGCGTGGCATCTATGTGCATCCCATCAATGAGCCCGATGCAGTCCTACAACATATTAAATGAGACCACTGTGCAATTCCAAAAACAATCCATATTATACTGCCACATATACATATAATCACACATACCTTATAATATGGGAACCAATTTGGATTATTGACTATCTCAGGCGGTGTCTCATTGGGAGCTTGCTTCACGTACATATCCCGAAGTGCACACAGTCCCGCCATCACTTTGTTAAAATAACGGCTAACTGTCCCCCCGCCCCTTATGAAATCCACTTGCATTACTCTATTCTTTGACTTGTGCCCTACCATATGCAGGAACATGGCCACCTGCTCCTCCACGGATACATGAATAGTGTCCTTGAGAAGATCACGCTGGCGCATTAATGCTGCAAGATTCATGAAAGCATGTCTGCGCATTCGTAGGTAGTGCAAACAGCTACTTTCAGATCCCCACAAAATTCTCCGCATGTGGGATTTTCTATGCAGATCTCGCATCGCTGAGGGCTCTCTGGGTATAGGGTCGGGCCTAGCGGAATTGTTCATTTGTAAGGCTAGTACGACAAACGTTATTGCAGCTGCGACGGTGGTACATAACTCACATCCGGCATGGTCTCCTTGTGTATCCATGTCACCCTTAATTGAATAACACATATATTTAATGTTATTTATTTCCATAACATACTACATATGAATAACACCTTTCAGATAAAATTGTGCAACTCCAAATCATTGGCCCTCAGATAAAATTTGCAATCATCGTCACACATCTGGTTGCGTTGCAGTTGCTCCTGCCTGTTAACACCATTTGTGCAACAAGGATACATGCCCAAAACAAACCAAAACAGCAACAAGGAGGTAGGTGCCATGCACCAAATATTGATAATATGAGTCAAACAAAACAAAAGGAAAAACCCAAAATGACAGAAGGAGACAAGCAAAAAAATCTGAGACAAAGCCCCATAGAATACCACCAAAAAACACATAATTCATCTATGAACCAATCCCCAAAAAGTCTTAAACATTTATCCATTATCATCCCATTCCATAACATCAACAAGTAGCTATGTGCCATGCACCAAAAATTGTTAAAATTAGCCAAACATAATAACATCAAAAACCCAAAATGACACAAGGAGCCATGCCAAAAAAAAGTGATACATAGCCCCAAAGACTACCACCAAAAAACACATAATTCATCAATTACCCAATCCCCAAAAAGTCTTATACATTTATCCATGATCATCCCATTCCATAACATCAACAAGGAGCTAGGTGCCATGCACCAAAATTTGTTAAAAGTAGCCAAACATAATAACATCAAAAACCCAAAATGACACAATGAGACATGACAAAAAAAAGTGATACAAAGCCCCAAATAATACAACCAAAAAAACACATAATTCATCAATGACCCAATCCCCAAAACTTCTGAAACAATTAACCATGAACATCCCATTCCATACTTGTAACAAGTAGGTAGGCACCATGGCCCACATATTTATTACATTCTCCAAACATAACAACAACAAAAACCCATACTGAAACAATGAGACGTGCCCAAAAAATTTCAGCAAACATTTTGTTATTTTATATTGAAATCGAGGCATTTTTTATATTTCAAAACTAAACCCTTTCACTTCAGAAAAATATCAATCCCTCGGTTGCACAAATATGGTATTAAACGGAACCTTCAAGCACGCCATCCAGCATATATGACTTTATCCCATCCTCTCATTCCAACTTCAAATTTTAATTTTTCATCATTGGGCTTTTTGGAATAATGCACACCTAAGGGCATGTTTCTTTGCGTTGATTATGAGGATTTCGGTAATTCACATATGTTGTAAGTGGGGATCAGTAACTAGCATCATGCTCATATTGCCAGCATCATAAACAACAGAATTTCATCGAAGCAAATGGTTGAGAAATCCCAAAATAACATCACCAATGTGCATCACCCACCAAAGCACAACATCATAAACTCAAATAATCATCGTAGCGATTGGTTGCAATATCACAAAATTTCGCAACCCTAGCATCAAATCACCCAAACCAACAACATAAAATCACATTTTCCTCACGGCAGAGGGTTTCAAAACCTCAGAATTTCGAATCACTATCGACATGCAAACAATCAGAACATCCGAGCATAGCAAAAACCCATTTCATCAAGTGCATCAAGTGAAAATACCAAAATTTAACTTAGGGCTTCAGAAAGTATACCTTCGCGCAAGAAATCAGAAATCACCTCGCCCCTCACCGATCAGCTAGGGTTCTGTACACAGCTTCGTCGTCGTTGACAGTAGCAAAGCTTGGCACACCCTCAGCAAATACGATCAACCCTAGGCACAGAGAAACACTTTTGGAAACCTAGGCAACCAAGATCAGCCGCGTCGCCGCCGGATCTAGGGTTTTCAAGCAGCGGTTGCCTCCCGCGCCATGGGAGAGAGGTGAGAGGAACGCTGCGGGGCCCAACGCGAGGATTCAAGCCTGCAATCCCCACATTTTCCTGGGATTTCGCAGGGTGGAAAGTGCGGCGACACGTCGGAGAGAGAGGGTCGAGGAATCGCGATGGGTTTTCTCCGCAAAGGAACTGACGAAGGGAAAGTGAACGCGAGAAAAGAATGAACAGTTAACGAAGTGACGGGCCGCAGTCGAAAAAACCCGCTTTCTCGGGCCCTTTCCTCGCAAAGAAACATGCCCTAAAAGAACACACTACACAACAATTTCTTTCTCATCAGATTCCACACTTTCTCAACTTCCCCGATTATACTTTCCTAGAAAAGAACAGGCCCTACGTCATCCTTCGTCCACGCGATACCCAGATCTCACGTGGCCATATCATGTCACTCACACGGTACTCCTTCACTGACGCATGGGTCCCACGTCAGTCTCTCCCTGTGCCGTTTTGGAAAGACAATCGTTATCCGTAGCGGATCCGAGAGTTCCTCCCCCGCCGCCAGCCGGTAAATTCCACTCGGCGAAGACGAAACCAAAACTGCGAGGTCCAAAGTCTTTCTCCTCACTCTGTTCCCACGGTAGAACCCCGATATGTCGACCGACGTTAGCCTGTGAACCGGTCACCGGTGGCTCTCCCACCCCCCACAATAAACACCCAAGTTGCCAACTTTCTCTCTCTCTCTCTCACCCCCCGATCAATCCCATTAAAAGATTGCAACGCGATAGAGATAGAAATAGAGTAAATTAAGATATCAATTTTTAAATAAATCCAATCGAGAAGAGGGAAAACGGCGTCGACAGTGAAAGAGAGAGCCAAAGGATTCGGTCTCCGATCTGATGCTTGATGTCGAAGATGAAGCATATACTACGGAAGCTCCACATCGGCGGCAGTGGCGGCGGTCCTGCCGCCGCCGAAAGTATTGATCGCCAGCACGATCGCGTGCTCCCACCGGCTGATACTATGCCGAATCTGTCCCCGATCGTTGCCGCGAATCCGCCGATTAGTTCGTCGCCGGCTTCGAGTTCTCCGCCGTCGTCGGTGTCTTCGAGGGGTGCGGTCTCAGATGCGGGTAGCGGATCGAGGTTGGATCCAGCTGGGGCGGCGGCGGCGGGGCCGTCGGGGGGCGGGATCGATTTTAGTCTATTTGAGGAGGAGTATCAGGTGCAGCTGGCGCTGGCGCTGAGCTCGTCGGATCCTGACGGGGTCGAGGATTTGGACTCCGTACAGATGAAGGCCGCGAAGAGGATGAGCTTGGTGAGCTCGGCGGCTGCTGAGGCCGGAGTCAGGAGTGGGAGCGGCGAGGAGAACATGATGGAGTTTCTCTCGCTTCGGTATTGGGTCAGTTTCTTGATTGTCTGTCTTTGAATTTTAGAGTATGTTGATTAGTGTGCTCTGGATTTGCATTTTTTAATTTTATGTTTCTGATATAGGAAATTAATTAGTCACATATACTCTTGAATTCTTACTAATTGATAGTTACATACTTGTAGAACCATTTGTTATGCTCAAATTAGTAACAGAACCCTATGTAACACGGCTTTTTTGAAATTATGGCTCTAGGGATGAGAATGTGCATTCCCAAAGTTCGATTGGGCGCCCGATTGGGCATGTCCCATTCCTATCATTATAGTTTAGGAAGATTGTGACCAATCTTCAATCTTCCTAGACCATAATGAAGGATGGGAATGTGGCATGCCTAATCGGGTGCCCAATTGAGCGCCCAATCGGGCTTTGGGCATGCCCATTTTAATCCCTAAATACATGCGGAGAGTAGTGGGGATTTATTAACCACGGTGGCTTGTAAACTCTAAACATGTGTTGAACGATTGGTGTTCTTATAATTTGTGATATATTTATGATTTTTGGTAGAAGTATTACTGAGCATGTATACATGTAATTGGTATCGGCTGTATCGTATCTGTGGTTTCGACCGAAACTCTAGGGTTCCTGTCATTTTCAGCCGTTATTGGATGAACCCTAAGGTTTTGGCTTGAAACGGAGGAAGAAGGTGACCTAAAATTGCAGAAAGAGACGAAGAAGAAGTGAAACAGGAAAACAAAACAGGAAAATATTGCAGAAAAAAGAAGAAATAGAAAAAAAGAAAGAAGATGAAGAATTGAACTCACTGCATCGACGAACTCCTCTCCCGTTGCCTCGCTGCCTCGCCACCTCGACGAACTCATCTCCATCCTCACCGCTTCGAAAATCCCCGATAAACCACTCGCCGCTTCGAAAAGCCCCGACGAACCCCTTGCCGATTCGAAAATTCCCGACGAACCCCTCGTTGCTTCGAAATCCCGACAAACTCATGAAGCATTCGAAAAGTCACGACGAGCGGACGAGGGTTTCTTCGCTTCTTAATGAGTACTAGCAGACGTGGGCATCTCTGCTTCTTAATGAGTGCTACTAGTCAAAGTAAACTCTTGCCAAACATATTACATTTATTTACAAATTTATTTTATCTTTTAAACCGTTTAAGAGAATGGAATGGCAAACTTGTAAATAAATGTAACTTGTTATCAAATTTTGTAATTTGATTAGCGCACTAATCTTCTATTCACCTTGCACATTTTATTAATCAAGTTTGTCATTTTCTTTTAGCAACGAAATGGTAAATTTGTAAAAAAAGTGTAATGTGTTAGCAAAATGGGTACCTTGAATAGCAAAATCTGTAAAACTGTTATAAATAAATAATAGAATATACGTAATTTATTTTAGTTAGTATTTTTAATAGAATATACCTAATACTTCTACATAAATGATAGAATATACCTAATACTTCTAAATAAATGATAGTATTATACATTAATATTTTAGTTAATATTTGATATTAATATTTAGTTAGTATTTTTGGTAGTATAAAACTACTAAAATTGTCGATAAGGACGAAACCTAAACTGAAACAAAAACCACAGAAACAGATGAAACATGACCGAAACCTAAAATTTCCAGAAGAATGAAATCGAAACCAAAACCGAGACTTCAAACCTTACTGTCGAGCTTAGAAACCCTATTGCCTAACACATAAATGTTATGGTTTTGATATGCAACATCCATTGTCATAAAAAGCTCAATAGAGCATGATCAAGCCCCCACTCGCTTTTCGCTTTTCAAAATTCTTTACATGTTATATTTTATGAATCATTATGTTATGTTGAATTATTGATATCAATTTTATAAGTTATTATTATCAATAGTTTGCTGTTTATAAGTTGGCAGCTCATTTAGCTAAATGAGTTATCCTTTCACATGTAGTAGGGCAGTCCCCATGTGATTCAGGCACATCATGATGCAAAACCCTACCCCATCTGAGATGGTAGCTTGTTTAGCTAAAGGAGCTGCCACCACACACATATTTTTTCCTTTTATTAATCATCAAATGACACTAATATAATTTTCTCCTCATTTTTTACTTTTTTGATTTGTTTCTCTGTTATATTTTTTGCCTTAATTTTTTCTTTTTTTGTTGGTGCTTTTTTCCATCTTTTTATGCTTAAGCTCTGCTTGAGTGTTGCGGCAAAGTGCCATTATTTGCGTCCGCTTTCTACAACCTTGGCAACATTAGTGGGATACCTTTGCTCTTATTTCGTTTTTGATTCCATGCTTGTAGAACTCTTATGTATTGGATCGTGATCTAAGCCTGGGGTGAATAGGCTTATAGAATATTTTTCAGATGCAAATAAAATATTCCTACTCAGCTAATCAATCACAGAGTAAGTAATGTGCAAGTAAAGATATCACAGAGCAATCACAGAGTGCACGAGAGATTTACCCTGTTTCGGTCGCCCCAACGACCTACTCCAGCCCCAAAGCAAATGTTAGATTTAATAGCATCAAGACACAAACTATAAAGAGCTATGTGCCCTAACACTACGCTCACCAAGAATGTACCACACTCACCAAAGTGTCAAACACTACAAATCTAGTAAAAGCTTTCTCTTGACTAGCCCCAACTAGTCAAGACCCCAAAATCCCAAAAACCCCCAAAACCCCAAAACCCCCAAAACCCCCAAAACCCCCAAAACCCCAAAAATGATAGTCAAATACAATACAAAGATCTACTAGCAATATCACAAATGTAAAACAGAATTGAGTTAAGAGCGCTCAGTTTTGTGATTGTTTCGTAGTCTATGTCATCAGCACGTCGTCAGGTAGCTCTGATACAAATGTTGTCCCGATCTGATGTTTGGATCTCAAGCTGTGACTCCACGAAATTGAAAATGCAGTCTGGTCTGTGTGTATAGCAATTTCAGTGCAAATTGGATTTGAAGTGGGATGTGCGCAAACTCTGGTATTACGGCCTTAAATCAATCCAGGGGAAACCCTAACCCCACGGCAGCACCATGCACGGAAGCAAGTGCTTGATGGTTTGCTTCTTGCGTAATGAAGGAGCCAAGGTATCAATGGGATATTTCCTCGATGGCAGCAAGGAACTGGTCGACTGCAACTTTCCACGCAGCAAGCAAACAGGTCTTAGAGCAAGCTTCACGTCATCAAGTCAACGTCGGCAAGAAGATCATAGAGGCTGCAGGCAAAGTCACAGTATCAATGGAGAGCACGTCAGCCAAGTCGACTCAACTAAAGGATCACCACCAGTAGTAAGGGTGGTCCATGCAAGCACCACAACAATGAACTTGGCAGCAAGATGCAGCTCTGACAACCCTTGGTTTCACGGCAACGGGGGATCCTCACCACGGCAGCGAGAAGCATGTCAGACAAGGAGATGAACGGCAGCAAGGTTGATGAGGGTTGCGGCTTGACCTTTTGCTTGCTTGGAGAATTTCTCAATGAAGGGATTTGAAGCTTGATGATGTTCATCTCCTTGTCTGCCATTCATACATGGTGTGGAAAATTATGGCTTTCAAATCTTGGGGGTTGTTCGACAAAAAACATCTTCTTTTAGGTAACCAGTAAGAAACACACTTTTTACAACCATTTGTTTTAGTTTGATGCCTTTATAACTTGCAAAAGCTAGCAAGATTCTAATGGACTCTAACCTAGCAACTGTAGCAAATGCATCATCCACATCAATTCCTTCAATTTGATTATATCCTTTAGCTACCAATCTTGCCTTATTTCTAATAACATTTCCAGATTCATTAAGTTTATTTTTAAACACACATTTTGTGCCAACAACAGGATAATCAGTGTGTCTAGGTACTAATTTCCAAATATTATTCCTAACAAATTGATTCAATCATCTTGCAGGTGGACAAAACCCAACTTTCCTTTCCTAATGCAGTTTCTACATCTTTAGGCTTTATTTTAGATATAAAATCCACATAAATACAAAGAGCATAAAGATCTCTGAAAGAGGAACGAGTATGTATACCTGTCGTAGGCTCATCGATAATCAGGTCTGGTGGGTGATTTGGATCAAATCTCTGCTCTCCTCTGTTAACTGCTTCCTCTTGAATTTCTTACGTGCTAACATCCTCTTGTCTTCTAGGTTGTTCCTTGTTGTTCCTTGGACCGCTTTCTTGCTCTACACTTTCTCCTCTTTCATTTTCCCTGCAATCCAAAGATACCTTTTCAGATTCATCAAATTTAACGTGAATAGATTCAATAATAGTTAATGTGCGTTTATTATATATCTTGTATGCTCTGCTCCTTATTGAATATACCACGAACACTCATTCAGCTGATTTGAATTCAAATGTGCCAAGCTGATCTCCCGTGTTTAGTATATAGCACTTGCATCCAAATACTTTTAAATAAGAAATGTTTGGAGTGTTGCCATGCCATAGTTCGTAAGAAGTTTTGTTCATTAAAGGTCTAATCATAACTATATTGCACACATAACATGCAGTACTAATGGCCTCATCCCAAAAAGACATAGGCAAGCTATATTCATTTAGCATACTCCTAGCCATCTCTTTTAATGCTTGATTCTTTCTCTCGACCACTCCATTTTGTTGGGGTGTTATAGGAGAAGAGAATTCATGTAAAATTCATTTTTCAAGACAATAATTTTCAAAAATTGCATTTTCAAACTCACCACCATGATCACTTCTAATTTTTATGATGGAAGTATTTTTTCCATTAGAAACTTGTATACAAAAATTCAGGAAATTTTCAAAGGAATCTGATTTTTGGCTAGGAAGTGAACCCACGTGTACCTAGAGTAATCATCAACCAATACCAAACAAAACTTTTTACCCCTAGGCTAGCAATATCTGTGGATCCAAATAGATCCATGTGCACTAACTCCAATATGCGTGTGATGATAACTTTTTAATGCTCGAAAATGTAGATCTAGTTTGCTTATCTTTTGTGCATGCCACACACAACTTACTATTCTTATAGGTCTGATGCGGTAGTCCTCTTATCAAATTTTTGTTTTCAAGCTTCTTTAGCAATCCCATGCTTGCATGTGCTAGTCTCCTATGCCATAACGTGGTCTCTTCTTTCCTGACAAGCAAGTATTTAGAAACAGTTAATTCTTAAATCATAATAGTATAAACATTGTTTTTTCTATTCGCTGTAATTATAACATCACCTGTGGAGCTATTAATAATTCTACAACATTTTGAATCAAATTCCACTTTCATACCTTTGTCACACAGCTGACTAATAAAAATGAGGTTGTGTGTGAGATTTTCCACTCATATGACATATGTAAGCTGAATGGAGTCATTACCTACAACACCCTTACCAATTACCTTGCATCTTCCATTGTCCCCCCTAGAGTAACACTTCCTCCTTCATGCTTTACGAGGCTAAGGAACTTTTCGCTATTTCCAGTCATGTGTCTTGAGCAGCTAGAATCTAAGTACCACTCACACCGTTGTCCCTTAGCCATGCCATGTAACTACACATAAGAAGAGCAAGATACGTGTGACCTAAGAATCCAAATAGGTCCACCTGTGTTAGTCACTGTACCTTTTGGAACCCAAATTTGCTTAAATGTTATATTCTTGTTCATGTACTTGCAATTGTAATATGCATGACTAACACACCCACACGTATAGCATTTTGGAAACACACTTCTTCCAACTCCTGTTTCTTTTTGAATCTTTTTGTTAACTCTTGGCTTTTCATCAATTTTATTTCCATATCCTAGACCACACCTATTGTTGCCATGCATCTGATATCCAAGAATAATGTCTAAAGATTGCTTTCCAAATCCAAATTTTTTAATGGTTAGCTCAAGATCAGATACTTTAGATTTTAAATACATGTTTTCATTAACAAGCATGGTACATTTGCTGATAAAAGCCTTTTTATTTTCTTCCTCATTCTTTTTATAATTTCCCATTTTCTTTTCTAGTTCTATAGCTTTTTCTTTACACATTTTATTTTCACTCATAAGTGTAGGACATATTTTGCATTCAACCTTTTCATGCACACTAGATTTTATTTTTTCAAATTAGCAATGCTAGCTTTATATGCATCGTTTTTAGCTTTTAATTTATCAACTTCTAGTGACATGTTGTAGTTATCTTGATGTAACTCAAAATTACACTCTTTAAAAGATTCTACAACAGATTTTAACTCATCAATTTCATCACTCATATTTTCCCACAAGTTCACAATATCATTCTTAAAGTTGGATTTTACCTTATCGAGGTCTCTTAGCAAGTAAAGAGAGGAGTGCGCAGTCTCCTCCTGAGTCTCATCATTGCTACCTCATCCCACGTTATCGCTATAGATTTTCCTTTTTTCTCTGCGGAGTTATTCTTTCCTTGTGTGCAGTTCTTCATAAAATGTCCATGCTTCCTGCATTGAAAACATTGCATAGTCTTAGTAGTATTTTGTTCAGATAAAGTATTTGCAAGATTGAACATGTTAGAGCGATTTAAACCTTTTTTGCATGTTCGTGCTTCCTCGAGAAGTTTTAATGTACTTCTTGAATTCTTTGCTCATCAGTGCCTGCTCATCATCAAGATCATCATCATCATCATCATCAGCATTGAAAGCTAGTGCCGTGGGTTTCTTCGTCTCAGATTTCTCCATAGCTTCAATGGTCTTTATTTCAAGTTCATGGGACATCAGGTTTCCTATCAGTTCTTTCACGCTTAACTTGGATGGCTATAACTTTGGGACGGAATGAGCTTGGCAGCCCTCTCAAGATCTTCCTTACTTGCTCCAGGCTCGAATATGGTTTTCCAAGAGCATGCGAATTATAGACAATATCTGTGAACCTTGCATACATCTACTTGATTGATTCCGTAGGAAGCATGCGACAGCTTTCATATTCAGTGCTTAGTAAGGCCAGTCTGGACTCCTTTACTTGCGACGTTCCTTTATGTGTCACCTCCATCGTGTGCCAAATCTCCCGCGCAGTTAAACATTGAGAGATACGATTAAATTCAGTTTTGTCCAAAGCACAGATAATTGCATTCATAGCTCTACCATTTAAAAATAAAGTTTCTTATCAGCATCATTCCATTTATCTTCAGGTTTTAAAATGTCAGAATCTTCAAATTTAATCATGGGGGATTTATAGCCTTTTTCAACGATATTCCATATATCATAATCAACAGACACCAAATAGATTTTCTTTCTTGCTTTCCAATAAGCAAAGTTTGTACCATTAAACTTCTGACAGTAGACTGACCTTCAACATAGGTTGAATCAGAAATATTCATGGTTCTATAGCCTAGATCATATGACCTGCTTTGATACCACTTGCTGGATCGTGATCTAAGCCTAGAGAATATTCCTACTTAGCTAATCAATTACGGAGTAAATAATATGTAAGTAAAGATATCACAGAGCAATCACATAGTGCACGAGAGATTTTCACTGGTTCGGTCGTCCTAACGACCCACTTCAGTCCCAAAGCAAATACTAGATTTAATAGCATCAAGATATAAACTATAAAGAGCTATGTGCCCCGACACTATGCTCACCAAGAATGTACCCCACTCACCAAAGTGTCAAACACTACAAATCTAGTAAAAGCTTTCTCTTGACTAGCCCCAACTAGTCAAAACCCCAAAACCCCAAAAACGATAGTCAAATACAATACAAAGATCTACTAGCAATATCACAAATGTAAAAGAGAAATAGAGTTAAAAGCGCTCAGTTTTGTGATTGTTTCGTAGTCTCTGTCAATCAACACGTCGTCAGGTACGCTCTGACGCAAATGTTGTCCCGATCTGATGTTTGGATCTCAAGCTGTGACTCCATGAAATTGAGAACGAAATCGCATAAAAAGGGAGTAAACACCCAAATTGCATAAAAGGGCAGCTTTTCTTTGAAAACGAATTTTTTTGATAAAAAGCTGAAATTTTTGGACTTACCCAAGCTTAAATAGGGGAAGGGAAGAGTCTAGATGGCTTGTAGAAGAGCCGAGGAGGTGCCACGAAGCTTTTATCTTCAGATCTGAAGCAAAACGTGTCAAAACCTTAAGATTTTAGGGTTTGGGTTGCAACACGTGTAGTAGGAAGTGGAGTGAAGAGGAGGAGCTTCGATTTGCTCCCAAGGAGGTGCTGGCATGTAGAGGAGAGGGGAGGAGATTAGATTTTCTTTCTCTTTTCTTTTTTTTGTTTTTTTCCGAGAGAGAGAGACATAGGGGAGAGGTCGGGAGGGGAGAGGGAGAGAAAGAGAGTGGTTAAGTTTGGGGCCTTGTGTGCTGGGCCGGTAAAAAAAGAAAGAGAGGAAAAATAAAAGAAAGGAAAGAAAGATAAGAGAAAAGACCTTGGGTCCTTTTAAAAAAATGGGCTTCACAAAAACAGTGTTGCTACACGTCATTATATGTATTAAGCAAGGTTTTACATATATATCATGATCTATTGGATATGATTATTCATATATGACATCGATGGATATATTAGGGATATGTGTCAATATCGGTATGCGCATGTCTGACCTTACATATACATACATACATATATCTATCTTACAAACAAGGGATGTTCACCTAGGATTGTCCTAGGTGGCACCCTTTGTCCCATTCACAAGCTGACTGGGACAAATGTCCCATCCCACTACCCTAACAATCACCCACCACTCTCTCATATTTACGTGTTTGCCATCCCCATATCATACTTTGCAAAAAACCCAAAAAAACCTATGGGACTTTTCCCATATAACCCCAATGTTTTTGGGTTTACACTTTTACCCCCCGATGATACCGGCACACACCCACACTTCTTGCCCCTTTTCTTTTGCACGCGTGTACCTAATCCTGTTCGTGGGGTTATTTTTGCTCCGTGCAGTGTGCACGGGTTATTTCTAGTATATATATAAATATAAAGAGTAGTTATAACATCTTAGATGTCAATATATTATCAAAATATTATATGTAACGCCCCGCTCCACGGGTGCTGTCACAATTGTGCAAGTGTGTGCAGATCCTGCATGTGCCAGTGAAAATAAGGAGAACAAGCAGAAAGAAATAAGATACGCATTAATAAACTCCACATCATGATACAGAATTGAAATACAGTGTACAAAAGTACGACTTACAAGGCACTCTAAGACTAAACCAAAGTACAAAAGAAGGGAAACCACGAGAACACTCACACACAGACAATGCTCAAGGCCCGACGTCCTGAATCGGAAACTCCGACTCCAATGCCTCCGGATAATCCTATGCATCATATAGAGGACAACAGAAGTTATACTACAGTTCAGAGGAGTAAACAATATTTAGCCAAACACAAGCATGGTAATAATAATGGTGCACAAAAGGAAACATGAGCAACAAGTATAATGACATGGTACAGAAATGAAACGTGTTATGATTGTTTAATGTTCTTAACTTCTGTAAGGTGGTAGCTGCTAATGTGAACCAATTCTAGGTCGTTACTTATGAAGGAGAGTACTGTGTGCAACCCGAAGACCCTCCAAGACTGCAAGGGTGCTACCCCGGGCCGAATCCAAAGAAAAAGAACCGCAACTGTAACACAGTGGCAGGGACTCAGGGCCCATATAATGGACGTCCTCCCAGACATGGGCCAATAGACATGCTCCAGTCGCTCACGCACTCTCTCAATCATAAGTTTCATCAAAACCCGATGAATCAAGCTAAATTAATCAATTATTAGTTTTAGTGTCATGATGCGGTCTCAGTTTAATATTAGTTAAACTACGTAGTCAAGTGGGTCCACTGCCATGCATTTAATAGTAACATGTCATGTTAAGAGCCAATCTCAATCCACCAGTCATTCAGTATAAGTGACACAAGTAATAACCCGGTTACTACACAATTTAATCACAATATTAAACTTTCTAGCACTAGCATGACATATCAATAAAACTAGCATGTGATAAAGTAAAGCAGAGATATTTTCATTTCAAGATATTCCAAATCTGAATTGATATGAAAAACACCTAACTGTTCCATGCAACCAACCAAGAAACAAAGGAAACATGATAATTGCTTAATAAAAAACCCGAAAATCAAACTCGTAATGGCTCTAGAGGTTCTAGGCCATTGGGATCAGATTTGGGGGCTTTTCATCACGTGGTGGGGGGGGGGGACCCGTGCCTACGGCAAAATCCACGAGGTTTCTAGTAAAGAACTAAGGGCTAATGACCAAGACAACATGGAACGGAGCTCATATCCCAAGTAAACCACAACGAAACCCCAAAACATTGATCAAAGGACTCAGCTGAACCCAAATAAGCAACAGAAAAAGCCAGCCGCAGCCATCAGTCCGCAAGGAGCCGAAAGCCGCAATCCAGGGGAGCCACGAAACCCAACTCAAGCAAGGAAGGGACAGACCGCAAGCAAGGGGAGCTGCAGCACCCCAAATCAGCAAGCAAGGGACAATCCGCAAGCCAATATAGCCCCATGCGAGGACATTGGGATCCCACAACAAGTAGGCGAGGGAACCAACCCCACTAGATTACCGTAGGGAACCAACCCTACTCCATTCTCCCAAATCATCCTCTACAGTTTGATAAAAATCCAAATTTTCTCACGAAACCCCCACGAATTCAACTCAGTTTAAGCATGCAATTAAATCGAAAGAAAACTGAATGTAAGGGGAGATAGTCTACCTCAGTTCACCGAAAAACCAAAGAAAACGAAGATTAAAACACACATCAGATCTAATCGAGAAATCAGCGCGAAATCAAACCCTGAAGAGCCGTAGAAAATCAACTGATCAGCGCGAAATCAAACCCTGAAGAGCCGTAGAAAATCAACCGCCAGCTTCGAGGAATATAGAGAGACTTATAGTGCATGTAACAGAGAGAAGGAGGGGGGAAGAGGGGAGTTAAATGGCCACCGAAGCAACCCCAGAGGCATCCGGTCGCAGCAAGGGAAGCATGGCCCTCTGCAGAGTCACAGAGGACGGAGAGGGGGCTTGTTGTCGTCGATGAGGACAGAGGACGGAGAGGGGGTCGAAAGCCCCCTACCAAGGGCCCACGCCTATGGAGAGAGAGAGAGATCCGTTCGAAAAGCCCTATCGGGCTTCGTATAGAGAGAGAGAGAGAGATCCCACGATCACGATTGAGAAGGAAAGGAGATCCAGCAGGGCTCGCGAGCGGGCGGAGGTAAAGTGAAAAGAAAAAGAGAATGGGGAGTTGATAGATGGGCCTAAGAAATGAGCCCGTTACATCATGAATATGGTTAAATAGCATTTAGGTGAATATGCGTAGCAAAAGGATCGGATACGGGACCTATTTAAGGGTCTATCCAAACCTGACATAGATTTCATTCGGGTCAGAAAACTGAAATCCTATTTTGATCCGGATTTTCATTTTTTACCCATTTATCGTCACCCATCGTCGCAAACCACTGTCATCATTCATCGTCACAATTATCGCCATCGTTATCACCCTTCGTTGCTCCCCAATGCCTACTGCTGACCTCTGATCTTCGACATCAGACCTTCGACCTTCGACCTCCCCTCCGTTTATCGTCCCATTATTATCATCGTCATCGTCCCCTCACGTCGCCATCGTCATTGTCGTCGCCCATAGCTGCCCTTCAATGCTTCTGATGAGGTTTCAGTTAATTGATGCAATCATGGTTGTCACCCCCAACGTCATTGCTGATAGGCTCAATTAACACTACCTTTCGTTGTGTCTAACACCCTCACTATTGTCCTCCTTTCACTTTCTCATTGCTTGGATCTGTCTGTTGGGATATTGAGACCCACCCCAGTGGAGTTTTGTTGATGTTCACAGATGATATGGTACTTAATTCAAGTGTGTAGGATGTAAACAATGTGATGCACAATGTGATAAATCCATGAAGAACTTAGATGTGAAGTAGCTCAAAAACGAATACATGGAAGCTATGATCATGGAACCATTTCTAGAGTCAAGACATGGAACCAATGTATAATCAATTGAAGGCCAAAATGAAGACTCGATGGCCCAAGACAAGTTAACAAAGACTCAAGAACTCAAATTGTGTAAAATTGTGCAAGAGTCTTAGTTTGTAAAAGCTAAATCTTGGAGCTGCACACATTAATACTAGAAAAATGATTTTAAATTATTAATATGTTTTAAACTATTATATAATTATTAAAACATATTAATAATTTAAAATCATTTTTCTAGTATTAATGTGTGCAGCTCCAAGATTTAGCTTTTACAAACTAAGACTCTTGCACAATTTTACACAATTTGAGTTCTTGAGTCTTAAAATGACTTCAAAGTATTTTCATAGAGAAAAACTCATGTGTTACAGAATAACTGACCATCCACACCTTGATAACCGACTATCTGTGAGCAGGATTTGAACTAAAACTTTCTGTAATGTAGTAATCGACTATCTCATTGTGATAGCCGACTATCGAAAAGAAAATAGCCGACTATTTGAGTCAAACTGCCACTTTTAAAGGAAAACATGATTTACGCAAACTAGTCGTTTCTAGCCGTTGGAGGAGAGATTTTTGGACTCATTTTGAATTGTTTTCCCCTCTATAAATGTCAGAGAGTGCAGAACTTTTATATATCAATATTTGAGCAATTTCTGATAATTTTCACGCAAATTTTTAGAAGCTCTTGTTCTTAAATCACTCTCTTTTTGGCCATAATTTTAATTCTTTTGTGCTTAATTTTTCTGATCCTTTTGAAATCTTTTGGCCTCTGATTATCTTGATTTTTAAATCTCCACTTTCAAAGTTTTAATCTTCAAGAGATTTGATTCAAGTTATTTTTGATCTCCTATTTTACTTGTTCATATATTATTTTGAGATCAAGTTTTTATGATTGTTTTATATAGCCACATATAAAACATAATGCTCCATTATTTTGGCTATAGGATCAAAAGGGTGAAACGATAATCGACAAAGGTTTGTAAGCCTTACGGAAAGGCGTTGGTAAGTCGTTCGGTAAGGTGTTGTATTCCATTGTGAAAGAGATTTTTTATTGATTTGGAAATCCTAGTTTTTGGTGTAATTAGATGTGTAGTAAACCTTAGCAAGTGAAGCTAGATAAGTGTATTGCAGGTTTTGCAATAGTGGATTAAAGCCCAAGGGAGGTCGGGGACTGGACGTACTCCGGTTGTGGGAAACCAGGATAAATTCTTGGTGTTTGCGCTGTGACTACTTTTATTGTCTTTCTGTTCATTATACTGCTTATGATCTAATTTTCGTTGTGCTTATTATCTTTATTTCATTACACACATTATATTTGTGTTGATTAAGTACCAAGATAGGTAACACTTCTTGGAGACTTATGCAACTTTATTAGAAGGTTTTAATATTCGCGAAAAAGTTTTCTTTTTACACAACACTATTCAAACCCTTCTAGTGTTGCCAGCCATCCACAGGATCCGACACTGTTGACTCGAGTTAGGATGCAGAACTCGTACATAATCCAAATTTTATCTGGGTTAGGAGGGTGAACCCGAATACATCCTCATTTTTTTGACCATATCTAAACCTGAAAATCTAGGTTGGGTTGGGTCGGACATGTACAAATCCATCTATCACCCCTAAAGGTGAACATGTTTTTTACTAAGTGATAAATCATTAAATGAAAAGTACATAAAAATTCACAAATCATTAGAAAACACCATAAAAGTTTGAAGTCTCATTTAACAACTTTCAAAATAATATGGGCCATAACATGTGCATCATAAATCACTACAAAATATTATATGATCTTAAATCTTGTTCAAAAATATGCATAATCTTGTGAGATGTGACATAAGCATAACAAATTATTATAAAAATTATAGGAGCATAAGATATTGCCAATACAATATTTAGACTGAATGTCATGACAAGCACACCAAATCAATAAAAATATCGTAGTTTTAACAACTTTCAATCCAATGTGAGCCTAATAGGCATCGCGAACCGTTAAAATGGGTAGAATTGTAGATCTCATCCAACAATATGTAAAATTACGTGAATGTGGTAAAATTTCATCTCTCCCTATCCCATTTCTTTTTTTCTTCTATTTCTTCGGTTCTCTCATCTATTGATTGGGAGCCAATTCGGTTTCAATTAAGATTTTTTTAATTCTAATTATGATCTTAATTAATTTTTCTTATGGCACATGTTATGCATGCGTTTTATTTATTTTAGGAAATTTTCTTTTATTATTGATTTGCATGTTTGGTGCACACATTTTAGCCTTTAAATAGTACGATAACTCATTTAATCAGTAAATTGAAATTGATTATTTGAGAGGATATTTTGTTTGGTTTGAAAGGAACTCTATTTTTATTCTAATCTCTTTTTTCAAAAGGAGTTACGGGTGGGTGCGAGAGATGCCTGGGTAGATGTTCGAATCTTATCTTATTTTTAGTTTTTTCCGTGATATCTAGAATTTTCCCCAAATTTTAGTTTCCACATCACACAAATTCTAGATCTAAAACCATAGATCTATCTTTGCTTTAGTGTTGCGTAAAATTTGATATCAAAGCAAATTAGATTCATCTTTTCATAATCATATCTTTCATTAGATCTGAAAAATAAAAAATAAAAGAAAAACTTCTAAAATAACTAAAACATGTGCGATGACAAAAATTAATCAAGTTCTTACCAACTAAAATAAAATGAAATACAGAATTGGTTCCATATCATTTTTCCAACAATAAAAGCTGCTATTGCCTGTATGTTATATCTATAACTATCACTAGTGATAACGGCAATAGATATGCTTGTAGTAGTGTAAGCAATAATTGAAAAATGTAATCAAAACAATAGTGGTAAGTAAGCACAGTAAGAAGCAATAATAATGTTAATAAGAAAAGTTAAAAACACGGGCAAAGAGGAAGTAGCAGATATAGTCAAATGTAGGGTAGCAACAATGCAATTCCTATAAAAAGAATCAATATTTAAGATATTAAAATTAGACATGTAACTACATTAGGCAAACATAAAACTTATAGAAAATTTCTTAAGGAATGTGAAACCCCCTTTACAACTCTTTTCAGTATCCTTTACATCAATGACCATTATTGATCTATTATTTAGTCATCATAAAGCTCCTTTTTTCTTGTTTCTAACCTCTCAGTTTTATCGTGTTATGAATCAAGACAGAAAAACTTAAGTAATTTGGAAGAAAATACTTATATAAGCAGCTTTGAGTATAAAATTCATGACCCCACACGTGTTTGTATAAGTAAAAATATTGCAAATAATAAATATGGAGCATATCGGTTGATATGAGCTAAAAAAAACATACGGTCATTTTTTGCCATATCATGTTGGCCATATAGTATCCTTTTAGGATCGAAAAACAATACATATTTAAAACAATGGCACTAAGGTTGGCTTGCGAATGCCACTCTTAGGCTGGGCTGTGTTGTGTGGAATGTATATTAGAAGCGAGAACTTGATGTTATTAGATGACTTGGTCTTTAACTTAAATGAACAGATTTGAATGTTCTGTGGAAAATCTGAGGTATGAACAAGCAGTCATACATGGTATGTTCTGTACTCTTTATTTTTAGATGTGGTTAGGGTGATGCAATAGACAACTTCTACATAACATACCCAATTCTGCTAAAGCACAATTGAGGGTGGCTTAAACTTTCCAAAGCAAAATCAACTTCTACATGCTACTTCAATTATTTTTTAGGCAGTGTCTATATTTGATTTGGGAATTATGTCATTCTAGTATATTCACAAAGTTAGAGGGAAACTTGTCTGCTACATGTGTAAAACTATTATTGTTTTGTGGTTTGGAATATTAGCAACTAAGAAACATGTGCAAACGATGATCAATTGAATGTGTGGTAAAATTGGTGGGAGTGTAGATGTACTCTTTATTTTTAGATGTGGTTAGGGTGATGCAATATACACTTTAAAGTTTAATCATACCCAATTCTGCTAAAGCACAATTGAGGGTGGCTTAAACTTTCCAAAGAAAAATCAACTTCTACATGCGACTTCAATTATTTTTTAGGCAGTGTCTATATTTGATTTGGGAATTATGTCATTCTAGTATATTCACAAAGTTAGAGGGAAACTTGTCTGCTACATGTGTAAGACTATTATTGTTTTGTTGTTTGGAATATTGGCAACTAAGAAACATGTGCAAAAGATGATCAATTGAATGTGTGGTAAAATTGGTGGGAGTGTAGCTTGACAATGAGAAAATATTAAAATAAAGAATAAGAATGAGAGCATTCATGAGAAATTCCATGATTTGAAGACACAGCCACTAGTTTCGCACGCCTACATAAACATTGGATGTTGGATGTCCCACTTATCCAAAATCTAGAAACTATGAATGGTCATATATGTATTTTGATAATATCTATTCATATAACATGTATATTGGACTGTTATTGATATATGAAAGATCATAGTTTTATTAAAACGATGTAGAAAACAATTTGCTTTCGTCAAATAGGGCATAACATGCTTCATTGAATTCATATTTTCATGGTTAATAATAGGTATCGGTAAGTGCCCGACACGGATGGTGTTTTTAAAGTGAATAATAATGCCTGCGTCCATAAGTGTTGGACATAACCGTTGTATCTGGGTGTCTGTGGACCTGGTAATTTTTTTCTTGTGGGGAGTGTCGGATGCAGACCATAGGAGAAATTACTGGGAGCACAATTGGTGTCCAAACGAGGAAAAATTACTAAAGGTGCTTACCATATGCAACAGACACCGTGGTTGTACCGGTTAGGAGGAGCAATGGCGTAGCTGTAATGCTGCTACCAGGATGAGAGTATACCAAGACATTTCACATTGAGTCTGCAGAGAAGATATGAAGGTTACTAATTTAGTTAGAGTTATTGCTGAATATTTCAAACGAAAAGAATTACAATAATATACTTTCTTGCTGTTTTGATTTTTTCAAGACTATACTTTTAGTTTAAAAAACGTTTACTAAGTTTTTATATTATATTATTATGCATAATTTTTTACTATATAATAGATTACTTTCGTGTGTTTCATCTTTTTTACTTGCTAACATTCAACAGTTACGATTCTTAAATACATGAAATACACAATGACATAAATAAAGGAAAAAAAGATGAAAATGAAACATACAACATTTCATGATTTCCACACCCACCCCTCCTCTTTTATATTCCCCCCTTCATTTTTTCTTGTTTTCCGGCCGTTTTTTTCTTTTATTTATTAGTATTACCGCCACTTTATTTTATATTATATATATTTTGGGGTGGGCTTGGGGGTGGGGGTCGTTAAAATTTATGGCAGAGCTGGTGTAACTTTGCCAACTGCTAATAAATCTATGTAATAATGCGATCCATGCATAGTGCCTGAAAGGCTTTAACTTATAACAATTCATCAAACATACATACATGTTTACTTTAGCACCATTCTTAACATTTTATTGGCGTTATTGTTTTTTTTTAAAATTAAAATCAAACGATCCATTGTTATATGATCAGTATTTGGTTGACTTTTATTTTGCACAAAGTCAAATTGTGTTTTCTTTTGTTCTGTCTGTATCATTTTTTTGATCTATGTCAAAGCAAGAATTTTCAGCTGATATGGTTTGTGCTTGTGTTAGGTCTGTGTTAATCAGTGTATGTTCTGCTGCAGAGTTACAATCTTGTAAACTATAATGAGAAGCTGATGGATGGATTTTATGACGTTTATGGTGTTGTATCAAATCCTGCTTCACACGGAAAGATGCCTTCATTGGTAGATCTTCAAGCAATACCAGTTTCAGATAATATTGACTATGAAGTTGTTCTAATAAATCACAATATAGATCATGCACTTCAACAACTTGAAAGCAGAGTGGCAACTATTGCTTCTGAATGCAAAGCAGCGGAACATGGGCCAATTTCTAGTGGTTTGGTTCAGAAGATTGCTGATCTTGTTGTTGACAAGATGGGTGGTCCTGTTGGTGATGCTGAGGACATGCTAAGGTTATGGACATTCAAGAGCTACGAACTGCGGACATCTTTGAACACTATTGTTCTTCCTCTTGGTTTGCTGGAAGTTGGGTTGTCTCGCCACAGGGCCTTGCTCTTCAAGGTTATATGTTCCTTCTTATTTGGTCCAACTATATAAATTAACCTAAAATGAATATGGGCGTCAGCTAGTCAAGGAAGAAAATTGCTCTTTGGCTAGTATCAAAAACACCATCCCCATTATTTTTTAGGTCGGATCCATTCATTTTGATTTTCATGTTCTATAGCCCCAAACCATCAATTTTCAAGTGAACCCAAGTTGTTCATCTAGCTATTGCAAAAAATTCCAATACCGTGAAGTCGTTATTTTTGTGATTAGTAGATGAAGGTTCACTTGAAAATTGATAGTTTGAGCTTTTAGAACATGTAAATCAAAATGAACAGATTCGATTGCCAGGAAAAAAAGGAGAGGGTGTGTTTTTGAAGCTAGCCAAGGAGGAAATCTCTTCTTGGCTATTTGATACACATTTTTCTCTTAACCTAGTTCTCATGTAATTTGATTATCTAGCAATAATATTCGTACATCATTTATATGATTTATATCATCATGGTATTGCATATATCCTGGATGAATTTCTGTGTAATTTAATGCTTCATTTAGCGGGAACTTGCCGTATTAAACATCATTTTCTAGGCACTGAAGCATGTAGACCCCAATTGTTAATTGGTAATCATAAATTGCATAATTTTTTCATGTGAATGCATTGTCAAAAGTTGCTAGATACGTAGCACATACACTGCTGTTTTGAAGTCATGTCACGTTGGACACATGTTGGTCAGTCTTGTCGGACACACGTGTCCTATTAATTCTTTTAGAATCTACAACGTGCTCTGCTTATTGTGTCCTTGGCGACGTGGCCGTGTCCGTGCAACATAGTTGTTTATTCATTCTGGTTTGTATTAATTTCTTTTTCCTTTTGAGCTCGTGCAAGATAGTTTTCTATACTTTTGGATGGAGAAGGCAAAGAAAGTTTACAAGTCTCGAGATAGAACGTTATACTTCTGGTGTTCTACATGTATGTGAACTGTTAAATTTCCATATCGGCACCTGATATTTTTATATTAGTCTAGAAATTAAACACCTTGGTTAATATTCTTAATAGTATTCGAGGCCGATTTATAAACATTAGTGTGCACAACACTTTGTGATCAACATTCCAAAGTAATGAAGTCTGAATTCGTAGTAGGTAGTGGTGGTTTTCTTTTCTAACTAGATGATCGATATATAACAAGCTAAGGACACTAGATGTGTGGCATAGTTGCTATGTTCACTACTTTTGGATAGTTTTGCATATGATGTTGGTGTGACGAAGAAGCAACAAAGGCAAGTGACGTTGATAGGAACGAGGAAAAATCTGAAATTTATTAGTTTAAAACTGAAATTAAAAGATACCGTTGATTACAATTGTAGATGTAATCTCTCTCCCAAGACGCCGATTGAAGAGGACGTCCGCACTCTCCCATAGAACGAAGAACTCTCTCTTCGATTTATCAAAATAATCAAAACTCACATAATTCCCCCCTCTTTAATCTCTCACTTTATTTATAATAAGATTTTCACTAATTAGGTAATTAGTCAAAAGGACTAATTCACCGTCCCTATTTAAAATATTGCCAAATAAAGTACTAATATTATTCTCCCATTAAATGACACGATTCTTGCATTAAATCATTTCCAAATGAGATCATGTCCATGTTCGCCGCATCGTCCGCATTCGTCGCACCTTCCAATCACATCATTTTCCATTAAACTCTTGCCAAATAAGGTGCCTAAAATCACTCTCATTTAATGGCATGATTTTGTCATTAAACCATTACCAATTGAGATCTTGTCCACATTCAATTTACCCCAATCGCATCACTAATCCGCCCCCAAAGAACCACTTTGTCCTCAATGTGGTGCATGAAGTGTGTGAGATACTCATCTCCGACCGATGAAGCTCACCTCCTGGATCAAAAGGCCATCTAAGGTCTCCATCGTTCTCCACGAAGCCCGGAAAGAAGCTACAACAATCACCAATGTTCTTCATGAATTCATCACGGCATGAAACTAGTCGCAAGACCTGAATGAGCCAACCGTCTACCTATGAAGCTTTGTGAGGCTCTTAGGTGGCAGGACAAGGCCCGTGGTGGGACTGCAACGCATGCAGGGGACCCTGTCGGCACTGCAGAGGGACTACAGAGCCCTGGGGGCCTGTGAGGGGGCCGTTACCCCCTTTCGCATCCTTCTGATGGTCGACATGCCTTGGATCTTCGTCGGTGTCGTCGGCTGGGTTCAGATCTGAAGCTGGATCTTCTTTTTGTTGGATATTCTTCTCCAAAGAGATGATTTTACCATTGTCTCTTACCAAAGCTGTCACCTTTTGTTTCGCATCTCTGCCGTTGTCTTCGTCTTTATTCAGATTTGATGTCGTGTCGCCCTTCGGATGTCTCTTCCTCGGAAAAAATCTCATAAAATTTCATCATCTCTATAAGCTTGTTCTTTATAAATAAAAACTGTAATATTCGTTGGATCAAAAGTTAAGATCTCTGAACCTAATGCAATGCAACTTTGATAGCATCCAGTCACCAGATAACAACCCATCAATTTAACTAGACATCGTAAATGTTGAGTTCCACCCTTTGCTGTGGGAATGTTGTTGAAATGAGTTTTTCCGAGAACATACTTATTAGCTGCCTACTGAAATTTTTCATATCGATAAAGCTTGTTTCCTTCTTGTCGCAGCACATCAGCTATTTGTAGCGTTTCATCAAACACCTGGTGATCTTCCATCATGGCCGCAGAATCGTCGCGCTCTGATACCAAATTGATAGGAACGAGGAAAAATCTGAATTTTATTAGTTTAACACTGAAATTAAAAGATACCGTTGATTACAATTGTAGAGGTAATCTCTCTCCCAAGACGCCGATTGAAGAGGACGTCCGCACTCTCCCATAGAACGAAGAACTCTCTCTTCGATTTATCAAAATAATCAAAACTCACATAATTCCCCCCTCTTTAATCTCTCACTTTATTTATAATAAGATTTTCACTAATTAGGTAATTAGTCAAAAGGACTAATTCACCGACCCTATTTAAAATATTGCCAAATAAAGTACTAATATTATTCTCCCATTAAATGACACGATTCTCGCATTAAATCATTCCCAAATGAGATCATGTCCATGTTCGCCGCATCGTCCGCATTCGTCGCACCTTCCAATCGCATCATTTTTCATTAAACTCTTGCCAAATAAGGTGCCTAAAATCACTCTCATTTAATGGCATGATTTTGTCATTAAACCATTACCAATTGAGATCTTGTCCACATTCAATTTACCCCAATCACATCACTAGACCTCCAAAGCCTCAATTTTGTCGTGCGATTTTGTCGTGGCCGCCATGGATCGTCACGTGCTTTGATACCAAAATGTTAGGAACTAACAAAGATGAAATTTTTATTAGAAAACAAATAACGAAGAACTAGATAATTGAGCACAAAAGAGGTCTGCTCTCCTCCCAAGACGCCGAAGAGGACGTCCGCCCTCGTTTAATCTAAGATCTAACCTAAAGACGCTCGAGAGAAATCTCAATAATCAAGCATAGAAATAAGTGACGGCTACCCTCCCCCTTATATAATAAGAATTAGGGCAAAGGGGGCATGCGGCAAGTCGGCCAAAAAAGGGGGCTACAGCCAGCCATAGGCCTGGGCCCATGGTGCGGGGGTTAGACCCGCACGGGTTTATCAATACTCCCCCCTAATGATCCACCTTGTCCTCAAGGTGGTGCCTGCAAGTCCCGGCGGTGCTAATCCGAGTGGGAGTCGTCCTCCTCTCTAATTCCTTCGTCCTCCACGTCATCTTCCTCGTCTTCTTCTGCTATCAACACTTGCAGCTTTCGATCCACACAGCGGTGTCCCGGAGTGAAGCGCTCGTCGCATCTGAAACAGAGCCCTTTTTGCCTCCTCTCCCTCATTTCCGCATCGGTCATCCTTCAGAATTGGCCCCCAGCCGGTGGTGGGTTGTTCTGCTCCCCCGTCTTCTCAAGCCCTGCCTGAACTGCCTCAGTAGTGACCCCTGCTCCGCCTGCTCCAGTCGCGGTGCCCCGCTGTAACCGCCCACTGTAGCTGCCCCCGCCTCTCCTATCCTCAGTTCGGGAGTCCTCCACCATCTGCGCCATCTCGATGACCTCTGAAAGCCCCCGAGGCTTGTAGGGCCTCACCGCAGCTCGAAGACTAGGTCGCAGCCCCTTCAAGAAGGTGCCCTCCAGCGACTCGTCCGACACTCCATGAACTCGCCCTGCCAGTGTCTCAAATCTCTCGATGTACTCCCGCACCGGCCCCTCCTGCCTGAGGGCAAATAGCTGCTCGTGTAGGTTTCCTAAACGGGGGTCTCTAAACTTCTCCAGCATCAAGTTTTTCAGCTCCTCCCAGCTCCGGATCTGCTGTCTCCTCTCCTTCCACTGGAACCACCCCAAAGCTCTCCCCTCCATGCAAATGGCTGCCGCCTCCAGCTTCTGTGCCTCGGTCATGTGGTGTGCCGTGAAATATCTCTCTGCTGTGAACAACCAGATGTGTGGATCCTCTACAGAAAATAGCGGCATCGTCAGCTTTCGCACCCTGCACTCTCCCCCAAAGTGCCCCTGCTCGGGCCTCCCCTCCTCTCTGTGATGCGGACGGTAGTGCTGTCTCCTCTCGTCCAGAGTCTCGTAATGCCTAGGTGGCCCTCTTCCGCGACCCCCATAGTCTCCACAGTAATCTCCCCGCCGGCCCTCAAAATCGTCCCAACCCGCATCATCGCCAAACTCCGCCTCGTAGCCGCCCCTGCCGTCGTAAGAATGATCTATCCCACGTTCGTCTTCGTAGAATGGGTCCTCAGCTGCTGGCCGATGCCCCGAAGGGTCAAAAAAGCCTCCCAAAAATTGTCCGCGACCCCCTTCTACCGCTGTCCGCTGTCCGGGGCTCGAAAAACCCCCCGGGGCCCTGGCCGTGAATCCCCCCTGGCTGCTGCCAGGGGGGTTCCCGCCCCTGGCGGGTTGCCGTCGGGGCCCCCCTGCCGGAGGTCGCCGCAGGCGGGGGAGGCCCCCCCGTCTCCTTCCCGCATCGGCCGAACCCCCTGGATGTTTTGGGGGTTCGGCCGTGGCTCGTTGATGGCGCCGTGCTCCCAATCGCAGCGGCTAGGGCCGCCGTCGCCCCTTTGGCTCTCCACCGCCTTCCGCCGTACCTCCTCGCGGTAGTCGACCTTCCATGGCTCCTCGTCGTCTTCCTCTTCCAATTCCTTCACATAATAGGGTTGATTTTGGGTAAAAATCTCCTCTTTCTCCTTCTCCTTCTTCAAAGGTGCCGCCTTTGGTGTCGGATTATGGTTCCCTTCTCCTTTGTTGTTTGTTGCCAATTGATTTAGGGTTCCTATCAATTGCGCGAATTGTTCGTCGTGCTTCGCTTGATTCGCCGCCAGTTGGTTGATGGAAGCCGTCAACTTTGCCATGGATTCATCGTTTGCCGCCAACGATTTCTTGATCCCGTCGATTTCGCTCGTGAACTTTGCTTCCAATGCCTCAATTTTGTCGTGCGATCTTGTCGTGGCCGCCATGGATCGTCACTTGCTCTGATACCAAATTGTTAGGAACTAACAAAGATGAAATTTTTATTAGAAAATAAATAACGAAGACCTAGATAATTGAGCACAAAAAAGGTGTGCTCTCCTCCCAAGACGTCGAAGAGGACGTCCGCACTCGTTTAATCTAAGATCTAACCTAAAGACGCTCGAGAGAAATCTCAATAATCAAGCATGAAAATACAAGCGACGGCTAGCCCTCCTATTTATAATAAAAACTAGGGTTCCTTGGCAAAGGAGGCGTGTGCGCACAAGGATGGGCCGGCGGCTATGGGGCTTGGGCCCATGGGGCTGGCGGCTGACCCGAAGGGTCTATCAGACGTGTAACCTATTTTACCTAACAACCTGCCAGCAATGTGTGTAAAGAAAATAAATGCCAGGATAAAAATAGACATAAGGTAAGCCTGCTGGATTATTTATTTTGATGATTGAGATGACTAAAGGATGATTATTTGGTGTCAGTTGAAGAAAAAGCATGGATGGTGCTAGGATTGGCACACAGCATTAAAGAAATTCCATCAGCATGAACTGAAGCACTCATTGCATATGACAATGTCTCTTGTACCATCTTATGATGCGTGCTAGGGAAGAGACTAGAAGTGACAGGAAGCCTTAAGGGGAACCCCCTATGTGCTTGATACCATGCTTACTGAAGATCCAAGCCATATGAAGACCTACATTTGTGTACCTATTCAAGGTGGGAACTTGACATCAATGCTTTGTACGGGGTGCCCTTCTGTTTCTTCAGTAATATTGTTGGATAATTATTATGGCGTTGTCCAAGGTGCGGTGCTAGGTTCCAGTGTTCATGGACTAAGTGTTTACATTTGCAGCAAATATGTAATGCAACCTTCTAATTTGCAGAATATCTTTGTCACCATCTGATTCTTGATATGTTAGTGGTTGTTGAGAAGCCTCACGTGGAAATCACATAATTTTCAAATTTTAGTTAGTCAATTACTATGTGCATTAGAAAGTACCAGCACCTTCTGATTTGTCAAAGAGCATGCATGTCAAATGAATCTGCATTTTAAGGGGGTTTTAAATATCATCCATGGACCATAGTTGACTTTTCGTAAACCTGTCTCTTTGTTAAATTTAGCAATGTTAAGCACGAGCTTTATGAGGTCGACATGTCTTACACTTTCAGTATCTCCTCTTAATGTGTTGATTCTGTGATAGTTGTTTTTATTTATTTTTATTTTTTTGGTAGCAGAGATGTACTGCCTGGCGAAAATCTCATTTAGTGTGACTTCATTATCCTGCCACTAGTAAACCATCTTAGGTCAAGTTAGGAAGGGTGCTTATGACTTCTTTTTTTTGAGAGTGGTGCCTATCAGCATCACATGATTGTTGAGTATTGACTCCTCGGATTTGGTTTTGGATGATGAACAAACATAAATATATCGTGAACTAACACTTTGTGAGCGCAGTTATGAAGATCGTCGCCAAACTTCTATGAACATCATATGCGATGTCTCGAGACTTCTCAAAGCGCGTGATCGTATGCCTAAAGCTTCGTTGAAGCTCAAGGACCATTATTGAAGTCATGAAGATTCGATTGAAGCTTTTGAAGACGGTTCATCAAGTTTATTTAATGTCTTCTAGCTTCATTTTCGTAGAATGTTAAGCCTTGAGTAGGTCTTACGTTTTTATCTTCATAACGCTCCTATCTTAGAGCTAGGAGGGCCACGATGAAGGAGTATGTCGAGCCCGCCGAAGAAGATTTCGAGAAGTGGACTACCGCGGAGGTTGCCGCGGAGGTAAGCAATGCCAAGGCAATGAACGCCTTGCAATGTGCCTTGGAGCCCGATGACTTCAATAAGATATGTACATGTAAGAGTGCATATCAAATATGGAACTCCCTCCTCATCTTGCATGAAGGAACGAGTAGGGTAAGAGACTCCAAACTCGTAGTAGTAAATAAAGATTACGAGTTATTTCATATGCTACAGGGTGAGAAGATGAAGGAGTACTATGCTCGCTTCGTCGACTTCACCAACGAGTTGGAGGCTCTCGGTAAGACCTACATCCGAAAGGAGAAAGTCTCGAAGATCATCGATGGACTTCCTTCTTGTTGGGAGAAACGTACCTTCGCCATCGAGGAAGGTAATGACATGAAAACTTATACTGGCGTGCAACTAATGTGTACCTTAATGTCTTATGAGGTACGCAAGGATCGCAAGCTAAAGTTGCAGGACAAGATGAAGTCCTACTTGAAGCAAGACGAGCCAAAGAAAAAGGTGATTGCGTTCAAGGCCGCTCCATCCACATCCACATCTACCGATGATGAAGAATCGGAAGACGAGTTGGACTTGGAGTCCATGGCACTCATGGCAAAGAAGTTCAACCGGTTCTTCCGGAAAGGTAATTTCAAGAACAAAGCTAAATTTAGTTCTTCTAACGCCTCTTCTCCTTTGTGTTTCAAATGCAACAAGTCAGGACACATGAAAGCGGATTGTCCTCAAAATAAGCAAAAGGAGAAGTGGAAGGCGCCCAAGTTCGACAAGTCGAAGAAGTACAAGAAAGGGTACAAAAAGGGACTTGTCGGCACTTTCACCGACTCCGGGGATTCCTCAAGCGGAGAGTCGAACGATGAGCAAGTGGAGCAAGCACACATGTGCTTCATGGCGAGAGAGGAGCATGATCAAGGATCTTCCTCTTCCGATGATAGCGACAATGAAGGCGATGAGGTAACAATGGATGACCTTAGACATGCTAATAAGCAAATATGGTCTAAATACACTAAATTAGTAAATAGGTATACTAAAGTAAAAGATGATTTAGCTAGCATCCAAACCTCGCCTAAACCTATCATCACCAACAACGACACCGTTGAAGAGTTGGAAAATGAGATTGTAAATCTCAAGTCTCAACTTGAACATGTTCACATTGAGGATCCGGAGGAACACAAGATAGCGGATTTGACTTCTCAAAACTCGACTTTGAGTATTGAGAATGAAAATCTCAAATCTCGTGTTTATGTGCTACATCGCAAGTATCCACTTTGGATGCTTCTATGCGTTCTCTCACCGAGAAATATGAGTGCACATTAGGCCGAATTAATAAATTCAATAAGGGTAAGGACCATTTGGATAAAATCCTAAATGACTTACTCCCGGCCAATCACCACATTGGCTTGGGGTACACAATGTGAAATTCATCCAAATCGGCCACTACTTTTGTTAGGCCAACTTCCGATGCCTTAACGAGTGGTAGCAAACACTCTATTGGTAGTTCATCTACCAATGGTGCTTCCACCTCGTACACACCCTCGTTTGGAAAGAAACCCACTTTGGGTGGACCTCCAAAGAAGGGTCATGCTTATATGTACACAAATACCATGCCACGTAGGAACACACATCCTACTCCACATGCTCACACATATGATGATTTCTATGCACCACATCCACGGGCACGTGCACACCATGTGAGACACCCTCACGCACGTGTTCCCCCACATGCATATGTTCATCCACATCATCATATGAACCATTCTCATAATGCACCATTTCATCATGTTCCTTATGCCTATCCACGACATGCATCACGTAGAAATCAACAACGCATGCATGCTCCCAATATGACTAGGGCTCCCAAAATCTTCACTATTTGGAGCCCAAAGGACAACTATGATGAAAAACAAGTTTACATGAATTCGTATTTTATGAATGTCGTGCATAATGATAATTATGTGGGGAAGTCTAAGTCCAATTGGACTTGGCTTCCAAAGGTCTAATCTTTTGGACCCAATGACCTTGGGTACCATGATACGATATTTTCTATCTTTAGGTACTCAAGAAAAAGAAACGGAGCAATAAATTTAAATTTAGCTCCAAGAGGAATTGGATACTCGATAGCGGGTGTTCAAAACACATGACGGGTGACGCTCAATTGCTCTCCGGAGTGGTGCCCATTGCAAATGGGAACCAGATAGTATTTGGAGGCAACGAGAGCGGAACCATCATAGGTGTTGGAAAAGTGGGTAATCATTCTAAACCACTTATAAGTGATGTTTACCTTGTTAAAGGATTAAACCACAATCTCATTTCAATAAGTCAACTTTGTGACAGGTTACAAAGTTAGCTTTGCGAAAGGAATATGCCATATTTTAAGAAAAGATAATAATGAATTATTGTTTTCCGGCACACGCCATAAGGATATATACATCCTAGATCTTCCAAGATCACATGAATAATGTCTCATTGCCAACACAAGTGAACAACACTTATGGCATCGACGTTTTGGTCATGTGAACTTTGGAACACTATTTAAGCTTTCCAAGTTAAATTCTATTAGAGGCTTCCCTAAGCTTGTCTTTCAAAAGAAAAGCTTTTGTGACTCGTGTCAACGAGGTAAGCTTCCAAAATCGTCTTTTAAACTAAGAAAAGCATTTCTTCTAAGCGGCCACTAGTGCTATTACATCTAGATTTATTTGGGCCAACTAGAGTTGCTTCATTAGGAAATGCACGAAATGGACTTGTCATCGTTGATGACTTTTCTAGATTTACTTGGGTATTTTCATTAAGTAACAAAAATGATGCTTTCGAAAACTTCACAATATTTGTCAAGAAAGTACAAAATCTCATTGGAACCACCATTGTCACTATTCGTAGTGATCATGGAGGGGAATTTGAGAATGAGTCTTTTGAGAACTTTTGTGATGAAGTTGGTATTACACACACCTTTTCATTCCCTCGCGCACCTCCTCAAAATGGTGTTGTTGAGAGGAAGAATAGGACGCTAGTGGAGTGTGCTCGCACTATGCTTGATGATAGCCAACTTGGCCATCAATTTTGGGCGGAAGCGGTACATACCGCTTGCTATGTGTTTAATAGAATACTTTTGAGGCCCGGCACTAAACAAACTTGTTATGAATTGTTGTTTGGTAGATTGCCTCAAGTTAAACATTTTCGAGTTTTTGGTTCAAAATGTTTTATTAAAAACACGTATGGTAGTTTGGACAAATTCGATCCAAGATCCGATGATGGGATATTTGTTGGATATTCCTCCCGTAGCAAAGCCTACCGGATATACAACAAACGAACCTCAATGATCGAGGAATCACTTCATGTTTCATTTAATGAAGGATTTGTCCCAACTAGAATTACTAATGATGATGACTCCATGGATGTCTTATGTGATTCAATTGGTAATTCTAACTCTAATGATTCTATTGATACTAACCCTACTAATGAAGTTTTTGAGAATGTTCCTAGTGATCAGGGAATTCCCAAACGGCTTCATACCGTTCGTGACCATCCTCATGAGCAAGTCATTGGCAATATCCTTAATAGTGTCAAGACGAGATCTCAAGTCAACTACTTCGCTCATTGTGCCTTTGCCTCCTCGATTGAGCCAAAGAATATTAATGAAGCGTGCGAAGATGGTGCTTGGATCTTAGCCATGGAGGAGGAACTCATTCAATTTGAGAGGAATGAGGTTTGGGAGCTTGTTCCATTGCCATCGAAGAACCACACCGTCATAGGGACAAAGTGGATCTTCAAGAACAAAACCGACGAAAACCAAATTGTCGTCCGGAACAAAGCTCGGTTAGTAGCTCAAGGCTATCGGCAAGAGGAATGTATTGATTTCGAAGAATCCTTTGCTCCGGTAGCTAGATTAGAATCTATTAGACTATTGTTATCTTTTGCATGCCATAAAGATTTTAAACTTTTTCAAATGGATGTTAAAAGTGCGTTTTTAAACGGAGATGTTGAGGAAGTTTATGTTTCTCAACCTCCGGGTTTTATAAATGAAAAATTTCCAAATCATGTTTTCAAACTTAAGAAAGCACTTTACGGTTTGAGACAAGCTCCTCGAGCTTGGTATGACCGTTTAAAGAATTTTCTTTTGGATTTAGGATTTAAAATGGGAGAAGTTGATTCGACATTATTTGTTAAGTATTCGAATAATGATATAATTTTAGTTCAAATTTATGTTGATGATATCATTTTCGGTGCTACTAACTTCACTCTTTGCGAAGAGTTTTCTAATGTAATGAAGGATCAATTTGAGATGAGCTACATGGGTGCGCTCAAATATTTCTTAGGTCTCCAAATTCGCCAAATGAACGATTCAATCTTCATCCACCAAACCAAGTACACGGTGGAGTTGCCAAAGCGATTTGGAATGGAGAATGCCTCCGGGAAAAAGACTCCAATGAGCATGACTACACATCTTGATAAAGATGCGGGCGGAAAAGATGTAGACATTCGTCTATATCGAGGTATGATAGGTAGTTTACTATATCTTACCGCAAGTAGGCCCGATATTATGTTTGCTCGTTATCAGTCTCAACCTAAGGAATCACACTTAGTAGCGGTAAAACGTATTTTCCGTTATTTAAGTTACACTCTTGATTTTGGATTATTTTATCCAAAATCTAGCACGTATGAGTTAATCTCATATAGTGACGCAGATTTTGCGGGATGCAAATCCGACAGGAAAAGTACTAGTGGCACTTGCCATTTTATAGGAAATTTTCTTGTCTCTTGGTTTTCCAAGAAGCAAAATTCCGTATCACTTTCAACCACCGAGGCGGAATATATTGCCGCCGGTGCCGCGTGTGCTCAGGTTCTTTGGATGAGACACACTCTTAAAGACTTTGGTATAACCTGTGATACTTGTCCTATCATGGTGGACAACCAAAGTGCAATTTGTCTCTCTAAGAATCCGGAACACCATTCCCGTTCTAAACACATAGATGTCCGTCACCATTTCTTAGATGATCATGTTGCTAAAAAGGACATCATATTAGTGTACGTTGAAACCCAGAAGCAAATCGCCGATATTTTCACGAAACTCCTAAAGGAAGACTCCTTTGTGCGGTTGCGTCGAGAATTGGGGATTATGGGTGAATCCGAGATTTAGGATTCATTTTATTCAATAATCTTGCATGCTATCAATTTTCGTTATATTTGCACATGCTTGATGTATTGGAATTTTCTGGATTTTTTCGTTGAATTTTCGGAATTTTCGCTCGATTTGTTCATAAACGTCAAATTTCAGATTTTCGATGTTTAATGGGGTAGTATAATGATTAATGAGAGTTTTACGATGTTTCGTCCAAGTGCGATTAGGAGAGAACTCAAAATTTCAAATTCTAAAATTTTTTGAACTCTGTTAGTCGGTTCATGTTCATTGACCGACCGACTAGATCAGCATCTAGTCGGTCAGTGAATGAACTCAGACCGACTAACTCATGCCCTAAATTTGGCTTTAGTTACTGTTTGCAATTAGTCGGTTCAAGCTCATTGACCGACCGACTAGTTCATCATCTAGTCGGTCAGTGCTTGAACTATGACCGACTAATTGCATCGGGGACTGCTTGGTCTTTTCGACTTTCAATCGTTTTAATAAGCCTCTAACCGACTTCTTCTCATTCTAGTCGGTTCGATATTCTCTCTAAACCCCCAAAAACCCGTCGTTTCCTCTCCCTCCTCCGTCGATTCCGTCGATCTCCGGCCATCTTTCCGATCAGCTCCGGCTGTAGATCCCTCTTCCGACCTAGGTATACCCTCAGCATCTAGGGTTAGGGTTTCTTCTAGTTTCATCGTTTTCAGCGTTTTCTAGTTTTCAGTTCGGATAGAGTTTGTCTAGGGTTTATCTAGGGTTTAGATCTTGATTTCTAGTGTTGATTCGTACGTGTCTTGTCGCGCTTATGGCACGAACACGTATTCCGATCGAACCTACTCGTCCATCACCCATGACCGTCGATTCACCTCCTTCGGACCCCCCCGCAACCTAAACGTCGTTCTAAATCAACCCACCCATCGTCGTCTTCGCCTCCTCTTAAGAAGAAGAGGACGGCGACCGCCAAACCCCGAGCCCGATCTCAGCCTAGGAAACAGACCGTTTCCCCAGCTACATTCCATGCTTCCACTCCTCCCGGTGCTTCGGATTCCGACACCGAGTACATTTCGGAGACCGAGCATACCACTCGGGATCCTACTCCTCCACCCCGTTCTTCCACACGTCAGCCTAAGGGGAATGGTCCGATGCCAGTTGGCGGTGTCGATATCTCTTGATGTCGCGACGACCCGATGTGTCTCGTGGCATATAACCGTATCGAACACTGTCCGCTGCTCTTGGAGCACTTCGTACAGTTTTCTGACTTCCCAGGCCTTGCTGATCTCCTTTCGTCTAGCGGTCTTATTGATTATCTTCGATATGACCCTAAGGCGAATCCACATCTATTCCCTCGCCTTGTCAAGCTATTTTATGCAAACTGAGTTCGCGGTCAGTACGACGAGACCCACTCTATTGAGACTACTGTCTTGGGGACACCGATAGTCCTCACGGCAGAAATCTTAGGGGAGTTGTTAGGTGTCTCCTCGTCTGGCCTTCTTCCTTCAGATATTTCTGTCGACGACATCTCTGAGCTTGATCAGGTGATGCTCGCCGAGATCTTTCATGAGATTCCTCCTGCCATGATTGGCGTTCCCTCGAAGTCCTTCAAGCCGAATGCTTGGATACTTAATCTGATCTTGAAGTCGTGCCTCCTTCCGAAGTACGGCTCATCTTCTTTGCCATCCCCGCCATTCCTCAAGCTTATTTACGCCATCTTCATGGGGAGCGAGATTAACTGGGCTAGGATCATTCTCGATAAGATGGATTCTTTCGAGTGTATCTGAAAGTCCACGAAATCTGCTCACACCCAATATCCATGCCTTCTGACACTTGTCTTTCGTCACTTCCGTGTCCCTTTGCCTCCTGATGATGAGCGTCCCCTCGGTCCCCCTCTGAATGCGACGGCCGTCAAGAAGTCTCTTGCGGCGCTTCGTCATGTTCAGCGGTCGACCCATTCTGCTTCAGCTGCTCCTGCTCCCTCTCCTACTCTTGCTGACCTCGCACGTTCGTTGAAACGTGTGGAGTCACGCTGTGCTCGATCTGAGGAGATTCTTGCTCGTATCGCCTCTCGGTTGGGTATTGATATCCCACCGTCAGTTTCTGACGAGGAGGAGTTGGATGAGGATGAGATCGATGAGCTTGTTCGTGCTGCTGCTGCTCGTGCCCCTGAGGGTACTTCTGGTGCTGTTGCTTCTTCTGCTGGTGACCCCGAGAGCACACCTGGTGCCACCATACCTGCGGTGGATACTTCTTCTGGTGTTCCCGAGGCCACTACTGTTGCTGCTCTAGAGATTTCCACTCCTGCTGACCCTGTGACCACCTCACCTCCTGCAGAGCCTGCTGCTGCTGCAGATCCTCCCGCTGCCTCCTGAGCTTCTTTGGAGGACTCTCCCGATGCACTTTGGATGATAGATCTAGTTGTGAGAGTGTTGGGTAGGATAGATGGTGGCTGTGGAGTTTTGATATTTTTGTGATGTATTTTGATGTATCTCTGATGGTGTTTTGATATTTTTGTGATGTATGTTGATGTATCTCTGATGATGTTTTGATCTTTTTGATATGTATGTGATACTCCTATATATGCTGTGAGATATGATGTTGTATTTTGTGCTTCGATTTGAGGATCGTTTATGTATGTCGGCGATGTATGATTTTGATGTACTCAGGTTTCATATATATATATATATATATATATATATATATACATCGATGTTGACATTTACTCTCTTGTGCACATTATATTCTTTTTATGTCTCTGATGTTTGATATCGTTGCTCGACGATAATAACTTGGTTAAATAGAAATTATTTCTATGAAAACATAGAATTGTTTTCCATGCACTAGATTAACCAAGAATGTTGATATTGGAGAGTATATTCCATAACTCAATTCGTAAAATTAATTTGAGTTTTGATGATTTTATTTATGGATTTTCGACTTTGGTCTCATTGACATGCTTTGATTTTATTCGTATTTTCCTTTGGTGTCATTTGGACCGTGGTCATATTTTACGACTCCCGTGCTTTTATTGGAAGCCATTGTCGTTGTCGTTGATCTCCTCCCGCTCTTTTTGCTAATGCCAAAGGGGGAGAGATATAATAATGACGATGAGCTAAATGATAATTTAAAGCATTTTTCCAAGAATCTAATTTGATATGTTAGATTCAGGGGAAGTTAAGATATAAAAATGGATTTCAAATCCGATATTTCAATAATCGATTCACATTTTATACTTTACTCGTCTGCTTGATGGTTATGAATATTATTTAATTTGGAACTAACGTGTCATCAATGCAGGGGGAGTAAGTAAATTTCATTTGAATCATTATTTTTTATTATTATTTATGTTGGTTTGTCATCACCAAAAAGGGGGAGAATGTTGAGTATTGACTCCCCGGATTTGGTTTTGGATGATGAACAAATATAAATATATCGTGAACTAATACTTTGTGAGCGCAGTTATGGAGATCGTCGCCAAACTTCTATGAACATCATATGCGACGTCTCGAGACTTCTCAAAGCGCGTGATCGTATGCCTAAAGCTTCGTTGAAGCTCAAGTACCATTATTGAAGTCATGAAGATTCGATTGAAGCTTTTGAAGACGGTTTGTCAAGTTTATTTAATGTCTTCTAGCTTCATTTTCGTAGAATGTTAAGCCTTGAGTAGGTCTTACGTTTTTATCTTCATAACGCTCCTATCTTAGAGCTAGGATCTTAGTAGAAGTCCATACAAACTTTCCCGAAGCTTCGCGCTTCGATTCGCGACTTCTTGTGCATGTTAGTTGGTTCAAGAAGAAGAACCAACCGACAAGATGGGGATCTAGTCGGTCGGAAAATCTTCTTGAACCGACTAGTTTGCATCACTCAATTCCAAGCTCTTTACTGTTTACAGTTAGTCGGTCAACGTTGAATCACCGACCGACTAGTTGGTAAACTAGTCGGTCAGTGATCCTTCTTAGACCGACTAGTTGAGCTTCTACTGTACATGCCAAGTTACTGTTTATCGTTAGTCGGTCAAAGAACGTTTGTCGACCGACTAGTTGATGAACTAGTCGGTCAACATTTGTTCTTGGACCGACTAATTCAATTTGTACTCAGACTATTTGTTTTATCTCTTAGTCGGTCTAAGTTCACTCACCGACCGACTAGTTGTGAAACTAGTCGGTTGGAAAGTCTTCTTGGACCGACTAGTTCTTTAAGTCTGAACTTCGACCTTTTGGCTATTCAACCATTAGTCGGTCTACGTTGTATCACCGAACGACTAGTTGATGAAATAGTCGGTCAGTGATCCTTCTTTGACCGACTAGTCTGGTTCAGAATAGAGCCGTTGGAGCTTTAATTGAAACGTTTTTCTCTCTCTCTTTCATCTATCCTATATATACTTGGAGTGCTGCATTCATTGCACTCAAGGCTGATATTAAGTGAACTTTAGATATCAAAAGAGAAGCACAAAATCTCATTCAAAGCTCATTCATTTCCATTCAAGAATCTCTCCCTCACTCTTATTTCAAAAGAGAGATTCATTGATTGTGAGCCTTCCAAGCCAAGTGCTTGATTCTAGGTCACCAACATCCACCTAGGACTCCATTGCTGGTCATCTACTTGGAGTTAGGGTTTGGTGCCACTTCATCTTCCCCAAAATCCGTTTTGCCCAAAATCGTAAGTTTACTCAAGGCATAGGATTTTGTCGGTAAGAATTTCTATTTCAATTTACTTTGTTATTGCAAGTGATTCACTCTCGGTTGTGAGAGTTTGTTTGTGATCCCGGGTTGTGGGAGTCACAATTTCATTTGTGTATGATTTGACTTGGTAGAGGTTTTCTACAAGTATTTCATAGTGCAAATCTTGAGTTAGGGTTTTTAACTCAAGTATCCGGAGGGGATCCAGGTGTTTGGGACGTAGGATCACCGGGAACAAGTCGAGGAGACTTGGGTGGATCCGAACCCGTTAAATTGCTTGTTTGCGATTGTTTTCTTTGTTGTCATTATTTACATTTCCGCATTTCCGCATTATTGGTAGAGTTTGCAAGATAATTAGGAATTATCCTCTTAATTATTTTAAAGTACTATTCACCCCCCCTCTAGTACTTGTGCAGTAGCTTAGCAGGGCATTACAATGATCCCAGTTGAGCTTCTTATATCTTTTTTGCTTGGGTGTATTACCTTACTTGAAAGCAATTGTGTGAGAACATCCATAATCTTCACCCCAACATGATTCACTAGCTTAAAATGAATTGCTTTAACTGGTGCACATTTCAATCCGGTTCTAATCTAAGCTAGGGACACAAAAAGTGACCCTAAGTATTTCCTGGCCTCTGGCATTATGTGCACCACTGCTGCATTTTCAAAGACTAGCTAGCCTGAATTAATGTATTTGAATTTTTGTGCTTTACTGTTACATTCAAAGTTTATTATATTAGTGCACTGCAAGAAACCTGTACCATCATAACAAAAATTAACCAACAATTTTTTATCCCCATGTATACCGTGCTAGCTTTAGGATCCATATATGCACTGCTGAAGTTGAAAGTTATCCTGAACTGTGCATAAATGTCAACAGTTAGCGTGTGATAATGGATATGGTTGCTTTGCCTTTTATTTTTGATGCTGTTCTAGATGCAGTTTCCACAGCCATATAGCTAGAAGGTACTGAAATTATCTTTTAATTCTCTAGGGTGTTACCTTTGCAAGATTTGCCACATAGATTAGTAAGTATATTCATGAACTTCAGAATTACCTCATTTTTATTACACTTGTGTTGACTGATTGGTTATGATGGTCATTCTTGTGCCAGGTACTAGCTGATCGTGTAAACCTCCCTTGTAAGCTAGTGAAGGGAAGCAATTACACTGGCACTGATGAAGGAGCTGTAAACTTGATTAAAGTTGGTTATGACAGGTTATTCCAACACCCTCCTGCTGTTACAGTAATGCTTGTTACCTTTGTCCAATAGTGCCAATGCCATGATGCCCACCAATACTCTTTGCTGCAGTGCGTTGTAATTTTTTGGACTGAACCGTCAGTATGTATTTCACTGAATATATCTTGATGAAGATTTTTTATTTTTTTTATTTTTATGGATGATATTTCTCTTGAAGTGGCCTATAATTGGTCATGAATTTATCCGCCTAAGTGCTCATAAGATGAGAGAGTTTTCCCTCCATCTATAGGCAGCAGAAATTTTTTTATTAACTTGTTCGACATTTTTAGTCTTGATCAAAAACTTGTACATCCAATTAGTTAAAGGAGCAATAATTTCTTGATGTAGGTATGGTATTTGATTTTTCAATCCAACTTCCAAGAATGATTGCAGAAGTTAAAATTATGGGGAAAAAATCAGATCTATAGTTGACTGCTATTTAGTGGACATTCTTATCTAATTCTAATAATATGAAGGTTGTTAAGTTTTGTAATAAATTTGACAATTTAATAATCCAATTAGAAAGCAAGTCATGGGTTTGAGACCATTATAACAAAAGTGCTCCCAACATACCACTTTATTAATTCTTTTCAAATTTTATTAGTTATGGATGTAAAAGGGAATTCTTTCGTATACAACCATCATACAAGCATATGGTTTTTTTTTTCAAAATACATTTTTATTTTGCTTTTTGTAAAGAAATTAATTGGTGTGGGGTCCCTAACTATTGGTTTCCTTCAATTCTCGTCTACTTCTGACTAACACTGGAGAATTTTTTTACTGTTGTTAAAAGAGGATTGCTACATGCTAACGTTTTTTAAAACATTGCTGCTTTGGTTAACTGTCTCTTTATGCCATTGATTATTAATGCCTCAAACTGCTGAGCAGTTTTTTTGAGTGGGCTATATATAACCATAACCAAGTAGAAAGCCTTTTCAGAAATTGAATTTGCGCCCAGGCCTTCTGATTGATTTGAAAACTGGAACACTCCCTAGCCATGTAACAAAAGGAAACTTTTATTGCTAGTTTCAAAAGAATTTCCATTTTATCAATGTCTGCGAACTCATGATATACAATTCATTTGAGCCTTGGATGGTCCATGATAACTGAAGCATTTCAGGCTTGCCTAGATATATGAAAAATACACTACTTTCTACACTTCACCCTAAGTTATCAAAATCGCAAAAGCTAATAAACTTGAATGCACTTAAACTTCATAATTATTAACTTTTCCCACTTGCTAGCTGACTAATTGAGATTTATGGCAAGCCCCTTCTTCCGAGTTTTATCTACCATGAACTTTCAATGCCCATGTAATTTAAAATCAATTGATACTTAATCAACCTTGCGAGGTTAAGTAAAAGGAGCTCGTAATATAGCTGAAAAGAATTTCCATATCACAGCATCTGTAAACTACTAATATACAATTCAATAGCTTTTGATAATCCAAGATAGCAAGACTGATGTGTAAGTTATTGAGGAATATCCATATTACAAGATCTTCTACTCGTCACCCTAAATTATCTAAATTGCATAAACTAGCTTCCTCGGCAATTAATTTTGTAGTATATCCTCAGACAATTACATCAGTTATGTTCTTTTTGTTTGCTTTTGTAAATATATTTATTTGCCTTTTCGGCTTGTATCATGTCTCAAAACAACCACAGATGTATGTAAAAGATCATGTCATCTTCCCACTTCTTTTTTTACTTTTCATGATATATTAGAATTCTGGAAATATATCACATGTTTCTTAAACTGTAGAAACACTGGCCTTTTGCCTACTTGTCATTTGACTAGTTAGGTTTAAGAGCAAGACGTTCTCTTGTTTCTAGTTTCATCTAGTATTAACTATCCACGTACTTGGAATTTTGTCAATGTCTTTTCGTGATGCGAAGGCGCAGGAAATATTTTGTATATTGCATACGTTTTGAATTCATATCCTATAAGGATGTCTCTAAGCAACTTGTAGGGTGTGTTTGGCATTGCTTCTGCTTTTACATATGTACTTTAACAAAAGGACTTGTCTTAAAGTACTTTTCTAAAAACAACTTTTGTATATTCAGGTGTTTGTAAATTTAAAGTTTATGTGCTTATAACGATGTCAATATTTGAAGTAAATTTGTTTGAAGGTTAGATAATGGTGGATGGGTCCGAAATTTTTTAGAAAAAGTTAGCAATAAAAAAAATAGAGAAAATAATTTAAGTACCAATTAAACTGTATTGGAGATCATGGGAAAAAGGATGAAAAAGCGTAAACCATGTTGGATATCATGGGAAAAGGAGAAAAAAGAGGGAAGCTCATGAATGGGGCATCTGGCGTTTGCAGTTGAGAAGCCAAAAAGTCTGGCTTCTTCAAACCACAGCTATTTAAATTTTGCTTTTGAAATAAATGCTTTTTCATAGTCATGAACATCGAATTTTGTGAAAAAAGGTAATAAATTTCTTTAAAAGCAACGACAGCACTTATTATATGCAACACAAAACTCATACACAATTAAGATAGCATCCACTTTTACATGGAACACGCTGCTGATTAGATCTATCATTGGGTTTTATTTTATATAGATTTAAAATAGAATCTTGATGGAGAATCTTCTGCCTGAATTGTGTGCCTGAGACAACATGACTGAATTGCATAAGTGGCTGTCCTTCATAGCTGACCAAAACCCAGTATTTACGGATGACTTGTCATATATTGCCTGGAATGTTATGGGAACCCGGCTGGTCATTGACCTTTTGTTATGTATGAAAATATAAATCACAAAGCATGAAGGGGACATGGGATCTAACCTCATGTGTCACCCAACAAAACTATTCAATAACACATTTTCTGTAAAACAGTTAAAACCAACAGACTACCTTTTTTGACTCTGATTATAGAAATACCAGAGAGGTCATCTGTATGGAAGACGGGTGTTACTTTAAAAAGCTAGAGAAAACTTAAACATTTGCACATTGATTGCTCTTCAAAATAAAAACGGTGAATTTTTAATTATTAAAAGTCAATATGATACACTACAGTGAAATGATCATGTGATGAAGATATTCTCTGTACCTTTTCTCTTCGTTTACATAGTATTAATTATGCCTTATCTCAGTTTGGTTTCCTTATTTTATAGTTTATTTTTCCCCAAAAGTTTCAACAGAATCCTTGGCTTTGTGCTCCCCACAGTCTAATCTAAGATGGACCTTATGACCATATATACTATGATTCAGAGATTGATAATTTGGTTTGTAGTGATGTGAAATTACCATCTGAATCATTAATCAAATTTTTTATAGCGGCATGTAGTTTGTGGTATCCTCTTCTAGTTGAGGAGTTGCCATCTAGGCCCCATTTGGAGGTTACACCCTTCCTGGAGATGAACCACTGTTTAGTGGTGGCTCTAACATGTTGCATCAACTCGCAGCTCTGGGGAGTTAATGAAGGTGTAGTTTACTACCTTAGGCGGTCGACGCTTTTTCCCCTTAAACCAAGCCATTGTCAAGTAGCGTGCACATACGCTCTTCCACATGTGCCTAGGTGGCGGTTAATGTAGCTAGTGACATTATTTAACACTTCTAATCTCCAATCAATTCCCTCCCTCACTATTTCACCCTCTTCTTGAGAGGCCTTTACGTCGTTTCATGTTTAGCTGTTGGCAGTTACCCTCAGGGACCAGGGTAATTGTGGTGCTATGAGTGAGTATCACCTATTAAGATATCAAGTTATGCTGCAAAGATCTAAATCTTAGGCTGCTGTAGCCTCTAGTATGCTTTAGTTTATAGGTAAGGGGCAAGGGTTGTATTTTCTGTCGAGTTTTTTCTTTCCCCGGTCCTTTTCACTTGCATTTGATTCGGTCTAACATATTTGCTTGGACAAACAATGACAATGTACAGTAGTGCTAATCCACGTGTACATTTATGGCAGTGAATACATTGTTGATCTTATGGGAGCTCCAGGCACGTTAATTCCTGCTGAGGTTCCCAGCACTCATCTTCAAAATTCTGGACCTAGCCCACGTAATAATGCTGATACTATTGACCAGTCAGTCAAAGATCTATGCTTGGCCCTTGACAATGTTAACTCACAATTTGAGAAAAAAAGCCAGATGTCAGAAGGAAGTTCATCGGGTAATAATTCTGTTTCAGGAATTGCCTGCTTGCAATCGGAAGAGAAATCCAGGGCAGGCCCTTCAACTGTAGGTGATAATATGAGAAACAGTGGAAAAGATCATACTGAAAACTCTGGAAATAAAATGTTTCTTCATCCACCGGATAGACCTAAAGCTGACACATCTGGTTCAGCAGATGTCATATCACCTGCTCAACAGATGAAAGTTCATGATGTTTCGAAGTATGTAGTTACTGCAGCAAAAAACCCAGAATTTGCACAGAAACTGCATGCTGTTCTGTTGGAGAGTGGAGCATCACCACCCCTAGATTTGTTTTCAGATCTAAATTTAACACAGGATTCAGTAGAGCAACAAGATGCAGGTGTTATCTGCATGGAGGGAAGAGCAGGGCAAAGAGATGACCAGTTGCCTAGCAAAAAGGCAGAATCTTCGAACTCTGCCGATGATAAAAGGAAGCAGCACTGTTTTGGTGAGCTTATATCTGATAAACAAGGAGGAAATTATGATATGCTGTTTAATCTAGTAGATTCTTCTTAGCCTTCAGCTTTTGTAACAGAAAACAGATCAGAGTTGGTACACAAAGCTGGAGTCCCTGAAATTTCCCCGATTGATTCTTCTGGTGAGGGCACATATTTTATTCAAGGTACGACAGTGGCATCTAAAGCTGACTGCCAAAACCAAATTTATGTACCATCCGCTCCATATGAAGATGATTCCATCCCTAAGCAATTTGTAAGTAATCTAAAAGTGGGAAGTACATGGTGCTTTCATGCGAATATGCATAGGGCTATAAACATTGTAAGCTGACCGGGGATTTTTGTGTGTGGGGAAACTGTCAACAGAATGCAAAGGATCATCTGATGAAATTAACTGGGACGGATGAAAATGATCAACAGAGATCATGGCGTGCTGATAATGATAGAATAAGCTCATTGTTGGGTGGCGTTGCTGAGTGGGAGATACCATGGGAAGACCTTCAGATTGGAGAGCGAATTGGCCTGGGTAAGCGTAAAGTCAGAAAGCATTTTTTCCTTGTTGCACTAATAACAATAATTTATAAACTTGTCAAGATTCATGTTGCTTTGTTAATTGTTGATTATATTTCCTTGAAAATATATTATGTTGCATATACGTAATTATTATAACAGTTTTTCATGTTTGCTGTAATTTTTTATTTTCTGTTTTTGAACATTCTTATATCCATTTCTTTTATTTTAGGTGAATAAACTTGCATATTTTTCAAACGAAATTTATATGAAGAAAATATGTGCATTTCAATTTCTGATTTCTTTTTGAAAAAGTGTGAGCACTAATGAACGGCTTGATATAGCCAGATATTCATATCTTTTTTTCCCAAGGTCTGAAATTTTAGTATTGGTATCAACCGACGGTTTATGGGTATCATCAATATCGAAGGTTGGCTGTATTCAGTGTTTCTTAATTTATTAGAAATAATTAAATTATTTAAAATACTATGATATTTATTGAAATTTTCTCTTATTTATTGAAATAACTGATGAAGTTTGGATCATATTTTGAAGAATATTAGTTTTTGGCATGTGGCCTTTGCATGTGAAAAGAGAAGTGTATACCATATAATTGACTCATTTTATTTTTTTGTAGAATTTTGGAACTCTAATCTAATGTGCTTCTATAATTGTAACAGTAATTAAATCGATATGTCTCCTTTTCAAACAATTGAGGACTTGAATGTGATAAGAATTTCTATTCTATATAGTTTGGAATGTTTCCTTTTCAAGGAAAGTGGAATACTAATTTTACATGAATTTCTATCATGCATATTTTTCTTGGTTATTTTTTATTTTTTATAATCTATTTATTTATAGGTTTGACTTCTTCTGTGATTCTAATTTGATGAGATTTAATTAAAAAAGAAATAATGAATGTCACATATTCGAAATCAGCTGAGATTTCGATTTAGTGAGTTTCCTTATATAATAATAGTTAAATCTAATTGAATTCTAATAGAATGTTCAAATATATAATTAATAGCATGTTACCAAAATGCATTGAGATGAAGAAAAGAGAGGGGGGCAAGGGAGGGGAACGAAGCTCCAAACTAGTTGCTTCTACGAGCAGTTATGAATTGTATGACCGAATTATAGGTGCGATAGTAATCTATTTAAATCGGATATTTTGATTTGGGGGTTGTCCTATTGCTAGTGCATATTAGAAGTCTTTGTGAGTTCACTGGGGTTTCACTGTATCTGGCAGAGAAATTAGTGGGATAACTATTTAACACTAGAAGAGTGAGTTGACATTCACAAGTCGTCGGTTCATCGAGGTGTGGGACATGGAATCCGGTTCGGTTCTACCTCCCTTTGTTCTCTTAAAACTTGGGGAAAACCCTCATGTCAATACAAGATTTAGATTAGGATGATGCGTAGAGTGATCTTAGATGGTGACGGATTTGTGTTGGCTGATATCAGTCGATACAAATCTGATAATATCCTATGACAAACAATATCAGCAATATTCTTGTCTTATCATATTGTATCATTTCAGGTTCCTCAAAGTCCATTATATTCCTGGTGCATATTGGCTGTGGCTGATATTTGACTTGCTTTTTCCCAGTTGGAAACAATCAACGTCTCTATCATATTCTGTGCATATGGTTTGTTAATGAGTCTTCAAGCGCTTAAAAATGCTGGTATTTCACATGATAGCAACTATTTGGAAGGAATGATTCATTGCGCCTACACTAAGTAATTGTGACTGTAATTTCTGAGCATAATGGCATTTCTGTACTTTTGAGGGTCCATTGGGCATCTATGTAATTTAAGCTGAAACCCCTAGGTCCGGGGTATTTTGGTAATTTAGGGACGGCGGCTCATTAGAAGGTTATTATAAATAAAGTGAAAGAGGTATATGTGGAGGATGTTGAGTTTTATGAAGAATTAATTAAGAATAGCGATAGATCCCTTAGATTTAGTGGGAGAGTTTGGCTTCCTCTTGAATTGAAGCTTGGAAGAGTGGCATCCTCTCGAAAGAGACCAACTATCATTGTATTTCCGTTATTTCATCAATAAAATTATCTCTTTTTCCTCCAAATCCATTTAGCACTAGAAATCCCACCTTTCACCATAAAAATCCCATCTCTCTCCAAAAACCATTAAAAATAGATTTTTACCATCAAAATCCTATAAAATCATATCAAATTGGTATCAGAACGACGATCTTGGCATCTATGACGGCGGCTGTGAAAAAGATGGATGATTGGGAGGAAATCTGTTCGTCGTTCAAAAGCGAGATGAAGCAAATTCTTGAGAAGACGTGCCACCAACTATCAGGAGAAATCTCGGAGAAAATTTCGGAGATTTTTCGTCATCTGAAGGAGACGACAAAGCCAGATTTGAAGAAAAACGAGGTCAGCAACACAGTTCCGGGCCAAAGACGGCGCCTTTATACAAGAAAAAGGAAAGAAGCATCCTTTGTGAGGAGATCCATCCAAAGGGGATCCAACTTTAGATTTGGGCACCAACAATGATTCCGATGCAAATCTAGGGCAAAAACGACACCTTTGAAGCAGAAAGTGGGAAAAGTCATCAACTTTGATGCAAATCTACATTCGAACGGCGAGGATCTGTGCAAGGAGGGAGGAAAACCATCCACTAACTCATGGAGGACACACCGAAGGAAGGACGTGGTGTCCACCTCGGACGGCCACCCCCAAGGGCTGGCAGCCCTTGGGCAGGCCGTCCTAGGGATCCTGATCCCGGGGCGAGCCACCCAGGGATGGAGACCTTTGGGCGGGCCTGCCTCGGTCCGCGAGGCCTAGGTGGGCTGCCCAAGGCCCGATGACAACTTCCTGGGGCCCTACGGCCCCTGGTTTGTAGGCAGAGGCCAGTACGAACCTCGACGATGACATCTTGGGTGCAACAGACCTTCAGATGAGTAGGAAGCCCACCATGGATTCCATCTGAACTACGCAAGAGATGATGGAGACGTTGGGTGGCCCTACGACGGCAGAGGAGACACACAAAGCTTCGACAGAGCCAAATGAGGCCCATAAGAAGATACAGCCCTTCCGAGAGTGACGACGATGGCGGTGGAGGCATCCTGAGCTTCGACTCAGGAGGAGACGAGCACCCTCACTTGGAGTAGCGTGGCCCGCGGACTTCATGCGGCACTTTAAGGAAAGAGTGGTTCTTTGGGGATGGCGTAGTGATAGACATGTGGTGGTAGATCTGTAATTTTTGAGCTATCATTTCTGTAATTTTGAGGGGCTAGGGGGTATGTCTGTAATTTAGCCTGAAAACCCTAGGTCAGTGGTATTTGGGTATTTAGAGGCGACGGCTCATTAGGAGTTTTATCATAAATAAAGGGAAATCGGTATATGTGGATGATGATGAGTTTTATGAAGAATTGATTAAGAATACGGATAGATCTCTTAGATCTAGTGGGAGAGTTCGGCATCCTCTCGAATTGAAGCTTGTGAGAGCATTCCTCCTATCAAAAGAGGCCAAATATCATTGTATTTCCTTTATTTCATCAATAAAATTATCACTTTTCTCCCAAATTCATTTTTACGTCTAGAAATCATAACTTTCACAATAAAAATCCCATTCCCCCCCTCAAAATCTACTTAAAAATCAAATTTTTACCACAAAAACCTGGAAAATCCTATCAAATTACACATGGGTTGATCGTTGTCATCATGCGATCCTTTTAGTCATCAACATGATTTTGGCTGTGTGATATAGCTCTGGAAAGAATAAAATTTTGATCAGTTTTCATTAGCGAGTTAACATGTTGTCAATCTGTCATGCTCCACAACCTGGGCCTGTAACATGTTTCGCAAAGAATTGACATGTCCTGTAGTTAACCAGTGAAAACAATCTAGACACAAGCAGAGATGCATCAAAATGCTTAACAAAAATTTCATATATATATATGTATTTGCGAGTTTACAAAATGGTATACATCATACTATACACATACCAACAAAAAAATACATCTGATACTACCATATGATTACATACACTACCTCTAAAGTCAAAAGTCAACGGTCTCTATCGCAAAGTCTGAGTCTTAAACACATGTGCCTCCTCTGTCTCTGACTTAACACCTGGTGGTACAACAATGAAGACCCACTAGGTAAATCACAATAATTATATAATTTTAGAATTTAAAACATGTGAACATGGGAGAACACTAACTAGAAAACAAGAACTGGAATCAGCTTAATTAATATTTCTGATCTGTTATGCATTGAAATTTAAGACATGCAACTCAGTTGATAATTTAAAATGAAACTAACATGATCATATCAATTTATACCAAACATAGGATGTGAATCATATTGGAGAGTACAGAGAAGCAACTACGGAGGCACTCAGTACCACGTGGGGGCTCATCCGGGACATGCCCAAAGTAGAAATGGTAGGAGCCATGAGTCCAAAAGTAGTGGTGTGGAACTCATTAATTAAGTCCGGCGGTACACTATGGGCCGTATCCTGATTCATGATATGACCCTGACCGGAACACCTGATACGGTCAAGTCATTAGGAGCGTGGATCCAGTTGCTCTCGCACTCTCACTAATATGATTTTCTCCAAAACACAGTGAGTTTGAAGTGCCAAGTGTTAGTCAAGTGTACATCTCTTAGTGTCTCAGTGGTACAGTACATGTGTAGTTCTAAATTAATATTATTTTAAAACATGGTTTCTAAATTAAAGTTTGAATTAAATATTAGGCCACATTGAACTTAATTTGTATGCTGGTGTGCTATATCATTCCAGTGCCAATTATGTTTTCAACATTCTATTCTATCAGGTGTATCACAACATAAATATATTCCACTAATTTTCCAATTGATTTTGGGTTCCATAGCACACACAACAATATCAATTAGTCCAATGGCATGAGCTACTAAACAAGATTATACTAAGATTATCCAAGGAACATTTATCATATAGTGGCGAGAAATAATGTATCCTTTAAGAAGCTATAGATGTGCAATAATTTAAACATCTAATCATGAACCATATCTATATGACATGCAATAAGCAGAATTCTAACATGCTAGATAGACTGAAACTGAAATATAAATAGGTAATTCGAGCTAACCTGCATGTCGAGGTAGCGATCTATGTCGCACCTTTGTAAATATGAGGGGTGGACAATGTGGGAGGGACAATATGGTAATCTCAGATAATTTTCATCATTGATCGTTTTCGGGACTTAATCATGTATTCATGGTTTTATATGATCCTTCAGACATTGATTTAGGATTCCACAGGTAGAAAACTATGATCCTTCAGACAGTAGGCTGGAGCAACATGCAGTAATTTCCATAATTTTCCAACGGCCTTTAAAGGCCAACCATCATCTTCAATCATCGTGTATTTTTAAACCAACTCTGACATATAAGTCAAGGCCCTTGTATTCCCATGCCAACATTCGGCCTATACCGAGCCTCAAGACCAGTCAAAATTATCAACTACAATTATTATTCGAAAGTGGAAAACATTGAAGAGTCCCAAACAGTCATGGCAGATGAAAAATCTCTTAGATCAGTCACAATTTAAAGCATAGTACCCAATTTCAGTCATATTCATGGTCTGGTCATGTGAAGGCATTGCGAGGCCTGGGGGAATAACAGGACATGGCAGAAGTACATGAAGGCACACGTGTCATGGCATGGGGAAAGGAAGGCCAGTCATATCCTGGCAAGGCGGGGGGGGCCAGACAGTCGGGGCAAGCCAAATGGAAGGCCAAGCAGTGGCTAAGGCAGCCACGGTAATAACGAAAAACCACGGACAATCACGACAGTGGCATGGAGCAACAACGTGACGGTCACAGCTCATTTAGGGGTTGCGGCGAGGGTCGCCGTCCAGCACGGGGCTCAGAAATTCATCATCGCAGTTAAAGGAAACAGAATCACAAATTTTCAAACCAAAATTTTGAGAATTAAAGTGATTTTACCGAAACAGTGGCTTGTCGAAGAAATCTGAAGGGAAATCCCAACTCCAGAGCAAGATCCGAGCTCAAATCAAGATAGAAAACCAGAAATTTTCTTTGGAAAATATTTTTTGCGTGAAAATCGAAAACCATAGCCTTACTCGGGCTTAAATAGAGGAAGATGAAGGACGGTGGTGGTTGGATAGGGACATGAGAAGGCCACAAAGGCAATCAGCCTCAGATCAAGGTGTTTACGCGTCGAAACCCTAAGAATTTAGGGCGCGGGGAAATCGTGAGGCCACGCCTCATACCCCGTGAGGTGAGCGATGAGAGGGGGGTAGCGTGGAATTCCTTCTAGTCGAAGGAAGGAGGAGGTGGAGAGAGCAAGTTGAAAGAGAGGGACGTTGGTGATAAAAATTTTCGCCGCCGCCTTGTGCGATCGAGCGAGAGGGATCATAGGAGCGTGAGGGAGAGAGAGAGTAAGTGAGGGGTTGGTCTGGGCTACGTGGGCCACAGGGGAAAAAGAGAAGAAAATGATGAAAAGAAAGAATAAGAAAAAAAGAAAAATGGACTGAGCCCTCTTGGGCTTTTACATTCTACACTCCTTACAAAAATTTCTGTCCTCGGAATTACAAAATTAGAACTAAGATACAACAAACAAATGAGAAAAACACACTCGCATCTCATCCTCTTTTTCCCAGGTGGACTCACTAGGTGAGTCTTGATGCCACATCAATTTCAAAATTAGAACTAAGATACAACATCAATTTCAAAAGAAAGAATAAGAAAAAAAGAAAAATGGACTGAGCCCTCTTGGGCTTTTACATTCTACACTCCTTACAAAAATTTCTGTCCTCGGAATTACAAAATTAGAACTAAGATACAACAAACAAATGAGAAAAACACACTCGCATCTCATCCTCTTTTTCCCAGGTGGACTCACTAGGTGAGTCTTGATGCCACATCAATTTCATCAGGTTGACGACTTTGTTCCGAATGGCCTTCTAGTGAAGATCAATGATCCGCACTGGTTGTTGCGCATATGTCAGATCAGGATGCACTGTGATCTCAGAGTGGTCAACAACGTGCGTCGGGTCCCTTCTTAGTAAAAACACGAATTTTTATGTTTTTAGTTAAAAACCCGTCTAAAATGGTTCCCGTATTAAACAGCCGTCCATTTGAATTATTCGGAAAATACGCACTTTTTTAGGGGTGACGAACAAAACACGTTTTATTTCCATATTACGCATTTTATGCATTTAAACGCGTTTTAAGGGGCACTTTTAAATCATGTTGAACTATGATTTAATGATTATACTTTGGTTTAGTGCATGCTACATGGAATGTAATAGTATGACCTTGTTATTTTGGGTAAAACTATGAATACAATTTAAATCATGAATATAGAACTTATTTTACTCTTATTTCATATTGATATTGTTGATTTTTAAGTTCATTTGGATGAATGATATCTTGACAGTATTCGTTTTTTTAGTCGCGTTTTTTATCCGGGTTAACGAATTAAATACGATTTAACCCGTTTACGTATTATTCCAGTATTGCACATATTTGACCGAATTTTTGACCGAACGTCTTTTGAAATTGATCAAATTAAACACGTTTTATTCATGTCCAGCATATTTCCCGTATTACGTATTGCTAACAAGAGTCGGGTCCCCTACGTACTTGCACAGCTGATATACATGGAACACATCATGCTCTCCTTCTAAGGAAGGAGGTAGTGCAAGTCTATATGCCACTTTGCCCACGCGCTCCAAGATGTCACAAGGTCCAATATAGCGACGGCTGAGCTTCCCTCTCCGTCCAAATAGGACCATGCCTCCAGTAGGAGAAATCTTCAAGAGAATATAGTAACCGGGCTGGAATTCTTAGTGTCTGCGCTTCACATCTTTCCAGTGCTTGTACCGATTCCATGCCACTTGAAGATTCTCTCTAATAGTTGCACAACATCTACAACAGCTATAATCAACTCTGGTCACATCAACTCCTTGTCACCCACATCATCCTAATGCAGGGGCGAGCAACACTTTCTTCCATATAATGTTGCAAAAGGTGACATAGCAATACTGGCCTAATAACTGTTGTATGCAAAAACTCCACGAGGTGAAGGTGATCTTCCCACGACCCCTTGAAGTCTAGCATACATGCACATAGCATATCCTCTAAGATCTGAATAATGTGTTCGGACGGACCATTTGTCCATGGATGATATGCTGAACTAAAACCCAAGTGGGTCCCCAGACGATCTTATAAAATCTTCTAAAAATGTGATAAATCTAGTGTCTCTATCCAAAACGATACTCACTGGAACTCCATGTAGCCTTACAATCTCCTCTATGTACTTCTTGGCAAGCACTTCTGTAGACTGGCCAACTCTAAAGGGAATGAAATATGCTGACTTAGTCAATCTATCAACACTCAAACAATATCATTATGCTTCGTGCTTTTAGGTAGTCCAGTCACAAAATCCGTCGTAATGTGCTGCCACTTCCATTCTGAGATAGGTAAAGGCTGTAATAAACCAACAACACGATGATGATCAGCCTTCACCTGCTGGCACATCATGCACTTTGCCACACTCCTGGCAACACTTCCTTTCATGACATGCCACCAATAATGTTGCCTTAGGTCCGTGTACATTTTGGTCCCGACTGGATGAATGGAATATGAAGAACTATGAGCTTCCTTCAACAACTCTTCTCGAATATCTCCAGACAGCACACAAATCCTGCTGCCTTATCGTAAGGACCCATCTTCATGAATTCTGAACTCTGGTATCTGTCATGCCAAAACCAGCCTCCTAATCCGCTGTAGCTTCTCATCACTCGCCTAAGCGGCCTTGATTCAATCTACTAGAGTCGATTGAATCTGCATATTCTTCAACGAGGCAGTCACCCCAGGTAAAATCAAATCTATCTCCATTTCTATGATCTCTTGCTACAGCCTTCACTGAGTTGTGAGTGTCATTACTACTGGAAGACTACTCAGTGCATCCGGTACGACATTGAGCTTTGCAGGATGATACTGAAGATAAATATCATAATCAGCCATCAGCTCTATCCATCGACGCTGCCTTATGTTAGGCTCCTTCTGAGTGAAGATATTCTTCAATCTCTTATATGATCTGGAAATATCTTCATTTGCTCACCCAACAAGAAATGCCTCCAAATCTTCAATGTAAAAATAACTGCCGCCAACTCCAAGTCATGGGTAGGATAGTTATTGTTAGTTATTGGGTTCAAGACTATTATTATTTTGATGATGATCAATACATTATGTTAGTGTGCTAATCAATCTTATGTTTTAGTCTCAGTTTATCTTAATGATTATTTGTTGATGAGACAAAGCCTAATGTTTGGAGGATGATGCAATGGATATATTAAAGACCTCCAAGAGTGATGGTGTGCTTTAGCTTGGATGAAGTCATGGAGATCATTTAATGAAGCCAAAGCTTGGAGCTTGATAAAGAGAAGCTCATCAAGAGGTGCCAAAGCTTGGGGAGCATCAAGGTATCATGAGCTTGAAGATTTAGACTCTAGGAAAGCAATGTAATCATTGTATTATTTCATTTATTGCTTTTCTTTTTTGAGTATAGATTTAATGTAATGCATTGATAGATGGTCTACTCATTCATGCATATGCATATACCCATCTTAGTGAGCCTTAAGATTATCATAGAATCCAACCTAATAGGGTCACCATGCCTTAAACTCAAACTGGAGTTTTTGGCTCTCCAAACATGGGACTAATGAAGGAAGGACAGACGACTGGGTGATTCCAGGCGCCTGGCAAGCCTTCTACAGTCGGCTGTTGTGCACTAGCTCAAGTCAACTTTTATTGACTCTATCTTGAGCTATTGGAGACAGATGACTGACATTCATTTTACAGACGCATGTCTTCCATCAGGCGCCTGCGAATTGTTTTACGGTCGTCTGTGTGCCAAAGTGTGTAACTTGCATTTTCTGGGTTTAATCACACTTTGCAAGTCAGTCGACTGATGACAAGATTTCAGTTGCCTGTCAATTTACAGACGCCTATGTTTTGGTCATCTATCGTCTGAAGGCGCTAGTGCGAAAGTTGCATTTTCTTTGCTCCGCTTTCATCCCATGTGACAGTCGCCTACTGAAGGATATTCAGGCGTCTGCACCTTGTACATGCGTCTGTGTAGTCTTCTACAGTCGCCTGTCCTGGCTCAAATTATAGTCGTTGGGATTTTTGTAGACTTTGACTAGTCGACTGTCAGTTGTTCATCAGTCGACTGTCTGTGCCGTAAACTGCTAAAATCTAGCCGTTGCAGATTTCTTCCCTTTGGATTTTTGGTTGGTTTTATAGGCTCTTCTTGGCTTCCTATATATTGGAGATGTCTTAGTTTATTTAGAACTCTTAGAAATCACTAGGAATACATTGAAGATCAATTCATCTCTTTCCTGAGCAACTTCTCCCCCATTCCCTTCATAGAGCTTCAATCTTATGATATAGCATCTAAGCTATAGGGAATTTCTCCAAGGGATTTCAATCTCATTCCTTTTCTTGGAGAGTATCTTTTTTCTCTTCATTTCATACACTCAAGTGAGAAGTGTTAGGATTCATTCCTAGAAGAGAGAAAGATCATCAAGTGCAATCAAAGCCTCATCTCATGCACTTGAGTTTCACTTGCATGCCTTCTTCACATTGTAAGATCATATCAAGGCATATGCAAGTGTTGTTTCGTTTCGTTTCTTGAAACCCTAACTTTCTTTGTGAAGGTTAGTTTTACTCTCTTTGTGGGAGTCACTCTCTTTGTGTGAGTTTGGTGTCCTAGTGTAGGACTAACCCTAATTCTCTGTATGGGAATTTGACCCTTGTGCATGGTTGGTTGGGTTCTTGTGTAGGACAAAATCCTCTGTGTGAGGTATCTTTGTATGAGATTGACCGGCGCCCCGCTTGCGTCGCGGCGGCGCGGTGTCGTTTACCGCAAGTTTCACGGTTAGTGTAGAGTGCGGGAATATCGAACTCAGGGAGGCGAGGTTGTGCTTGGGTCAGGTAGGACCTGAATCACCCCGAGGGGCGAGCTAGCCCGAATCGGTAGGTGGTTGTCACGAAAGGAAATAAAAGCGTATGAACAAAAAGAAAGTAAACCCGGGACTTTGGTTTCCAACCCGACGAGAGACTCTCGCAGATACGGCCTACGGGTATGGATAGCGATCGGGATTAGGGTCTAATGATGAGACGTTGCCTCTGAAAGTGGTACCGGCGTCCCATGGGCCCGATATTCCGGTCGGTGCCCAGGATGATACATCGGACTTCCCGGATTCGATCAGTGGGCACTCCCGTGTCCATTAACACTGATCGATCCCGGGAGCACTAAGTTCGCAACGATATCTCCCAACGTCTCATCCTGCCGCTCCCGCGTGCTAGGATTCGGCGTCTACGCTAAGTGCGTGAGCTATGGCTAGGGAGTCAACCGCCAAGTTTATTCCCCCTTGGCCCGACGGTCAAAGGCGGTCTTTTTCCCGCCAATGACAATGAAACACCCCGCGTAACCGTTAGATTCCTACTCCCTATCGATTTCCTAACCCTATGGACGCATCGGGAAGAGCCCCCGAAGGGGTTTCCACCAAAATCCCAGATTTGGGAACTACTCACAAAAATTCATGAAAAAGCAATCTAAATGAAATTTAACCGTTGAAATCATAATCGGACAATTGCAATGCGGAAGTAATAGAGCAATAAAGACAATACTAAAATTTTAGAAAGATCTGAAAACTTACTAAAGAGTAACAATTACAGCCGTCACAAGGAAATAAAACAGTAGAAAAACAGCAACTCCCGTTTCTGGAACCCTAGGGGATCTATATATAGACTTACGCATCAACCGATCGGTTGACAAGTCAACCGGTCGGTTGATCCGTTACAGATAAATCACAGAAAACAGCGAGTTTTCACCCGACCTCATGAACCGATCGGGTGAGTTCTTGGGCGATCGGTTGGATCTTGGAGCAGTCGGGTGAACCGGTCGGTTCGACGCCCGTGTCTTCAGCTCTTTTTCCTCAGCTACAGATGAACCGATCGGGTGAGAGTCACCCGATCGGTTGGAATTCTGCTCGAAAAAACAGAGAACAGCTGCCCGCAGAACCGGTCTGTGAACCGGTCGGGTGACTTCTTTGTGAGCTGCGGCAGAGACCGGGTGGTGCACGCGTGCATCACCCGATCGGTTGAAGATGACCAACCGACCGGGTGAGGGGCTGAAAGATGAATTCTTCGACGTTTGACCCCCTGGATCACACGTGACTTCTCCCGTTGCTCCGGGGACTTGGGATATCATCATTAAATGTCCCCTACGTGGTCGAACTCCTGCAATCATGGACAAACAAAGAAAAGTGAAAGAAAACGGGAAAATATACGAAAACGAATAAGAGACGGCGGAAAAACACGGAGAAACACAAAAGAAAACGTGCGTGAATATATGAAATATAAACGCACGTCAAAATCCCCCAAGCTGAACTCTTCCTCGTCCTCGAGGAAGACGAGTGAGAGTAGGAGCTCGGAAGGGAAAAATAGAGAGGAAGAAAGAAAAAGAAAACTCTAAGCCCTAGATCGTCCATCAGAGCCACCAAAATCGAAAACGACACACCAAGCAAGCAAACGCCAAATCACACCACTAAACCTAGGAAAGCGAGTCCAAATAAGTGTCGTGGGTCCACGCAGTGAAGCGCGAGCGAGCGTGGTCGCGTGCTATCAAATGGTGATGCTATCTACGATGTGCTATGAGGCTCGATATACACAAATCCAAGATATGACCCAAAATATCGATCCGAATTGAATTAAGCGGCGAATATAAGTTCAAGCATGCATGAGAAGAGTGGGAAGAGAAGCGTATCATGCATCGGGGACTCCACAACTAGGGTTAAGGAAATCACGCCACTACAGCCTAGATACTAGCTAAAAAGTTCCTAAGCCAAGTGTTTTCGATAACGACGGGGGTTGAGATGATGTGGAGAAGAACACTCGGTGCAAATTCTCGCCTTCCCTTTATTCTTGGCAAGAATGAAAAAATATTCACACGAAATTTTTTTTTTGGGTTTTTGGGCATTTGTATTTTTTTTTTTGAATTTTTGGGCTATACACAATTTTTCTTTTCTTTTCTCTTTTTTTTTGGATTTTTGGGTTTTTGGCTATACACATGTGTACTCTCCCAAGTGGGAGAACGGTACACGACGAGGGGATTTGCACCAAGTAAAACAAAAAAGAAGTCGAAATCTAAACACTTGGGCAAAGGAAACTATTCTCGCTAAATAGAGCGTAGGCTAAATGGGTTATCCTAGTCCTTAGTTGTGGAATCCCGACGCATGCGAATTGAAGTATACGATATAAATATAGCATGCATATAGTGGAAAGAAATACCGCATATTCAAATCGGAGCATGGTAATCTAGGGGTCATTCCTGGACAGGCATATAAAGTAAAATCACAAGGCAGAAGCACACCAAATGCTAGTCACGACACACGACTCACAAAAAGCTAAGTGGACCCACGATGCGTGAAATGCAAGAGGACCCGAAATCCTAGGGTTAGTGAGTGTGATTGTCGATGCAAAGCTAGGTGTGTGTGACTTTGTGGCGATTCATCATAGGATTCATCTCTAGGAGAAAGAGCTAAAAAAAGGAAAGAAAGAGAAAAAAGAAGAAAAAATAAAAACACGATGAAAACGACACAAAAAACAGAAAAAGAAGGACTAAAACGACGCACACAATGCGACTCCCCCAAGCTGAAGTTTGCATTGCCCTCAATGCAATATGAATGAGGACGGGAGGGCAATGAAAATGGGGGGGAATACGCACTGACACAAAAAGAAATGAAAACGAGGAAAACACATAGATAAAATTGAAAAAGAAAGAAAGATCAAAATCAAAATCAAACAAAACGAAAATAAAAATAAAAGGCACACGACACGACACCCAAAAAAAATGAAAAACAAGCACACACACAAAATGAGAAAAACAAACAAAACACGACAGCATACCAAAATAGACGTCCCCCAAGCTAGACCAGAAAGTGCTAGCGAAATGATATGATCAATGAAATGCAGAGATGTGCAAGGGGGAATCAAAAACAAAAGAGAGGTGAAGTCAGAAAGCAACACACAAATAGTCCCCTCCCTCCGACAGAGACAAAGCAGGGCCCCGAAAAGACAGATGGGCACAAATACGGGGGGGGGGGGCAAAAGTGGGAGAGAAAAATTAAGCAGGGGCACCACCCTCTGGGGGTGGTGACGGGGGCCTGCGCTGTGGACCAGGGGTCGTGGGGGGTGGAATGTGGAGCTCGGAGACGTCGAGTGGGTCTTCGCGGATGTGGCGAACGAAGCTTTGAAGGAAGGGGAGGTCTCGGTCGACGGACTCCTCGGTTATCCGACCACCCTGCCCAGCTAGGAGGATCATGGCCATGAATCGATCGGCCTGGTCTTGATCGGGGGCAGGTGGGTTGGAGGTGGTGGGCTGAGCGGGGGGCTGTGCGCGACGAGCGCGACGGTTAGGCCTAGGGTTCGAAGAGCTGGCGTCGGTGGGTTTAACACGGCGGGGAGGCATTGTGCGGGTGTCTTGTGTGCGCGCGAGTGTGTAAAAGTTTAACGAATTCAACACAAACACGAAACACGACCAACAAGCAATTGAAATATTTGGGGTAAGATTAAAATTAAGTAAAGGAGCGAGTTTACCCAAATGAGATGAAGATAGTCGATCGTAGACGTCCCGATGCTACTCGATTGGAGCACGATGTGAAGCCGCAGCGATCTCTTCAACAAGTTCCGAAGCGGGGGGGAAATGGGTGAAATCTAGGGTTTGTGTGGATGGAGATGGCGGGGGAAGGGAGAGAAATGATGGTGGACGGGTAGGGAAATGGCTGGGGAAGAAGATCGAGGCTGATCTTGGGGAAGAAAGCAGGAAGGCGCTCGACGGGAGACGAAACGACAGAGATTCGGGCGATCGGGCGAGGGTGAAAACGAACGGGTGTCGGGGGGGTTATATAGGATTTTAAGTCGAACCGATCGGGTGACTTGTCACCCGATCGGTTGACGGTTAGGTTGAAAATCTTGCCGAAGAAATGCTACAGGCGAACCGATCGATTGACTTTTCAACCGACCGGTTGGCCGCTCCACTCATTTTCCCGAGAGCTTAGGGCTGCTCACCCGGTCGCGTCAACCGATCGCGCTCGAACTCAACCGATCGGTTGATATTCCCCAAAATTTCCCTAGAGTTCTTCCCAGCTCACCCGGTCTGCCACCCGGTCTCTTCATTACTCAACCGATCGGGTCATTTGGGGACAGATCTCGGCATGTATCTGATACATCCCAATCGATCGGGCGAGTTATCAACCGATCGGTTGGGGCTTGTTTCCTGCAAAAACCAATAAAATTGTTTAAGTCCCCGAACGGATGTTCTCGCGGCTGATTTTATTTATAAAAATAGATAAAATAAAGTAAAAAATAACGCTAAAAATTGGAGAAAAAGTTTAGAACATGGGTTGCCTCCCCATGAAGCGCACTTGTTTAACGTCGTTGGCTCGACGCCCGCAAGAGATGCTCATGGTGGTTGGTACGGGTGATGCCCAAATTTCGGCATCTCTTTCTCATTGGAGCTGAAGGCGCTTGGAGTAGTCAGCGGCTGGAAAAATACTTGCTCGACTACCCTCCCCTTGTTCTTGGGATCCGGGGGCTTTTCCTTGGTGTTGGCGCTTCCCGCCATCTTCTTCAGGATCCGGACCTCGTCTTTAGTGAGGTCCATGGGCTCTTTCCCCGTTCTCCTCGCAGGAGGAGTCTTGGGGAACCCGGGAGGGGTTGTTCTTGCTGCACTCGGTTTTCCAGCAGCTTCTTTGTCTTCGGGGCCTTCTTCATCTTCTGAATCCCCCAAGTCATCGGGGGGGGGGGGGGTTTCTCAGGAGAATCTCCCAGGAGCTCTCCTCTACAGCTTTTTCTTCTTCTAGCTCAAGCAAATTGCATCCAGGGTCATCAGGGGGATCGGGGTGCTTCATGGATAGTCCCAGATCAAACTCAACTTTCTCTCCGCTGACGTTCAAAGATAGTTTTCCGTTCTTCACATCTATTAGAACGCCAGCAGTGGCCATGAAAGGCCGTCCCAGGATAATGGGGGTGTGTGCGTCTTTGGGCATGTCCATGACTACAAAGTCCACAGGCACATGCACCCCTCTCACATTCACGGGAAGGTCATCCACAACTCCCACCGGATATTTGACCGATCGGTCAGCTAGTTATAGGGTCATATCGGTGGGCTCCAAATCGCCCATCCCTATCCTTCTGTACATTGACAAGGGCATCAAACTAACACTCGCTCCGAGATCGACGAGTGCGCGATGAATCTTCACTGCCCCGATCGTGCAAGGAATAGAGAAGCTCCCCGGGTCTTTAAGTTTCGGCGGATTTGCCCTCTGGATAAGAGCGCTACACTCCGCCGTCAACACTACTTTCTCTTTTCTAGACCCTCTAGTCACCAAATCTTTCAAGAATTTTGCATAGGAGGGGATTGTTTCGATTGCTTCTAGGAAGGGGATCTGCAAACTCAGGTCCTTGACCATGGCGAAGAACTTGCCATATTTCTCATCAATTTTTGCCTGAGCCAACCGTTGTGGAAATGGCACAACGGGTTTATACACTTTAGGGCTTTCTTCCTCCTTCTCTTTCTCTTCTTCAGAGACTCCCTCCGGAGTCATAGGATTTGATGACGAAGCACCGGCGTCGTTTGATTTTTCGATCGGTTTCTCAACGACCGACGGTGCTTCCGGGTTGCTAGGGGGCACTCTAGTAGGAATTTGTGTCCCGCTTCTCAGAACGATAGCGGACACATTGGCGTGCTCGTGCACGAGTGCCGGTGTTTGGGTTGCTCCCCTCGGGTTCACCTTCGGTTGTGGCGGTAATTGGTTTTGTGACCTTGCAAGGTTCGCCACTTGTAACCCCAGCTGGGTTACTTGGTCCGTGAGGGTCCGCTGACCCATTTCCAGCTTTTGGTTGATCCTCTCCTGGTTGGTAATATATTGAGTCAAGAGAGACTCAACCGGAGAGACGGCCCTCTGTTGGCCATACTGCTGCTGCTGCTGGAACGGCTGCTGATTCCTGGGGGCGTAAGATTGTTGCTGAAATGGTTGCTGCTGTGGCCTAGCCGGCTGATAAGTTTGTTGCTGCGGCTGCTGAGGCGGTGAGGGCTGAAATGGTGGCCGGTAACTGAAGTTCGGGTGGTTCCGGTTGTTTGGAGAGTAGGCCGGGTTGGAATTTGTCCTTGGCGGATACGGCGCATTTCCCGTAGGGTTGTAAAATAGTGCGCTCGCCTGATCCAACGGTGGCGAGATGTCACCACCGTCGAATTCCCCAAAGAATTCGGACTCTACCGCAGAAATTTGCTGTGTACCGGCCCCACCGGCTCCTACCATTAGTGCGGAGATCTGGGTCGAAAGCAAGTCAAACTTGCTTGAAAGTTTGTCGACGTCCTCGACTCTGTGTATACCCCCGGATCTTGGTGTGGCTCTCTCGTCACACCACCGCTCATTGTTGGATGCCATATTTTCCAGAATATGCCCGGCATCCTCCTCACTTCTAGACATGAAGGAACCCCCAGCCGCGGCGTCCATAGAAGATTTCAGGTCATCCCTCAACCCATTGTAGAAAAGATTAATAATCTGCCACTTCGGAAGCTCATGGTGAGGGCATCTTCTTTGCATCTCTTTATATCTCGTCCAAGCTTCATGCAAGGACTCGTGGCTGGCCTGGGAGAAGGAGGAGATTTCACTCCTCAACTTCATGGTCTTCCCCGGAGGAAAGAACTTTGTCAGAAAAGCGTTGGAGAGCTTCTCCCAGGTGTTGAAAGTGTTGGGGTCCTTCCCCCTTAGCCATTGCTTGGCTTTATCTCGCAAAGAGAAGGGGAACAGCTTCAGACGGATAGCCTCTGTCGTGACACCATTAATCCGGAAGGTGTCACACTTCTCCAAGAACGAGTCTAGATGCTCGATCGGGCTCTCCATGGGTGCACCCGCAAACTGATCCTGCTGGATCCACGTCACCAATGACGGCTTTAGCTCAAAGCTTTGGGCCGTGATAGCTGGAGGACGGATGGCGGAAGTGGACTCGATAGATGGCATCGAGTATTCCAGCAGAGACTTCTGAGGTGGGGTGTTCTCCTCCATGGATTCGGGATCTTCCCTTCTCCGCTTCTCGGCGACCAAGCGCCTAAGGGTGGCGTTAATCTCTGGATCGAGGGGGATCAAGTCGTCAAGACTCCTTGAACTCCTGCGCATGAAAAAACAACAAACACCCGTGAAGCGACAAGTGGGAAAGAGACAGATAAAATAAGAAATAAAAATAAGAAAAATAAAAAGAAAAAGGAGAATGCGAAAATTATCGCGAGGTAGGGATGTGAGCTAGACACGAGGGTTCATGAGATCCTAAAATAACAAGCACGTTGCCTCCCCGGCAACGGCGCCATAAACTTGACCGGCGCCCCGCTTGCGGCGCGGCGGCGCGGTGTCGTTTACCGCAAGTTTCACGGTTAGTGTAGGGTGCGGGAATATCGAACTCAGGGAGGCAAGGTTGTGCTTGGGTCAGGTAGGACCTGAATCACCCCGAGGGGCGAGCTAGCCCGAATCGGTAGGTGGTTGTCACGAAAGGAAATAAAAGCGTATGAACAAAAAGAAAGTAAACCCGGGACTTTGGTTTCCAACCCGACGAGAGACTCTCGCCGATACGGCCTACGGGTATGGATAGCGATCGGGATTAGGGTCTAATGGTGAGACGTTGCCTCTGAAAGTGGTACCGGCGTCCCATGGGCCCGATATTCCGGTCGGTGCCCAGGATGATACACCGGACTTCCCGGATTCGATCAGTGGGCACTCCCGTGTCCATTAACACTGATCGATCCCGGGAGCACTAAGTCCGCAACGATATCTCCCAACGTCTCATCCTGCCGCTCCCGCGTGCTAGGATTCGGCGTCTACGCTAAGGGCGTGAGCTATGGCTAGGGAGTCAACCGCCAAGTTTATTCCCCCTTGGCCCGACGGTCAAAGGCGGTCTTTTTCCCGCCAATGACAATGAAACACCCCGCGTAACCGTTAGATTCCTACCCCCTATCGATTTCCTAACCCTATGGACGCATCGGGAAGAGCCCCCGAAGGGGTTTCCACCAAAATCCCAGATTTGGGAACTACTCACAAAAATTCATGAAAAAGCAATCTAAATGAAATTTAACCGTTGAAATCATAATCGGACAATTGCAATGCGGAAGTAATAGAGTAATAAAGACAATACTAAAATTTTAGAAAGATCTGAAACCTTACTAAAGAGTAACAATTACAGCCGTCACAAGGAAATAAAACAGTAGAAAAACAGCAACTCCGTTTCTGGAACCCTAGGGGCTCTATATATAGACTTACGCATCAACCGATCGGTTGACAAGTCAACCGGTCGGTTGATCCGTTACAGATAAATCACAGAAAACAGCGAGTTTTCACCCGACCTCATGAACCGATCGGGTGAGTTCTTGGGCGATCGGTTGGATCTTGGAGCAGTCGGGTGAACCGGTCGGTTCGACGCCCGTGTCTTCAGTTCTTTTTCCTCAGCTACAGATGAACCGATCGGGTGAGAGTCACCCGATCGGTTGGAATTCTGCTCGAAAAAACAGAGAACAGCTGCCCGCAGAACCGGTCTGTGAACCGGTCGGGTGACTTCTTTGTGAGCTGCGGCAGAGACCGGGTGGTGCACGCGTGCACCACCCGATCGGTTGAAGATGACCAACCGACCGGGTGAGGGGCTGAAAGATGAATTCTTCGACGTTTGACCCCCTGGATCACGCGTGACTTCTCCCGTTGCTCCGGGGACTTGGGATATCATCATTAAACGTCCCCTACGTGGTCGAACTCCTGCAATCATGGACAAACAAAGAAAAGTGAAAGAAAACGGGAAAATATACGAAAACGAATAAGAGACGGCGGTAAAACACGGAGAAACACAAAAGAAAACGTGCGTGAATATATGAAATATAAACGCACGTCAGAGATTATATTCACATCTCTTTGTGGGCATTATAGTGGATACTGGTGTGGCTGGACGTACCCATGTTTGGGGAATCAGGGTAAAATCCTTGTGTTTGCGATTGTTGTTGAGCATACTCTTTAATTTCTGTCGCTTATTGTGCTTTAATTTCAGTAACTTTTAATTCAGCAATTTGCTTTCCTTTACACTATTCACCCCCTTTTAGTGTAGTGTGTAGCCTCGCAGGGTCCTAACAGTTCTTCTCATGTTTCTTCAACTGCCTGGATGCATAAGCTACAACTATGTCGTGTTGATGTAATACACATTTAAGTCATCTACCATATGCATCACAAAACACTTCAAATCCTCACGTCCGATCGGGAATAACCAGGATTGGTGCGGAAGTCAATCTCTTCTTCAGCTCCTGGACGGCTTCGTCACATGTCTTGGACCAGATGGACACTACATCCTTCCTCGTTAATCGCGTCATAGGCTCCGTGATCTTCGAGAAATCCTTAATGAACATTCGATAATAACCAGCCATTCCCAAGAAGCTGCGAATCTTTGTCACAGTTCATGGATTAAGCATGTTTTAAACAACTGCTACTTTCCTGGGATCTACAGAGATTCCTTCTCTAGACACCATGTGGACTAAATACGCCACCTTGTTTAGATAGAATTGACATATGCTGAGTTTGGCTAACAATTGATGTCGTCTCAAAGTTTCCAGGATCTTTCTCAAATGTCCAGCATGCTCCTGGGCGTCCTTCGAATATATCATGATATCATCAAGGTAGACCACTACGACCTTATCCAGATACTCTTATAGCACTTGGTTCATAAGGCTCATAAATACTGTTGACGTATTGGTCACGTCAAATGGCACCACCAAGAACTTATAATGCCCATACTTGGTCCCAAATGCAGTCTTGTGGATGTCCTCCATCTTCACTCTCAATTGATGGAATCTCGTCCTCAAATCTAACTTTGAATAAATGATTGATCCTCCGAGTTGGTCAAATATGTCATTGATACGGAGAAGTGGATATTTGTTTTTCATTGTCACCTTGTTTAATTCTCTATTATCGATGCACATGCACCGAGATCCATCCTTCTTTGGCACTAACAATATAGGAGCACTCCTAGGGTATACACTCGGTCATATCCATCCATTCTTCAGCAGTTCATTCAACTGGACACGAACTTCTTCAAGCTTTGGTAATGCCATACGATATGGTTTCTTTGACATCGGCTGGGCACATGGTACCAGATCAATGGAAAACTCAACAGTATGTTCCAGAGGCAATCCTGTAAGATCATCCGAAAACACACTCATGGATTCCCGCACTACCTCTGGTATCTCTGGTTCATTAACCTCCATGGCACTCACTACAACTATTGCTGGTCTAGTTCTGAATTGCACTGGCCCATCAGATCTGCTTTCGCTGATGAACTCGAACTTTGGATGATCAGTCATCTCGAACACTCCACTCCTTTGATGATAGTTAATGGTAGCATAAAATGTCTCCAGTCAACCCATTTCAAAGACAGTATCAAAACTTGGCATCTCGATCACCAGGAAATCCACAACTAGCTCCCGTCTATAAATAACTACATGACACGACACTGAGGGTATTCAGTTGTCTTCAACATGTCACCACCAGTACTTATATTCCAATGGGTAGTTAAGAGTTCAACAAGAATGATGTGTGTGCTAACAAATCGAGTGACTAAGAAACAACGAGAGGCTCCTGGGTCGAATAATGTAAGGGCATGTTTACCTGCGACTAGTACAATACCTAATGTCAAAGGTACCATGTCTAAGTAAACAGATATGACATATGAAAGTAATTACTGAAAGTGATAAAATCTTACAAGTAATCATTTCGCCAGTAGCATCGGCCTCCACTACCGTCATAGTAAATGCATGGTGCTTCGGATGGGGTGGTTGTGTTCTGGCCTGCTGAAAGGCCTTCTAGGGAGGAAGCGGTGCTTTACGTGGTGCATTCCCTGTTGGGGTTGGAACAAGAGCATGAATAATAGAAGCATGAGGAGCTAGTGGTGCTGACCGTGGCCCCCCTATGGATAGTCTCTGGTAGTATAGTCCTTGGACACGCAAACAAGAAAAAGCAACGGCTTAAATTCCATCGACACTCCTTACGATGACACGTCTTGCCACAATAATGACATACTGACCGTGGCTACTGCTTTAGTGCCGGCCTCTTGAACTGAACCTGTTGCACTGACCGGTGCACATGTCTTGCTGGAGGTAGAGGTCGTCGACTCGTCTCTTCGGTGGTAGATGTATGTGATGGTGGTCGTCTCGAAGGAACAGACATGTGACGCTCCCGCTCAGCTTCCCTCTGAATGTACTCGTACTCACGAGCTGTCACAAGTACCTCTGCGTGGGTCTTTAGGTTCAATCCAACCATCTTCTCTCGAAGCTTTATGTTGAGACCGTACTGAAAATATCGAGCTCGAGCTACGGGAGTGGACACAATTTCCTTCGCGAACCTGCTGAGCATAGAGAATTCGGCATCATACTCCTCAACAGTCATGGTGCACTGCTTTAGACTGGTAAATCGTGCATCTAACTCCATCTGAGTCTTATGAGAGAAGTACTGTGCATTGAATTGCTCCTTAAATGTTTCCAGGTGATAGGCTTCGCCAATCGATCCTCTGCTGCGTCCCACCAGATCCTGGCTCCTTCTATCAGCTGTAACTTGGCGATCTTTACACAAGATTTTATGGGGGATCCCATCTGTGGTCAGGTTGTCTACTGTGCTACGCAACCATTCCTCTGCCTGCAAGGGGTCCTCTTGTTATGTAAATGTAGCCGGACGCAGGGCCCGAAACTGCTGTATCCCTCCAGTAGTCTTAGGCTCCTCGCGAATAGCCAGAACAAGCTCTTGTAGGGCCTCATCCGAGATCTGATGGACTGTCTATTACCCGAACCTGATCCAGAAGCATTCTGTGCCATCTTCGCGGTACGCATCCGGCAATTATAAACTCGCATGTGCCTGCGTACAGAGACGATATGGTGTAAAACCCTTGTATAAATGTTTTGTCTAATTCTATTACTGGCAGTTTTACGTTTGCTTCGTGCTTATCACATATGCAAAGCTTATTTCATGTATTTATTTCCTACAGATATACAAGGACATTTCATCGGAAGTTAAACATTTTGGGTGTCATGAACCCATTTTTTGTAGTGTGCTTATCCACATCCTAATCAATTGCTTTTAAATTAAGTTATATATATATATATTTCATACATAAAATATTTTACATATTTCTGATGCTGACATCTGTCTTTTTAAATTTGCACTTTATCATCCATAATGTGCTAGACGCAATTAGTGTTATGAGTTTAATTTCCATCATTTTCAGTTTTTTGTTCATTGCATGCAAAATCCAAAGACTGTAGCAGACACATTTAGATATTCAGTCAAATTCTCGTGAATGTGTGCTGATGTTGTAGAAGGTTATTTATTCGATGATTTTTACTTCATCAGGGATAGGTCGTTTCATGTGAAACATGAATATTCCTTAGTAAATGATTTCAAATGGTCGGTTCACAAGCCATCCTGAAAATTCTAAATATTTAGTTGGAGAAGTTAGCTTCATCTGGTTGGATCATTATAGGGATAGTTTGTACTTAACTTCTTTAGTAGGATAACATAGTAGTTTGTGCAGTTATTAACTAATTTCATGACTTTATAAAAAAATTCAGTGCTTGTGTTGCAGGGTCATATGGTGAAGTTTATCGTGCTGATTGGAATGGCACGGTATACCATCTTCCTTCTGTTCTATTTTCCCTTATGTTTCTTCTCTTTTCCTTTCTGCTTAGTTTACTGAAACTATCCGGAGTGTGTGTTAGAGCGTGCTCATTCGTAAGCTGTAAGTGGGAAACTCTCACTGAAAATCTTCTTTCTTCTTAAGTGAGAACTTAGTAGTTTAAATTCATGTGGTGGACTGGGAAAAGTGCTATCATTGATGAATTAGTTTGGCATAATATATAAGCTGGATTCTTGTTTGCCATCCAGGTTTTTTTCCACTTACAAATTCTGTATTATGGTACTATAGTATTCTTAACTTTCAACTTCATTGTTTGAGATTCCTCCAAAACCTTCATTGTTTGACATTCCTCCAAAATTATAGGGTTAATGACTCTACTTCTCAGCAAAAGATAAAACATATATTCTTTTGCTTTATCAAAATAGTCATAATCAACTGATTAGCTGGTAGGTGTGAATATCTTCCCAAGTTAATGCACAAAGGGATAATTGTCATCATACCTATACTAAAGAACCATGGCCGAAGCTCATGCCTCAAAGGTGGAGGTTGTTATGACCATACCTACGATTGGAACTCCATAATCAAATTCATCATACATGTGCCTCTATTGATACAATAAAAACCTTTTCATCATTACTTTTTTATGAAAATATCTTCATTCCTCTCAAGAACTGAGGAACATTGATTTTATCTTTTGAAACTCGTTTATGAGGAGCAGTGAGAAAAAAGAATGCATTGGAGGAATATTCAAACTACTAAAATGTAGAAATGATTTGAAACATGTTTAAGAGGACATTTGTTGCTAGTGGCACTAGTTTATTCAATGTTCCAACCTCAGGTCAATAAAAGAGAATGTTTAAGTAGAAAAATATGCCAAACCTTTACCTGGTTATCGGTTTTGGGTTGGATTGGATTTGGCTTGCGTTGGGTTTGGTTATTATGAAGAGGATGAGAAGAGAATGGTGATCACAATGCCTCCAAATGGCATTCGGGCCCTTGGTGCTGTTATATAAATAAAGCTAAATGATTGGAATCCAACTTGGATTTAAATTAGTTATCTTAGTATTTTAATGTTTGAGTCAATTTTGTATTTTGGCCTTTGAGTCTTTATAGAATTTTGTTATTCGATTCTTTTTAAAGTTTCCTATTCTAAGGAACTATTTTATTTTATTTTATTTAGGTATTTGAGTTTTTTTTGAAGTTTGGGTAAGAGTTGTAATATGAGTTTGCTTCTCTTATAAATATGTCTTTATTTCAACTTTTTAATTATCTGATATTGAATAAAAATTAGAATTGTGTAAACTTTGTTTACTACTAAAAATATTAAGCATGAGATGCAACATCGGGGATGACTGCCTGCAGTGGCGGAACCGGACCTTAGGTTTGGTGGGGTCACCATACATATAAATTTTTTGTTGGGAGGCTATTACATACATATACATATATACATACATAGATACATAAACATATTACATATATACATATAATTTTTTCCAATTGTGGTGGAGGTCCATACCCACCCACACACACTTAGTTCTGCCGGCAGAACTACACTATGAGTGGGGGCCATGGCCTCCACCAAAATTTGAAAAATGTATGTATGTATCTGTGTGTATGTATATATGTATGTAAATGTATTAGGCTGCCATCAAAAATATATATGTATTGCGACCTCATCAAATCAAAAGTTTGGTTCTGCCATTGTCTGGGCATAATGTCTAAGAAATTTTTGCACGCAATGTGTTGAAGTCGGTGATAGTCAGATTTTCATAGTGAGAGGTTTCAAATCATATTTATCCTTTGATTTAGTTATTCCCAATTTCCTATCACATCTTTTTCCCTTTGTTCCGCATCAAGTTTGGTATCATAGCATAAACCTTAAATTTTCACATCGATCTTTGATCATATTCTCGTCTTCTCCTTCTTTCCTTTAGTTATGTTTAATTATCAAACAAACAAAAAAGCAAAAAATCAAAAGAAAAAATCTTGTGTTTTAGCCAAAAAATCATATTTGGATTTTCAGTTTTAATAAAAAAAGAGTTTCATTTATGGTTTCAGCACAAAAATAAAAAATTACAACAAAGCGATGTTCGTTCTATGTCAACCTCAGCCTCAAACACTACAATTGAACCCAATTTTAAAAAAATCCCACACCCCAACACCCTTAACCGGAAACCCCAACTTTTTTACCGCCACCAACAATACCACCATATATCATCATCTCCTCGTCGTCTACTCCATCTGATTCAAACCAAATTCTTCATCAACAGCAGCCCCTCACATATGCCTTATTGGTGTCTCCTTCGACTACATTTGTCATCTTGATTTGGACCCCAAAATCCATCATTAACACCTGATAGATCTGGACTTTTTAGGTGTTTTGGGCCCATTAGGGGTGTTATGAGAATTTTCGGATTTTTAGGGGCGTTTTGGAAAAATTTCCTTATTTCTGAAATCTATTTATAGGTGGAAAGGGCTGAGGTATTTCTTAGGCTATTTTGAGAGAAAATTGATTGTAGAGGTGAGATTATCCCTCGTTCTTTGGGAGAGTAGACATCTTCTTTAATTGGCGTCTTGGGAGGGTGATCGTCCTATAATTGTGATCAAGGTATCTTTATTTTTCTGTTTTTATTAATAAAAATAGAATATTTGTTTTGGTTCCTATCAATTTGGTATCAGAGCATCAAGATCCATGTCGACAACGACGAGATTCAAGGAAAAGATCGAATCTTTGGAGGAAAGGTTCGATGGCGAAATCAATGAATTGAAGAAGGTCGTGGATGAACTTAGGGTTTCGACGGAAAAGGATAAGGCGGCGACGGAGCAAAGATTTGATGGCATGGAGAAAATCCTAGCGTAGATCTTGCGACAAATCTCGAGGCTCGTGAAGGCTATTCAAACAAAAGAAGGCGAAAACCCTATTTTGGGCAAAAGGCGGGGGCTTTGGAAAAGAGAGGGAAATGTGGATGCTTATGAAGAAGGGATGCTTTCCGACGCCGACTACTACTTCGAGGAGGAAGAGGAGCCCTTGATGATCGACAGCGACCCCGGAAACCCTAGGAGGACGAACCAAGGGGTGAAATCATGCGCGGCAGCCACCTAGGGGCTGTCGTTCCTTGCACAACCCCCACAGGGGGCCTGCAAGGGGCGCCAGCTTCTGCAATACCACCCTGCAGAAGCTCCAACAGGGGGTACCACCCCGGCAGAGCCCCCTGCAGGGGGCCGACAGGGGGCGCCAGCCCCCCTTGGCCCTAAAATAGCGACAATTGGTACTTTTAGGCGGTGAAACAGTTCTGGCAAGGATTCAGGAAACCGACGAGGACCCCGAGGCCCCACAGTGACATGCTACGATGACGACGACCCTCCAGAGTACTTGTGGGAGCACAGTGACGACAGTGATGAGTTTTGAGGGCCCCACGGCCCTCGACATGCTACACAAAGACGACGACATCCACCCCCGACTTATGAGGAGTATCCAGGAGACTGGTGGAGAGTTGGATGTGGAGCAGGATGTTTAGGGCTTCTTTGATGGCTGCAATGACTGGAAAGACTATGGAGATCAAGATAGAGGCCCGTGGAGGGGATTTGAGTGACACGTGGAGAGGTGGCAGCACTACTACCTTCCCCATCAGCCAAGTACACAGGTGGACAAACAGATGGGGGGACCTTTAGGGTGAACAACAGGATACTGAAGATGAAGATGCTCGTATTTGAAGGAGAGTATCCTGGGCAGAGAGATTTTTTAAGGTGTCCCACATGACCGAGGAGCAAAAGATGGATGCGACAGCAGTGTGTTTAGATGGGAAGACCCTCGCATGGTACCGATGAAGGGAGCAGAGGTGGCCGTTTCACTTATGGGAGGAGATTAAGGATGGCTTGGTGGATAGATTTCGCGAGACTCAGGTAGGGAACTTGCAGGAACAGTTGCTTTCTCTCAGGTAGAACGGCACGGTGAGGGATTATAGGGACCGGTTTGAGGCACTGTCAGGACGTGTACATAGGGTTCGAGGGACTGGTCCGATCCGAGAATTACATTAAAATTTTCACATTTTCATGGAATATTCTAGGGATTTAAAGAGGATTCTATTTTAATAGTTTTGAAGCCGTTTTCAGTTTGATTTTTGAACAATCTGTGCCAATTACACGATAAATCGATCCATTACTTCACTTGAGGTATCTTGAATTATTCAAGTGTATTTTATGACATACTATAAGAATTATTTGTGCAGATATTATTATTTAGAAAGTATATTTGACAATGGTGCATTTGGAAGAATCCTATCTTTCCATTAATCTGTTAATCGGTCTGACTATATAAAGAGTGAAAATATCTTTTAGACTGTCTCTTTTCCCATCATAACTTTATAGACGAGTATGAATAGGTGCATGCTAAGTACTTGTTAGGTAGAGAAACTCGAAAATGGTGGTTTGAAAATTATTAGGCTTATCGGAGTTGGTTAAAGACGAAGATCATACTGCGACATCATAGCTCACTAAACATCCATAAATGCATGAGAAAGATCTACTTGAAGGTATTCTTAAAAAGCAGCCTTCCTCAAACCTTCTTCAAACAATCAAACTTTAAATGAAACTACCGGAGCTGGAAGTATAATCTATGATGGAAGCATATAGGAAGTTGCAAGTTTAGAAGGTGCTAGAATCAGAACCATCCATTAGAATAAAAAATGGTGCAATAGTTAAAATTGGAGCACCATTCCGGGTCTGATCCTGACATCGAACTTGAGTCTCAATCTGAGTCTGCGGTCGAACTCGAGCCTGACCCAATTCCAAAGCATTTGTTTGGACTAGAGGTTGAACCTAATCGTGCGTCTGAGCTTGAGATCTAGCCTGAACCCATGTTTGATTTTAAGACTGAGCTTGTGTTCGTGTCTAAGCATGACAAGCTTGAGCCGTCAGGTGATCCTACGTTAGAACTTAGCTCGGAGGCACCCGTAAAGCTAATTTGGCACTTTGATTTCATTGTCCTTGTTCCTCCATAGCTTGACCATTTGAATATTTTACACCTTATTTTTGTGATTTTGGTACATTCTTTAGAATATGCTCTTTTGTACGGTTAACATTTGGCTTGATTTCAAGTTCAAGGACGAGTATTCTATGACTATAAGAGACTAGAAATAACTCGTGTACATTGGACAAGGACTCAAAAAAACACATGCACATGATGTTGTGCCCACACAAAGTGGTAAAGAAGAGAGAAGAGTTGGTGGGTATGTGTACACGTGGACCCAAAAAAGCCAACACAAGATGCTGGACCCACGTAAAGTGGTAAAGGAGAGAGAAGAGTGGGTGTGTGTTGGTATCGTCTGGGGTAAAAGGAAAAAAACAGAGGCCAAAGTGCCAAAACCGCGGGGGCAATGTGGAAAAAGACTAATGGCAACCGTATTAATAGGGGAAAGAGGGGGGTTTTTTGGAGATGTAATTTGGTTTCATGAAAGGGCAAGGGCATGCATGTAAATAATGAAAATGTGGGGGCCTTTTCTTTGGAGATTCTACATAAACACCCAACATCACACCCAAACTCCATGGGACCCCCATGCCTAGGTGGCCAAATATAGGCCACCACTCTATCTATCATTTTGTCCCAGTAGGACAACCTCCTCATTTGTATAAAGGATTGTTAACTTCTGTTGGATTGTGCATTCTTATCACCATTTATCATGTGATGAATTTTTCAAAGTTAGAGAGGATGGTTGGAATCCAACTTGAATTCAAATTATTTATGTTAGTATTTTAATGTTTGAGTCAATTTTGTATTTTGGCCTTTGAGTCATTTTACAATTTTATTATTTAAGTTTTTTTATTTTTCTGTTCTAAGGAGCTATTTTATTTTATTTTATTTAGATGCATGAGTTTTAGTATAAGTCCAAGTTAGTGTTGTAATAGGAGTTTGCTTCTTCTCTTATAAATATGGGTTTGTATTTTAACTTTATTATTATAGAATATTAAATAAAAATTAGAATTGTGTATTTTATTTTCCTCTTACAATCTTAAGCATGAGAAGTGTGAGGGGGTGTGATTGCATGTCCGTGAGGTCTGAAAAAAATCTTCATGTATGTGCATCGTATTGAAGTTGGTGACAATCGGATTTCTGTGGTGAGGCATAAACCCATATCTATTCTTTAGTTTAGTTCTTCAAATTCCCACATATTTTCATGGGAAGTGTGAGAGGGGGTGTGATTGCATGTGCATGAGGTCCGAAGAAATCTTCATGTGCATCGTATTGAAGTTGGTGATAATCGGATTTCCGTGGTGAGGCATAAACCCATATCTATTCTTTAGTTTAGTTCTTCAATTTCCCACTTTTTTTTCTTCTGTTCCGCATCACTCAGTAGTGTAATTACCCAAATACAACTACTCTATTCCTAGTTCTGTTCATGTTCTTAATTCTATATATGTTGCCATTCATATTCATGGAAAAAAAAACGTCATGCCAGCCTTCATGATGAAGCATACCAAGTCAAACAGCTTGAGAATTTGCTTTTTCAGGATTTGGATGGTAATCCTAGACACGAGAATGGGCAATCTTGTAAAGCGACACTTGTCGTAGTTATCGTACCTATTAATATTTTCTTTAACATAATGACACCCCCTCTGAAACACAGACTCCCCCAGACTGGTACAAACAAACAGATCCTCATGTAGGAGTTTTATTATATTTGTTTGGCACTTTCATGAACACATCTGGTTATGACTTTCAGCACATATTAACATCATGTTCTACCAACAGGAGGTTGCTGTGAAGAAATTCTTGGATCAGGGTCTGTCAGGTGATGCATTGGAGCAATTCAGATGTGAAGTAAGCTTTGAAATTCTTATGATTGTTGGCATTGATTACCAAAAGCCTTACATTTAGTTATATGGAGAAATGTCCATCTTTTAATTTATTTCAACGTTGCCGCTGTAGGTGAAAATAATGCTAAGGTTAAGACATCCAAATGTTGTTCTTTTCATGGGAGCTGTAACTCGGCCTCCGAACCTTTCAATACTTACGGAGTTTCTGCCAAGGTGTGTTCACTGTCCTCTAACTAGTACAGTTGACATTACAAATTACTGGCATAAATTAGCGACTGCTTTTATTTTGTAACTGGTGTGATTTGATTACTAGTTCCATATCGCAGTTAATTATTATTATTTGTCCTTTTGAACTCTATCATAAAGTAGTAATGTTCTTTTGCTTACGCATGAGGAATTGCCACCTTATATGCATGTGTGGGCACCTAAGAGAAAAATCATTATCTCTATGAGTTTAATATGAGCATTTTGTAACAACGATTATTTTGCTGGTGACAGTCCTAACTTGCATATTTGCATTTAGTTCACATGTAGTTTTTATCACGTTGAACAATATGTTGGTGGGTAAAATTGATACTTCAGATGCATACAGATTAGCATGTTCGGCAATAGTCCAGAACATATATGTGCTGGAAGTTGTACGATGTCCATTAATAGTTCTCTGGTTCTGGGTGTCTTTATTATTATGGGTTTTCACTGTGTTTTTATTGTCAGGGGTAGTTTGTATAGGTTGCTGCATCGTCCCAATGTTAAACTGGATGAAAAACGGCGACTGAAAATGGCACTGGATGTGGTACATGTCTGTCCATTTCATGTTTATGTGGTAACCTAGTGTCCCCTTTTACCTGAATCTGGGGTTTCTTCTTGCAGGCTAGAGGAATGAATTACTTGCATACAAGCCATCCAACTATTGTACATAGAGATTTGAAGTCTCCTAATCTGCTTGTTGATAAGAATTGGGTGGTCAAGGTACATTCTCAAGCCAGGCTAACAATAAATGTATTATTCAATGCTGGCATATAATCGGTTATGTGGTATTTATGTTTTTAATTCTGTTCTAAACTACTATTTACATTTGTGCTTTTTTATTTGTACAATTGATGATTGTCCTGACAAATAATTACTGGCAAGGCTACTGCCAGTATACACTTTGCAAGTATATAATTGCAACATCATGATAAAATATTCCGAAGTTTCTAGAGGGAACACCAGTTTCTTTCAGCAGTGCATGATTCTGTTGTTAGGATACCCATACAAAGGATTTGTTTGTTGCAGAGATAGGTAGAACGTACGGATCATCCCATCTCCCTATACTATATTATTATTTAGATTTTTCTCTTTACTGCAGTGACGTTTTAGTCAAATGTTACAAACCATAGATTTCCCCCGCCGGGGGGGGGGGGGGGGGGGGGGGGACCAGAAACAATAAACAATATACATTGTGAATAGGGAACAAAAGAAATATACAACAAAGTTGCTCAAATAAAGAAGTTTAAAGAAACATTCAAATGACAAGCTCATCCCAATAGCTTGGGAAAGTCATACAAGTTAACATTAAGATATGATAAATAGATGCGAGATAGAATAAAACTGGTTCCTGTCAAGTGGTTCGAATTGTTGCAAGGATGGTTCGAACAGGTTCGAGGTTTTGGTCAAAACCCAACAGTTTTGGTAGTTTTAGATTGGTTTCAGAGGGTAACGATACGAAATGATGCTCAAAATTAGGTTTGAATTGAGAACTAAAAATTACTAAAACCTTAACAAAAATTGAAAAGAATTTAGCAAAGATAATTATTAAATGACTTCATAATGAAATTCAAAAAGGGAAAAAGTAGCTTTTTGCCATCAAAAACCAAAAAAGAAGGATATGAAGATCATGAAGAAGAGAAAGTAAAGAGAAGAGAACTTACCTGGCACTTTGATTCAATGAGAACGAGACCACTGTCACCATGCTTCGATAAGATTGAGCTTCCTTCGAGTAGATCCACTCAAATTTGAGCAGATATGATGGTTTTAGTTGATGATGGACCTTCTCCAATTGAATACAAGGCTGTTCGTCTTCATCTTTTTCAGCATCGTCGTCGATGTATCAGTTGCTGTTTCATCTTCAAGTCACCGTTAATTCAAAAGGGATAAGGGACTGAGATAGAGAGAATGAGAGAGATTATAATAGTAGGTATAGTTTTATATCCCCTCTACTTGGGCCTTCGTGGGCTTATGGCCCAAACAACAAAAGAGGAGAAGAAAATAAAAAAGAGAAATGCATTCTGTTTGGGCCATAAGCACAAAGGTTTAAGCCCTACTGTTGGGGAAGAAGAGAAATTCATTATTATGATAATATATACATAAAAATATAGATAGATTCAAAATCAGAACTTAAAACAAAACTAACAAAACTAACACAACTTATCGAAACCAAATATGTTGAAGAAACCGAAACCGAAACCGAAACTAAAACCGAGTTCTCAAACCTTGGTTCGAACTGTAGATGATATGATTTGAACTACACAGTTTATGGTTTGAGCAGTAGAAAAAAGGCTATAGAATGTGATGCAAGTAGGCATATCAACACAACAATCATAGTATAGAGTTGGCAAGCAAACATGAGGATAGTCACGATAGTTTCACGTCCTCGTGAACATCCATTTCATAAGGATTCTGCATTAAGATTCTTGCCAATAATCAATTACCAAGATTACAAGCGGTTGTTCTATTCAACCAAGGTATGTGGACTTCCCACCAAGTGTTATACTTTGAAACTCAACATCCACACGTTCAAATAATTTCACACATAAGGATGTTGAACAAACCATCACAAATAGTATAGATGTTCTCTTACATCAAGTGAGTACTTTATGAAGTGCACATCTTTCTTAATAATACGATTCTTTATGACATACGATGCTTCCCAATATCAATGTGTTGTATGAGTGGAATAAGACAATAGTATTAAATGTGAATCAATGAAAAACAGATCATTGCCATCATAGCCTTCATCCCAAAAATTAGGGTTAGCTTCATAGACTTAATAGAAAGAGAGACCATAATAAAATAATAAAAAGTAATAAAAAGAAATAACAATAACAATAATAGTAGTAGAATATAATAATAATCATAAAAACATGAATAATAATAATAATAATAACAACAACAATAATAATAACAATAATAATAATCCTCGTAATAGTAATTAGAATAACATGAATAATAAAATAATAAAAAAACAAAGAAAAATAGAAATAATAATAATAGTATACACAAACAATGTAAAAAAATCACATTGCGAGTTAAAAAATCAAGTCGGAATCAATGAAGAACACAATCAATAATTAATCCTAGGATTAAGCAATGAAGCCTAATACCAATAATCCTAAGAAGCAATCAAAGAGATTAGGAAAACATATGTGTAGAATAGCTTATGAAAGATGATGATGAAAGTTAAAGAAGCAAAGCTTTTGTTGATGATGTCGATTGATTTTCTTCTTGAAAAACTTGAAAAGCTTTGAAAGAGTATGAACATTATGAGCACCAGATAATTTCTTTGAAGATATCTGCATAATGCTGTTCTAAATTTGAATAATAATAATTTTTTTGGATGTGTATATATAGAACTCATATGATAAACTAGTTGTTATTAGATATCTTTTGAATTTTTCCATGAGTAAATTTTCTCAAAATATTCAATAGCCAACTTATTTCTCTGTTTGTGGTTTCAACTATGCAGTATGTTGTTTGAACTATGGCTAAGAGCCATGTCTGCTAAAAGGGTCAAAACAGATAAATTTATTTGAAAAATGTATAATTTGATTAGCCGTTAATGATCAGTGACAACTGATTAAGATAAGACAACAAAATAGACTTTTTGAATATTTTTGTATTTGAATTACCAAAAGCGATTACATATAATTATCTCTAAAGAAATCAAAAGTCAATCATAAATTAAGTCCGCACCAATATTTAAAGCAAAGATTAGATATTGGAAATAACATTTTTGAAATCTTCAAAGAAATAGGATTAAACCAAGCTCTATATTGAATATGAAAAGTTATATTAGAATCTGGCACAAAAATGACATATTGTTAAAGATGGTTCAAACTCTACATCGTTGGTTCGAACCATGTTCAAGAGAGTTCGAACCATATATGGCGTGATTTGAACCATGTTATCAGAGAATGACGACAAGCTTGAATTTATAGAAAATAAGAATCAATTAAAGTGCAATCAATTCAATTGGATATCTAGAAATGCCTTAATAAGATTACGAATCAAAGAATTGGAAATCTAGGATAACCTAAGATAATCTTAAAATTTGTGCCAATAAATTTTAACATATATGAGACTATCCTACAAAAAAATTCTAATATAAAGAATTTTAACCTTGATAGCTTGGGCAACATTCTTCTTAATATTGTGTAACTCCATTTATTGGAAAGAACTTGAGTAACTTGAATTGTTGGAGTACATGTGTCCATCAGGGTTTCAACCCCTCAATCACAAAAATCTAAGGAAATACACACGCTCAGATCAACATCATCGCAGAGGAAGAAATACAATTTAAAATCAAAACTAAAATTAAAGCAAATTTACCGAACGTTAGAAAATCGTCGAAGGAACCTAGCTCTGTCTCCGTGCCGTCGAGCGACTGCGGCTGCTCGACTAGGGGCAAAACTGAGAAGATCAAGCCCCGAAAGAAAATCTGAACTCAAACTCTGACGAAAAACCAAAATCAGAAGAATTTGAAAGAGGAAATATGAAAATTTGTATGAAAATTCAAAGAGGCAATGAATATGAGAGGGCCATCCATGTATGAAAGGGGTCGTCGGGTACTCACAAACGGCGGTCAATCAGCAAAGGACCCGTCGAGGGAATAAAATGCGGTGAAAATTGGTCGGGCAAAAGATCCGGGGGGTCAAAGCACTCAAGGATGTCGCAGATGAGGATTGAATGCATGGGTACTAGGTGGGGGCATGTGGCCACGATGCTCGGTGGAAATTTCGTTGAGCAATGAAAATTTGTCGTGCGAAGGAGAGAGAGATCGGGACTTTTCTTCGCAGAGTGGGGGATATCGGGTCACGTGTGTGTGGGAGTGGCTAAGGGGGATTAGGAGCGGGCAGGCCAAGGGTCGTGGGTTGGGAAGAAGAGTGGAAGAAAAAGATGAAGGGGCCTTGCAGGCTGTGGGCTTAGGGGGGTTGGAAAAAGAAAAAGAAAAATTGAAGAAAGAAAAGAAGTTAACTGGCGGGTTAGCTTACGGGCTTGGGCCAGGGAGCGGAAGAAAAAGAATAGAATGAATGAAAAGAAAGGGGGAGCTCGGGCTTGGGCCTCGCGGGCAAAGAAAATGAGAAAATGAAAAATAAAGTACAAAGAAAAGAAAAGGAGAACAGAGGAAAAAGAAAATATGGAAATTGAGAGAAAAATCCTAAAAATTGTATTTGCATCATATGGAAAATACATGGTATCTCTACAATTATTACCGCTACTACCAGCTACAACAACTATTAGTACAATTATTTCTTCAATTTTGTTAGTTTTTCAATATCTTTCCATTAAATATCTCTTTAGTAATTCTAATCAGTTTTACGAGTTACAAAATTCATAGTTATATAACCCATTTGGGGCTATCAGGATATGCTGGTTCAAATATTTCATTCTCCAAAGCTTCAAAGATATGTTCGCTTATTGATGGTTTAACTTTGCATGTAGGGATGTGACTCAGGACAAAAGCAGAAAGTGATGGAGAGAAGAAGGAAATTATAGATTTGATATCTTTCAAGTCTCGCACTTTGGTCATCTAACGATCAACGACTCGCACTTTTCGCACGCGAGGATTTTTCGAACATCTTTCCCTGGCAAACAAGCCCATGCAAAAGATTTAATTTTTCTGAAGAAATCGAAGTTTAGATCAAAATTTCTATTCAACTATTCATTCATTCATTGATTAATGAAATAAATAAGTTTATATTCTTTATATATGTTTACAACTTGGCTTTCAAAAATCACATCTAATATGGGATAAAAACTCTAAAATAAGTAAAAGACCTAAAATAAATAAAAAACTTAAAAAGATTTGATTCAAACTCCATCCTAAATAAAATAACCAAGACTTAAAATAACTAGAATACTCAATAAACTCAAATTATATATCTATCTAAAATCTAAAATAAAAAACTTTATTTGAAATTTAAATTGGATCCCTATTATTCTTCCCGGCTTGAGAACTTCATTACCTGATAAATGATGACAGGAATAGCATAACCGGACTGAAATCAGTAGTCCTTTGTAATTGGAGAAGATTCTTCCACGGGCTTTAAAGTATAGATAGATGTAGATTTGCAGACGAAAATCTTCTAAAGTTTTCCTAAATTATAAAAGAAATGAAAACATATAGAACTTGCTCGTTGGTAGAATATGGATGATCTGAGATGACAAACTCGATATGCTCAATTTCCTCAAGCAGTGTCTTTAAGCTAAGTGTTAGCATATGAGCAACATGTGGCTTAGACTTGATTGCTGACTTGACATCAGGCTCAGGCTCTTGTTTAAAGTTCAAGGGTTTCCTCATGTTCAGCTTATTTGGAGTTCAACCTATTCTGTTAAGCAACCCAAATATTGGGTTGGAAGGTTTCAACATAATTTTCTTCTATTTAAATAAGGATTATGCATGTATGTGACCTTTCAGAACTCATAACATCTAAATTGTACAACCAATTTTTCCCTATCAAAATGTATGTTGCAATCAGGGTTTGAGGTATCAGCCGATACCATTAGGTATCGGCCGTATCGTATCGGTATCGGCCGTTGACGATACTGAAACCAAGGGTTAGTTTCAGTATCTGAACGGTATCAGTCAGTTTCGACCGATACCCGTCGAAACTGACCGATACCAGCCGAAACTGACCGATACCGTTCAGTAACAGTCGAAAACGGAAGAAGAAGAATGTGTAATTAAATAAAAATTCTCTAAAAAACCAAAAACAATTCGTGAATTAATATGTTGCATAGAGAGCTCGGTTAAAAGAGAGGAGAATTAGACGAAGAAGAGACAGAATTAGACGAAGAAGAGATGAAAAAATTAGACGAAGAATTAGACGAAGAAGAGACAGAACCAAGAAAAAATGCTGAAAAAAAGAAGAAAAATGACAAAAGGAAGATGAAAAAATTGAACTCACCTCATCGCGTCGCCGCCTCGCCGAACCTGCCTCCTGCCTTGCCGAACCCGCCTCGACCATCTAGCGTGAGAGTGAGAGAGAGCAAAGAGAGAGAGAGAGAAAGAGGCCCGAGTCGCCTTTCAGGAGATGTTGCATTCTTTAAAAAGGCAAACTTGTAAATAAGTGTATGTGCGTAAAGTAAAACAGTCTGTGCGCATATCAAGCGGATATTTTGTGGAACCCTATAAATTAGTGGTATGTGCGCAAAGCAAAATGGTGGGTGCGTAAAGTAATGCCCATCGTTTTTTGGTAAACTTGTAAATAAGTGGTATGTGCCAGGGTAAAACGGTGGGTGCGCTAGGCAAGCTTTAGGATCTATTCATTTATCTAATATTTAGTATTTAAGTACCAAACTTTAGGTATTTAGTATTTGATATGATTACGAACTCAAATTTAGTTTATCTATTTAGTATTTAGTATTTGATAGTATATAAGTAATATTTTAGTTTGTTAAGTATTTAATAGTATTTGATAAGTTTAGATTTAAGAATCTCCGAAACCATCACTGTGTGTATATAATATATATATTTAAAGTATTTCCGAAACCGAAACCGAAACCCGAAACGAAACTGCCGAAACTAGCGATACGGGCGAAACCGAAACTTCCTTCCGAAACCGCCGAAACAGGCGATACCGATACCGAAACCTAAATTTTGGGAAGAACGATACCCAGACCGAAACCGAGACCTAAAACCTTGGTTGCAACCATGTATATAATATCACACCAAATGTAATCATGATAGGTAGCAAGCTGGCTAGGTACCAAGCACCGTTAGGTGTTAGGTAATTGAATGCATAGTCTTATAAATCCAAGTAATGTTATATGGCCATGTGTGAGACTCAGTTGCTAGGCCTATTCTTTTTAAGGCTGACTTGGCGATAATATTAACACAACTATCTTCATCAATTATTAATTTATAAGACTTATCATGTATCTTGATGTATGTATGGAAAATACCGATTCTTCGCCCTTCTCTCATTTTCAACTGTTGTAGACAAACACCTACGATATTGTCATGAGCACCAGATTTACATAAACTTTAGCATCGGCGAAACTTTCAATTGCATAAAAATTTTCAATCATCCCTTCAAATTTTATCGCATAGAAGATGAATAGGTCTAGTGAATGTGTCTATGAAAACTTGCTTGAATTGATTTGCAACAGCTCGAACAGAATTAAATTTGGATTGAAAATGTTTATGGAATATTCAAAATAGCAAAACGACGTAAAAATCCATCAAACCAAACCAAAATACACAAAATTACCAAGCCGGGCTACGCAATCAGCGGCTCGGTTAACGATTGGCTAAGATCGACTCGGCTCGTTGGCGCAGCTCGACGACGGAAACGCCTCGTCGAAGCTGTTACTGTAGCAATTCGGCACGAGAGGCGCCGATCATGTTTTCCGACAGTTTCGACGGTGATTCGCTAGTGCAGTCGCTGCCATGGGTGTGACAGATGATGGGTGATCTTTTAGGATGGTTAACGTGACTTGACATCGATGGTGGTGGCACCAGTGATGTTGAGATCGACGATAGACGATGTTGACATCAATGATTGATGGGTTTCTTCGTCAAGATAGGAGTGACGGGGCCAGAGAAATTGGCGGTGGCAGCGGAAAAGCTCGTTGGAGGTGGCGACAATGGTAATCGTCGCTTAAAGGTCAGGGTTAGGGTTTTGGGGAAATTTTTTTTTTCTTTTTCTCTTTTCTTATCTCCCTTTTTTGAATTTTTCTTTTTTCTCTTTTAGATGATTTTTTGTTGATCTATTTCTTTTTGTTGATTTTTTTGTCTCTGTTTTTTTAATATCTCTCTATCAATTGATTTGTTTTTTTCTCTTTTTATGTTGATATATCTTTTTTTATTTTTAATCTCTTTTTTTATTTTTAATCTCTTTTTTGAATCTGAAATCATAAAAATATTAGAAGATGATAAAAAAGAAGAAAAAAGATAAGATAATGTAAGATTTTGTGATCTTTGACCTGAAAACTAACTGAAAGAAATAAGAAAAAAGAGTTTTTATGAGCAAAAAAAGAAGACAAATCTGGTTTTAGCTTTGATACTAAGTTTAACGCATGATGGAAGTGAGAAGGGATGTGTTGGGGATTTGTGAAAGGAGAAAATCAGGGATTTGATTACTTTTAGGCCTCGCACCTAGGGGATTTAACGGTCACCGCCTCACACACCTCACACCCAATGATTTTTTGAACCTCCCGCCCAGACAACCAGGCTCATTCTCGTACACCAATGTAAAAGATTTAATTTTTTAGAGAAACTGAATTTTACACTAAAATTTCTATTCAATTCTTCATTCATTCATTCATCACTAAAATAAATAAGTTTATGGTCTTTATATAGGGTTACTACTTGGCTTTTAAAAATCATATTTAATGTGGGATAAAAACTCTAAAATAACTCAAAGATATAAAATAACTAATAGATTCAAAAAGGCTCAAACTCCATCATAAGTAAAATAACCAAAAGATTCAAAATAATTAGAGTTCACAACGAACCCAAACTCTATCTTATCTAAAATCTAAAATAAAATGATTTTATTCTAAATTTAAATTTGATCTTTATCATGATGATATTATGCTCGGGCTAGCCATATGCCCAATTGAGCCTCCTGGAAAAGACCGGCTTAAAATCATTCCTAATTGGGTATCAGGTTGCCCCGAGCCTGAACCAATTTGCCCGAATGGATTTCATGCATATTTGGGTGAATCACCCATAATTGATGACCACCATTTAAGCCTGAAGCCCACATAAACCACTTATCTTCAAACTTTGCAGCAAGCTTAGCGTCTATGGTCGTCTCATTTATGATCATGGCAATGTGCCTACCCTTGTTTGAGCTTGTAGGAGAGCTTGTATGCCTTGATGATGATATTATATATTCTTCAAAACAAGAAAGATTGAATCCCTGGAATTTAGTTATTTTGACAAAGGAAGAAACATTAGGACTTAAATTAATCTGGGGGGGGGGCACGGGGTCGAGTGAGGTCAGATCTGAATGTCAAGAAAGTCGGATCAATATCACTAGATTGCTTATCCCTTTGTAATATGTAACGACCCACCTTCCGAGGCTATTATGATTTGTGAGATATGTATGTCTTGCTAGTTACCAGTGAAAACAATATAAATGAGAGTAGACATGTCAAAAAACTCGTATCAATTTCTCATTTAAATACAATCTGGATACATTATGCGAGAAGTACAATGTCTCGAGATAAAAAAATAAAATACATATATAAAAGAATCCACTCCTGGTTTATTTCTCTGCAGCTCGTGACTCGTGCAGCTATCCCAGCATCCTAGCGTGTTGGATCACCTTGTTTTGTTGTGCGGTGCCTCGAAACGCAAGTAGTCAGAGGTAAATTCACAATAATATTAAAATTTTGGCAGTTAAGCAGGATATATGAGCATGACAGGAAAATAAAGCAAGAATCCATAAGTATGAAAAGATAAGCATGCATGGTAAAAATAACTTTTTATTAGGGGTACAAATAACAGTAACGTTATTGAAACTAGCTGTAAACACGCAAATTAGATCTCAGTTAAGTGTATGTTATCAGTGCTCTAGTAGTTATACCAATCTCATATCGTGAATCATATTGGAGAGTACAGTAAGCAATCAGGAGTCTACGTCGTACCACAAGGGCGCTCACCCAGGTCAGGCCCAAAGTAGGAACATGAGGGGCCATGAGTGCAAAAGAGTGACACGATGGGACTCAACTATTAAGTCCGGCGATACCAATAGGGGTCCATCGGATTAATGATATGAACCGACCGGAACACCTGATGCAGTCATGTCAATAGGAGCATGACTTCAGTCGCTCCTGCACTCTCACTAAAATGATTTATCCCAAAACCGAGGGAATCTGAAGTGCCAAATGTATGTCAAGTGTATATTTCTCAGTGACTTAGTGTTGAAGTCCAAGTGCAGTTCTAAGGTTGTTTGTTAAACATGTATTTAGTTAAGTCCAAGAATCTCATCAAAACTAGCTAATATGGTTGGTGTGCTAAGAGATTCAAGTCTAGTCATGTTTTGTGACCTTAGCATCTCTTAAGAGTTAATATGCTAACAAGTTCAATACCATTAATATGCTACTTGTAAGACGACATAGCATGTCATATACAGTGATGATAACAATGTGTTCAAGATCATGTTTCTCATCATAGCACATCCAAACATATTCCTAGGTTTTGATGTCGGGAGATTCTAGCATACTCAATAACATTCTCCAGGTGGGATAACATGATTAATAGCTTGCATCGAGTGTTATAATAGTCTAAAACATGTATAACATGCTACGAGTAGTATGACTGTCTAAACATGGAGATTACACATCAAGTGATAGAATCATATAGAACATGAATATCATGTCGCGGGTGATATAGTAATCTAGAACATGGATAACATAAACATGTGAAATAGCGGTATTGGTTTTATATGGACCTAATCCACAAGTTCATGCTGTAGGATCGATGAGAACACCACAGAGAGAGATGAATATGGTGATCAACAAATTAAAAAATGTGCAACACACATGCAGATAAAAACACAGAAATCGCAGCCAGTCACAGATAACACTAGATGCACATTGGTTCGGTTGAACTTCGACCTACTCCAGCAACCCCAAAATCCATTAATAGATCAATCAGTCTCAATACGCCTACAGACACTCAGAACTCGCAAATCACATGCTCCATGCTTACAAGCTCTATAGACTCGCAACTCCCATACTTGATTGAACTAATCTATCTAGCTGGACTCTGCCTTAATCCACGTCCCCTGAATCAAGAATTCCAAAACTACGTCATATAGCTCTCTCACCGCAAAAATATTATAAAAATAATACAAGGATCAAATCGCACTACACCACAAAAAATATTAATAAAAAAGTTCAGAGTGCTTAGTTTGTGGCGTCGATGTGTCCTTGTCGATCTGCTCGTAGACAGCTCCGTAATGATCTGATCGTTCGTCAATCGAATGTTTATGCTGAAAGATATAGCTTCATGAACTCTCAACGGTCTTTTCGCAATCTTTGAATTTTGCGGGACTTTTCTGCAAAGAAGTAAAAACTGTACTCTTTCTCAGCCGCAATTGTTAACTCTGCAAAGAGAAGCCCGCCGTAACTTTTGACCTACAAGAGAAAAAAATTGTTAAGAAATAAAAAGCTTTAGCCTTAAATTACATTCTCTCTCTTCCCGTTCTCTCTCTTCCCTTTCCTTTCTCTTTCTTTATTTCTTCTACATCTCTCTCTCCTTAATTCTTCACATGCAGCCGCCCACCTTTTGAGTCCCCTACGTTGGACACCCTGCAACAACAAAAAAGAAATCAAATAAACTAAGGATAGACTTGGATGCAAACAACCCTTTTAATCTTTTCTTCTTTCTCCCACTTTCTCTCCTTCACATGAGAACCGCCAAATTTTTTTTACAGAGGTGCAGGTCCGTGATACATTCGAAAGCAAATTTGAACTTTTATTGAAGAACACACGATAAAAATGATAACTTTGGTTACAATTCTAGGGGCAACCACCCTCCCAAGACGCTGTTAAGAGGACGTCCGCACTCTTCCCTAAGTTGAACATTCAAATCTCAATTTTTGCATGCCCTAGGGCCAGCCGTCGCACCCCCTAATATACCCTCTTGCGAAAATAAACAAATTACAAGTTTGCCCTTATTTCTAATAAAACAATAGAATTCAAATAATAAAGGTGTGAACACGTCCCTGAGTCAAGTGGTTGAGCCGAATCCTCTTTTGGTGCGCCGCCTCGAATACGTGATGAGCCCATCACTACTCCCCCCCCAAAGAGCCACTTTGTCCTTAAGGTGAAAATCTGGAAACTGCTGTCTCATGATGCTCACCAACTCTCAGGTGCTCTTATGCTCTAGCAAGCCATTCCATCGCACCAACACCTCCCGCCCTCCAGTCCACCTCTTACGCACCCATTTCAACTCCTCAGGCTCCATAAGACTTCCATATCTTCGGTCAATGTCTCCGAAAGTGAATGAGAAGATGTATGCTCTCCAATCACCTGGCGCGGCTGGGGCACGTGAAACACCGGATGAATGACTGATCATGGGGCAACTTCAATCTATAAGCCACTGTCCACACATTTGCCTCCACCTCAAAAGGACCGAAATACCGGGGAGAGAGCTTCTCATTTCTTCGATAAGCTAGAGACTTCTGTCTCTAGGGGTGCAATTTCAGATATACCATGGCCCCCACATTGAACTGTACGTCTCGGCGGTGTAGGTCCGCTCTTGCCTTCATGACCTGCTGAGCTCTAGCCAAATGGAGCTTCAGCTCCTCCAAAATCATGTCCCGCTCTGTCAAATACTGCTCCGCATCTGATACTGGACTCGTCTCATGTCTGTAGTGTAGCAGATGAGGGGAAATCCCGACCGTACAAAATCCCGAAAGGTATCGTTTGTACGGCCGTGTGATAGGAGGTATTGTACCAATATTCTGTCCACGCCAGCCAATAGGCCCTCACTCCTTCGGGCTCTCGGAGATGAAACATCGCAAGTCTCGATGCTCCTGTTGACGACCTCCGTCTGGCCATCAGTCTGCAGATGGTGGGCTGTATTCCGCCTCAAAACTGCCCCATGCAGTCTGAAAAGCTCATGCCAGAATATGCTCAAAAAGACCTTGTACCTATCAGAGACAATGGATTTTGGGGGGGCCCATGTAAGCGGATGACCTCCCTCAAGAAAACCTCTACTACTGAAACTACGATGTAAGGGAGTCTGAGCGGTATGAAACACGCGTACTTGCTTAGGCGGTCCACCAAAACAAATATCATCGAGAATCCCACAGACTTCGGTAACCCATCTATAAAGTCCATGGAGAGGTCCTCCCAGACTCGCTCGGGCAAGGCTAGAGGCTGCAGTAAACCCCCGGTGACATCGCCATTATTTGTGACGCTGGCACACATCACACTCACTTATCATCTTCGAGACGTCCTTCTTCATTCCTTGCCAACATACCTCTCTAGCCAATCTCTGGTAGGTCTTGAGGACCCGGAATACCCGCCCACGACGCTGCAATGAAACTCCTGAAGTAAGGCTAGAATGTGGGTGGAAGTCCTCGGTATCACCATGCGTCCTCAATAAACCAATCTCCCATCCTGCAAGGAATAGCTGGGTGATCTGCTGACCCCTGTAGAAGCGCCGCTCGAATGTCTGTCAGCTCCTGGTTCCCCTCGACCTCCCTCTGCAATGGCTCCCAGTCCTGAAGCACTGAAACAGATATAGCCGCCAAATGAACATCCTCATCCCTCTGTGACAGAGCGTTAGCAGCTTTATTCTCCAGCCCTGGGTGGTATTCTATCTCGAATCTGTACCACATCAGCTTCCTCAGCCACTTCTGGTGTTTCTCTGCCACCATGCGCTGCTCCAACAGGTACTTGAGACTCCTTTGATATGTGCCCACTAAGAAGCATCTCCCAAGCAAGTATGGCCTCCATTTCATAATAAGCAGGACTATGGCCATCAACTCCCTCTCATAAACTAACTTCAATCTGGCCCTCGCTGGCAACACCTGGCTGTAGTAAGCAATATGACGCTGATCCTGCATCAGTACCGCCCCTAGTCCATGACCCGAGGCATCAGCCACCACCACAAAAGGTCCCGAGAAGTCGGGTAGCGCCAACACTGGTACAGTAGTCATGGCCTTCTTCAAGGCCTCAAAAGCGAGTATCGCCTCGTCGCTCCACACGAACTGATTCTTCTTCAACAACTCCGTGAGTAGCTAGGCGATCGTACCATACCCCTCTACAAACCTCATGTAGTAACCTGTGAGGCATAGGAACCCCCCTCAACCCCCTAAGAGTGGTGGGGCACGACCAGTCCAGCATTGCCGCAATCTTCGCCCTGTCTGCAGCAACACCCTCGACGGATACCACATGCCCAAGTACGCTAGTTGTTGCTGCCCAAATAAGCACTTCTTTCGATTCCCATACAGCTGGTGGTACTGTAACTCCTGGAACACCACCTGCAAATGATCCAAGTGCTTCTCCAACGAGCGGCTGTATACCAAGATATCATCAAAGAATACAAGTACAAATCTCCTCAGGTAGGGCCGAAATACATTGTTCATCAGAACGTAGCCGGTGCGTTAGTCAAGCCAAAGGGCATGACTAAGAACTCATAGAGGCCTTTATGTGTCATGAAGGCCGTTTTGGGGACATCATCCTTCCTCATTCTGATCTGATGGTAGCCTGATTTGATGTCTATCTTCGAAAATATGGCTGACCCATGTAACTCGCCAAGGAGCTCGTCAATCATCGGAATGGGAAACTTGTCTGGCACAGTTTCCTTGTTCAGTACTCTGTAATCTACGCAAAAGCGCCAGTTCCCATCCTTCTTTTTAACCAACAGCAACGGACTGGAGAAGGGACTCATATTGGGCTGGATGACACCAGCCTAAACCATCTCTGCCACCATCCTCCCGATTTCATCCTTCTGTATCTGGGGGTAGCAATAGGGCATGACGCTGATAGGGGCCACACCCTCTTGCAACACTATGATGTGCTCGTGGTCCATAGGTGGAGGATGTTGGTATCAACGATATATGAACTTCGTGTTTGATGATAACAAACGTGTGTGAACGTTTTTGACGTGTTTGTTAAGTGATTTCAGGTGGAAACAACCAAGGAAAACAATATTGACAAAGTTGAAAATCGAAAGAAAAGTACCTAGTCAAAATTGTCGAGTGCCGCAACATCAAGAGGATTGATCGAATCGAGGAGGCACAACACTTAGTGGACGAGCTTCTCTCATCAACTCTCATTGGAGCAAATAGCAAAGGGGAGCCAAAGCGAATGCATTGTTTTTTAATTCTCACTCAGTATTTAATAATTCACTTAGCATTGTTTTTGGAGGTTTAATTCTCCACTTACTCTGTTGTTTTTCTTTTTTCAGGGACATTCATCCAAGTGAAGAAATGCAAGGGCCGGTCTATTAATTGAGAGGTGCCAGGGCAATTTGATTGAGTCCAAGGGCAAGATCGTAAATAAACCTAGTTTTTTTTTTGTTTCATCAAAACCCTACATATATCTAGGGGCCGGCCTATAAAAATCATCCCCAAAAGAAATACCACAGGGACAAGGCCAAAAAGCAGAGCCGAAAATTTGAAGAGCCGCAACGAGTAGAACACTTCAAAAATCAAACCCCCTGAGAAATTCTCATCAGCCACACAAATTGGGGAGAGAGCTTGCGCATGATTTTTTTTTTCCACGGCAACAATTTTTGTGCAGGCCGAATACACAAACAAAAGCATAGCTTGCGCACGATTTTTTTTCACGGCAACAATTTTTGTGCAAGCCGAATACACAAACAAAAGCAAAAAAGGTAAGCTTTTTTAATCAAAGGTTTATTAACTAACTAAATCTCCTCTGTGCTCTGTTTGCAGGACAAGCACAAATCAAAGTGTTCTCTTTTTAAACACAAGGCAAAAATCTCAAGGGAACAAGTTCCAAGAGCCCAAGCTGTCATCAATTTCCAACAGAGAGTTGGCCGGCCAATTTTTTAAGGTTTTTTTTGTGGCAGCCGAAAGTTGTGGAAGCTCTAAAATTTGAGGCGCCGCACGTTGGTTCTTTGCAAAAATTCCCTTAGAAGAGAGAAGGCCAAAGTTTTTGGTTGCAGTTAATTTTAGGATGAGCCGCATGCTTTAAACTTTAGGAGAGCCGGCCATTTGAAAGCACATGCACATTTTTTTGTGTGTTTGATTTGTTTTTTTTGCACGCAGGCACAAAACTTTTTGTTTCGGAGGAGAGCCGCAGGACACAAGTTCTCAAGTGCCGCAAGTATCATCGAGAGGGGAGCCGAACTATTGAGGGGACATCAAAGAGTACTACTTGTCAGATTGATCTGACCACGCGCTGAACGACAGAGACGACACACCATTACTGAGCATTTCTAAAACTCTATTTATTTATCTTTGTATTGGTGTAGCGATCTCTGTAGGGGAAACATTACCATCTGTGTTACTTTTTGGGGACCTGACGACTTTGGGAGTCGTCACGGAGGGAGAGCATCTGACTAGATTGAGAGTGTAGAGCACGTTGTGTGCGTACGAGCTAGGTGAGAGTAGATTTGGGATCTTGACTCATTGTAGCTGTACTTGATTACATATCTATCTAGTAGTTGCTTTCGGGGGCTGGAGTAGGTCGTGGGGACGACCGAACCAGTGTATATCTGTGTGTACACTATGATTGCATTCTATTTACTCTGTCTGTGCTTATAACTGCGTGTGTTTGTTCGTGGGTTACACGAATATTTTTAATAGCCTATTCACCCCCCCTCTAGGCTACGATCCAGATCCAACAGAGGAAGACCCAGTGGCTCCTGAAAAACATCTCCAAACTGCATCAGCATCGACTGCACCTCTCGTGGGACCGGTTGCTCTCTACATGCGTCAACACCACCCTCTCATGCCATCATGTGTAGCTCCACCAGAAAGCCTCCCCCTCTGCCTGGATGGTACGTACTATGGTCTTCAGGGAAACCAATACTCTGCACAGACTGGGGTCCCCCTGCAGCATCACTGCTCTCCCATCCTCCTGAAACTCCATCCTGAGAAGCTTCCAATTCACCTTCATCTCTCCAAACGTCTGCAGCCAAGTCATGCCCAGAATGATATATGTACTGCCCAAATCTAGAGGCAAGAAATCTATTATTATTTGTATCTCCTGTAATGTCAGCACCAGTCCTTGACATACACCCATGTTGCTCTCCTTGCCCGTCCCCATCATCACACTAAAACTGCCACTGTCTACCAGCTGCAACCCTTGCTATTCCACTACCCTCCTAGAGATGAAATTGTGGGTCGCCCCACTATCGATGAGAACGGTCACCTCCTGATCACCAATATGTCACATTAACTTCATGGTATGGTTCGGGGTGAACCTTACCACAGAGTTAAGGGAGACCTTCGCTACATCTAACTGTCAGTCCTCCGTGTCTTCCTCCTCAATAACCTCGTCCTCAACCTCGGTGTCCTCATCCTCATCCTCATCCTTTAGCAGCAGTACCTGCAACTTGTGCCATGTGCATCTGTGGCCCCAGGTGAACCTTTCGTCACACCTGAAGAAGAGTTCCTTCTGAAGCGTTCACCTCATTTCCGCGTCGGCCATCCTCCTGAACTGACCCCCTGCTGGTGGCGCACTGCCCCTCTCGCCGGTTTTCTCCCTGCCAGGCTGATCTGTCCCTATGGTAGCATTCATCCCTCCTGTAACTGCTGATGCTCCACGCTACACCTGTCCCCCATACCCGCTCCTCACTCTCCTCTCCTCGGCCTGGTGGTCCTCAACCATCTGCGCCATCTCCATGACCTCCGTCAGTCCATTGGGCTTGTACGGTTGAATCCCAGAGCAAATAATAGGCTTCAGGCCCTTCATGAATGTGCCCTCCAGTGACTCGCCAGTGACCCCGTGCACTCGTCCTGTCAGGCTCTCGAACTTCTCGATGTACTCCCTCACTGGTCCGTCCTGCTTGAGCGCAAACAACTGCTCATGAAGGTTTCCAGATGGGGATCCCGAAACCTCTCCAAAATGAGATCATTCAGCTCCTAATTGCGAAAATGGTGTTGTTTCTCCTTCCACTGATACCATCCTAGGGCTCTTCCCTCCATACAGATGGCTGCTGCCTCTAGCTTCTGTTCCTCGGTCATGCGATACGCAGTGATGTACCTCTCCGCTCTGAAAATCCATGTGTGCGGGTCCTCTCCCTCGAACACGGGCATCTTCAACTTTCTTACTTTGCCATCACCCCCAAAATGCCCCTGGTCTGGCCTACCATCTGCGCGTCCGTGCTGGTGAAAATGCTGCCATCTCTCATGATGTGCCTCATGTCCTCCCCGTGGCCCTCTACCACGGTCTCCATAGCCCCTTCGTGGACCTCCTCCGGTCCCCCATAATCTTCCCCGCCATCACCAGCTCCAAAGTCTCCCATGTAGGTTCCACCGCCATCCTCAATGTGATTTCTGCCCCCTCCATCCCCATAGTGATAACCTTCCCCATGCATATATCCAGAAAACTCGCGGGGCTCCTGAAATTGCTAATCGTACCCTTGACGAATCAGCAGAAACCCAGAAGGGGCTATTCAGGGGCGACGCGGTCGTTTGAAGACCCCTGGCAGCTGCCAGGGGTGTGATGCAGCCTGCCAGGGCTGTCAGAGGCCCGGCGGGCCCTCCGATGGGCCGGGCAGGATCGGCCGACCTTGTCGATGGCCGGCAGGGTTCGGCCGGCCCTGATGGACAAAATATGAGGCGTGCCGTAGCCCCCGCTCCGTCAATATGGGTCGGCCGACCCCCAGATGCATGCCGATCAGTTCTGATGCTCTGGTGGGGTCCAGTGACCTCATCATCCCTCCACGGGTCTTCCTCATCTTTGAAGTATTCATCGGTGTCAGAGCGCAAGGCTTCATCGAAGGTCTCCACCTTTTCCTTCCCCGTCTCCAAAGGTGGAACCTTTTTTGAAGAACTAGGGTTCGCGCCATCGTTCCCCTCCTTTTTATTGAGAATCGAAAGTTGGAAAATGATCTGTGTAAGGGCTTCGTCTGTTTTGTCTCGTTTAGCCGTGAGCCGATCAGCGGAAGCTGCCAACTTTGCAATTGACTCTCCGTTCTCCGTTGGGGGTTCTCTTCACCTCCACGATCTCTCCATTACTCTTCTCCTCCCTTGCTCGCCCCACTCTTTAGCCCTTGTTGATGCCGCCATGGATCGAACGCTCTGATACCAAATTGATACGTTCGAAAGAAAATCTGAACTTTTATTGAAGAACACACGATAAAAATGATAACCTAGGTTACAATTCTAGGGGCAACCACCCTCCCAAGACGCCGTTAAGAGGACGTCCGCACTCTTCCCTAAGTTGAACACTCAAATCTTAATTTTTGCATGCCCTAAAGCCGGTTGCCGCACCCCCCTAATATACCCTCTTGCGAAAATAAACAAATTACAAGTTTGCCCTTATTTCTAATAAAACAATAGAATTCAAATAATAAGGTGGGAACACGTCCGTGAGTCAAGTGGTTAAGCCGAATCCTCCTTTGGTGCGCCGCCTCGAATACGTGCTGAGCCCATCAATCCGATGGTATCTCCTTGGGGCCGACACTCGTTGATATTTATAGGGTTATTAGAAACTGTTGGATCCTGTGGATGGCAAACAACACTAGAATGTGGGTTGAATAGTGTTGTGCAAATAGTATACTTTTTCGATTGTTAAGATTAGCACAAATAAAATCCTTCTAATGTTGCCTAAGAAGCCAAGTAGAGTGATCTACACTTGGTTCTTAATCAACAAAGTAATCTTACAAATATAATAGAGAAAAGATTACAATCAGATATAAATCTTTACAGAGAGATCTTTTCACAGCGGAATTAAATAAACAATCTTTGCAACAATAAATAAACAAGGAATTACAAAGATATAAGATTAGTAAATGAAAAATGCTTGTACAAGATATATAAACAATCACAGAAAAACAAATGCAGAGACAAGCGATTTTATCCTGGTTCCCCGCAACTCGGGTACGTCCAGTCCCCGACCAATCCGGTACGAGATTTTCCACTATCTGCCTTGGCAAATACAAGTACCTAACTTCACTCATTAGGATTTCCAACGACCTAGTCTCAACCAGGATTTCCGACTGGCAACACCTAGACTTTTCTAGTGTTCCAACAACACAATGAAACTTATATCCAATACACCACAATAAATTGATGGAGATTGGTTTTTACACTCGATTCTATAGCCAATCAATGATAGACAAAATTGTGTAGTGGCTTCATAGAATAAGAGTCTAGATCACACAAAGATACAAGAGAATTCTTTGTGATCTAGATCTAATGCTTTTCAAAAATCCTTTAAACAAAAATAAAGAGAATAGCAATAAGGATTTTGAAAAACGTTTAGCCAATAAAACAAGAGTATGATCTTTGAAAAAGTAATAACAGAATTTTGCAAGATCACAATAAAAATAGAATTGGCTAGAGAGAATGAGAGCTTTGAATTTAAAGAGCGTTTGCACGAGAGATTTGATTTTCAATAGATGTTGTGTTTTTCTCAAATGAAATTAGCTCTTATTTATAGGGAAAATTCTGAGATTTGAAATTCAAATTTTCTTTGACTTTTGTCCCAAAAATCTCGGAGAAAATCACTCAACGAATTTTCAAAATTCAAATCAAAACGTCAGAATTTTACAGCTGGTAATGACTCCCTCATATAGGTAGTCGACTCCCAGAGTGTTTCAGGGAATCTCGAATCTCAGCTGGTAGTCGACTCCCTACTGTTGGTAGTCGACTCCCAGAGGAGTTTTTCCTGCAACACTTCTAGTCAGACAGGTAGTTAACTCCAGGGTGTGTGGAGTTTCACTACGGAAGTTATCGGATGACTAGAGAAAGCTCTTAAAACATTTTTTGAAGATAAAAAAAATTTAGAAAAGTCTTTTCAAATTGTTTGTGTGCGTGTGTTTTGTCTATATGATTTGGCTTTGACAAATACCCTAAAGAGACACGGCACACTCACTATAGACTTAGGACATGTCTTCGGAAGCTTGATCAATTCGATGAAGTGGATGCGAGCTTCACTTGAGCTTCTTGTTCTATTTGAGCTTGAACTTCATCATTTGACTTAGCCACGTTTGTCCTTGTCTTTGAGCGTAGATTTGTCTTTCTTTGAGTATGAGTAAAGCTTCGCATATTCTGCACACTTCAGTGTAGTGTAGTTAGTACACTTAAGCTTTCATTTGATGTGCTCATCATCAAAATCACTTGGGGTGGAATTCAATTTCCATCACTCTCCCCCTTTTTTATGATGACACCCAAATGAAAAAAATGAAGTAAGTTTGAAAAATGAAAATACATTTAAGTATACTTACTCCCCCTGCTTTGATGCGGTTCTCCCCCTGCATCGAAGCTGTTAGCAATACGATTCATATAATTTCATTTTTGCATTTCATATATTTTTCTCCCCTTGTCAACAACAAAAAAAAATTTCAAAAGATCATAATATAATCAGGAGAGGAATTCAATTTCATATGCCTGCAAGAGAGATGTTAGTTTATAGGAACAACTAAAGTATTGCATAGAAGATAAGTTCATGATAGGTAGCACCATACGATAAAAGTTATTACAAGCCATAAGTCTTAAGGACATAGTTTTAGAGAATCATTGTTTGAAAGAGAACCATTGTTTATGAAGCTAAGTTCATGAAGCTAAGGATGACCGATGTTCTTCTTCAGTTCCTTGATCTCTTCAAGGATCATAACAAGCGTATCCTCAGTCATCTTGTTGCTTTTCACGACGAACTCCTTAAGGTCGTCCACCTTTCGATTGAGATCTTCAAATCCTTTCTCTTGTGAAATCTTCAATTTTCCAATCTTCTTAAGAAGCATTTCTTGAAGCTCAAGAATATATGCCGGTGCTTCTTCTTCTTCTTCTTCTTCGCTTCCTTTTTCTTCTTCTCCTTCTTCTTCTTCTTTAGAATCTGAAACCACAATTTTTCTTACCTTTCCTAGGGAATGAGGATCCTCCTTCAGCTGCAAGTTTTTCTTCAGGGATGTTCTCATCAAGGTCATGGTGAAGATTCATTCTCCCAAGTGCATGAACATCATAAACTCGAGCCGGTTCTAGAATAGAGGTTTCATGATCCAAAGACACATTATAGCTAATAAACAATATAGTGAGATAGTGCCCATGAGCTAAAGTGGAAGAGGGTTTATTTGAAGAAGCTGAAGCAAGTATAGAATCCCTGATAACTTTGGCCCAATTGATGCGAATGTTACCTAGTATAGCATAGATGCATTTGGCTTGCTTTTCTGATAAGATCGAATGACTTCCAGATTTTTGAGTGATATTATAGGATAATATATTTGCCAAAATTCTTGCCGGATAGCGAAGATCGCTACATGGCAGTTTAGTCTGAAAATGTCGTCCTGGCAAATACATTCTCTAGAATATTTCCTTCAGTCATTTGTACTTTAACAAGAAGCATGCCAGAATATGGGATTCCTAGGGCTTCTCCTAGAGATTTGACAGTAATGGCAAGCTTGGTGTCAAGGACTTTGGTTATGAAACGGCTTTTAGCAAGATCGTAGTCCATGTTGGCATAGAACAAGTGCACAAGCCTTGGATAGCAAAGATAAGTATTTTCAGATGAGAATAGGTTGGCCAAGTTCTGGAAATCAAGCAAGCTATCAATGCCATAATTTATAACATCATTAAGCTTAACAAAACGTTCATGCAAGATGGGTTTCTTAGTGACCTTAACGAATTGTTCATAAGTGGTGGTCTTGAAAAGATAGGGTAGAATGGTTTCTTTTTCAGAATCAATTTCAGATGATGTTTTTCTCTTCTTGGTGAAAATTCCTTTGATAGGCATCTTGGGTGAAGTTTGGAAGAGATGAAGTTTGGAGGAGCTTCAAATGAACCAAGCACCAAGAGAATTCTCAAGAGAGGAGGAACAAATGGGGTAGTCGGCTACCTAGGGTTTCTCTTGGGGGTTTTAATCTTTGGATGAAAGATGGAAAGGAATGAGGGCCTTAGGATCAAGAGATGAAGGGTTAGGATGGAGTTTTAGCTTATTGGGTATAAGTTGCCTTGAGGATATGAACCCATTTACTCAATAGAACCCATTAGGAGATAGTCAAAAATAAACCCAGAATTTCGCATATACTCTGGTAGTCGACTCCCTCATGGAGGTAGTCGACTCCCTACTGGGTTGAGTCGTTTTCTCATCCTGAGGGGTTTTTGATCCAGGTCGAGTGCGAGTTCTGAACACAAAATGTTTTTAAGAGTATAAAACAAATACATAAGATCGGAGTAAAAAATAAAAAATATTTATTTAATCAATTTTAATCATATATATATATTAACAAAGAAAAAATTGAGTTGCGCAAGAAAATTGTTGATGTTGATTCTTTTACAAATCGTTTGACCTTGTTTTCTTCCTTTCATTTCTTTGGAGTACCTGAAAATAAAACGTTTATGGTACTCTTTTTTTGAGTCCGAGAGGTTAGTCTTTAGGAAGCCAAACCCAGTATGGTTTAGTTCCCTCATGAACAATATATTTGTAATTTTTGTTTAAATGAACTTGCTGAACAAAGTCAATAGCGTACCTTTTCCTTCGTTGATCAGATAGTTTCTTTGGTATCCAGATGCTCAAAACATTATTGTTAGAATGATGCATCCTAGTATGCGTAACCCGTTTCTTGGTATGATGTGAATCATAACCGAGACCGGTTTTGCTAGATGAGGTTTTTTGATTATCTATTAGACTGTCTAGCTTCCCTTTTCCTTTGTTGAAATTCTCAATAATTTTTCATCGTAGCGTCGTATTTATCTTTGACAGATACGAGAAGATTATTCAGATTCTCAACTTTTTCATTTACTAAAGAAATATATTTTTGCAGAAAATCATTCTTTTCTTTACTGAGACTATTTTCTTTAATGATTTCCTCTTTTTCTTTAGTATCCTTTTTAATATTTCTAAGTGTTCTTTATGTTCCTTTATGAGCTTTTCATGCATTTTGCATAGCTCCTTATATGCTCCCATGTAATCCATGTCTTCATCATCACTTGATGACGAATCATTGTCGCTAGATGAATCATGATGCGTGCTTACCTTGGAGGATGTGGATGCCATGAAACACATGTGTGCTGTTTCTCTTCTTTCATCATTATCTTCCTCTGAGGATTCATCGGATGAGGAATCGTCGCTCTGGTCGAAGGCTGCGTAAGCTTCTTTCTTTGGTCGTCGAAATTTGTTTCTTCCGTTGTTTCGCTTTTCATTATTATCTTTGTTCTTTCCACGATCTCTGGAATCACGATTGTTTCTCTCCAATGGACAGTCTCTCTTGACATGCCATGGTTTGTTGCAACCAAAACAAATAATACCGTTAGTGGGTCTAAAAGATCGTTTTCCATACTTGTGATGAACTCTTTAAAGTTCTTTGAGATGAACGCGATATGATCTTCTTTGTCCGTGTAATCGGAATCTTCCTCTTGGGCTTTGAACGCGAGATTCTTCTTCTTTGGTTTTTCTTCGATCTTCTTGTCTTCTTCAAGCTCAATCTCATATGCCATGAGATTTCCCATTAGTTCTTCAATGGTGAGGTCTTTCACATTATGAGCTTCTCGGATGGCGGTTGTATTTCCCTTCCATTCGGGCCGGAGGGATCTTAGTATCTTCATTACCTGCTCATATTCGGAAAGTTTCTTTCCTAATCCTGCGAGCTCATTTGTAATATTAGTAAAACGAGTATTCACATCGGTGATACTCTCTCCTTCTTCCATTTTAAAGGATTCGAATTTAGAATGTAAAACATTTATGCGGGATTCTTTTACCTTTTCGGTTCCTTCGTGACTTACCTGAAGAGTATGCCATATTTGGTGTGCTGTCTCACATTGGGAGACTCGATTGAACTCATTTCCTGTAACGGCGCAAAATAGTGCATTCATTGCTTTTGCATTTAGATTAGCTCTCTTCTTGTCGTCGATAGACCATTTTCCAAACTCAACGTCGGTGGGTGCGATGTACGAGACTTTAGTAACGGTCCAAGCTTCAATGTCTAATGACTCTAGGTAAGTCTTCATTCGGATCTTCCAGCTAGCGTAGTTGGTTCCATTGAACAGTGGTGGTCGCATGGTATTCAGTCCTTCAGAGTGAAAGGATGTTGACGCCATCACCTTTGTAGCCTTGCTCTGATACCAAGTGTTGGATCCTGTGAATGTCAAACAACACTAGAAGGGGGGTTGAATAGTGTTGTGCAAGTAGTATACTTTTTCAATTGTTAAGATTAGCACAAATAAAATCCTTCTAATGTTGCCTAAGAAGCCAAGTAGAGTGATCTACGCTTGGTTCTTAATCAACAAAGTAATCTTACAAATATAATAGAGAAAAGATTACAATCAGATATAAATCTTTACAGAGAGATCTTTTCACAGCGGAATTAAATAAACAATCTTTGCAACAATAAATAAATAAGGAATTATAAAGATATAAGATTAGTAAATGAAAAATGCGTGTACAAGAAATATAAACAATCACAGAAAAACAAACGCAGAGACAAGCGATTTTATCATGGTTCCCCGCAACCCGGGTACGTCCAGTCCCCGACCAATCCGGTACGAGATTTTACACTATCTGCCTTGGCAAATACACGTACCTAACTTCACTCGTTAGGATTTCTAACGACCTAGTCTCAACCAGGATTTCCGACTGGCAACACCTAGACTTGTCTAGTGTTCCAACTTCCAACAACAACACAATGAAACTTATATCCAATACACCACAATAAATTGATGGAGATTGGTTTTTACACCCGATTCTATAGCCAATCAATGATAGACAAAATTGTGTAGTGGCTTGATAGAATAAGAGTCTAGATCACACAAAGATACGAGAGAATTCTTTGTGATCTAGATCTAATGCTTTTCAAAAATCCTTTAAACAAAAATAAAGAGAATAGCAATAAGGATTTTGAAAAACGTTTAGCCAATAAAACAAGAGTATGATCTTTAAAAAAGTAATAACAGAATTTTGCAAGATCACAATAAAAATAGAATTGGCTAGAGAGAATGAGAGCTTTGAATTTAAAGAGCGGTTGCACGAGAGATTTGATTTTCAATAGATGTTGTGTTTTTCTCAAATGAAATTAGCTCTATTTATAGGGAAAATTCTGAGATTTGAAATTCAAATTTTCTTTGACTTTTGTCCTAAAAATCTCGGAGAAAATCACTCAACGAATTTTCAAAATTCAAATCAAAACGTCAGAATTTTACAGCTGGTAGTCGACTCCCTTATGTAGGTAGTCGACTCCCAGAGTGTTTCAGGGAATCTCGAATCTCAGCTGGTAGTCGACTCCCTACTGTTGGTAGTCGACTCCCAGAGGAGTTTTTCCTGCAACACTTCTAGTCAGACAGGTAGTTAACTCCAGGGTGTGTAGAGTTTCACTACGGAAGTTATCGGATGACTAGAGAAAGCTCTTAAAACATTTTTTGATGATAAAAAAATTTTAGAAAAGTCTTTTCAAATTGTTTGTGTGCGTGTGTTTTGTCTATATGATTTGGCTTTGACAAATACCCTAAAGAGACACGACACACTCACTATAGACTTAGGACATGTCTTCGGAAGCTTGATCAATTTGATGAAGTGGATGCGAGCTTCACTTGAGCTTCTTGTTCTATTTGAGCTTGAACTTCATCATTTGACTTAGCCACGTTTGTCCTTGTCTTTGAGCGTAGATTTGTGTTTCTTTGAGTATGAGTAAAGCTTCGCATATTCTGCACACTTTAGTACACTTAAGTTTTCATTTGGTGTGCTCATCATCAAAATCACTTGAGGTGGAATTCAATTTCCATCAGAAACAACCTAGCCATATTTACAAGATTGCCCCCAAGCTTCTATATCACGTAGCTTAGACGTTTTAGATTAGTTTTCAAATCCAAAAATTTTTATGACTTCCTCGTTAGCTTCCTCATGATCCATGGCCATAGTTGATGCTCCACAACTGCATAAAAAATTTGAAAAATGACCAAATTGCCCTTCTATGCACAAGTGCCTTTTTATCGCCAAATAACCAAATTGCCCCTAGATCAAGATGTACCTGAAATCAATTAACAAACACATCAAAATAATTCATGAATGTTTGTTATCGTCAAACAAAAAATCCTAGACTGTTGTTTCCAATAATCTCTCTTTTGATAATGACAAACCGCAATTAAGATTTGATCAATATAAGCTCAAAATCATGTCATCGTGCTTTGTGTTTGTGGAGTATGATCATGCATGTCAACAAGATATATTCATATGCAAATAGCTCCTACTATTGACATACCCCTTATCGATAAACTCCCCCCACGTCAATAAACTCCCCCTATTGATATGAATCATCATGAACCAAATCTTAACATTCTCTCCCCCTTTTGTGATCATCAAAAGAACACACAAGATAAAATACCATATGCCATATAGAAAATAGAGCATTATTAAACAAGAAATACGATTACATTAAGACGCTCACAAATAATCAATCGATATCCAACAATTCATAACTATGATTAAAACATCTACGTGCTTGTGTGATGATCAAAAGTTAAGGTCATAAAGAGAAGCAATCATGAAATCCAACCATTGAAACCAACTGTCCAAAATTTGTATGTACTTTAACAAGGATTGCATTTTCCCACCTCATGAGACATGAGATCAAGTTGCCAACACCCATACATAGCCTAGAAGGACTCTTAGACGAGGGATGACATTACTTGACGAACATAACACCAACACTAACAGATATGAATCTATAGCATGAGTTAGATATCCGTATGTCGTATCGTAGCCATAGATCGTATCCATTTTGCATACGACGCTATTTTTTCTTTTCTTTTTCATACGACATTTTCTTTCAATATATATATATATATATATATATATATATATATATATATATATATATATATATATATATATGAGAGAATAATGACTATCATACGCCATATGAGATAGGCTCGCATACGCCCTCTCACATAAAGCAACCAAGTTCAACCTTGGTTGCTTTATGTGAGAGGGCGTATGAGAGCCTATCTCATATGACGTATGATAGCCATTATTCTATATATCTATATATATATTCGCATGCTTTATTTTTCATCCAAGGCATGACACTATATATCTCATCAAGTAACATACTTTGCATTTTTAATCCACCTTCACCCGCTTTCCAATATTCATGAAAAAAACGCCATATTAATAATAAGAATCAATACCGTGAAAATATAATGTGAAGATGTAGAAAGCGTAACGTGAAGATGTAGAAAGCTAGTTATTCGTTATCGAACATGTCTTAACTATTCATAAAGTCAATTTTGCAAACATAGTCAAGAAAATAATACTAGAATTCTATACATAATATGATTTTCCATCCAAAGTGGCTTTTTCCAATGAACAAAAAGAGAGATATTCATTAAGCTCAATTTTATAATTTTCACTTTTCAATTTTTTTCTCTATTTTCTAACACAAAAAATCACACAATGGACCCAAGAAAAAAATCTGAAAAAGCACACAAAAAACGAAAAAACACCAAAATATTCTATGAATGTAAACAATAAGCTCAAACAAGAAATCGTACCTTTGCGTCACCGTTTGGTCAAGGAACTCCATTGATATCCATCGTCAAAGCCAGGTTTCTTTTCTCTCCATCTAACGTACCTACACGAATCATGTTATGTATGACTTAGTAACCCATATAGGTCCACCAATGTTAGTGAAAGTGCCTTTAGGAACCCAAATTTATTTAAACTTTTTGTTCTTATTCCTATTCCAACAATGATTAAAAGTATGTCTTATTTTACCACATCCAATGCATCTAGAAAAGACATTTTTTCTATTATCAAAAAGATTGTTCTTATGTTCAATTTTTCAAAACCAAGTCCTTTTCTATTGTTTGCAAAGAGTTAATTATTAAGAAGCATCTTCAATGATTTATCACTAATAGTAAGCTTTTTCATACATGTTTCTAGCTCTTGGACTTTTGTTTTTAGAAATAAATTCTCATTTACAAGCATAAAACAACATGTTACAAAACTATCATCCTTTTCCTTTATGTTTTATTTACGGCATCACAATCTTTTTCAAGCTTTTCATTTTCAGTGTTTAAACCATGCAATTCTTTTTCTAAAATCAAGCAATTATCACAAGTTGTTTAAGCAATTGTTTCTTTTCTGATTTTAATTTCTTGATTTTTATTCCCCAAATTTTCAACTTCTTAAGTCAAGTGATTGTATAATCTAACTAAATCTTTATAAGAGAGTTCAGGTATCTCATCACTTTAATCCTCACCGCTAGAATCTGTGTCCCATCAAATAAAGATTTGTCACTACATGGCTTTCGTCATTGTCACGTCATCCTCCCACGTAGTCACCAAAGATTTCTTTTTTTCCTTCGCTTTCCTTTCTTCAACAATGGGCATTCTGGTTTAATATGTCATCGCTTTCGGCAATTGTAGCAAATCACCTCATCCTCAGATTCTTCATCGTTAAAGGCAGACTTGCTCTTTTTCTTGTCATCCTTCAGGTGCGGGCAATTAGCTTTCTTGTCATCCTTCAGGTGCGGGCAATTAGCTTTGATATGTTAGGGTTTCCTGCAATTATGATAAATAATTTCATCATTAGAATCATCAGAAATATTTTAGACATAGAAGTATTATGTTTATTTAAAAGAAATTGCCTTCCATGTCTTGTCTTCAAATATTTCTTGAAGCCTTTTACTACCAATGCTACGTCATCATCGTTGTCATGTGAACTCGTCAATGCAATGGACTTCTTCTTTAGTTCTACGACATCTTTAGCATCTCTTGATTCCCTAATTTTAAGCGCTAGCTTATATGTCATCAAATTTCCGATGAGATCCTTCATGCTATATTTGCTTAGATCTTTAGACTCCTAAATCGCAGTAACTTTGGCCTTGATGCTCTTTGGTAATACTCCCAAAATCTTTCTCAGTAAATCTTTATTAGAATAAACTTTTCCAAGAACCATGTAGCTGTAGATGAGGGTGTTGAATCTCGTGTACATCTCCTTGATCGTCTCATCATTTGACATTTTGAAGCGCTCTCGTGCTCATGGTTCAACAAAATGAGGCAAGTTTCTTTCATCTGCGATGTTCCTTCGTGGGTAACCTCCATAGTATACCAGATCTCCTTAGCTGTAGAGCAATGGAAAACACGATTATATTCAGTTTTATCCAAGGCATAAATAAGAGCATTCATAGCTTTAGCATTCAAAGTATATATATTTTATATCATTAGCATCCCACTTGTATCTAGGCTTAGGAACATCTACTCCATCTATTTTAACCATAAGAGGTGTGAAACCAAACTCAATCATATCCCAAACATCGTAGTCAACATAACTTAGATAAATTTTCATGTGAACTTTCCAAGAAGCTTAATCAGTACCATTAAATAAAGGTGGCCTAACTAGGACTATCCCTCAGCAGAAGCACCATTTGAAATACACATGATTGTGTGTAACCCTAACCTCTAGGTCTAAAACTGGTCAACATAGGCTCTGATACCACTTGCAGGATCGATTAGTACACACTGGAGGGGGTGAATAGGGTGATCGACAAATTATAAAATGTGCAACACACATGCAGATAAAAAACACAAATAGCAGCCAGTCACAGACAACACCAAATGCATCCTGGTACAGTTGAACTTCGACTGACTCCAACAACTCCCAAAATCCGTTAATGGATCAATTAGTCTCAACACGACTACAGACACTCAGAACTCGCCAATCTCGTGCTCCACGCTCTCAAACTCCATAGACTCGCAACTTCCATACTCGACTGAACTAATCTAACTAGTTGGACTATGCCTCAATCCACGCACCTCGAATCATGAATCTCAAAACTCCGCCTTGTAGCTCTCTCACCACAAAAATAATATAGAAATAATACAATGATCAAATCGCACTACACCACAAAAATATTAATAAAAAGTTCAGAGTGCTCAGTTTGTGGCGTCGATGTGTTTTTGTCGATCTGCTCTTAGACAGCTCCGCAATGGTTCTGATCGTTCGTCAAGCGGAGGTTTATGTTGAAAGCTATGGCTTCAAGAACTCCCAGGGGTCTTTTCGCATTTTTTGAATTCTGCGGGATTTTTCTGTAAAAAAGTGAAAACTTTCCTCTTTCTCAGCCGCAATTGTTGACTCTACAAAGAGAAGCCAGCCGCAACTTTTGACCTGCAAGAGAAAAAAATTGTTAAGAAATAAAAATGTTTAGCTTTAAATTACATTCTCTATCTTCCCTTTCTCTCTCTTCCCTTTCCCTTTCTCTTTCTTTCTTTCTGCACTATCTCTCTCCTTAATTCTTCACATGCAGCCGCCCACCTTTTGAGTTCCTTGCGTTGGATACACGTGCAACAAAAAAAAGAAATCAAATAAAGTAAGGATAGACTTGGATGCAAATAACCCTTTTAATCCCTTTCTTCTTCTTTCTTTAACACACACTCTCTCTCCCCTTCACATAAGAGCCGCCAAATTTTTTTGCAGAGGTGCAGTGATACATTTCAGATCTGGATTTGAGATAAAATGGGATTTTTATTGGAAAAGATGGATATTTAGGGATGGGAAAGGGATTTGGGGGAGAAAAGAGAGATTTTTATTGAATAGAAACTGAAATTAAAAAAGATACAAAGGATACTTGAGTTCTTTCACGAGGAACTCGCTCTTCTAGCTTTGATTCGAGACAAAGCCTAACTCTCACACTAGATCTAAAAGAGATCTACCCTATTCTTCTCAATTCTCAACATAGCCCCCCTCTCTAGATCTCCACCTTTATTTATAATAAAACTCATATTAACTCGTCGCCCTTAAATTACCAAAATACCCCTGAGCTAGGGGCTTTACCCAAAATTACAAATTTGCCATCTGGTCCTCAAAATAACAGAAAATGCCATTGTGCCCAGAAATTACAGAAATGTCCATGTGCCCAGAAATTACATTTTTGCCATTACGGCCAGAAACCCAAATCATACCATTACTCCGCCCCCCGAAAAACCACCTTGTCCTCAAGGCGGTGCGTGACATGCGTGGACGAGCTATTCTAAGATGATCGTCTCCTCCCATGTCAAAGGGGTATAATTGGTCTTCATCGCATCCAACGACGCTCGGAAGCAAGCTACAGCAGTTGTCCAGCTCCTCGGAAGGTCATCCGTGCCCAAAATGCGAGTGCCGAAGCTCGGGAGGTCGTCCATAAACAATCCACAGTCCTTGGGGCCATGTAAGAGTGTCGACGGGGCGAAATGGGCAGTGTAAGAGTGTCTAGGATGTCATCAGGCCCTACCAGGGCCCTGCAGGGCCCTGCAGGCCCCCGGCAGGGCCTGGCCAGGGCTCGCCGGCCCTGGACAGGTCTGCCCCGGGATCGGCGAAGCTCTGGAGGTGTCGTTTCGGCTCGCCGTAATCCCTTTCGTCGTCTGGATGCATATCCCTACCGAAGTTGTCAACTTTTCCACCTTTTTGGTTCAAAGACGGCGCCTTTTGCTCTCGATCTGAGTTTCCGTTCAGATCTAAACTCTTTGCCGCCGTTGGATCTGAGTTTTCATCCAGATTTGAATCAATCCTCTTGGAAAACACGCAAACTTCTCCAGATCTACGGCGTTCTTCTCCTTCTTCGGATCTGGAAGTTCCGCAACTTTTCTTGCCTCCTCTGCCTCCTCCTCGGCCTCTTCTTACTCAAGGGCATCCTTCAACTCTTGAAAAAGTTGTTTCTATGATTTTTCTTCTTTTTCTTCCAAAGCCGTCACCTTTAGCCCTAGATCAGGGTTTCCGTCCAAATCTGAATTTTTTTGCCACCGCTATCAACTTTTGTTCCGGATATGGTACGCTTGAAATCTTCAGATCTGAGACCGGATCACCTTGGGAATGGAGCTCCTCGCTTAAAGGTGTCGACTTTAGCTTCAGATCTGGATGAAAGTTCAGATCCATCTTCTCGGCGAGCATCGTGAGCTTCTGATCTAGGCCTTCCATGAATTGAGCAAACATCTGATCCCATTGATTGGATCTCGTAGCGCCATGGATCGACGAGCTCTGATACCAATTTGATACGTTTCAGATCTGGATTTGAGATAAAAATGAGATTTTTACGGGAAAAGAGAGATTTTTAGGGATGGGAAAGTGATTTGGGGGAGAAAAGAGAGATTTTTATTGAATAGAAACTGAAAATAAAAAAGATACAAAGGATATTTGAGTTCTTTCGAGAGGAACTCGCTCTCCTAGCTTTGATTCGAGACAAAGCCTAACTCTCCCACTAGATCTAAAAGGGATCTATCCTATTCTTCTCAATTCTCCACATATCCACCCTCTCTAGATTTCTCCCTTTATTTATAATAAAACTCCTATTGAGCCATCGTCCCTAAATTACCAAAATACCCCTGACATAGGGGTTTTAACCAAAATTACAAATCTGCCACTGGTCCCCAAAATTACAGAAATGCATGTGCCTAGAAATTACAGATTTGCCAGTACGGCCAGAAACCCTAATCATATCATGCAGGTGCAATGGTATCTCCTTGGGGGCGGGCCATACTTGATATTTATATGGTTAATAGAAAAAACCTAACCATATTTACAAGATTAACCCCCAAGCTTCTATATCACATAGTTTAGCCGTTTTAGATTAGTTTTCAAATCCGAAAATTTCTGTGACTTCCTCGTTAGCTCGTCATGAGCCATGGCCCATTTTGATACTCCACAACTTCGTAAAAAAATTTGAAAATGACCAAAATGTCCTTTTATGCCCAAAGTGCCTTTTATCTCCAAAATGACCAAATTGCCCTTGGATCAAGATGAACTCCTTTTTACATGAAATCACTTAACAAACACATCAAAATAATTCATTAATGTTTGTTATCCTCTAACAAGAAATCCTAGACCGTTGTTTCCAACAATCTCCCTCTTTTGATGATGACAAAACACAATTAAGTTTTGATCAATATAAGCTCAAAATCATGTCAAAGCACGTGTTTGTGAAGTGTGATCATGTATGTAACGAGATATATTCATATGCAAATAGCTCCTCCTATTGGCATGCTCACCTTATAGATAAACTCCGCCCTTATCAATAAACTCCCCCTGTCGATATGAATCATCATGAATCAAATCTTAACATTCTCTCCCCCTTTTGTTATCATAAAAAACACACAAGATAAAAATACCATATGCCATATAGAAAATAGAGCATTATTAAATAAGACAATTCGATTACATTAATACACTCACGAATAATCAATCGATATCCAATAATTCATAACTATGATTAAAACATCTTCGTACTCGTGTGATAATCAAAAGTTATGATCACAAGGAGAAGTAATCTTGAAATCCAACCGTTCAAACCAACTATCCAAAATTTGTATGTACTTTAACAAGGATTGCATTTTCCCACCTCATGAGACGAGATCGAGATACCAACACCCATACATAGCCTAGAAGGACTCCGATAGATCCGGCCCACTTGGGGCCTAGTTTATTGGGTTTTGTGTTATTTTATTATAGTAGGGGTATTTGGGTAAAATGATAGGCACCGAAGGCAAAAATACGATTTTTATTGAATAAAAACTGAGATATAATAAGATAACGTTGTTACAATATAGAGGCAACATCCCTCCCAAGACGTCGATTGATAAGGGACGTCCCCCCGAAGAACTCAAAGAACTATATCTTCTCTCACAAAATCCTCAAAATTAGCATAACTAGGGCCGGTCGGCTCTCTCCTATTTATAATCTTCTAATTAAATGTCTAATTACCCAAATACCCCCTCCTATAATAAAATAACACAAAACGCAATAAACTAGGCCCCTAGTGAACCGGATCTATCATTACTACACCCCAAAAAATCCACCTTGTCCTCAAGGTGGTGGATGAAGTTTCTGGTGGTCCTACTCCAGTGGGAGTCGTCTTCCACTCCGACATCTTCATCCTCAACGTCATTCTCCTCGTCTTTCGGTTATCAGCACTTGCAGTTTGTGCACCCTACAGTGGTGCCCTGGGGTGAACCGCTCATCGCATCTGAAACACAGCCCTTTCTGCCTCTTCTACCCATCTCGGCGTCAATCATCATTCTGAACTGACCCCAGATGGCAGTGCGCCGCTCTTCTCCCCAGTCTTCTCAATACTCGCCTGATCCGTCCTTGTAACTGTCTTCTGTTCTTCTGTCGTGGTTGAAAGACTGCGGAAACCCGGTCCACTCCAACCACCCATCGCCTTTCTCTCCTCCAACTGGAAATCCTCCGCCATCTGAGCATACTCTATGGCCTCCATTAGGCTTTGAGCTTCTGCATGCGCATCGCTGCTCAAATAGTTGCCCTTAACCCCTTCATGAAGGTGCTCTCCATCGTCTCGTCAGTCAATCCGTGCACCTGTCCTGATAGGGTCTCAAACCTCTCTAGGTAATCTCTCATTGTGCCCTCCTGCCTAAGTGATAGCAGCTGCTCCATCACGTTTCCCAAGTAGGGGTCTCTGAACCTCTCCACCATCTTGTCTCTGATTTCCTCCCATAGGCAAAACGGACGCCTCACATCCTTCCACTGAACCAAGTGAGGCCTTTTCATCCAGACAAATACATGTTGCCTCCAGCTTCTGCTACTCAGTCATGCGAGAGACTCTAAAAAATCTCTCTGCTCTGTTGATCCACGACATTGGATCCACCCCATCAAATACGGGCATTTTCAGCTTTTGCAGCCGGTCCATATTGAATATTACTTGATCTCCTCGTCCCCCGTCATATCTGGGCTGATGGTAGTGCTGCCACCTCTTCTGGTGTGTCTCATGTCCTCCTTGTGGCCCTCTCCCTCGATCTCCATATCCTCCTCGGGGCCCCTCTCCTCGTCCTCCGTAGCCTCCAGTCCGGCCCTCATGCTCCTCCTGATAATCTCTGTACACTCCCCGCTGTCTCCGGGGTGTCCCTCATAGGTGTGGGGTAGAGGACGCCATCTATCATTGCCATACCGAGGGTCGGAAGGGTCCCGAAACCCCCTTCGTCATCATTGTACTCCTGAAAGCTTACTGGATCAAATCCGTCGTTGAAACCACGTGTCGGGTCCTCCAAATAAGGCTGAAAATCACCGTAGGGCTGCGCTTCTTCCTGCCGTGTACCCCACCCCCCGCGGGGGTGGGGGAGGGGGGTCTTTCCATGGTCGGTGGGGCCCCAGCGGCCCTGGAAAGGGGCCACGGGGACCTGTCGAATGTTCTTGGGGCCACAGCGGCCCTGCTTCTGGTCGGCGAGGCCCGCCGGGGCCCTGGGGCCCTTCGCCGGCCCCAGCCGAGGGTGGGGGGCGCACCGTCCTTCATGGGGGCCGCGGGGGCCTGGGAAGGGACCCGCGGCCCCCAATGCTTTGCCGCGCCTTATGGGGGAGACGGCTTGGCCTGCTAGCCTCCCGTCTCGCCTCTTCCGCTTTCCGATGAATTGATTTGCGGTAGTCGTCTACCCACGGCCCTCCATCTTCCTCCTCGTAATCCTCTTCCTCATGAACGGATCCCACGTCAATTTTCTCCATTTTCTCCATTTTCTCCTTCCCTTTGTCCAAAGGTGGTACCATTGTCGCCGCTTTAGAGGTGCTATCACCTCCTTTTAAATGCGACAAAATCTTCCCGAGTTGGAAGATGATATTCGTTAGGGCTTCGCTGTGTTCTTTCAATTACCCACTATGATCCGCTAGGGTCTCCTTCACGCTCGCGATTTCACCCTTGATGCCATCGATCTCCACCGTCAATTTTTCCATCTACCGTATCGATCCGATCTTTGGATCTTGTAGCCACCACCATGGATCGACGTGCTCTGATACCAAAATGATAGGAACCGAAGGCAAACATATGATTTTTATTGAATATAATAAGATAATGTGGTTACAATATAGAGGCAACATCCCTCTCAAGGCGTCGATTGATAAGGGACGTCCGCACCTTCTCGAAGAACTCGAAGAACTATCTCTTCTCTCACAAAATCCTCAAAATTGTCATAACTAGGGCCGGCCGGCTCTCCCATATTTATAATCTTCTAAATAAATGTCTAATTACCCAAATACCCCTACTATAATATAATAACACACAACCCAATAAACTAGGCCCCAAGTGGGCCTGATCTATCAGACTCTTAGAGGATGGGTGACATTGCTTGACGGACATAACGGCAACACTAACAGATACGAATCTATAGCATTAGTTGGATATCCGTGGATCGTATTATAGCTATGGATCGTATCCATTTTACATTCGATGCTCTTTTTTACTTTTCTTTTTTCATACGACGTTTTCTTTCTTTTCTTTTTCAATATATATATATATAGGGAGATCTTCGGTTGCGAAAAAGAGGGTTTTCGCACCGTGCGAAAACTTTTTTTAAGTTTTTTGAAATTTTTTTCAAAATTTTTTTTGATGGTTAATCCATACAATTATATACCCCAGGGAAAATAATGGGTGAACCCGTTGGGGATTAGAGCACTCATCCACCCGTTACAAATTTAACGGTCTCAAAACGTGCGAATTTGATGAAATGCCTTGATCGAAGGCCAAATGACATTATTTCTCAATGATTATTTTTTTGAGGGGGGTATAACAACATATAATGAGGGTGGAAAAAATAATTTTTGAAATTTTTTTCAAAAAAAACTAAAAACATTTTCGCACGGTGCGAAATGTTCTCATTTGAAGATTTGCATATATATATATATATATATAGGTGAGATCTTTTAACCCCCTAAAATAACCCCCTTTTGACCCCCCCATCTTGGCCCTCCATCCCATTTAATTGTGTGCCTCAGATTGATGGGCTGATTGATGAGAATGAGATGAGAACTTCAATTTCTCATCCAAAAAATCAATTTCTCATCACGAAAAAAACTCCCTCTCTCTCCAATTACACAGTTTTCGAACTGCGCTCTCCAATTACAACATCGCAATAACTCTTACAGCTGTATTCTTCTTCCTCCTCTAGCAATCTCCCTCTCTCCTAGGGCGAGATCATCTAACAGCCCCTTCCAGCGAACCACGCCGGCATCACAATTAAATGGGATGGAGGGCCAAGATGGGGGTCAAAAGGGGGGTTATTTTAGGGGGTTAGAAGATCCCATCTCATGCACGGTGCGAAATGTTTGCATTTGAAAATTTTCCTATATATATATATATATATATATATATATATATATATATACTAGTCATAACCCGTGCCCTCGGGCACGGTTCATTTAAGATATCACCTCAAAATCCTTGTTCTCCCCAAAAATTATTTCCCCCTCCAAAATCTAAACGAACAAAAAATCTAACTTCGGTGCGGGCGCCTACGGCGCATAACCCGTGTCCTCGGGCAAGGTTCATTTAAGATATCCTCTCAAAATCTTTGTTCTCTCCAAAAATTATTTCACCCTCCAAAATCTAAACGAACAAAAATCTAGCTTCGGCGCGGGCGCCTTTGACGCATAACCCGTGCCATGTGCCCTAGGGCACGGTTCATTTAAGATATCCCCTCAAAATTTTTGTCCTTCCCAAAAATTATTTCCCCCGCTAAAATCTAAACGAACAAAAATTTAGATTCGGCGTGGGCGCTTTCGGGTGAATGGAAAAAAATTTAACCCGGGCCAAAAAGTGGGGAAAAAAGTGAAATGGGAGGGTTTTTTAGCAAAAAGGGAAAAGTGTCGGTATCTGCGCAAATATAGTGATTGTGAGGGGGGCACGAAAATAAAGGGTGGAAGTGCATAAGTGTGGGTGTGTGTATGGTGTGGGTAAAAAGTGAAATGAGATGGTTTTTTTAGCAAAAAGGGAAAATATGTGGTATTCTGCGCAAATGTAGTGATTGTGGGGGGTTTGAAAGCCAAAGGAAAAAAGTGGTGGTTTTTTCAAACACTCATCTCAACCCTTCTTTTACCAAGATTAAATCCTAGTCATTCTTCTATCAACCTCTTTATACATCAACATGACATCAGCGTGTCCTAGTCAGCCCTAGGATTCAAAAAACATCGTCAAATGTATAATAGATATATATATATATATGTTGTGAACGAGAAACAGGTTTGGAGAAGGTTGAGGCTAGAAAACCCATAGCATCCTTTATATAGTATTCATAATGGGTACTCATGTGGGTGGATACCCAATAGGCCCAATGGGTCCTATTCATAACACTTCCCCTTATCCAACCAACGTGGTATACTCGACTTTATGAATACTGAATGATTCATTAGTACTACTGAGTATCTTACAGGGTGGATACTTCTGGATCCAAGTTAGGGTTAACTGCCTCGTTAAAACCCCTTAGCTATGGAAAATCCTGTGGGGAAAAAACCAATAGCGAAGGGAAAAGAGTACAGCACTCCATAACTTCCCCTGATTTGGGGATGTGTCGATGGGTGGATACTTCTGGATCCAGAGTCAATGTGGTTGCCTCATTAAAACCTTGACTATGGAAAACCATGTGGGAAAAACCACTATCCAAGGAAAAAGAGTACAACTCTACAGTTGACTCCCCCTTATCTGATCAAGCTTCAGGCTTGCAGATATCCTATATATCTATACATTAATCTCATATGCGTCTATACATCCATCTCATCTACAATATTCCGAAAGCAAAAGTGAAGTACAAGCATCACTCATCTATACAAGTTTCACTCATATAAGGCAGTAGCTGAAACTAAAAGAGCGCTAGCGGACTTGGTAAACATCTACACGTCTCAATCGTCGTTGTCTGCGAGGTACTTCAGGACCTAGCTTTGTATATTCTTGAACTGCTTCTTGGATGGTGAGCTTCTCGGGATGGTAGGAGGATGTAGACTTGGGAGGAATCTGCGTAGATCTTCAGGAGGTGGACGTCCCTTTTATGCTATTCATCGCGATGGGCTGTAACCTGCATATGCAAATACATTTAACATAGAGGATTTTTCCTCGACCCTTGGAGATAGCGCAGAAGTTACATATCTCTGGTCCAGTGGCGCGCTGCAGGCGCTGCACTGTACCTGCCTAATAGCTATACTGCTAACGCTCAAAAGAGACGCATGCAGTTGACCAGGTAAAAGAGTGTTCCAAAAACACTTAAGGTACTTCTGGACCATATATATTCTTCCCCTCTTCCAGCTAATGGAAAGTGGTCTTTTAATGTATATCCATACAACCAAATAGGTGTATTTAGTGGGGAATGATTTTAATGTTTCTTCATCAATCGTCATTGTATGAAGTTTTCATCTTCGGGATGATTAATTAATGTCATCTTCAGGATGATAGTTCATTTCCAGGATAATAGTTCATCTTCAGGATGATTGTTCATCTTTAGGTGATTAATGTCATCTTCAGGATGATAGTTCATCTTCAGGATAATTAATGTCATCTTCAGGATGATTGTATTCTGTAAGCCAAGAATTTATGCCTAGCTAGGACTTTCATATCATATCATATCTGATAGATATGCTTTACCAGATATTTCGGTAATTTCTCTTCAGAGATCCGATAATATTTTGAGTTATTTAAAATAATGTCAATTCTTTTAACTTGCTCTCTTAAGAACAATACTGTTTTTAAGAGGTGCAAACAACAACCTTTTAGTATGAGTCCTTTAAGTATCTTTGTCTAGGTTGTCTTTCCTTTAATCATATTATTAATATGTGTCCCAAAAAGAAAGGAAAGTAAAGAAAAAATTTGTATATGCAGTTGAAGAGATTTTATATCGGTAATGTTGTCACATCCAATAGCAACATCAACCAAAAATTCCCTCTTCTTGCCATTCGTTGGGTTACGCCTTGACATAAACCAGTCGATGCATCAGATTCATCTTGTAAGTGAGTTCAGCTCATCTTACTTGATTACTTCCTGGTTTGAGCGATTTATACCTCTAAAGCTATAGCAAATTAAAATGCTTATAGCTAACGATTTTATTTTAATTCTCCTTCAATACTCAGTTATCCCACAGGATTTGATATCATTTTTGATACCAGGACTTCAGGTCCAACACCTCATATTTCATAAGTGAGTCCAGCTCACCTTATTATTGCATTATTCCACATTATTATAATTTGGCCAAATCTCTATCTTTGCTTCAGGCAAAGCAGAGTTGTGGAATCGATATTAACTGGCAAAGTGAAATATGAGAGAATTTGTCGACAAAATGTGTTCTTTCTTGCCCAAAACTTATCCCGTACGTACTATAATCATTTGATTTCTCCCAGAGGTGTCTCCTTCACGACGCGTTAAAGAAGTGAAGGTTCTGGGACGGGTAAAGAATATGGACAGATCCAAAATTGGTCCTTAGCAACCAAGTTGCAATAAGGTTATAGATTTGAGCTCACTTTCCTGTGGTGGTATTGCTTTTTCGGTCTCCAGGAGTAGATTTCTCTCTTTGGAGCCTAGTGGCATGTCCTCTTATCTCTTAAGGATATCCACTTCTGCTACTGGTGGATTGCATCCATTATATTTGGTATGTCAATCCTAGCTGGATTTTTAGTAGCAGTGATGTGAAAGTTTTGACAATATTTAAATTGTCAGTCTGATTATAATCAGATCATATGTATTTACTTTTTAAATGGTCAATTTGAGCTTCAGGCTCATAGATGATTTGAACCAAATAGGGAATTGAAGAATCTTCAGGATCCTTATTACCATCAACACACAATCTATAAGATGTGCACTAATGCCTTACTCATACGAGTTTTTGGAATCTATTCATCAAAGTTGGTTAGTCCTGATGAATGTGTTCTCTTTATGGCATCATGACGGTTTACGTAGTGTTGCTTCAGGAACACATACACAGCGTTGCGGACGTACCATCTTTAAGATGTGCCCTAAACCCATTCTTAGAAAATGTTTATATGGAGTTGATCAGACTCATATATAAAAAGGTTCTAATGGTGTGTTTAGCTGAGTGTACGCAATCAATGTTGCTACTTATTTATGATTTCCCATTTTTATCCAAAGTTACCACTATTTTTAAAAAAAATTTGTGGTTGGATAATGACCATTTTTAGATGATATATTGATGAGTACACCAAAGGTACATCATCAGTCCTATTAAGGGAGTGGACGAAACCTATTTATATCCCTTAAATACTCTCAAGAGACCTAAAGGTCTTCATTATCTTTAATGATGATAGTATATCATCTTAAATTCGTTTGAGGAAGTGGGGAGAGTCAATGTCCATGTGAATGGAGATGATCTCATTATCATTTTTCCCTTTTGAATAGGACAATGAAAGTTTCACCCTTTTTGAAGAATCTTCGGGTTCGTTTGGTTGATGATGTCTTGCATCATTAATCCAGGCTGATATCGATCCAAAATTGGTCGATTCTGGACACTTCTAGTGTTCCAAAATAATTCCTCTTTTTGAATTTATGTGGGACTTTTGAAAAGTCCATTAAAATGCTCAAGTTAATTTTGTCCGGTAATAGTTAAACTGTGTTCAAACTGTGAAGTGTTACATCTTCACATTGACTATTGTGCGGATCATTATGGGACAAAGCTTCAGGCTTCATTTATTTCTTGAGTCATTTAGGGATTTCGTTTTGACGAATATCCTTTGAAATTGTATAAGTTTCAGAGAGTATATGTCATCCTTATTTTATTTTTAGGGGTATTCAAGATAGAAAATCATTCGCAGTAAAATAAAATGTATTAAAACTACAAGAGAATAATACTGATGATTTTGTTAAGTCAACAAGTGACATAGTGTGATGTGTGCTCTTGAAAACATACAACAATATTCATGCTCATTAAGACTTATGTTATGACAACAGATTAAATTTGATTTCAAAGTTTATTCGTCCTCGGGGAGTAGCTAAATATACATAAGGTCAATTAGACTTTCGTCGTTTTGACTAGATATGTATGTATTTTTATATGGCATAAGTTAATGCACATTCATGTTTGCAAAAACATTCTGGCTCTTATCGGAACTTCTGGTCTGATATTGACTTGCCATTGCTTACTCCATGTCGAGGTATATCATATCTTTCCTTTCTCATTTAATTCAAGACTTCCCCTGTTTTAAGTTTTCCTTATTTTTATTTCAGGTCATGTTTGATCATGAACTTCCCCTGATTTCAATATTCCTTATTTATAAAGGACAATGAAACTTAGTCTTGCTAAGGAGACTTAAGCAGGGGTTTGAGCAAATTATTTTATACTTCCACTTTTCTAATTAATTAGAGACTTTTAAAAAGTCTATTTGAATGCTCGAGTATAGCTTCACGCTATTTACTTGAGTCGTTCAAATTTTATGTTGATAGTTTATCATGCTCAGAGGGGAAAACAAATACGTGGCTACGAAATTTATAATTTCTCACTTATCTATTAAGTCACGACTTCGGGCGTACACTTAAAAGTAGGGGTAGATTCAAAAATCATACATTGTAAAGTGAGATGACTCTAAAAGAGTTTAGCGGTGTTATGACAACTGCTGGTGTCAATACTTACCGCAAAATGCACATCTCTAAAAAGATCGCATAAATGGTTTTCGTATAAGCCATCGTTATTGTTGATATTTATTTTATTAGGGGAAAAGGGTGCTGACTTTTGATTTGATTTTGAACTTCAGGTTCATTTTGTCAAAGTGGATATGATATTAAACTTTTTGAAATCATGATTGGCTTGTTGTCATAAATATCGTCTTATCATGAGCCCATCATACATATAATATAAAGATTGTAAACTAAAAATTATGCTCAATTAAACTGAATTGAAACAAGTATGATGTATACACATGCTATTTATATGCTGCAGGCATTTAAATAATCTCATCGCAGATATATAGTCTAGCTATATGCATTAAACTATATCAAAGTGATTTTAGCATGCTTTTTAGCAGTTTCATTGTAACATTAACATAGCATGAAAATAGTTAACATCCACGCATTTAATGTATAAGCAATGAAAAAATAACTTAGGACTATAGGGATCAGCCAGCCGACACCGAAAAGAAGAAGACAATCCGAAATTACATCAAAAGTTGCATGAAAGAATAAGTACAACTTGGGAACTTCAAAGATAAGCCCCTTTCTTCTTTGTGCATATGCCTTCAGCTCCTTTTTGGTGTCCACCGGTCTTCTTTTTACATTTATATCCTCACAAATTTTTCTCAAAAAAGGAAAAAATTGCAGGAAATTAAAAGTGTCGGAAACATGGCTGATCCCTAAAAACATAGCCTAATTTGCACATCCACGCAGATAATATATGGAAAATATACAACCACGCAGATAATCATTTCACAGGCATGTAAAGATTAATTAAATAATCTAAATAGTGTGTGACGTGCTAAAAATTATTTTTGAAAAACTTCTTACCTTTGATCCATATTTTTAATGTTTTATTTTCCGCTTTAACCCTTTTTAAGATTTCTTTAATTATTTTGGGCTTTTGGGGCCAAAAATAAAAAAAGGAAAAATTATTTGTGTAAATGGGCTAATTTTCAGGCTTTTGGGCCATGAAAACAACCCATTATGGTTAATTGGGCCTCCCCCAAAAAGTTGGCCCGCTAAGGGCTAGGGTTTCCGAAAAACCCTAGGGGGCCCGCGGGGCGCGCCGCCGTGACGGCTGGCCGCGGCTGCGGGCCGCGGCTTCAGGCCGCGACCGCCGCGGCCGATGGCCGCGACGTTTTACCGCCGGCGGCGCTCGTAGAGCTCCGCCGTTTAGCCCATCGGGCGTGCGTGGTATGGAACAAGGTTGGGGGGTAAAAAACAAATTTTTCAAGCAGTTAGATCTCTAAAAAACTGATTTTTATTGTTTTTAGACATGCGGATCTAAATAAAAATGTGATTTTTACCGCGTTTTTAAACTTTTTGATCCTAAAACATGCAGATCTACGTGAAACGCAAGTTTAGATCTAAAAAGTTTTGATATTTACCTCTAGATTCGACGAGTGAATCTAGACGACGGTTGGTGAAGGATGCCCTTTTCGCTCCCCGTTGAGAAGATTACGATCTTCTTAGACTGAGCGGTTGATGGATCTCCTTCCTCGTGCGTCGCCACCTTTTCCAACGAGCGTGATCGTGCTGATAACGTGTTGTGAACGAGAAACAGGTTTGGAGAAGGTTGAGGCTAGTAAACCCCAAGCCTCCTTTATATAGTATTCATAATGGGTACTCATATGGGTGGATACCCAATAGGCCTAATGGGTCCTATTCATAACTATATATATATATATATATATATATATATATATATATATATGAGAATAATGGGTATTATACGCCATATAAGAGAGGGCCTCATATGCCCTCTCACATAAAGGGGGCGGGTACAACCATTTGGTTGCTTTATGTGAGATGGCATATGAGGTCCTCTCTCATATGGCGTATGATACCCATTATTATATATATATACACACACTGGTTTTGTTTTTAATCCAAGGCATGACACTACATATCTCATCAAGTAACATACTTTGTATTTTTTTTAATCCGCCTTCACCCGCTTTCCAATATTCATGAAAACCAACACCATATTAACAATAACAATCAATACTGTGAAAGCGTAATGTGAAGATATAGAAAGCTATTTATTCGTTATCGAACATGTCTTAACTATTCATAAAGTCAATTATGCAAACATAGTCAAGAAAATAATACTATTATTTTGTCCATAATATGATTTTCATCTAAAGTGGCTTTTTTCCAATGAACAAAAAGAGATATTCATTAAGCTCAATTTTTATGATTTTCACTTTTCAATTTTTTTCTCTATTTTTCTAACATGAAAAATCACACAATTGACCCAAGAAAAAATCTGAAAAAGCACACAAAAAACGAAAAAAAAACACCAAAATATTCTATGAATGTAAACAATAACCTCAAACAAGAAATCGTACCTTCGCGTGACCGTTTGGCCAAGGAACTCCATTGATATCCATCGTCAAAGCCATGTTCCTTTTCTCTCCATATAACGTACACGAAATATGTTATGTATGACTTAGTAACCCATATAGGTCCACCAATGTTAGTGAAAGTGCCTTTAGGAACCCAAATTTGTTTAAACTTTTTGTTCTTGTTCCTATTCCAACAATGATTAAAAGTACGTCTAATTTATCACATCCAATGCATCTAGGAAAGACATTTTTCCCTTACAATGCGGTGAGTGATATATGAAATTTTTGATTGAAAAGTATTATGTAAGTATGTGTTTCTTTCTCGTTCTTTGTTTTGTGTATTAGCTTTGAGCAACTGCTAGTGTCTAGTAATGTTTTTATTGATTTTATTGGGAAAAAGTAAAAAAATTAAACTAAGCACAATGGGCTCAAAGCTCAATGGGATGGCCTAAAGCCCTTTTGAAGCCCATCTAGGCTTTCTTAAAGAAGCTTATTTGGGCTTTGGGCTGAAACAAAAGCTCACCCATTTGAATTGGGCATGTATTTGGCCTGGCCTGGCCTGGCCCATTCTCATACATGTTTGCCTTCCGATTTGCATTAATGTATTAGTCATGTTAGAATTGATGTCATGAACTATTTTTTATTGATACAAACTAATCTGTATTGTAGAATCCTGACTTCACAGATTCAGCTCAACATCATGTACTTATTCGCGGCTGTACACCATCAAGTATTAATCTAGACTTCAAAGTCATTCTAGGAGTGCCCGGGGAATTCTTAAATTTGTACCCAAGAGCATTTGCTCTCATGTCAAATTTGCACAAGTTTTGGATTTCAAGCTTGGTAATTTTTCCCCTCCCTTATATTCATTGCAAGCCCAATTAAGGACAACAGGCTCATAATATGAGAAAGAGTCCAGTCTGGAGAAAGAACAGAAAAAGAAAGAACAAAGAAGAGATTAGAAAGCATGAAAATCATGAGTAATTCTTGGAAGGAAGCCAAAATCTATCTGCATCATCGAAATTCTTAAAACAAGACTAGGGTACAAATTCTCACTCCAGAATCAGATGCAGGCATTCATTCCAAGTACATTGATGAGACTTCCCAAAATGATTATCCCGATGCAATCTCTTACTCATGTCTTTCCATAATGATCCGGAGAAGATGGGACACATAGGAAGCTACCCTGGATTTAAAGAGCCTGAGTAAGATGGTACCAATGGAATAAACTGGGAGTAACCCCTAAAATGTGTATTGACTATGAAGGAAGTCATGTAGTATAGAGTATAGACCATAATGTTGCAGTTTTGAGGTAGAGAAGGAAGCAATGATTAAGTTCAGTGGCTCATGACATTTGATACAATAATTTGAAGATAGTGGGAAATCTTCCAGAGAAATTTCTGATTGGTATCAGTGATCAAGAGTTTCAATGTCCTTACTAAAATTCAGCAGTAGGAAGTTTGTAGTGGTCAACTTTCCAGAGAATTTCATTTGTTGGTGTAGTCTAGTGCCTTCTTAGAGTAGAAAATCTTTTTCTTTTTTTTTGTGAGGGGGGATGCTTGAAATGGAAATGCAGTTATTAAGTGTTGGCACTTCTTTTAAAAAGTTGAAGCTTTGATTCGGACTCAACTAGATGCTTCTGCCTAATTCAAATAATTTTTCTGTTAGCTGTTTTTTCATGTGATTCCATTTTGTATACTAGCTTTTCTTTTATCTGTTAGATCAATGTGATTCCATTTTACTCTCTTCACTTTTGTTTTCTACATATAAACATCGAGACACTAGAAACATATTTTATAGTTGATGTTACAGAACTTGATGATTGGCACAAGTTTTAAAAAGTTGAAGCTTTGATTCAGACTTGATTATATGCTCATGTGTCTAATTCAGATAAACATTTCCTGTTAGCTGTTTGTTTCATGTGATATCATTTTAAATACGGCTTTTTCTTTGCATTTCAACAAATCACACACACACACACACACACACATACATACATACACACACATATATATACATACATACACACACATATATACATACATACACATATACATACATACATACATACATACATATACATACACATGTACATACATACATATGTATATACATACACATATACATATATACAAATGTATATACATATACATATTGATATCATTTTAAATACGACTTTTTCTTTGCATTTCAACAAATCACACACACGCGCGCGCGCGCGCGCGCGCGCGCACATGTACATGTACATGTACATGTACATGTACATATACATATACATATACATATATTTTGTTGATGCTTATAGAAGCGCAAACTCTTTTTGATAATGATAAAATTAATAAAAATATGTTTGTGGTTTGTAGGTTTGTGACTTTGGCTTGTCTAGATTGAAGCATCATACCTTCTTGTCTTCAAAATCAACTGCTGGAACGGTGAGACACTAAAGATTTTATATTTATTTTGCACTAACCATCCAGTCAATCTAGTCAAAATCCCAAAGCAATTTTTCATGTGCCTTAATGCAGTCGGGCTTCTTTGCTTGTTCACGATTTCCCTGTAAATAGAGTTATATGCAGTATGTGTTGCATCACATAGTCTATCGGTGGATTCTTCTGTTGATTTCTTTTCAATTTTAATTGTGTTTTTAATGTCAAACAACTAAGTCGATTATTTGTTTTTGACTTGCAGCCCGAATGGATGGCACCTGAAGTCTTGCGAAATGAACCTTCCAATGAAAAGTAAGTTCATTACTCTGCCATTTACTTTAACCTTAAGAAAGCAAGTACATCTTGGTTTCATGGAAGTTGGTTACCAGCACCTGGAAATATATCTTTCACCTTCAGGTGTGATATCTATAGCTTTGGTGTTATCCTCTGGGAGCTCGCTACCATGCGCATGCCTTGGTGTGGTATGAACCCAATGCAAGTTGTTGGAGCAGTTGGGTTCCAGAATAGACGCCTCGACATACCCAGAGAGGTTGATCCAATGGTTGCACAAATAATAACTGATTGTTGGGATAGGTATGCTTCATTACCGAGCATTATGGGAGTTCGTTTGGTTGTGCCTAACTGTTCATCAATCTTAAAATAGCATATTTAACAGTGACAATATGCTTATATTTGATTGGTCAGTGAATGGAGGTTGCAAATCACACTAAATATCAACAAAAACAGTCAACCTTTATTTTTGATTCTTTACATTTATCTAACTTCAATACTTGTCATTTGTTTAAGTAAAAGAAAACATTGCTGATTGTGTTGAGCTCGAACAATTTCATAGCATTCAAATTGACTCCTTTGAACAACTACCCTATTACTATGGCTAAATGTGAAATTAATGGCATAAATTATTTAACATGTGTTAGTCTGCCATAGCTGGTACTGGGTCGGTTCAATTTTGGTTTTTCTATATCCATAACATGTATCGACATGAAAAGACCCAATAATTCTACCTATGATGCATTGGGTCGGGATTGGATTTTGGTGGGGTTGTGCTTTTAATTCCCACGGCTACAGGTTTCGGATTTCGATATACAATGGTTTTGGGCTGGTTCGTTTCTAGATTGGTATTCAATTAATATAAGGAAAAAATATAATTACATAATTTTTTCATGAGCACATGGGTTGATTTTGTTAATTGAAAATTATATCTTTGAGATTTCCTAGGTATTTTTTAAAAAGTTAGGTTAAGCTTTGAATTGATATTATATACATAGTATCTCATAATTGAACTTTGGTTGGTTATTTCGGCTCTAGATTTAATTGTTTTGAGGCGGAGATTGATTTCATTACATCTTAGCCAGTATAAATTTGGGTTGAAGATGGATTAGGACCCGGTCAGTTATTGATTGGTCCAAACCTTGTCCAAAATGGACTGGTACCTGTATTGGTTTTATTTAATCCATGCATGACTATTGACGTGGAGCCTCTAACACATGACCTCCACGAGGGAAGGTCATGTCATGCCACTGGGCTCACCGGCTTCGGCATACAGATAATACTGGAAACCAAATGCACATGGAGCAAATTTCCTTCGTGAGCTATCAAAAAGTCTACGCTCTATTTAATTTTTCATGGGCTATCATAAAGTCTATTATTTATTTATTTAGTATGCTCTGTACACGTTAGAAAGTTCACTCTATTTATTTGGATGATTGGCACCGTACAAGTTGATCTACATGTTCTAAAACCAAAATACACCAAAGATCTAGCAAACTCTATGTTCTTAACCCGTTGGGAAAAGGCCTATTAGTATAAAATAGTTAAATTTTCAACCTTGAGATCAATGATCAATGAGCATGGGATTCACTGGATCTTTGTATATTTGGGTTTTAACTTATTTAGATCAACTCGAATGGTGCCAATTATCCAGAACAATAGAGAACAAACTTGTTGGTGGCTCGCAAAGGAAATTTCCTTCACGCACACACTTGCACCCACTCACATATAAAGGTTGACTAGGATCTTATATGATTTAAGTATAGATCTTATCAATTGGAAAGTTTGTATTATGTAACTCAAATGGATGATCTGTACCATTTAACATGATCTAAATCATTATCAAGTGACCATAAAATGAATGGCCGGAAGTGACCTTAAAATGAATGACCGGTAGTAGATCTATAACTTTGGGAATACAAATTGAAAATCCAATGCTAAATATTAAAACCCCTTTGTCATTAATTTTTGTTGCGTTTGAAACTGATGGGATGTGGGTTTACACCCGCCGTCGACTGGGCAAAACGCCTGCGCATGAGGAACAGGCCGCGACTTAGGGGCGTATTCGTCCCTCTCTTCTCTAATTTTATTTTAATGGCATATTTGTAATTAGATTAGAGGGGGTTTACTATTAAACTAGGGCTAGCCATCATTGATGTTTTTTCATTCTTATTTTGATATTTGATGAGAGTTCTTCGAGAGTTCTTCGAGGGATCTTAGGAGAGTGCAGACGTACTCGCTTATCGGCGTCTTGAGAGGGTGGTTGCCCCTATATTGTAGCCAGACTATCTTTTTATTCGCTGTTTTTAGCAATTTAATTTCAGATTTGCTTTGAAACCTATCAATTTAGTATCAGAGCATGTAACGATCCATGGCGGCATCAAGAAGATCAAAAGACAAGATCGATACTTTGGTGGAGAAATTTAACGGCGAGATCGAAGGGGTAAAGCGATCGTTGACGGGAAACGAGGAAGCAATAAAGAAATTGACGGCCTCTATCGACCAATTAACGGCGAATCAAGTGAAGCACTAAGGGCAATTTGCGCAGTTGATTTTTCGATTGGCGGCTAACAACAAAGGGGATGGGAACCTTAAATCAGCAACAAAGGCGCCACCTTTGAATACGGGGAATGAAAAAGAGGAGCTTTTTGATGCTGATTGCGCCTACGAAGAGGAGGAATTTAACGAAGAGGAGAATGGAGAGCCGTGGATGGTGGATTATCGTGAGGCGATACGATGAAAGGCGGAGGAAGTAAGGAGAGGGGCAGCGAACAAAGCCGTCGTCCCAAGACTGGCGGCTGATGGGAGGGGGTCCCACGGGACCCTATGACCCCGCACGGGGGGCACCCCTAGCCCCATCAGGGGCCGATGAAGCAACCCCAGGCCCCGGCGGGCCCCGCAGCAGCACCACAGGGCCGCGGCGGCCCTGGCTTCCAGCGACAGGGACCCGCGGCCCCTATACAGGGCCGCGGGGGCCCCGAGCACCATCGACCAGGACCCGCAGGCCCTCAGCAGGGCTGCGGGCCACGCCGAGCCCAGGCGGGCCATGGGAGTTATCGCAGTAGCAACAGCAGCTTGGGGAATTTCCGCCCTATTCGGAGGGCACGGCTCGTGGTTTTGATGGCGGATTTGATCCCGGTGAAGGGCAGGAGCACTATGATGACGGAGGGGGTTTTCGGGACCATCCCGACTCTCGGTGACGATAGAGGGCGTCCACCACCCCACACCTATGAGAATGGTCTCAGTGACTATGGAGGAGGATACGGGGCTATGAGGAGGAGTGCGGAGGTCAAGCTAGAGGCTACGGTGGGCAGGGAGATGGGCCCCGAGGGGGCATGGTGACCAGTGGAGAGGACCGCAGGGAGGATACGAGACGCACCAGGAGAGGTGGCAACACTATCATCAGCCTAGATATACCGGGGGACGAGGGGATCAGGGATTCAATATGGACAGACTTAGGAGATGCCTATATTTGATGGGGTGGATCCGGTTTCGTGGGTCAACAGAGCGGAGAGATTTTTTTGAGTCTCCCGCAGAACTGAGGAGCAGAAGCTGGAGGCAGCGGGCATCTGTCTGGATCGGAAGGCCCTCGCATGGTTTGAGTTGAAGGATGCAAGGCGTCCTTTTCGCTCGTGGGAGGAGATCAGGGACCAGATGGTGGAGAGGTTTAGAGACCCCACCTGGGAAACGTGCGGGAGTAGCTGCTATCACTTAGGCAGGAGAGCACGGTGCGAGACTTTCTGAAGAGGTTCGAGGCCCTATCGGGACAGGTGCATAGGGTGACAGATGAGACCATGGAGAGCACTTTCATGAAGGGGTTGAAGGCCACTATTCGAGCGGTGGTGCGCATGCAGAAGCTTCAGAATCTGATTGAGGCCATGTAGTACGCTCAGATGGCGGAGGATTACTAGTTGGAGGAGAGGAAGGCCAGGAGTGGATAGAGTGGACTGGCCGGCCGTAGCCAGCCAGTGTCTGGTGGACAGCAGAGAGCCACTACGGGAACAGATCCGGCTGCCAGGGAGAAGACCAGGGAAAAGAGTATTGCACCGCATGTTGGGGGCAGTTCAGGCGGATGATGGATGCGGAGATGAGGGAGAAGCGGTAGAAGGGCTTGTGTTTCAGATATGATGAGCGATTCACGTCGGGTCACAGATGTGCGGGGCGCAAGCTCTAGGTGCTGCTACTTGAGGACGATGATGATGAGGCTGACGTCGAGGATGAGACAGCGGAAGCGGAGGAGGAGCCTCAGGGCCATCGGCTAGACGTGGCGGATGTGTCCCTTAACTCCGTGGTAGGGTTCACACCGAATCATAGCATGCAGCTGAGGGGGAGATTGGTGACCAGGAGGTGACCGTGCTTATTGACAGTTGGGCGACCTACAACTTCATTTCCAGGAGAGTGGTGGTCCAGCAGGGGCTCCAGCTGACCGACTGTGGCAGTTTCAGTGTTATGATGGGGACGGAGAAGAAAAAGAGCAGTCGGGGAGTTTGCAGATGGCTGGTACTGACCATACAGGGGATACAGGTGATCACAGATTTTTTGTCTTTAGACCTGGGGAGCACCGACGTCGTCTTGGGCATGACGTGGTTGCAGACGTTGGGGGAGATGACAGTGAACTGGAAGCTGCTTAGGATGGAGTTTCAGGAGGATGTGAGAGCAGTTACACTACAGGGGGACCTCAGCCTATGCAGAGTGTTGGTCTGGTTAAAGATCATGGTGAGGACCATTCAGACTGAGGGAGGGGGATACCTAGTGGAGTCGTACTCGTTGACGGAGGAGGGAGACGCCGGGGCCGGTGATGAGAAGCTCATTCCAGGAGAGGTGCAGCAGCTGATGGAGTAGTTTGAGGAGGTCTTCCAGGAGCCTCGGGGTCTCCCACCACCGAGGGACCATGAGCACGCCATAGTACTGCGAGAGGGCGTGTCTCCCATTAGTGTCAGACCCTACCGATACCCACAGCATCAGAAGGATGAGATTGCGATGATGGTGGCATAGATTATGCAGACGGGAATGATTCAGGCTAGTGTGAGCCCCTTCTCCAGTTCAGTGCTGTTAGTGAAGAAGAATGATGGGAGCTGGCGCTTCTGCGTAGTCTACAGGGCGTTGAAGAAGGCGACAGTGTCAGACAAATTTTCCATACCAGTGATAGATGAGCTCCTGGATGAGTTACATGGGGCAGCCCTATTCAGCAAGATAAATCTCAAGTCGGGCTATCATCAGATCAGTATGCGACGGGAGGATGTGCCCAAGACGGCGTTCAGGACGCATGAGGGCCACTACGAGTTTCTAGTCATGCCTTTCGGCTTGACGAACGCACCGGCTACATTTCAGGCCCTTATGAATAAGGTAATTCGTCCTTACCTGAGGCGATTTGTACTCGTTTTCTTCGATGACATAGTGTTGTACAGTCGTACCTTGGAGAAGCACTTGGACCACCTGCAAGTCGTGTTTCAGGAGCTGTATGATCATCAGTTGTTTGCGAACATGAAGAAGTGTTTATTCGGATAGCCACAGGTGGAGTATCTGGTATATGTGGTATCAGCGGAAGGGGTGGCAGCAGATAGAGCGAAAATAGCGTCGATGCTAGACTGGCCGCGTCCCACCACACTCAGGGTGCTGCAGGGTTTCCTGGGTTTGACAGGTTACTATCTTATAGTTGTGGAGGGGTATGGGACGATCGCTTGGCCACTGACCGAGCTATTAAAGAAGGACCAGTTCCATTGGGGAGAGGAGGCGATGACGACATTTGAGGCCCTGAAGAGGGCTATGACCACCGTGGCAGTTTGGCATTGCCAGATTTTTACAGGCCCTTTGTGATAGAGGCAGACGCATCAGGACATGGGCTGAGAGTAGTATTGATGCAGAAGCAGCGGCCCATTGAGTATTTCAGTCAGGTGTTGACCGCTAGAGCCAGATTGTGGTTCATCTATGAGAGGGAGCTGATGGCCATAGTCCTGTCTATTCAGAAGTGGAGGCTGTACTTGGGGAGGAGCTTTCTGGTGCGCACAGATCAGTGGAGCCTCAAATACTTATTAGAGCAGCGCATGGTAGCAGAGGAGCATCAGAAATGGCTGCGAAAGCTGATGGGGTACATGTTTGAGATAGAATATCGCCCGGGGCTAGATAACTGACGTGCGTTTATATTTCATATATTTGCGCACGTTTTCTTCCGCGTTTCTCCGTATTTTCCGCCGTCTTTTGTTCGTTTTCTCGTGTTTTCTTGTATTTTCTTGTTTTCTTTCACTTTTCCGTATTTTCCGTGTTTTGCAGGAGTTTACTGGCATTTGGGACGCAAAACGATGATATCATGTGTCCCCGGAGCAACGGGAGGAGTCACGCGTGATCCAGGGGGTCAAACGACGAAGATTACATTTTTCAGCCCCTCACCCGGTCGGTTGGTCATCTCCAACCGATCGGGTGATGCACGCGTGCACCACCCGGACGCAGCTTGGAGCCCCCGAGAAGTCACCCGGTCGGTTCAGTGACCGGGTCAAAAGCTCAAAGTCTCTGGAAATTCGAAGCTGATTTCCAACCGATCGGGTGACCTTCACCCGATCGGTTCACCTGTAGCTGAATTTCAACAGCAAAACTCGAAGCTCCAACCGGTCTCCTCACCCGGCCCGCACCAAGATCCAACGATCGGCACCAAGATCCAACCGACCGCACCAAGATCCAATCGACCGGTTCATACTGACCGGGTGAAACCCCCGCATCGCGCTGTAATTTTGTGAAGCGGCTCACCCGACTGGTTGACTTGTCAACCGATCGGGTGATGTCGTTTTCTATAAATAGAACCCTAGGTTTCCCAGATTCGGGAGTTGGTTATTTTTTACTGTTTTCTTCATTTTGTGACGGCTGTAATTTTCCTGTTTTTGTTAGTTTTCGGATCTTTGTAAAACTTTAGTATTATCTTAATTGCTCTACTACCTTCGCATTCCTATCGTCTGATTATGATTTTAACGGTTCATTTTCGTTTAGATCGCTTTTTAATGAATATTTGTGAGTAGTTCCCAAATCTGGGATTTTGGCGGAAACCCCTTCGGGGGCTCTTCCCGATGCATCCATAGGGTTAGGAAATCGATAGGGATTAGGAATCTAACGGTTACGCGGGGTGTTTTATTGTCATCGGCGGAAAAAAGACCGCCTTTGACCGTTGGGCCAAGGGGGAATAAACTTGGCGGTTGACTCCCTAGCCATAGCTCACGCCCTTAGCGTAGACGCCGAATTCTAGCGCGCGGGAGCGGCAGGATGAGACGTTGGGAGGTATCGTTGCGAGCTTAGTGCTCCCGGAATCGATCAGTGTTAATGGACACGGGAGTGCCCACTGATCGAACCCGGGAAGTCCGGCGTATCATCATGGGCACCGACCGGAATATCAGGCCCATGGGATGCCGGTACCACTTTCAGAGACAACGTCTCACCATTAGACTCTAATTCCGATCGACATCCTACCCGTAGGCCGTATCGGCGAGAGTCGCTCGTTGGAGTGGAAACCAAAGTCCCGGGTTTATTTTCATATTGTTCATACCTTGCATTCCTTTACCGTGACAAACCATCAACCGATCTGGGCTAGCTCGCCCACGGGGTGATTTCCGTCCTCCTTGACACACGCACATCCTAGCCTCCCTGTGTTCGACCCCCAAGCCACACTACAACACCATGCGCTTGCGGTTACAAATATCTAAACCCTCACGCGGGTCCCCCGGCCATTTGCGGCTCGCAAACCGGGGGCACGTCAAGTTTATGGCGCCGTTGTCGGGGAGGCAACGTGCTTGTTATTTTAGGATCTCATGAACCCTAGTGTCTAGCTCTTATCCCTACCTCGCGATAATTTTCGCATTCTTCCCTTTTCCTTTTTATTTTTTCATTCTTATTTCTATTTTTATTTTTTTATTTCTAACTTTATCTGTTTCTTTCCCACTTGTCGCTTCACGGGTGTTTGTTGTTTTTCATGCGCAGGAGTTCAAGAAGTCTCGACGACTTGATCCCGTTGATCCAGAGATTAACGCCACCCTTAGGCGTTTGGCCGCCGAGAAGCGAAGAAGAGGGGATCCTGAAGCCATGGAGGAGAACACCCTGCCTCGCAAGTCCTTGTTGGAGTACTCGATGTCATCTATCAAGTCCACTTCCGCCATCCGTCCTCCAGCTATTACGGCCCAAAGCTTCGAGCTAAAGCCGTCTTTGGTGACATGGATCCAGCAGGATCAGTTTTCGGGTGCACCCATGGAGAGCCCAATCGAGCATCTAGACTCCTTCTTGGAGAAATGTGACACCTTCCGGATTAACGGTGTCACAACTGAGGCGATCCGACTGAAGCTGTTCCCCTTCTCCTTGCGAGACAAGGCCAAGATGTGGCTTAGGGGGAAGGACCCAAATACATTCAACACCTGGGAGAAGCTCTCCAATGCTTTCCTGACAAAGTTCTTTCCTCCGGGGAAGACCATGAAGCTGAGGAGTGAGATCTCCTCCTTCTCCCAGGCCAGCCACGAGTCCTTGCATGAGGCTTGGACAAGATTCAAGGAGATGCAGAGAAGATGTCTCCACCATGAGCTCTCCAAATGGCAGATTATAAATCTGTTTTATAATGGGCTGAGGGACGATTTAAAGTCTTCCATGGACGCCGCGGCTGGAGGGTCCTTCATGTCAAGAAGCGAAGAAGATGCCGGGCAAATTTTGGAAAATATGGCATCCAACAATGAACGATGGTGTGACAAGAGAGCCACACCAAGGTCTGGGGGCATCCATAGAGTGGAAGACGTCGACAAATTGTCAAGCAAATTTGACTTGCTATTGACCCAGATCTCCGCATTGATGGTAGGCGCCGGTGGTGCCGGTACCCAACAGATTGCTGCGGTAGAATCCGAAGTTTTTGGGGAATTCGACGGTGGTGACGTCTCACCACCGTTGGATCAGGCGAGCGCATTGTTTTACAATCCTACGGGGAATGCGCCATTTCCACCACGGACCAACTCAAACCCGGCCTACTCTCCCAACAACCGGAATCATCCGAACCTTAGTTACCGGGCACCCTACCAACAACCGGCTCAGCAAAAACAGCAGATATATCAGCCGGCTAGGCCCCAGCAGCAGTTTCAGCAGCAGCAATATCAGCAACAACCTCCACCACAGTATCAACAATATGCCCCAAGGAATCAGCAGACCGCCCAGCAGCAATACGGCCAACAGAGGGCCATTTCTCCGGTTGAGTCCCTCTTGACTCAATACATAGCCAACCAGGAGAAAATCAATCTGAAGCTGGAGATGGGACAAAGAGTACTCACAGATCAGGTGACCCAGCTGGGGTTGCAAATGACGAACCTGCAAAGACATCAGAATTTATTACCGCCACAACCTGAGGTAAATCCTAGGGGTAAATCGGACCTTGGCGCTCACACATGAGCATGAGAACGTGTCCGCCATCGACTTGAGGAGCGGGACACAAATTCCTACTAGAGCGCCGCCCAAAGAACCGGAAGCACCACTGGCCGTCGAGAGGCCAATTGAAAAAGCTAATGACGACGGTGCCCCGTCACCAAAAATTGTGGCTCCGGAGGGAACCCCCGAAGAAGAGAAGAAGAAAGAGGAAGGGAATTTGAAGGTATTCAAGCCCGTTGTGCCTTTCCCACAACGGCTCGCCAAAGCCAAAATCGATGAGAAGTATGGCAAATTCTTTGCCATGGTGAAAGATATGAGTTTGCAAATCCCCTTCCTCGAGGCCATAGAGACGATCCCCTCCTATGCTAAATTCTTGAAAGACTTGGTGACACAGGGATCTAGAAAAGAAAAGGTCGTGTTAACGGCGGAGTGCAGCGCACTCATTCAGCGTGCAAATCCACCCAAGCTCAAGGATCCAGGAAGTTTCTCCATCCCTTGCTCTATCGGGGAAGTGCAAATCCATAGGGCACTCGTCGATCTTGGTGCGAGCGTCAGTTTAATGCCCCTATCGTTGTACAAGAAAATAGGGATGGGAGACTTAGAGCCCACCGGCATGACATTACAACTTGCTGACCATTCGGTCAAGTATCCGGTGGGAGTAGTGGACGACCTCCCAGTCGATGTGAAAGGGGTGCATGTTCCAGTCGATTTTGTGGTGATGGACATGCCGGAAGACAAGCATACCCCAATTATTCTTGGACGACCCTTTATGGCAACCGCCGGAGTGTTGATAGACGTAAAGAACGGAAAGCTTTCCCTGAATGTGGGCCAAGAAAGTGTCGAATTTGACTTGGGCTTGTCGATGAAACATCCGAACCCCCCGGACGATCCTAGTATCAATGTGTTGGAGAATGAAGAAGAAAGAGCTATTGAAACGAGTGCATGGGAAGTGCTCTCGAGGAATCCCCCCGATAGCTTGGGGGACCTTGGAGAGCAAGTTAGCTCCCCTAAGAATGGAGTGTCTAATGAGGCGGTCGCGCGACATATGATCCCTCCCGGATTCCCTAAGTCTCCTCCCACAAGGAGAAAAGGAAAAGAACCCATGGACCTCACTGGCGATGAGGTTCGGATCCTGAAAAAGACGGCGGTGGACGCCAATTTGAGGGAGAAGCCCCCGGATCCTGTGAACAAAGGGAGGGTAGTCGAGCAAATCTTCTTACAGCCGCCGACTACACCAATAGCCACAACTTCTGGAGCTGAAGAGATGCCGGATTTTGGGCATCACCCGTATCACCCACCATGAAAATCATCAACGGGCGTCGAGCTAAACGACGTTAAACAAAAGCGCTTGATGGGAGGCAACCCATGTTCTAAACTTTTGCTTCGCTTTTTAGAACTTTTTCTACTTTATTTTTATCTAATTTTTATTATTAAATCCAGCCGAAACAGCCCCCGTCGTGAAACTTAGGCGATTTTTGGGTTTTTGCAGAAAACAAGGCCTCAACCGACCGGGTGATAACTCACCCGATCGGTTGGGATGTATCAGCTAACAGCCGTGTCTGTCACAAAATGAACCGACCGGGTGAAGAAAGAAGTGACCGGGTGAGCAGACCGGGTGACCTGGGGGAACTCTCGAAAAAATTTCAGAATTTATCAACCGACCGGGTGGCTAGAAGAGAGACCGGTTGAGGGACCGGGTGAAAAACTCAGAGTTCTCGGGAAAGTGTATGGAGCGGCGAACCGATCGGTTGAGTTCTCAACCGATCGGGTCGCCTGTAGCGCTTCTTCAGCAACAAATTTTCGACCTAACGTCAACCGATCGGGTGAAAACTCACCCGACCTGGTCGACTTAAAACCTATAAATAACCCCCCGACCACCCGCTCACAAACCCTCGCCCGATCCCCTCTCCTCGCCGTCGTTTCGTCTCCTCCAGCCACCCGACTGCAAAAATCTCTCTCCCATAACCTCAAACCCTCCATCAACCTCTCTCTCCACCTCCCCCTTGCATTTCTCCATCTCTTCCTCTCTCCCCCTCTCCTATTTCCTAATTTTCTAGCCCTAATTCCCAACATCCACCCCCACCTTCGAATTTTTCGCTGAAGAAGAGTGACGCGGCTCCACACTTCCCCAATTGCACGGCATTGAGTCATCTACAAGCAGGGAGCTCTATTTGCTACGGGGTAACTTCGTTCCACTTCTCGAATTTCGATTTTTACCCTACTATTTGAATTGCTTGGTTTTCGGGTGTGTGCACTTTAATACTATTTTGAACCCATTTGCATCGTCCACACACATATGGCCCGAGAGATGGATAAAGGAAAAGGTATCTTGCGTGAGGAGGAACCGTCTCGTAAGAGACGGAAACAAACACGTCTTCCTCACCGCACACGTGAGCTGACACTTGCCCCTCCCCCGCCTATCATTCCCCCTGTGGACCCCATGTTGGGCCTGCATGGATACATATTTAGGAACCAGGAGCAGAAAGACTTCTACCACAGACTTGACACTCGGGGGCATTTATCAACCAAGTTTGCCCACTCACAATCACTCATCGACCTCGGTGTATTCACCGAGGTCGAGACTCTTTTTGCTAATCTAGGTTGGTTGGCCTTCCTTAATGCCTCTGCGGTATCTTACCCGTCACTCACCCTAGAATTCCTCTCCTCCCTCGTTTGTGAGTCGGGGTCGACCGTCACTTTTCGGGTGCGTAACCAAACCATTCGCACAAACCTAGACACCATCTGCGATATATTTGGTTTCCCTATTCTAGGGAATGACGCTATCCGTCACTACGGATATCCCCCGGAATTTGACGTCGATAATTTCTGGTTCCGCCTCACCATACTCCACTGCTATCCCCGGGGGAAGGCCAAGGCCTCCTCCATCATCCATCCCATATTTCGTCTGACTCATAGGATCATATCATCTGCATTTTTTCCGCGGGATGAGTCAGGCACCGTGACTATCCCCGATCTTTTTATTCTCTGGGCCATGACTTTCCCCTTTGTTCGTGATGATGATGGAGTTAGTTTCAGGGCCCCGGTTGTCCCTGTCCATGCTGGCGATTGGCTTGTTTACAAGCTTCTCGAGATTAGCAGGGCCGGGAAGGGCAAAATCTGCTGTGGGGGCATTATCACTATCATTGTTTCTTACCCCCCGTTCAATATCCATATCCCCCGTGGTCTTCCTATCACCGCAGGACCCTCACGTCTAGATCTTGACGTCCTGCGGCACATTCACATGATTAAGCCCCGCCCCGACGGTCGTTTCGAATTCAATTACGGCCACCCCCCTCGCCCATACACTATTCTCCCCAACCCCGTTCGCATGACCGTGGCTATCGTGGCGGATTGGACTTTTCCGCCCGACCCTGAGTTCTTTGAGGGGTTGCACCTTCCTGCCCTTCCCCCCTGACGCACGTAGACCTCCTTCCCCTGCCGCCCACTTAGACGAGCAGGATATTCCTGCATCTCGGGGAGATATGGGGGCTGGCCCGAGTCGTCCTGTTTTTGTTCCGGGCCCCATCACTTCTGAGCACCTCTTAGCGGCCATTTCTGGCCTTGTCTCATGTGCCGGCATGACCACCGCCGCCGACACCACTTCCACCTTACCTGCCGGCACCACTTCTGCCTCACGTCAGTCCACATCCTTTGGTCGTCGCCAGGTCTCTGCCTGTCTTGGTCTTGAAAGGGAGGTCGCTGCCCTCCGTGATCTCGCCATGTCCTCTGCCTCCTCGGACCCATCACTGTCCTCCTTTCTCACTCACCCACGTTTCCTCGCACTTGAGAGGAACGTGGCCGCCATTCTTCGCCTTCTCACTCACATCCACGGTCCACCTCCACCTTCACCACCTCGACGATCTTCCCCTCCACCCTCCCACACATCTCCACCTTCACCACCTCGACGATCTTCTCCTCCACCCTCCCACACATCCCCACATCCATCACCTCCCCTACCACATTCTTCTCCTCCCTCGTCTATTCCCATCCCGGTATCCACTTCCCCCCTCCCGACCACTTCCATCGCACCCACACCACTTCCTCCCTCCTCCTACATCACTTCATATGGGCGTCGGAGGAAATTGCAGGTGCGCTCCAAGTCTCTCCCACCACCACCCACTACCGTCACCATCACATCTTCTCCCCCCATTTCTATTCCATTCACCACCGCCTTGATCGCCGTCCTACCACCACCACTCACCTCCACCGACACTCCTCTCATCGTTCACACCACCGCTGCACATATTCCTCCACCTCTTTCCCCACTTCTCCGCACACCCCCCGCCTCCCCCGACCACCCAGCCACACCCTCTTCCGAGGAGGGCGAGGATTCGCCTTCTCCTGATCTTTGATTTCACTTTGTTTGTTTTCGACTCCCCCCTTGCATATTTCTGCACTTTCACGTTCATATTTCTTTGCTAGCACTGTCATGTCTAGCTTGGGGGAAGTCTATTTTTGGTGTGTTGTCGTGTTTTGTTTTTCTTATTTTTGTGTGTGTGCTTGTTTTTCCCCTTTTGAGTGTCGTGTCGTGTGGTTTTATTTCTATTTTCGTGTCGTGTGGTTTGATTTTTATTTTTCTTTATTTTCAGTTTCGTATCTGTGTTTTCCTCGTTTTTCATTTCTTTTTGTGTCGGTGCGTACCCCCCATCTTCATTGCCCTCCCGTACTCACTCCTATTGCATTGAGGGCAATGCAAGCTTCAGCTTGGGGGAGTCGCATTGTGTGCGCCATTTGAGTCTTTCTTCTTCGTTTTTGTGCCGTTTTCATCGTGTTTTAATTTTTTCTTTTCTTCTTTCTATATCTTTCTCCTAGAGATGAACCATATGATGAATTGCCACAAAATCACACACACCTAGCATAGCATCGATAATCACATTCACTAACCATAGGATTTCGAGTTCTCTTGCATTTCACGCATCGTGGGTCCTCTTAGCTTTTTGTGAGTCGTGTGTCGTGCCTAGCTGTTTGGTGTGCTTCTACTTTGTGATTTTACTTTATATACCTGTCCAGGAATGACCCCTAGATTATCATGCTTCGATTTGAATATGCGGTATTTATTTTCCCTGTTCTGCATGCTAGATATATATCAAGTACTTCATTTCGCATGAGTCGGGATTCCACAATGAAGGACTAGGATAACCCATTTAGCCCATGCTCTATTTAGCGAGAATAGTTTTCTTTGCTCAAGTGTTTAGATTCCGACTTCTTTTTTGTTTTACTTGGTGCAAACCCCCTCGTCGTGTACCGTTCTCCCACTTGGTGGAGTACACATGTATATACCCCAATATCCAAAAATCCAAAAAAGGGGAGAAAAGAAAAAGAAAAACCCAAAAAGAAAGAAATGAATGAATAAAAAAAATTGTAGCCAAAAACCCAAAAAAAATTCTCGTGTGAATATTGTCGTGAATAAAGGGAAGGCGAGAATTTGCACCGAGTGATCTACTCCACATCATCTCAACCCCCATCGTTTTCGAAAACACTTGGCTTAGGAACTTTTTAGCTAGTATCTTGGCTGTAGTGGTGTGATTTTCTTAACCCTAGTTGTGGAGTCCCCGACGCATGGTACGCTTCTATTCTTATACTCTTCTCATGCATGCTTGAACTAATATTCACCGCAATTTCAAATTCGAATCAGTATTTGGGTCGTTTCCTGGGTCTGTGTATATCGAGCTTTATTGCACATCGTAGATAGTGACACCGTCTGCTAGCACACGACCACACTCACTCGCGCTTCACTGCGTGGGCCCACGACACTTATTTGGACTCGTTTTCCTAGGTTTAGTGATGTGATTTGGCGTTTGCTTGCTTGGTGTGTCGTTTTTGATTTTGTTGGCCCTGACGGGCGATCTAGGATATAGAGTTTTCTTTTTCTCTCTTTCTCTCTATTTTCTCCCTCCGAGATCCTACTCTCGCTCGTCTTCCTCGAGGACGAGGAAGAGTTCAGCTTGGGGGATTTTGACGTGCGTTTATATTTCATATATTTGCGCACGTTTTCTTCCGTGTTTCTCCGTATTTTCCGTCGTCTTTTATTCGTTTTCTCGTGTTTTCTTGTATTTTCTTGTTTTCTTTCACTTTTCCGTATTTTTCGTGTTTTGCAGGAGTTTACTGGCATTTGGGACGCAAAACGATGATATCATGTGTCCCCGGAGCAACGGGAGGAGTCACGCGTGATCCAGGGGGTCAAACGACGAAGATTACATCTTTCAGCCCCTCACCCGGTCGGTTGGTCATCTCCAACCGATCGGGTGATGCACGCGTGCACCACCCGGACGCAGCTTGGAGCCCCCGAGAAGTCATCCGGTCGGTTCAGTGACCGGGTCAAAAGCTCAAAGTCTCTGGAAATTCGAAGCTGATTTCCAACCGATCGGGTGACCTTCACCCGATCGGTTCACCTGTAGCTGAATTTCAACAGCAAAACTCGAAGCTCCAATCGGTCTCCTCACCCGGCCCACACCAAGATCCAACCGGTCGGCACCAAGATCCAACCGACCGCACCAAGATCCAACCGACTGGTTCATACTGACCGGGTGAAACCCCCGCATCGCGCTGTAATTTTGTGAAGCGGCTCACCCGACCGGTTGACTTGTCAACCGATCGGGTGATGTCGTTTTCTATAAATAGAACCCTAGGTTTCCCAGATTCGGGAGTTGGTTATTTTTTACTGTTTTCTTCATTTTGTGACGGCTGTAATTTTCCTGTTTTTGTAAGTTTTCGGATCTTTGTAAAACTTTAGTATTATCTTAATTGCTCTACTACCTTCGCATTCCTATCATCTGATTATGATTTTAACGGTTCATTTTCGTTTAGATCGCTTTTTAATGAATATTTGTGAGTAGTTCCCAAATCTGGGATTTTGGTGGAAACCCCTTCGGGGGCTCTTCCCGATGCATCCATAGGGTTAGGAAATCGATAGGGATTAGGAATCTAACGGTTACGCGGGGTGTTTTATTGTCATCGGCGGGAAAAAGACCGCCTTTGACCGTTGTGCCAAGGGGAATAAACTTGGCGGTTGACTCCCTAGCCATAGCTCACGCCCTTAGCGTAGACGCCGAATCCTAGCGCGCGGGAGCGGCAGGATGAGACGTTGGGAGTTATCGTTGCGAGCTTAGTGCTCCCGGAATCGATCAGTGTTAATGGACACGGGAGTGCCCATTGATCGAACCCGGGAAGTCCGGCGTATCATCCTGGGCACCGACCGGAATATCGGGCCCATGGGATGCCGGGTACCACTTTCAGAGACAACGTCTCACCATTAGACTCTAATTCCGATCGACATCCTACCCGTAGGCCGTATCGGCGAGAGTCGCTCGTTGGAGTGGAAACCAAAGTCCCGGGTTTATTTTCATATTGTTCATACCTTGCATTCCTTTACCGTGACAAACCATCAACCGATCTGGGCTAGCTCGCCCACGGGGTGATTTCCGTCCTCCTTGACACAAGCACATCCTAGCCTCCCTGTGTTCGACCCCCAAGCCACACTACAACACCGTGCGCTTGCGGTTACAAATATCTAAACCCTCACGCGGGTCCCCGGCCATTTGCGGCTCGCAAACCGGGGGCACGTCAATAACAAGGCGGCTGACGCACTCTCACGGCGAGAGGAGGTAGAGTTGGCGGCCCTGGCAGTTTCAGTACTCCAAGAGTGGGAGCCATTGCAGCAGGAGGTGGAGCAGGACCATGACTTGGTTAGCGTACGGGCGGCACTATTACAGGGATCTACCGAGTACACAGGCTATTCTATTCAGGACGGATGGTTACTGCATTGGGTAAGATTGGTTCTGCCGCAGACCTCAACATACATACCGACCATACTTCAAAAGTTCTACAGCAGCGCTGTAGGATGGCACTCTGGGGTCCTCAAAACCTACAAGAGACTGTCGAGGGAGGTCTACTGGAAGGGAATGAAGAATGATGTGGCGAAGATGGTTGCAGAGTGTGACGTGTGCCAGCGTCACAAGTACCAAGCGATGTCCCCGAGAGGATTACTACAGCCGATGTCTTTGCCCGATCAGGTGTGGGCGGACCTCTCTATGGACTTCATTGATGGACTGTCGAATTCGGGAGGATATACAGTCTTATTTGTTGTGGTAGACCGCCTCAGCAAGTATGCGCACTTTGTACTACTTCGGCATCCGTACAGCGCAGTATCGGTGGCGGAGGTTTTTGTGAGAGATGTCATTCGCTTGCACGGACCCACAACTTCCATTGTCTCGGATAGAGACAATGTGTTACTTAGTAGATTCTGGCATGAGTTTTTCAGGCTTCAGGGGACTGTATTGAGACGGAGCACAACTTACTACCCGCAGACAGATGGACAAACGAAGGTAGTCAACCGGAGAGTGTAGACTTATCTGCGGTGCTTTATTTCAGAGAACCCCAAGGAGTGGGCTCGTTGGCTGGCTTGGACGGAGTACTGGTATAATATTTCTTGTCACACGGCAGCTCAGACGACACCTTTCAGGATCGTGTGCGGCAGAGACCCTCTGCATTTACTGCATTACGGACAGGAGACGACACCGGTATCAGATGTGGAGCGATATTTGGCAGAGAGAAATTAGATTCTGGAGGAGCTGAAGCTCCATCTGGCTAGAGCTCAGCAGGTTATGAAAACGAGGGCGGACCTACACCGCAGAGATGTGCAGTTCGCAGTAGGAGATATGATGTACCTGAAGCTGAGACCCTACAGGCAGAGATCCTTGGCCCACATGAGGAATAAGAAGTTAGCTCTGAGTTATTTTGGACCTTTCGAGGTCGAGGCCAAGGTGGGAACAGTGGCTTACAGGTTGAGACTACCCCCATGATCTGCTATCCATCCAGTATTCCATGTGTCGCAGCTGCGCCAGGTTATCAGAGACCACACACCCTCGTCTGCCCTTCTGGCGACACTGACAGTGGATATGGAGGTGAGGTTGGAGCCTGAGGTGCTGAAGGGGTCCGTAGAGGGAGCTCGGGGGAGCGTGAGGTCCTGCTACAGTGGAAGGATTTGCCAGGGCATGAGAGCACGTGGGAGCACGTGGGAGTCCATGGACGTGATGACGAAGCAATTTCTAGACTTCCACCTTGAGGACAATGTGGCTCTTTGGGGAGGGAGTAGTGATAGGATGCGGGTTTACACCCGCCGCCGACTGGGCAAACCACACGTGCATGAGGAGCCGGCCGCGACTTAGGGGCGTATTCGTCCCTCTCTTCCCTAATTTTATTTTAATAGCATATTTGTAATTAGATTAGAGGGGGGCTTACTATTAAACTAGGGCTAGCCGTCATTGATGTTTTTTCATGCTTATTTTGATATTTGGTGAGAGTTCTTTGAGAGTTCTTCGAGAGATCTTAGGAGAGTGCGGATATCCTCGCTTATCGGCGTCTTGTGAGGGTGGTTGCCCCTATATTGTAGCCAAACTATCTTTTTATTCGCTGTTTTTAGCAATTTAATTTCAGATTTGCTTTGAAACCTATCAGAAACATTCTAGATGGTACAACTAAATAACTCACTACTTTTAACTGTCTGTGTTGAGGTTACTTGATACTTAGGCAAGAAAACTTAAAACAATTTTAAATTCTCTCTCTATCTCACAAAATCCAAAGACGTAATAAAAGAAGAAAATGAAAGAGAAAATTCCATCTGTGACAAATTAAAATTTGGATGAGAGTTGCTTGATAATTTAACATTTCAAAGTGCCAATAATGATGGCTCGGAGCTTTAGAGTCCGTCACCGAGTAAGATTTGATGGCAAAAAAATCAATTGGCACAATATTTCAATCTATCAAAGAACTATTTAATTCATTTTTTCAATAAATTTTAAAATTAGAGAACTGTTGAGACGAACTACTTGGTGCTCCAGACTCATGTTGAAAAATTGATTCAGCAGGAATTTCCATCAATGGCTTAATGGAGAATGTAAACTAAATAGTATGGTGGCAAACTCAACAAAAGTTATTTGAACTAGTAAAATCTTAATTAGAAATAGAATTGTAACACACAACTTTTGTGTGCAATTGTAGCCTAAAAAGCAGTATATTGATCATGGATTACATTAACAATTCTACTATTATGCTGATGAAAACAGAACAACACTTCAGGAAATTAATGGATGGAAATATAATAAAGGTGCGTGTGGAAATAAAACAGAATATTTTGAACTATCAAGAGTAGACTAGGCATAGGAGTTGTGAAATATAATGTTGTAAGAACAACATCACTCCCAAACATTTTACAAACGTTCATTAGAAATAACAATGCTTGAGTTATTTGCAGAAGATTGTGTCGTCGCTCTTTGTAAACCCAATTTATTTTTGGATACAAGAATCGTGTGATTGATGTAAAATCCTATAGTCATAAAATCGTTGAATAGTTGTAAATAAAAACTGATTTGCAGTATCAATTATCTCCTGCACATATGAGAAATTCACACGTCATTTCTAAGAGTCCAGTATATACTAGCTGTTTAAGCAAATAATCAAGTCTTCATATATTTAAATATTGTGACTTAATTAGGGTGATAAAGGGTTTTCCTAATTCTTCAGGAATGTTTTTACTCTTTGGTTCAACATTGGTCCCATACCCTGTTTTGAATGTGATGGCATACATAGTGTATGTGCATTGTACGACCATCGTGAGAGTTTAGTTCTACACAACCTTGCCTTATTAAAATCACCGACCAACAGGCTTATCTTAATATTCCAAGACACATGTTATTCTGGTGTCCTTATGCCTTAAGGTGAAACCTATACTCTGATACCATTTGTAATGGCTACATCAAAATTTAGGCAGTATTCCCTTAAAATTCTTAAAAATTTCTTGTACACGTTTATAAAACAATCCAAGATACATAATCAAGGCGTAATCATTGACCACGAAGAGATTTACTTGCTTGCAAAGCCTAATTTAAATCACAATACTATGCGGTTATAATCACAACTACACGCAGACACACCTGCTGCTATATAGGCACACACTAGAAAGAAAACATAGTCCAACATGGTTTACTCACTAGAATGTCATGGTATCACTTCTACCTATACAACATAATCACTTCTCCCTATACAACATATATACACAAGATCTGTACATTCATATTGTCCCCAAAATATATAGATGCAAAAGAACGTGTACAACCATAATATCCACAAAATACATCCTTTTTACTCCTTTCAAAATACTTGAAAAGCCATATCCATGCCCTTGTCCTGCAAAGGTATGTGTTCACAAAAGTGATGAGCTAGGCGCCCAGTAAGTAAAGACTAGGGTCCAATAATGAATAATACAAGCAAGTATCAAAACACGAAAGGTTTTTATGTGCATGATATTATAAATGGAATTCAACAAACAATAGCAAGCAATAGAACACACGTTGATGTCAAATCTCAAGTCAAGATATGAAACTGAATCATCTTAATCCAATAATTATCGATGACAAATCCAACCCTACTGATGGTTCCACTTTAGTCGAGGTTGCCCTTTTCGGTGCCTTCACCCCTTGATCTCGGTAGCCCTCTCCAGTAAGTTGACGGTGTCATTGATTTTAGGTATCCTTTTTGGATGACTTTCTTCAGTTGTTGCACTCAGTGGAGTGCACCATCTCGAAGGAAGCCCAATTCTAAAAATGTTTGCCAATTATCAATTAATTTTTAGATCATGTATGTCGTATCCAATGTCTAATTTCAACATTCCTACATGTGCATGTTATGTTAATATGAAAATGGCATCAATATGATTTGCATACAAGACATAAAATCGTTGGGTTACAATGAAGTGTAGTATAACATGTACAAAGTTCAAGTATCACAAAGATATCATAAGTATGATGATGTCGTTTACTGGGTCAGCATATATCATGCATGAAGGTTAAGTTACACGAGAACATCATAAGAATGGTTCATTCATGTGATTATATCATCTATCATTCATGGTATGAGGATATCACATATGAAATTGCAATATGGTACGGATTTCGATTCAAAGAGTATTATATGCATAATATCTCAAATATAAGAAGTGCTAATGTCTTTACTTAGGTGGCATGCTTCCCTGTAAGCCTAACGAACTTGTTTAGTACCTTTTTCCATTTTGCGGTGCCTACATGAAAGAAATCTTTTTTAGTTTCTAATTTCATATTTATCTGTGCTAGGCTCATGTTAATTACTTCAACTCCACTCGTTGATATAGTTAGTGCTAATAATCTGCTAATCCAAGATTACTCCGTTTATTTCTAACTTCTACATACACCCTTATGACTACCCATTAAATCATATATAATAATCTATGAGTAAGTAATTTGGGTCCCAATAACTCACTTGAGTATATAATACACCTTAATAATCAAAATAGATTCTAATACCGATAATTAGTGTTAATCGAAAACTTTTGATTTTGAAAAACTAACCCTATTAATTCAATTAAATTCCCAGAAATTCTGTAAAATCATAATTAGTACTCACATAAATCCATACATCCTTATTTGTAATCATCCAACAAAAGACCTCAATTAACATGTGGGATCATGAACAAGTTTAGTTGAAACCCAAAAATCATTTTTTATTATCTAGTTTCCAAATTAAATTTCTATATATCTCTATTATCCATGAGAAACCATCAACACCCTATCTTAAGATGATCACATACTAGAAGATCACTTTTTTGTCATATGTTCACAAAAGATCAAACAAGTATAATTAATTGTGCATAATACTTAGTAAAGTAGCTATTTTTAGGGTCAACACAACATATTCTTCTATGTGTAACTCAAAATATCATCTTTTCATAACCAACAATTCAAACATTTTCATTTTTTCAACAATAACAATCCAAAATTTTGATTTTTTTAATCTTCAAGTAACCAGGCAGAGTTTCTAAATACTTAAAAAGTAGGATTGTTCATAAAGAAATTTGCGATAGGTTAGGTCTTTACATTTTTTCTCTTTAATCTTTCAATATCATTTGAGCCTTTTCTAATTCACTTAAATTCATTGATCCAAGTGTAATTTCGATGAGTGAATTCAAGGTTTTGATGATGGTTTGAAGTAGAAGAGAGATATGATGATAAAAGAGATAAATGTTTGAGGGTTTTGGTGGATGTGGTGGTGGTCACCAGCCAGAGTTTACTGGAGCAATGATGGGTTACCAGAGTTTACCGGAGTTGCCTCGCTAGCAATGATGGGTTACTACAAATGAAGGGTGGATGATGGAGATGGGAGTAAGATGGAGTGGGATGAGAGAGGGTGAAAGTGAAGGTAATGTGTAAAGTTTAATATATGTATTATTTCCAAAAAAGTTTAACCCAATCCCTCGTCAATCTATCCCATAACCTTTAGGCATCATTTGGCACCAAGAACCAGGGCAAGAGTTAGCCCTAACCCAGACCAACTCTTCCAAATGGGTTTTTTAGAGCAAAGTTAAGGAATTTGAGGGAAAGGTAGTTTGGCCATTTTTGATAGTATTTTTTCCAGGGTTTGAGGTATCGGTCGAAACCATTAGGTATCGGCCGTATCGTATCGGTATCGACAGTTGACGATACCGAAGCCAAGGGTTAGTTTCAGTATTGACCGATACTGAACGGTATCGGTCAGTTTCGGTCGATACCTGCCGAAACTGACCGATACCGTTCAGTGCCGGTCGAAGACGGATGAAGAAGAATGTGTAATTAAATAAAAATTCTCTAAAAACCACACAAAAATTCGTGATTCAATAGGTTGCATAGAAAGCTCGGTTAAACAAAAAGGAGAAAACTCTGGGGTTTCGGCTTGAAAATGATGAAGAATTAGACGAAGAAGAGGCAGAACCAAGAAAAAATTGCTGAAAAAAGAAGAAAAGGGACAAAAAAGATGATGAAAAAATTGAACTCACCTCATCGCATCGCCACCTCGTTGAACCTGCCTCCTGCCTTGTCGAACCTGTCTCGACCATCTAGCGTGAGAGTGAGAGAGCAGAGAGAGAGGGCCGAGTCACCTTTCAGGAGATGTTGCGTTCTTTAAAAATGCAAACTTGTAAATAAGTGGTATGTGCGTAAAGTAAAACAGTCGGTGCGCATATCAAGCAGATATTTTGTGGAACCCTGTAAATAAGTGGTATGTACGCAAAGCAAAATGGTGGGTACGCAAAGCAACGCCCAACGATTTTTTTGGCTAACTTGTAAATAAGTGGTGTGTGCAAGGTAAAACGGTGGGTACGCAAGACAAGCTTTAGGATCTATTCATTTATCTAATATTTAGTATTTAAGTACCAAACTTTAGGTATTTAATATTTAATATGATTACGAACTCAAATTTAGTTTATCTATTTAGTATTTAGTATTTGATAGTATATGATTAATATTTTAGTTTGTTAAGTACTTAATAGTATTTGATAGGTTTAGATTTAAGAATTTACGAAGCCATCACTGTGTGTATATAGTGTATATATATTTAAAGTATCTCCGAAACCGAAACCGAAACCGATACCCAAAACGAAACTGCCGAAACTAGCGATATGGATGCAACCGAAACTTGCTTCCGAACCCGTCGAAACGGGCGATACCGATACCGAAACCTAAATTTTGGAAAGAACGATACCCAGACCGAAACCGAGACCTAAAACCTTGATTTTTTTCACTTGGTCTTTTCTTTTAAGGACAAAGAATTTGATAGACCCTTGCGGGTCTAAACCCACTGCACCCATGGGCCCGGCCCTTAGCCGCCGGCCCTAGCTTGTGCCGCGCGCGCCTCCCTTGCCAAGTAACCCTAGTTTTTTATTATAAATAGGAAGGCTAGCCGTCGCTTGTATTTTTATGCTTGATTATTGAGATTTCTCTCGAGCGTCTTTAGGTTAGATCTTAGATTAAACGAGTGCGGACGTCTTCTTCGGCGTCTTGGGAGGAGAACGCACCTCTTTTGCGTTCAATTATCTAGTTCTTGCTATTGTTTTCTCTATAAAATTGGTATCTTTTGTTAGTTCCTAACAATTTGGTATCAGAGTACGTGACAATCCATGGTGGCTTCAACAAGATCGCAATACAAAATTGAGGCTTTGGAGGCGAAATTTACAAGCAAGATCGACGGGATCAAGAAATCGTTGGCGGTAAACGATGAATCCATGGCAAAGTTGACGGCTTCCATCAACCAATTGGCGACGAATCAAGCGAAGCACGACGAACAATTCGCGCAATTGATGGGAACCCTAAATCAATTGGCGACGAACAACAAAGGGGAGGGGAACCTTAAATCAGCGGGAAAGGCGCCACCTTTAGGCAAGGGGAAGGAGAAAGTTGAGAGCTTTGATCCGAAAAACGATTTTTTGGTGGAGGATCTGGCCGAGGATGATGAAGAGGAGCCGTGGATGGTCGATTATCGAGAAGAGGTTAGGCGAAAGGTCGCGGAAGCCCAAGGATGGACCGGCGACCTCGATCAACCACGCGGGAGGGCACGCGAAAAGGGCGGGGGGCAGCGGCAACCCCCCAGGGGCCTGCCGGCCCCCAGGATAGCCGCCGGGGAGGCGGCGGGCCCCCGGGCTCGCCCAGGGGCGGCGGACCCCCCAGGGGGGCCGACGAACACCCCCTGGGTTCACCCAGGGGTGGCGAACCCCCCTGGGGGTCCGGCGACCCCCCCCCCGACCCACGGGGGGCCGATGGGACCCCCAGAACCCCCTGGGCGGGGCCGGCGAACCCCCTGGGTTCGCCCAGGGGCGGCGAACCCCCCTGGGGGTCCGGCGACCCCCTCGACCCACGGGGGGCATTGGGGCCCCCAGGACCTTCGGGAGGGGCCGGCCTGGCAGGCCGCGGCCCCGCCGACTTCCCCAGGCAGACACGCGACTTCACAGGGGTTGTTGGCGGCGATTTCGGCACTTTTCAGCCGGGACAGCCGCGGCGAGAGGCTCAGGCACGTGACTTCGAGGAGGATTTGGGCCCCGGGGATTTCAGGAGCACAGAGACTACGGCGAGGGTTATCGGGACCCTCCCGACCCACGATTTGACGACGGAAGATGGCAGCCACAGCCCCACCACCAAGAGAGACGCACTGTAGGCACAGGTGGGGGACACAGAGAATACCAGGAGTGGCCAGAGGGCGGATTTGGAGGTGACGAGGGGCACGGAGACCGAGGAGACTATGGGGGCCGCGGAGGAGGGCCACCTAGGCAGTACGAGACCCAGGATGAGCGGAGACAACACTACCGTCCGCTTCACCGTGTTGAGGGGATGCCCGAGCATGGGCACTTTGGGGGAGAGTGCAGGGTACGGAAGCTGGAGATGCCGCTGTTCACGGGGGAGGATCCGCATGCCTGGATATTCACAGCAGAGAGGTATTTTGCAGCACACCGCATGACAGAGGCGCAGAAGTTGGAGGCCGCGGCTATTTGCATGGAGGGGAGAGCTATGGGTTGGTACCAGTGGAAGGAGAGGAGGCAGCAGATTCGCGGCTGGGAGGAGCTGAAGGACCTGATTCTGGAGAAGTTCCGAAATCCTCGTCTGGGGAACCTGCACGAGCAGTTGTATGCCCTCAGGCAGGAAGGGCCAGTGCGGGAGTACATCGAGAGATTTGAGACACTGGCAGGACGAGTACATGGTGTGTCTGACGAGTCACTGGAGAGCACATTCTTGAAGGGTCTACGTCCCAGCCTTCGAGCTGCAGTGAGGCCCTACAAGCCCAGGGGGCTTTCAGAGGTCATCGAGATGGCGCAGATGGTGGAGGACTCCCAGACTGAGGACATGAAAGGCGGGTGCAGCTACAGCGGACAGTTACAGCGGGTCATCTCGACTGGAGCAGGCTGAGCGGGGCCACTACTGAGGCAGTTCAGGTGGGACTTGAGAAGACAGGAGAACAAAACAAACCACCACCGGCTGGGGGCCCATTCCGAAGGATGACCGATGCGGAGATGAGGGAGAAGAGGCAAAAAGGGTTCTGTTTCAGATGCGACGAGCGCTTCACTCCCGGACACCGCTGTGTGGATCGAAAGCTGCCAGTGTTGATAGCGGAAGCAGACGAGGATGATGGCGTGGAGGACGAAGGAATCGGAGGGGAGGACGACTCCCTCTCGGGTTAGCACCACCGTGACTTGCAGGCACCACCTTGAGGACAAGGTGGCTCTTTGGGGGGGAGTATTGATAAACCCTTGCAGGTCTAAACCCGCCGCACCCATGGGCCCGGCCCTTAGCCGCCGGCCCTAGCTTGTGCCGTGCGCGCCTCCCTTACCAAGGAACCCTAGTTTTTATTATAAATAGGAGGGCTAGCCGTCTCTTGTATTTTTATGCTTGATTATTGAGATTTCTCTCGAGCGTCTTTAGGTTAGATCTTAGATTAAACGAGTGCGGACGTCCTCTTAGGCGTCTTGGGAGGAGAGCACACCTCTTTTGCGTTCAATTATCTAGTTCTTGTTATTGTTTTCTCTATAAAATTGTTATCTTTTGTTAGTTCCTAATGGAGAAGCGCTTGAGGAAGTGGTTTGCATTAACAGAATCCAACTCCAACTTTAACTAAAACCTGAGGTTGGCTGGGGTTGTCTCGAAATCCAAGCACTTTGCAACTCTCTACTATTTACAAAATCCTCATAACGCTAAGCCCAACCCGAGAGTTTTCCAGACTTACACCTCATCATTTCTATTATTATTTATTATCATTCATTATTATTTTTAGCAGACATAAAATTTGTATTATCTAACTGATTAAACTAAATTCACACCACCTCACTAAGTGTCCTATCATTACTATAATTAACTTAATAACCCAAAATATATTATTTTGTTACCCAATTCTTGGTTTTCATAATAAATTTCCATTTTGGAATTTTTACTCCTGATATATCGATCCGACATTTAATTTTTCAAAAATTATCAAAATTCACTTTTAATTTATTAATTAATACAAAATACATTTTAACATGTCCCCTAATATTCTTAGTTTAAATATTTTATTATTTTCCTATTAAACCAATTTATCAATAAAATAATCCAAAAATTCAAAATCTTATCAATTACTTGTTTATTTTTACAATTGTATATGGGCGCACAACTATACTATAATTTGTTTTTTATATTTTTATGGGCATTACAGTTACCGGATGGACTATTTTGTGTGATTGTTAAGTTGGAATTAAGGTTCAAAAAATCAGCCGAAAATGATATATATGTATCAGCGTATCTTTTCAGGTTACATAGGGATTCAATTCTTAACATCTTTTTGAAATCAACCGATACAGGATGGATTTTGCCAATACAGATTTAATATGGCTAGTTTTGGATCTATGTCAAGTGATACATGCTGACAGCCTGGTACAAATCGAAATCATCTGATATTGAAGCTAACGAAACCCTATCTAACAAGTAGGTGTAAGGGGGGAAAATCCAAAAGAATAATTAGTTATGTTTTTCATTCATATCAATCTCCTAACCCCTACAAATCTACTTAGATTCAAGCTCATTTTATTTATTTTAGATGATGATTATTGAAAAAAGAAATAAAGAAATAGAAAATGAAAAATTTCACAAACATCACTTACCTGAGGTGACATGAATGGCTGATGTGGCCATAATGAAGACAATGATGCCAAAGTAGCGATTACACGGGTTTAATCCAATAACGTGGAGCGGAGGTGGCAAAGGGACATATATGCAGCGAAGGAGCAGTCAAGGTATTTAATTTTTTGGAGGTTATTTGTATTTTTATGATTTATGTGATGTCAGGTTTGGGTTAGAGTTGGGGTTTAGTTGGACTAGGTTTGGTTCTATTATGTTGGGCTTTGTTTTGGTTTAAAGCTTAATTTAATTTGGATTAGGCTGAATTGGGCATGTTTGACTTGAATGGGTATATTTGAGTTTGTTCTAATATAGTATTCAAATTTGCATGTTAATATTAATTTTGTTATGGGTTGGTTAAATTATTCTAGATGAGGTAATCTTTAAAAAGCAAATAATCGTAGTGTAGATAATACCAAAAAGAGATTTATGGGCATCAGCTACGAAGGAGGATAACCCTCATATGGTCATATTTAAAAGTCTACTTCATTATTTTTAAGATCGGAACCGTTTAATTTGATCTTTATATTCTGATACCATAATGCATCAAAAGATATTGTGTTACGAATTAGAAGTGTCCTGGTCATTGATTTAGACAGTACACATTTTACGGTTTTATGGTTATAGAACTTTTGTACAACTAGATCAGCAGACAAAATATTTTGGACTAAATCTTTAGCGCATTGGGGTTTCAGAATATAAAGTTCAAAATAAACAATGCCGATCATTAAAAAATAGTGAAGTGTGGACTTTTTGATGAGCGCATAGAGGATTTTTGTCCTAGGGTAGTTGAATCACATATTTCTCTATTAAAAATATTGAACTTAATATTATTTAATATTAATCTCAACAAAAAATCCATATATAAAATATAGTAAACTCATATTGGACATCCATTTTATTTTTAAAAATATATTTAGGTAAGTATTTTGTTCTATTTATTCCTTTAGTTCAAAATGTAATTAAATATGATAAAATTTAAATAATTAAACATGTGATAAAGGAAAGACCGTATAAAAATGTATTAGACATTAAAATTCAATTTGGATGTGTTTAATTTTTTTTAAAATAAATTTAGATGTTTTTTAGTCAAGATGTACTTAAATGTGATATAATTTAATTAAGTAAATATGTGATAATAAAACAACTTTATTTTTAAGCTACCATTTAGAAGTAATGTAGCAACAGACATAAAAGAATAAAACATACATCCTTAATGAATTTTAATATATTGATTTTTAAACAGGAAATTTCAGCAAAAAATATAATTCCTCCAAAAGCCTGAACTTCCGGGCATTTATATATGTCTTGCAAGGAGTGCACGCCAATAAAACTAGATGATAAGAGGTGGTTGAGCTGGAATTACTATCTAAACGAGACCACTGGCAGTGTCACTTGCATGAAAGATCGTTTGGCTGGTATTTGCTGGAATTGTGGTGGGATGCCACGAGATAAATAGTTGGATTATTATTCTTCAAAAAAAAATCCTTTATTCAGAAATTATTATATCAAGTATTGAGATTTATTTTATCCAAAATGCAAAGTAATCTCCATCAATTAGGCCAAACCCCGTGAAATTATTTTCTAAGCGTCTTAGATATTTTTTATGATTTTTTTGTCATTATGATTTTTAATGCATCCGATACCTAAATTCCAACATTGTGGATATGTATCGTTTGATATTCCCGATACAACCGGTATCATAAACCACTGGCAGATACCCGCACTAGTACTACCCGCACTAGTACTGAGTTTCCTTGGGTTGAATGACCTGCGTTTGTTGAGAGTCAAGAATGTATGCATTTGACTATTTGTGTAGGTGAGCTGTGTTTGTTGAGAGTCAAGAATGTATGCATTTGACTATTTGTGTAGGTGAGCTCGAGCTATCTGTGTTTGGAATTTGATGATTGCACTGCTTCTCCTATGTATTGTTCTTCTTGAGCCTCTGACATATTTTTAAAAAGTATATGTACTACCTGTTAATAACAACAATAGTGGTAGAAGTCTTGTGACTTAAAACCAGAGTTTCTCTATATTCCCGTTATACTGTAATATTTGTTCTAAATAGGAACTTCTCAATGGTTCTGCTCAAATGCTAATAGAGTGGGTTGCTTGTGCAGTGACCCCAGTCAGCGGCCATCGTTTGCGCAGCTTATGTCACCACTGAAGCAACTGCAGAGGTTAATTGTTCCGACCAGTTGAAGTCTTCAACACGAAGGTGAGATAAAAGGAGATGATCGGAATCATTTGTCCATACGAACACAACATAAAGCAGAGGCACTTATACTTGGTGCAGAATCTACTTCTTGACCCAACATTGGGGTCTCTGTGAATTTGGACCCGGCATTTGTTCAAGTACAGATTGCAGTTTATTGCAAAACAAAAATAGTTTGCGGATGTATTTTCTGAAGCTGTGCAAAGTGCAGCGGAAGAAGCATTGAAAAGACAAACATGTTCCTCTCCATGACCCCCGTTGAAGTAATTGGAGTCCTGCTGAGAGCACAAGATTAAAGTATACAATTCTGTTTTTTTGATTTCAGATTCCCCAAAAGAAGGTGGAATCTTTGCAGAGTCGGAGACGTACATCAGGTGGATTTGTGATTATCATCGTTGAGAAACAGAAGGTGAAAGGAAATGAAAAGAACATATGGGGATGCACAAGTCGCATTCCCTTGTATACCCCCTCCATGAAGTTGGTTGTTGCTTGCCCAAACTGGCTACCTAAATGTACATGAACTCCCTCATAAAACCAACTCTTTCTAAATGCACATTGGATGGATTTGCCCAAACTGTAGAAAATGTCCATGAAAACTGTCAAACAAAGTTGATTCAATGGTACAACCCAGATTAATGGAAAGTCAGTTTCAGTGGGGAGCTGCAGCCTGGACTTTTTTTTTTCCTATTTTACAGCAGTGTATTTTTTAAGAATAAATTTCTACTGCTGTATTTTTTTTCATTTCCACCAGGCACTGTGGAGTGATTTTTCTAAGCAATTTTATTCATTTTCATTCTTTGTTTCTTTTTCTTCAGTTAAGGATTTTTAAGAATAAATTTCTACTGCTGTATTTTTTTTCATTTCCACCTGGAACTGGGGAGTGATTTTTCTAAGCAATTTTATTCATTTTCATTCTTTGTTTCTTTTTCTTCAGTTAAGGACTAATAACTTGCAGGCTTCAAGAGCCGTTTGCTGTTCTGAATTGAATATTTGGATTTGACATGAACTCCCCTCGTTCACGATTCACAGTGTCTCCTTGCATCAGTCGAACACCAGAGCTGATAAATTGTTCTGTGCGGTGTCTAAACCCAGGCAAGTTACCACTCTGAATACCAGTCTGTATACAACTTTCTAACGTGATGACATTTTTATAGATCGACAAATTACAGGCTTGCTGTAATTTATTCAGTTAACATCTGACGTGTACCATTCCATGATGCTCAATTACCCATAATGGAGCTGTACTCCTTAAGGGTGTGTTTGGTTAGTGGGAAAAGGAAAGAAAGAAAAATGAAATGAAAAGGAAAATGAAAAAGAAAGAAAAGGTAAATGAAATGAGATTCTTTCTCATGTTTGGTTACCAAGGAAAATTGGGAAGAAAGTTGAATGGAAAATATAGAAATTGGGAAGAAAGTCGAATTTTTTTTTTGAAAAATGCACGAATTATTCATGATTTTTTGATACAAACTTAAGAATAATTCGTGGATTCATTAAAAATAACAACTAATTATGTTTGCTAAAAAAATATAAATACATGAAAGTGTGAGAAATTAGTTTACATCTCTTTTCCCTCATTTTCCTTGGGTCAAAAAGAGGAAAATCTCAAAGAAAAGTTTTAATAAAAATTTTCCTTTGTTTTCTTTCATTTTCATTTTCCTTTGTTTTTTCTTTCCAACCAAACAATGGAAATACTTTTACTTCTAACTTTCTTTCCTTTTCTTTCATTTTCCTTCAAACCAAACACACCCTAATGGTGATTTATAGATGAATGAACGCCGCGGTCATTTATTTCTTCCTGAGAGCTTCCTTGTTCCTTCTGTCTGCATGTTTAACTTCGGTCTCAACTCTGTGTGCTCTTTGTTCTCTAAAAGAGCGGTCCTATTTTGGTGAGAAATCTTACCAAAAACTGTGTTGTCATACGTACATGGGTTGCAATGGCTTCATAATTGGTTGGTGACCTCGCATGAAGTCCATGTTTGGGGGCTCTCTACATCCTTCAACGTAGGACTGTCAGGTGTACCTTTGTTTACCATGCTATCATTAAAGTTAGGGTGTGTTTGGATTGAAAGAAAATGTATGAAAGAAAAGTGAAATGAAAAAGAAAAAGAAAGAAAAGTGAAATGAAAATGAAACGAGATTCTTTTTCGTGTTTGGTTACCAAAGAAAATTTTGAAGTAAGTTGAAAGGAAAATAAGGAAATTTCTTCCATTATGTTATTAATTCAAAACGTAAAAAATTTAAGAGGTGTTTTTACTAAATAGTTTAAGAGGTGTATTTGCTAACTTTATAAATAATTTGCTTACAAAATTTAAGAGGTATTTTAGTCCATAATAAATTAAAATTTTCAAAAAAAATTCCAAATTATTCACATACTCTTTTGAAAAATTCAGGAAAAATTCGCAAATTTTGAATAATTTGCGAATTTTAAATAATTCATGTGTGTTATGAATAGGACCCATTGGGCCTATTAGGTATCCACCCACATGAGTACCCATTATGAATACTATATAAAGGAGGCTAGGGGTTTCCTAGCCTTAACCCTTCTCCAAATCTGTTTCTCGTTCATAACACGTTATCAGCACGATCACGCTCGTTGGAGGAGACGGCGGCTCGCGGGAAAGGAGATCCACAAATCGCTCAGAAAAAGAAGATCGTAATATTCTCAACGGGGAGCGAAAAGGGCATCCTTCACCAACCGTCGCCTAGATTCCTCGTCGAATCTAGAGGTAAAAATCCAAACTTTTTAGATCTAAACTTGCTTTTCTCATTAGATCTGCATGTTTTAGGATCAAAAAGTTTACAAACTCGGTTAAATTCAACATTTTTAATAAGATCTGCATGTTTAAAACAATAAAAACTTGTTTTTTATCGATCAAATTTGTTGAAAAATCCGATTTTTTTTTACCTCCCCCGCCTTTTGATCCAAAAATAAAAATACGCACGCCCGTAGGGCGATACGGCGGCGCGCCCTTTGTGCCGCCGTCGGAGAACAATCGCTGCGGCCTCAGGCCGCGGCCCAGCGCCGCGGCCTGAAGCCGCGGCGGCCGCGGCCTGCAGGCCGCGGCCAGTTGCCGCGGCCCGCAGCCGCGGCCTGTCGCCGCCACGACGGCCGCGCCCTACGCGGCCAGCCGTCGCGGCGACACGCCGCGGGCCCCCCTAGGGTTTCCAGAAACCCTAACCCTAACGGGCTATTTTTCGGGGGAGGCCCAATATTAACCCTAATGGGTTGTTTTCATGGCCCAAAAGGCCAGAAAATTAGCCCATCCACAAAAATTATTTTATTTATTTTTGGCCCTAAAAAGCCCAAAATAGTTAAAAGAAATTTTTAAAGGGTTGAAAGCGGTAAAATAAAACATTATATTATGGATCAAAAAGGCAAAAAGTTTTTCAAAAAAAAAAACAAAAATGTTTTTTGCACGACACACACAATTTTAAATTACTTTAAAATGCCTGTGTCTTTGATTATCTGCGTGGTTGTATGTCGCAAATATATTATCTGCGTGGATGTGCAAATATTAGGCTATGTTTTTAGGGATCAGCCAGGTTTCCGACACCGTTTTAAATTCCTGCAATTTTTCTTTTTTTTGAGAAAAATTTTGTATGTGAGGATATAAATGTAAAAAGAAGACCGAAGGACACCAAAAAGAAGCTGAAGGCGTTCGCACAACGAAGATAGGGGCTTCTCTCTGAAGTTCCCGAGTTGTACTTTATTTTTTTCATGCATTCATTTTTGATGTAACTTCGGACTGTACTTCTTTTATTTTTCGGTGTCGGCTGGCTGATCCCCATAGTCCTAAGTCTTTTTCTTTCTGTTTCATTGCTTATGCATTAACTGCATGGTTGTTAATTAGTTTTAATACCATGTTAATGTTACAATGAAACTGTCAAAAAGCATGCTAAAATCACTTTAATATAGTTCAACGCCTATTGCTAGACTATATACATGCGATAAGTTTTCTTTAAAAAATGCCTGCAGCATATAAATAGCATGTGTACATCATACTTGTTTCATTCAAATGTACATAATCTTTAGTTTACAAACTTTACATTATATGTATGATGGGCTCATGATATGACGATATTTATGACAATAAGACTATAATGATTTCAAAAAGTTTAATATACACTTTGACAAAATGAACCTGAAGTTCAAAATCAAATCAAAAGTCAACACTCTCTCTCCCTAATAAAATAAATACGATGGTTTATGCGAAAATTATAATTGCTATCTTTATAAAAGATGCACACTTTGCGGTAAACAGATATATAAGATCCATGATCTATATAATCCAATATGGACACCAGAAGTTTTCCATAATACCGCTAAACTCTTTAAAAGAGTACTCTCATTTATTTTTACAAGGAAAGATTTTTTTTTCTAGCCTTGAATATAAGCATACGCCTGAAGTCGTAGCTTAATGAATAAGTGAGAAATATATTACGCACCCACGTATTTGTTCCCCTCTGAGCATGGTAAACTATCCACATAAAATTTGAACGACTCAAGTAAAAGGCCTGAAGCTATACTCGAGCATTCAAATAGACTTTTTAAAAGTCCCTTATTAATTAGAAAAGTGGAAGTATAAATAATTTGCTCAAACCCCTGCTTATGTCTCCTTAGCAAGACTAACTTTCATTGTCCTTTATAAATAAGGAATATTGAAATCAGGGGAAGTTCAGGATCAAACATGACCTGAAATAAAAAGAAGGAAAACTCAAAACAGGGGAAGTCTTGGATTAAATGGGAAAGAGAAGATACGATATACCTCGACATGGAGTAAGCAATGGCAAGCCAAAATCAGACCGGAAGTTCTGATAAGAGCCATAATGTTTTTGCAAACATGAATGTGCATTAACTTATGCCATATAAAAATACATACATATCTAGTCAAGCGACGAAAGTCTAATTGACCCTATGTATATTTAGCTACTCCCCGAGGACAAATAAACTTTGAAATCAAAACTATTGTCATAACATAAGTCTTAAATGAGCATAATTATTGTTGTATGTTTTTCAAGAGCACACATCACACTATGTCACTTGTTGACTTATCATCAGTATTATTCTCTTGTAGTCTTAATACATTTTATTTTACTGCGTATGTTTTGCTATCTTGAATACCCCTAAAAAATAAAATGAGGATGCCATATACTCTCTGAAACTTATACAGTTTCAAAAAGGATATTCGTCAAAACGAAATCCCTAATGACTCAAGAAATAAATGAAGCCTGAGGCTTTATCCCAAAATGATCCGCACAATAGTCAAAGTGAAGATGTAATCCTTCACAGTTTGAACACAGTTCAACTATTACCGGACAAAATTAACTTGAGCATTTTTAATGGACTTTTCAAAAGTGCCACATAAATTCAAAAGAGGAATTATTTTGGAACACCAGAAGTGTCCAGAATCGACCAACTATGGATCGATATCACCCTGGAGTGATGATGCAAGACATCATCAACCAGAAGAACCCGAAGATTCTTCAAAAAGGGTGAAATTTTCATTGTCCTATTCAAAAGGGAAAAATGATAATGAGATCATCTCCATTCACATGGACATTGACTCTACCCACTTCCTCAAATGAATTTAAGATGATATACTATCATCATTAAAGATAATGAAGACCTTTAGGTCTCTTGAGAGTATTTAAGGGATATAAATAGGCTTCGTCCACTCCCTTAACCGGACTGATGATGTACCCTTGGTGTACTCATCAATATATCCTCTAAATAAATGGTCATTATCCAACCACACTCTTTTATAAAAAGGTGGTAACTTTGGATAACACTGGGAAATTTAAATGTTTTACAACTGAAAAATAACGAACACCCTGAAGCCTGTGTTCACACCCAAATATAGGTAAGATAAATCATTAAAATGATTTAAATGGATTTCCTATCCATTAAAAATCCAGTTGTAGGTGACCACATGGGAACATGCAATTACATTGCAAACCATCAAAACGCCTCCTTAGAACCTATTTATATGAGTCTGATCACCTCATATAAACAGTTTCCGAAAACCCATGACGGGGGAAGCGTTTAGAGCACATCTTATAGATTGTGCCATGATGAGTAGACACCCCCATATCACCACTATAGACCATCAAAATGCAGAACTATTTATCGGAAGTAAATATCCCAGATAAATAGAGTCTGAGCACTCTGAACAGGGGAAGCATTTAAATTCACTTCTCCTAAGACGTGCATTGATGATCCTATTTTAAAATTTTGATGAGATCCTGAAGATCCCTCACAACTTTAATGTCCCAGAATCAGTTTCGACAGAAATACTACAATCATCCATGAGCCTAAAGCTCAAATGACCATTTAAATCATTAATACCTATGATCTGATTATCATGAAATGTGATGAGATCCTGAAGATCCACACTTATGAAACTGTTAAAACAGTTATCAGACATAGTTACTGACAATATAGATATTGTCAAAACTTTCACATCCCTGCTACTAAAAATCCAGCTAGGATTGACATACCAAATATATTGGATGCAATCCACCAGTAGCAGAAGTGGATATCCTCAATGGATGAGAGGACATACCACTAGGCTCCAAAAAGAGAGATCTACTCCTGGAGACCGAAAAAACAATACCACCACAGGAAAGTGAGCTCAAATCTAGAACCTTATTGCAACTTGGTTGCTAAGGACCAATTCTGGATCTGTCCATATTCTTTACCCGTCCCAGAACCTTCACTTCTTTAACGCGTCGTGAAGGAGACACCTCTGGGAGAAATCAAATGATTATAGTACGTACGAGGTGAGTTTTGGACAAGAAAGAACACCTTTTGTCGACAAATTCTCTCATATTTCATTTTGCCAGTTAAATATAAAATATCATTTCCACAACTCTGCTTTGCCTGAAGCAAAGATAGAGATTTGGCCAAATTATAATAACGTGGAATGAGGCAATAATAAGGTGAGCTGGACTCACTTATGAAATATGAGGTGTTGGACCTGAAGTCCTGGTATCAAAAATGATATCAAATCCTGTGGGATAACTGAGTATTGAAGGAGAATTAAAATAAAATCGTTAGCTATAAGCATTTTAATTTGCTATAGTTTTTAGAGGTATAAATCGCTCAAACCAGGAAGTAATCAAGTAAGATGAGCTGAACTCACTTACAAGATGAATCTGATGCATCGACTGGTTTATGTCAAGGCGTAACCCAACGAATGGCAAAAAGAGGGAATTTTTGGTTGATGTTGCTATTGGATGTGACAACATCACCGATATAAAATTTCTTCAACTGCATGTACAAATTTTTTCTTACTTTCCTTTCTTTTTGGGACACACATTAAATATGATTAAAGGAAAGACAACCTAGACAAAGATCCTTAAAGGACTCATACTAAAAAAGGTTGTTGTTTGCACCTCTTAAAAACAGTATTGTTCTTAAGAGAGCAAATTAAAAGAATTGAGATTATTTTAATAACTCAAAATATTATCGGATCTCCTAAAGAGAAATTACCGAAATATCTGTTAAAGCCTATCTATCAGATATGATATGATATGAAAGCCCTAGCTAGGCATAAATTCTAGGCTTACAGAACATTAATCATCCTGAAGATGAACTATTATCCTGGAAATGAACTATCATCCTGAAGATGACGTTAATTAATCATCCCAAAAATGTAAACTTCATTCAATGATGATTGATGAAGAAACATTAATTTCATTCTCCACCAAATACACCTATTTGGTTGTATGGATATACATTAAAAGACCCCCTTTCCGTTAGCTGGAAGAGGGGAAGAATATATATGGTCCGGAAGTACCTTAAGTGTCTTTGAAACACTCTTTTACCTGGCCAACTGCATGCGTCTCTTTTGAGCGTTAGCAGTATAGCTATTAGCCAGGTACAGTGCAGTGCCCCCAGCGCACCACTGGACCAGAGATATGTAGCTTCTGCGCTATCTCCAAGGGTCGAGGAAAAATCCTCTATGTTAAATGTATTTGCATATGCAGGTTACAGATCATCGCGATGAATGGCATAAAAGGGACGTCCACCTCCAAAAGATCTACACAGAATCCTTCCAAGTCTACATCCTTCTACCATCCCGAGAAGCTCATCACCCAGGGAGCAGTTCAAGAACATACAAAGCCAGGTCCTGAAGTACCTTTGCAGATATTGACGATTGAGACGTGGAGCTGTCTACCAAGTTTGTAGCGCTCCTCCAGTTTCAGCTACTGCCTTATATGAGTGAAACTTGTATAGATGAGTGATGCTTGTACTTTACTTTTTCTTTCGGAATGTTGCTGATGAGATGGATGTATAGACACATAGGAGATAAATGTATAGATATATAGGAGATCTGCAAGCCTGAAGCTTGATCAGATTAGGGAGAGTCAACTGTAAATTTGTACTCTTTTTCCTTGGCTAGTGGTTTTTCCCACATGGTTTTCCATAGTCAAGGTTTTAATGAGGCAACCACATTGACTCTGGATCCAGAAGTATTCACCCCTCGACACATCCCCAAATCAGGGGAAGTTATGGAGTGCTGTACTCTTTTCCCTTCGCTATCGGTTTTTCCCACAGGGTTTTCCATAGCTAAGGGTTTTTAACGAGGCAGTTACCCTTAACTTGGATCCAGAAGTATCCACCCTTTAAGATACTCAGTAGTACTAATGAATCATTCAGTATTCATAAAGTCGAGTATACCACGTTGGTTGGATAAGGGGAAGTGTTATGAATAGGACCCATTGGGCCTATTGGGTATCCACCCACATGAGTACCCATTATGAATACTATATAAAGGAGGCTAGGGGTTTCCTAGCCTTAACCCTTCTCCAAATCTGTTTCTCGTTCATAACAATGTGTAAAATTTTGATAATGATTCGTGATTTTTTGAAAAATTCATTCATAATTTTTTGAAAAAATTCATGAATTATTCATGAATTCATTAAAAATAGCTACTAATTATATTTGTTAAAAAACACAAATGCATGAATGTGAGAATAGTTAGTTTTGCTTTATTTTCCCTCATTTTCCTTGGGTCAAGAGGAGGAAAACTTGAAAGAAAAGTTTTACTATTTATTTTCCACTCTTTTCCTTCATGTTCTTTTTCTTTTCACTTTTCTTTTAAGCCAAACAATGGAAAATCATTTTCCTTCTTAATTTTTTTCCTTTTCTTTCCTTTTCCCACTAACCAAACACACCCTTAGTGTTTGGCTAGATGAAAGTTGAGAAAAAAAGTGTCGGTGTAGTTGTTTGCTCTGTTTAAGTTGGGAAATTGAAATTGGGGAGTCCATTCCACCGTGCAGAATAATTTTATGATACCAGATAACGGTATTTGTCAAATTCATTTACTTCATTTTTTTAAAGCAAACATGTTTTTGGATCATATTAACAACAAGAATTTCTTCCATTACTTTCTGAAAGAAAAGCGGCTTTTGTATTATATGAAGGGTAAATTGCATAAAAATACCTTCACGTTTGGGCCATCTTTAAGTAAATACCCTGAGGTTCACTTTGGTCAATTTTAATACCCAAACGTTCGGCTCCGGGCTCCGGTTTCAAGGTGATACCTTTTTTAATTTTTCGTCCAAATAACAATAAATTTGGACGGAAATACACGTCTTCTCATTTCAGCCATCTCTCTCTCACTCAATCACACACTCTCTCTCTCTCTCCCCCTCCCTCTCTCTCTCTCTCTCTCTACACATCATCTCTCTACCGATTCTCTCTCTCTCCCCCTCCCAATTCCATCTCTCTCCAGATTCTCTTTCCCCCCAGTTCTCTCTCTCTCTCTCTCTCTCTCTCTCTCTCTCTCTCTCTCTCTCTCTCTGGGTGTGTGTGCATGGGGTGTGTGTGTGCATGGGGTGTGCGTGTGCGCGTATTGGGGTGGATGGGTGCATGGGTGTGTGTGTGCATGGGGATGCGTGTGGTGTGGGTGTGCATGCGTGCGTGGGGTGGGTGTGTGCATTGGTGCGGTGGGTTGTGTGCATGGTGTGTGTGTGTGTGTGTGCATGGGCGGTGCGTGTGGTATGGGTGTGGGTGTGTGCGTGTGCGTGCGCGTGGGGTGGGTGTGTGCATGAGGTGGCCGGTGTGTGCATGGGTGGGTCGGTGAATGCATGGGGGGTGAATGCTTGCATGTGTGTGTGTGCGTGCGCGCTTGTATGGGGTGTGTGCGCGCGCGTGGTGTGTGGGTGCTTGCATGGGGTGGGGTGGGGTGGGGTGTGTGCATGGGTGTGGTGGTTTGTGTGCATGGGGAGAGGTGTGTGTACGTGCGCGCGCATTGGTGGGTGGGTATGTGCATGTGGTGTGGGTGATTGCATGGGTGTGTGTGTGCACACGCGTGTGGGGTGTGTGTGCTAGAGTTAGGATGTGCGCATGGGTATGTGCAATGGTGTGTGCATCGGTGTGTGCTTGGGATGGGTGTGTGTGTGTGTGCGCGCGCATTGGGGTGAGTGTGGGCGCGCGTGCACGTGCACATGTGCGTGTACGTGTGTGTCACCCACCCCATCCATGCACACCCCACCCACCAACTAATGCATCCACCCCCACCCCCACCCACCCATGCAAGCACTCACCCCCATGCACACACACACAGCAAAGCACCCCCCCCCCCCACCCACCCCCCCCCCCTTCATGCACACTCACCCTAACCCCCATGCATGCCCACACCCCATGCCCACACCCACCCCCACCAATGCGCGCACCCCCCACGCGCGCGTGCGCGCGCACGCGCACACCCCCACCCCCACCCCCCCACGCACACACACTCCATCCAAACACCCCCCCCCACACGCGCACACACTCCATGCACACACACCCCCCCAATGCGCACCACCCCCACGCACACAACCCACCCACTCCACGCACACACCCCCACTATAGAGAGAGAGAGAGAATCGGTAGAGAGAGAGAGAGAGAATCTGTAAAGAGAGAACTAGTAGAAAGAGAGAATCGATAAAGAGAGAGAGGGGGTTGAGAGAATCGGTATACAGATAGAGAGAGAGAGAGAGAGAGAGATGGGAGGAGGGGCAAAACATGTAATGCCCTACGAAGCTACTGCACAAGTACTAAGGGGGTGTGAATAGTACTTTAAAATAATTAAGAAGATAATTCCTAATTATCTTGCAAACCTCAACCAACAATGCGGAAATGTAAAAGTGACAACAAAGAAATGCAATCGCAAACAAACGAATTAACGGGATCGGATCCACCCAAGTCTCCCCGACTTGTTCCCGGTGATCCTACATCCCAAATTCCCGGATCCCCTCCGGATACTTGAGTTAGAAACCTCTAACCCAAGATTTGCACTTTGAAATTCTTGTAGAAAAACCTCTACAAGACCAAATCATACACAATGTAATTGTGACTCCCACAACCCGGGATCACAAACAAACTCTCACAACCGAGAGTAAAACACTTACAATAGCAAAGTAAATGAAATACGAACTTACCGACAAAATCCTATGCCTTGAGTAAAACTTACGATTTTAGGGCAAGAAGGATTTTGGGGAAGATGAAGGCACCAAACCCTAGCTCCAAGATGTAGATCAGCTATGGAGGGCTAGGAGGAAGTTGGTGACCTAGAATCAAGCACTTGGCTTGGAAGGCTCACAATCAATGAATCTCTCTTTTGAAATAAGAGTGAGGGAGAGATTCTTGAATGGAATGAATGAGCTTTGAATGAGAATTAATTGCTTCTCTTTGATCTCTAAACTTCAATAAATATCAGCCTTGAATGCTATGAATGCAGCACTCCAAGTATATATAGGATAGAGGAGAGAGAGAGCAAAATTCGTGGCATTTAATGCTCCAACGGCTCTATTCTGAAGCAGACTAGTCGGTCAAAGAAGGATGACTGACCGACTAGTTCATCAACTAGTCGGTCGGTCAATCAACATGAACCGACTAAAAGGTGAACAGCCAAAAGGAGAAGTTCAGGGAATGAATAACTAGTTGATCGCCTCGGAATGTAACCCAAAAAGAGCGACCGTGTAGTTTTACCGCAAGCGCACGGTGTAGCGGCGAGCGGGTTATCGAACACAGGGAGGACGAATGACGGTGTCTTCTCCGAACAACCTGGCTATAGGAACAGAAAAGATGGAATTTGCCTTTTGGCGATCCTGTCACAATCGTCAGACAAAGTATGGATGTATAAAATCAAATAAAGGACGCCTAGGGACTGGGGAATTCCCGCTACTCACCGTATCTCGTCAATGTGATTCATTGGTATCACAATTGCTAGTGTAGAATTTCGGATGAACTAGTTGCAACTGAATGTAAAACCTAGCTCACGCTCTCGCGCTGTTGCCGGTCTATAGCTAACCTAGGGTTGGGTCCAATCTCTTGCAAACCCTAGCCTAGGCAAGCTAGCATTAGGATCAACATCATCGTTCAATCGCGTCCCGAGCCCACTCTCGTGCAAACTCGGGCCGCGACCTAGGTTGGGATAGTTCCTACCCGTCCAATCTCTTGCAAACGGGTATCGGCATGGAATTGCAACCGAGAACCCTAGTATCGGTCCAATCTCTTGCAAACCGATACTACGGAAACTCAATTTCAACCCAATTCGGATTTCTAGGGTTTCCTATCGAATTGGGATCCAATCTCTTGCAAATCCCAATTGATATGAACACCTAGCTATCCGTGTTAAATCGATCCCAAACTAACCCTAATAGCAATTCTAGCAATATTTCCGCCAAATCATCATGAATCAGAAATTGGGCTCGTAGGTTTCATCCCCACGCCCCCAAGACGTAAGGACTACTCACAATTCATAGCACAAATACAAAAATAATCAATGGAATTAACAAGAGAATTCATCACAATATTCAAATAAGCAATAAAAATAGTATTTTTAAAGGAGAGGGAGACAAACCAATAGAGTTCTCCAAGAATCCAACAAAAATAATCTTTTCTCTCCTCTCCAATCACAAGAATCAAAAGCTAAAAAGTTAATCTAAAAAGCTGCAAAAAGTAAAGGAAAAGCTCTCTAACCTAGGTCAAAAACTGGGGTTAAATACCCCCCAAAATCGTCCAAAAAACTGTGACAAAAATGCCCCTGCGCAGCCTGAAAATCGCAATTTACGCTACAGGCAGCGCGGCTCACTCTGCCGAGTGACAAAAGTCGCTCGGCCGAGTGAGAAACCCTGAGAAATTTCAGTAAGTCTGGGTCTTCGGGGGTCTTCACTTCGGGGGTCGCTCGGCCGAGTGAGTCGTAGTCACTCGGCCGATGGCTTCTATTCACTCAGGCGGTCGGCATTTTCCACTCGGCCGAGTGGGTCTTCTGAAGCTCAGGCAGACGAAAAACAGTAAGTTGGCTCTTTTGGATGGGCGTCGTCTGAGTGCCACTCGGGCGGACGTGATCTCGTCACTCGGCCGATGTGGCTTCCGATGCTCGGCCGAGTGCACATATGAAGTGTGTCCGATCTGGTCGGCCGAGCGGGGTCTCGCTGGTCGGCCGAGTGACTCCTTCACTCGGCCGAGTGAGACACCAAAAATGCCCAAACAGCTTGTTTTTGCCTCCTCGTCGCTCCTGTGACGTTCTTTCTTCTTCCGCTCCTCTCCAATGGCAAAATACCCCTCGGGGAGGTCGTCGGTGACACTCTGGAGTAGGCGTATCTCGGGATCACTCCAAATCGCTCCAAATCACCTGAAATAAGACAAAAACAACAAATCGTGAAAAGCATCGCAATATCGTCGATATATCGTGAAAAACATGATTTGAGCGATCTAAATGGCATGCAAACATGCGGGAAAAAAGTGTAAAATATGGAGTGATCAAAATCCCCCAAGCTTACCTCTTACTCGTCCTCGAGGAAGATAAGTAAAAGGCGAACCCGGTGGATTCATAAAATGAAAACGGCGGGAAAATGGAAAACGAAAAAACGAAGAAGAAAGAAGAAAGCGAAGAGGGAAGCTGCTAGATCATTTTCTCAGGACGTGGGTTTTGCTTACTCATATAGCATGCACCGAATGTAACACACATGTCAAAGAATTTTATTTCGATATCATAGTATAATGGTGCAAATAGAAACAGAAAACCCCGGAATATCGATATAGCATGAAAAACGGAATAATTCTAAAATTAACATTGTCTGAATCATTTAAAGCGGTATACAATATCGCAGATCACACACTTTTCAATTGAATGCTTTCTATGAGGAGTATAAGAATATCATGCAATAGAATAGAAAGAATAGAAAAGCATGGATTTCATGAAATGAATGCTAGGCATAGATTTCTGGACTTCGTAAAGCTAAAAATAATCTCACCGTGTATAGAATATTACTTAGCCTAGGTTGTCGTGCAACGTCAAGTAGTCACTCTCTCACACATCATTGGATTCTCTCCCCCAAGCTTATCTATAAGCGCGGTGGCACAAAAACAATATTTACATCCCCATTTTTATGAAGCTCCAAAAGCAATAAAAATAAAAACAAAAAGAGGGAAAGAAAGAGAGAACATGAGATGGGATCTTTTATTGAGGTTCTTTTCTCTTTTCTTTTCCTTTTCTTTTCTTTTTCTCCTTTTTTTCTTTTGAATTCATATACACACAATGATCCCAATCAAAGAGAAATAAGGATATACAAGAATTTTTCTTTTTCTTTGTTTTTGGGAAATTTGGAGCTAGGAATTAATAGCGGGGGAAATGCCATATATTAGAATCGCTAAGGGGAGATTCACCAATGATTTTAAAATAGAGAATTGATGCTCAAGATATGTGGAGAAAGAAGTAAATATGTCTCTCAGTTCACTCTATAGGACGTGCACGACAACTTCAGCAGGGTAATCTAATCTACTCAGTTTCGATCACAAAAAAGCTAACTAATCCAGATTCATCATTGCTAACATCATTCAATCATCCTGAAGTGAAATGTACAAATCATGCATATAGAAGTGATATAGGAAAAGAAAACGGTACTCCAGATGTAAGCATTCAATGTGTGAATCTTGGTGTGTTTTCTGCGATAGCATACATATGAATATTCAGACTCAGCTAATAATAAAATTTCATCCATTTTCATGCTGAAAAAGTGTGGGTTACTATCTCTAAATGCGAGGCAAATCACAGCATACGATATCAGAAATAAAATCTAAGACATGACAAATATAGCATGCATATATAGAGAGAGCTAATGCCACGTAATCATCATCACAGAAAAGTCATCTCTAGCATGAGATGAAAAAGAAATAGAGATAAAGAGGGAAAGATAAAACTATATACAATGCAGCACTCAAAGAAAATAAGAAAAACGTGATGCATGGTAAAAAGAAGAAAAAGTGATGAAAATGAGTGCAAATGCGGAAAACGGCGTGAAAAAACTAAAAATAAAGGTGGTAAATCGAAAAGAACGTGAGAACTCACTCCCCCAAGCTAAAGTGCACAGTGTCCTCAATGTGCGAAGTGTGGCACACCGAGAGACGCGTAAAGTGAGGGGTAGGTGAGGATGCATGCATGATGAAAAAGAAAATAAAAATAAAGAAATGAAAAATATGATGCGGACATGATGCATGCAGATAGAGGAGTGAAATAGATATATAAGTGTGTCACCAAAAAAACTCTCACTCTCTCCCAAAAATGATATATAAATATATGATCAAAATGTGTATCCAGAACAGTGAGGGGAGGGGGTGGGTAAAAGTGTCAGGACCCAGCAGAGACAGGCAGCACGACTGCAAGAGATATCAATGGCATCAAGGGTGCCTAAGAGGGTGGGGCTGTGATGTCTCCGTCCTGAGGCGGTGGTGGTGGTGGCGGTGGTGGTGGTGGCTGGGGAACAGACTGCTGAGTGGGTGTGGGTGTGGGTACGGAAGCAGGCTGGGTGAAGTGGGTAGGGGTGGGGGTGGGTACCTGCTGGGTGGGTGTGGGCACGGTCAGTACGCGAGGGAGCCGGTCGAGAATCTGCGTGAGGCAATAGTGAATGCCTGGGAGAAGGTCGAAACGGCTGGCCATGGTGGTGACGGTGGCAGACATGGTCCTAAGGTCACCTCTGAGGGCACTCACCGCCCCCTCGAGAGCACGAATGCTCAGAAGTACAGTGTCGGGGGGAGGTGGTGCAGAGGGACGCACCTGTCTGTGCTGTGCAGGACAAGGCTGGCGTACTCGGGTGGCGTAGGTGATGGGCTCAGCAGGCATGTGGAGGTAGGGTGCTGTGCTCACAAGTGTGGGCCTAGCCTCAGGGCGAGGCTGGGACGCAGGCTGGCGTGAAGTGGAAGCAGCAGCAGCGGAAGTGGAGTATAGAAGTGGCGACGAGGCGGCCAGAGAGGTCGGTGACACAGAAGTGAAGACAGACGTCACCACACTCTCAGAAAGTACGGCTGCGGTGGGGACAGAAGTGACTACCGCTGGGGAGGAAGTGTGTGGTCCGAAAGGCGAAATCCCAGCGGAGATCATGCTAGCCATTGTCTCCACGACAGCAGCAAAAGAGGGCTCTCCACTCTCGACAAATGTAGGTGGGCGCTCGGGAAGTGCAGAGCAAAGGGGCTCAACGGACAGAGGGCCAGCAGGAGTGGTGGGAGAGGTGGTGAGCGTGGAGGTAGTGGGGGTGGTCTCAGCGAGTGTACTCCCGACACAGGCAGAAGTGTGGACAGAGGTGTCGGGAGCAGCAGAAATATCGGTCTGCTGAGGGGCCACGGGGTCAGCGGTTGCAGCTGGGTCAGCGGGTGCAGCGTGGGCAGCGTGGGCCTGCTCGGCCTCCTCGGCCTCCTTGGCCTCGAGCACATAGGCGGCGGGGATCAGGAGATCCATCACCGGGAGCCAGTCCACCTGTGCTGGTGCAATCTGTGTCCGAGCTGGGCTCGGAAGAATCATGTAATCGGCACCGAATGGACCATGCAGCCAGACCCAGTGTCGCTGACCGTGCGGACGAAGCATCTTCATCCGGGCCATGACGTCTATGGACAGCGAAGTGGGGCCCAGAGAACGACGCAAATCGGCCGGTAGGTCCTCGTCGGTCATCAAGGTGAGCAGCGTGATCAGACTGCCGCAGCATATCGGTGAGCGAGCGCCCACCGATATAATGATGCGGTCCAAAAACCAGCTCGCGATATCAATCACGACGGCGGGGACCAACTCGTCACTGTCCCTAGCTAGAACTCTGGGACGCGTCATCGCATAGAGCATATAAAGCTCTGGCGTGGACATCGTCCCAGGCTCATACCTCGCCAAAAAGGTAGTCGCCATAAGGCGCTGAGCTATGCGGAGGCAGGGATGGACGATGGCCGAGGCCTTGGCCCTACTAGGGTCAAAGGCGGCAGGTAGACCCGTGATCCGGGCCCAGAAGGCGCCGGAATCGAACGAAGGTGGGGGAATGTGAGTGGGGGCGTAACCACGGTCGGCCCCGGGGACATCGGGCCACGAGAAGAATGCTCTCATCATACCGAGAGTGACCTGGCACTCCCGGTCCATGAACCTAAACGAGCATCCCTCGTCGGTCCGGGCGATAGAACTAAGGACCTCAAGTGTCGGACGTAGAAACGTGTCCGCCGACACCTGGAAGAAATCTCGCCAGCCCACGTTGTCATACAACGTGAGCATCCCCTCAAGTACCCCCAGGCGTCCTAGGTCTGCAAGGTGTGCAAACCTGGAGGGTACGATCGAGCGCTGGGAAATGCGCTCGAAGACGACGCGGTGTGCGTCGTCTCGGAATGTAATCCTGAGCGGCCAGACAAGCGGTGCCTGTGGTGGTGGCTGTGGGACGGCAGGGAGTGGCTGTGCGAGGTGAATGGGCTGTGCGGGCTCTGCAGGCTGTGCGGGGTGTGCGGGGCCTGCAGGATGTGCTGGGTGAACGGGGTGTGGTGGAGTAGGCGGAGGAGAGTCCTCCACCTCGTGGGAGGGGCCGGCATCATCCGACCGCTTTCGCTTGGCGGAAGCTCTCCTCGACCTCGGCCGTGTCCGGGGCGGCATATGGCCCCCGGGTGCTCACCGAAAATGTGAAAAATGCGGCGTGCGTAAAATAAAGGAAAGAGTATACCGCGACACGCCGCAAGAGCAAAGTAATGGAAGCGTGCGAAGACAACGCCTCCACGTAGCCCAAAACGATCCCCGGAAGCTCCCCTGGGCTCCCCTAAGCTCCCCAAATTTACCTGCGCATAAAACGAAGAGATTAGCGTGTAATATTCAAAACGTATGGGGGGTTAGGGGTAGAATAGATAGAAATTGAATTTAATTTGGGTTTGGGGTTCGTTAGACACATGGATCATCGAAAAATACGCAAAAGAGGAGAAATAGGCGAAAAATTGGGTTACCGGAGCTCGGTCGGAGGTGTGGCCGCCGCCGGCGACTCGGGCGGAGGCGCGGCGGGCTCGGCCGGCGATGGGTGGCCGAGCGGCGACGGCGGACGAGCGAGCGGGCGAGTGGGGGGAGTACAGCGGGCGAGGGAAGTCGAGCGGGCGCGATTTGGGATTTTTACTCGTTTCGAAAAACGCGCCCCCCGTGCCCCCTTTTTATAGAAAAAGTTACGACTTGGCCGAGTGACTAAGTCGCTCGGTCGAGTGAATTCAACGGAATTACTTTGAAAAATTCATCCCCGCTTATGACTCGGCCGAGTGTCCTTGCCATCCTCGGCCGAGTGGAATAAGTCCATTCGGCCGAGTGGCTCAAGCTACTCGGTAAGACTCGCCCTAGGAGCGTATCAGTTTTACTCGGCCGAGTGAATATATATACTCGGCCGAGTGGCAATTATACTGAAATCAAGAAAAGAAACAGAGAGTTAGGTACAGCAGACTTCTCTCATTCGTGAGCCGCTCGGGCGGGCGAACTTGTGTGCTCGGCCGAGTGAACCCTGTTTTCTGCTGTTTGTCTTCGTTTGGGCTCTAAACTCTGTTTTTCTTCCTCCAGTCGATTTCATCTTCCTCCTAAGCATCGAGCGCCTTCCTGGAGCGCTCCTCGTCACCTTGTTCATCCTCCTAATGATAGGTACCTTGTTCTCTTCTCCTGTCAAAGAAAAATAGGACCCGTTATCACGAAATTTTTGGGCGAACGACTCAAAACACTAATAATTTCTAAAACAAAAATAAAGGAAAAGTAAAAATAAAGCGATAACCGTCGGGTTGCCTCCCGACAAGTGCTCGTTTAAGGTCGTGAGCTCGACCCCTTTGATTTTCAACTAATGCGGGATATTGGGTGCATATGAGATGCACCCGTCAAATTTTCCGGGAAGAACGCTTAAATTTTGATGTTGTGGCGGGGCGTCCTTCCTCGGTGCTCCTTTGCCTCGGGTAGTGTTGGGGGGTGGCTTCCCCAAGCTAGAGCTTTCTTCGGGCCTCGGCTTTACCGGTGACACCGACTTCTGTATCGGCGGAGCTTTCTTTGGAGACTTCAATTTCGAGAGCTTGCAGAGCTCTCGAATCCTTGCGACATCAGCATCGCCTTCATCAATTTCTGCGGAGAAGTCGGGGGAATGCTCCATCTTCTCATCTTGGCCTAAATCCGGCCCTTCCTCGAAATCTTCATTGAATAGAGCGTCGATCGAATGGGGGATCGCCTCCTCAATAACCTCGTCAAGGAGGCATGAAAGATCATCCGGCCGTCCCTTAAGTAGATATATTCTATTGATTTCTCCCATCGGGACTCCCTCGGAATAATGCTTGAGCCTCTGACCATTTACCTTGAATGTGGCTCTGTCCTTGCTTTCCAACTCGAAGGCCCCTCCCGGTTGTATGTGCTTGATAGTGAAAGGTCCGGACCAACGTGACCTCAACTTACCGGGAAATAGTCGGAGCCGGGAATTATAGAGCAAGACCTTGTCTCCTACTTTGAAGTCTGTGACGGTTATGCGGGCATCGTGGAGAATCTTGGTCCTTTCTTTGTAAATTCTTGAGCTCTCGTAGGCGTCTCTTCTTATCTCATCAAGCTCGTTGATGTCCAAGAGTCGCCTCACCGCCGCACTCTTGTAGTCATAATTAAGGGTCTTGATGGCCCAATATGCGCGGTGTTCCAACTCTACCGGCAAGTGGCAAGCCTTCCCATAAACAAGTCGGAACGGTGTGGTGCCGATGGGAGTGCGAAAGGCCGTGCGATATGCCCATAGAGCATCGTTTAGCTTCATTGACCAATCCTTTCTAGATCGATCCACGGTCTTCTCAAGAATTTGCTTGACCTCTCTATTTGAGACTTCCACTTGGCCGCTTGTCTGGGGGTGATATGCCATGCCAACTCTATGGTTTACCCCGTACTTCTTCAACATGGCTTCAAACTTGTTTTCTATGAAATGGCTCCCCCTGTCGCTTATCAAGGTACGAGGCACTCCGAAGCGTGGGAAGATATTTTGCTTGAAGAACTTAGAGACGACTCTTGCATCATTGGTAGGGGTGGCGATTGCTTCCACCCATTTGGAGACATAGTCAACGGCCAATAGGATGTATTTGTTACCATTGCTCGACGGAAATGGTCCCATGAAGTCTACTCCCCAACAATCAAAAAGCTCAATTTCTTGGATGGGCCTCATTGGCATCTCATTGCGTTTGGAGATATTCCCGGTCCGTTGACATCTATCGCACCCCTTTACAAAGTCGTGGGTGTCTCTAAACATTGTTGGCCAGAAGAATCCGCTCTGCAAAATCTTAGCGGTTGTTTTAAAGGCGGCATGATGTCCCCCGCATGGCAGACCATGGCAATGTAAAATGATAGACGTTGCCTCCTCTTTAGAAACACACCTCCGAATAACGCTATCTTTGCATATCTTGAAGAGGTATGGATCTTCCCAAAAACAGCTACGGACCTCATGCAAAAATCTCCTCTTTTGGTGCGTGGGCATCCCATGCGGTTTAATTCCACAAGCCAAGTAATTGACGAAGTCCGCGTACCAAGGTACTTCTCCGGTCCTTATGGCGTACAGCCTCTCATCCACGAATGTGTCGTTGATAGGTAAACTCTCATCCTCCTTGTCACGAATGAGCCTAGACAAATGATCCGCCACGACATTGTCCGTACCTTTCTTGTCTCTGATCTCCAAATCGAATTCTTGCAACAAGAGTATCCACCTAATCAACCGAGGTTTGGCCTCCTCCTTGTTTAAAAGATACTTCAACGCCGCATGGTCAGTGTGGACAATCACCTTGGAACCAAGGAGGTAGGAGCGAAACTTCTCGACGGAATAGACGACCGCTAGAAGCTCTTTTTCGGTAGTTGTATAGTTTTTCTGCGCGTCATCCAATGTCTTGCTCGCGTAGAATATCGCATGAAGCTTCTTGTCTTTCCTTTGTCCCAATACCGCTCCAATGGCTTGGTCGCTAGCATCACACATTAGCTCAAAGGGAAGGCTCCAATCCAGTGGTTGTATGATAGGCGCGGAAACTAGTGCTTCCTTCAAGGTATTGAAGGCTTGCAAGCATTCCCCTGAAAAAATAAAAGGAGCATCTTTAGCGAGCAAGGAAGTAAGTGGTCGGGCAATCGAGGCGAAATCCTTGATGAAGTGGCGGTAAAACCCCGCATGACCAAGAAAGCCTCTAATGCCCTTGACATTAATAGGAGGAGGGAGTTTCTCGATTACCTCAATCTTTGCTTTATCTACCTCAATTCCTCTCGAAGAGACAAGGTGCCCGAGAACTATACCTTCCGTGACCATGAAGTGACACTTCTCCCAATTTAGAGTGAGATTCTTTTGTTGGCACCTTTTAAGGACTTTAGTAAGATTGGCCAAACATGAGTCAAACTCACTTCCATAAACCGAAAAATCGTCCATAAAAACTTCCATAATATTTTCAATGTAATCGGAAAATATGGATGTCATACACCTTTGAAAGGTGGCGGGAGCATTACAAAGACCAAACGGCATCCTACGGTAGGCATAGGTACCATAGGGACAAGTAAAAGTGGTCTTTTCTTGGTCATCTTCGTGCAAAGGGATTTGGAAGAATCTCGAATACCCATCTAGATAACAAAAGTATTTATGTTTAGCTAGGCGTTCAAGCATTTGATCAATGAAGGGCAATGGGTAATGGTCCTTTCGGGTAGCTTTATTTAGTTTCCTATAATCAATACACATTCGCCATCCCGTGACGGTGCGTGTAGAAATGGGCTCTCCTTTATCATTTTTTATAACTGTCATCCCCCCTTTCTTGGGGACGACGTGAACAGGGCTAACCCATCTACTGTCAGAGATAGGATAAATAATACCGGCGTCGAGCAATTTTAGGATTTCCTTTTTAACCATCTCCTTCATATTCGGGTTTAACCGCCTTTGAGGCTCTATGGAGGTGGCGTCGGTATCCTCCAAATGGATCCTATATGTGCAAAGCCTAGGGCTTATCCCTTTCAGATCGGAGATAGTGTAGCCAAGGACATCTTTGTGGCTCCTAAGAACGTCTAGGAGTTTTTCAAGTTGATCTTGCGTGAGGTGGGAGTTGACTATCACCGGAAAAGTTAATTTATTACCCAAAAAGGCATACCTTAGATTCGATGGTAATTGTTTAAGTTCTACCTCAAGAGGCGCCGCTCCTTCTTCTTCATCAGCTCGCATGAGTTTGGCTTCCTCCTTATCATCCGAGTTTAGCTCATGTTCAGGCGGCGTGCTCTCATGTGAAGACTCAGACTCACTACTTAGTGAGGACGATGCATCGAAATAGGCGCTCTCCGATTCTGTGCTAGCATCGTCAAAACCCTCACTCTGTTCCGGTTCGTTCATGGAGTCAAGAAACACATCAGACGACTCATAGAAGCAAGAGTAAGTGTCATAGAGTGTAACTCCCTGAACATTAATTTGCTCGAAAGATTCTTCGGGAGTATAGTGCTCGTCGACACTTGTTCTACCGTCTTCGAAATATAACTTGTCATCTATCACATCAACTCTGACATTGCCCCCGATAGTCCCATCCGGGAGACTTGATCCATCACAAAACTAGCAAACATTTGTTCGTCGGGGTCCTTGATATCGATAGCAAATGCTCCTGTGGCGTGGACCTCATCGACAAGCTCCTTAAGGAGGTCTGTGAAGGAGTCATAATCTCCCTGACTGGGTTCCGTTGTCGACATTGCATCCTCCATTCTTCCTGTTAAGATCTTACGCAAAATACGGGGAGAGTATGCAAATAGGGCTGCAAACAGAGTTAGAACAGGATGTAGAAGAAAGTAAAGAAAGAAAGAAAAATAACCGGGTTGTCGATGTCGAACACCGTCAAAATGGCCTCCCCGGCAGCGGCGCCAAAAACTTGATCGCCTCGGAATGTAACCCAAAAAGAGCGACCGTGTAGTTTTACCGCAAGCGCACGGTGTAGCGGCGAGCGGGTTATCGAACACAGGGAGGACGAATGACGGTGTCTTCTCCGAACAACCTGGCTATAGGAACAGAAAAGATGGAATTTGCCTTTTGGCGATCCTGTCACAATCGTCAGACAAAGTATGGATGTATAAAATCAAATAAAGGACGCCTAGGGACTGGGGAATTCCCGCTACTCACCGTATCTCGTCAATGTGATTCATTGGTATCACAATTGCTAGTGTAGAATTTCGGATGAACTAGTTGCAACTGAATGTAAAACCTAGCTCACGCTCTCGCGCTGTTGCCGGTCTATAGCTAACCTAGGGTTGGGTCCAATCTCTTGCAAACCCTAGCCTAGGCAAGCTAGCATTAGGATCAACATCATCGTTCAATCGCGTCCCGAGCCCACTCTCGTGCAAACTCGGGCCGCGACCTAGGTTGGGATAGTTCCTACCCGTCCAATCTCTTGCAAACGGGTATCGGCATGAAATTGCAACCGAGAACCCTAGTATCGGTCCAATCTCTTGCAAACTGATACTACGGAAACTCAATTTCAACCCAATTCGGATTTCTAGGGTTTCCTATCGAATTGGGATCCAATCTCTTGCAAATCCCAATTGATATGAACACCTAGCTATCCGTGTTAAATCGATCCCAAACTAACCCTAATAGCAATTCTAGCAATATTTCCGCCAAATCATCACGAATCAGAAATTGGGCTCGTAGGGTTCATCCCCACGCCCCAAGACGTAAGGACTACTCACAATTCATAGCACAAATACAAAAATAATCAATGGAATTAATAAGAGAATTCATCACAATATTCAAATAAGCAATAAAAATAGTATTTTTAAAGGAGAGGGAGACAAACCAATAGAGTTCTCCAAGAATCCAACAAAAATAATCTTTTCTCTCCTCTCCAATCACAAGAATCAAAAGCTAAAAAGTTAATCTACAAAGCTGCAAAAAGTAAAGGAAAAGCTCTCTAACCTAGGTCAAAACTGGGGTTAAATACCCCCCAAAATCGTCCAAAAAACTGTGACAAAATGGCCCTGCGCAGCCTGAAAATCGCAATTTACGCTACAGGCAGCGCGGCTCACTCGGCCGAGTGACAAAAGTCGCTCGGCCGAGTGAGAAACCCTGAGAAATTCCAGTAAGTCTGGGTCTTCGGGGGTCTTCACTTCGGGGGTCGCTCGGCCGAGTGAGTCGTAGTCACTCGGCCGATGGCTTCTATTCACTCGGGCGGTCGGTATTTTCCACTCGGCCGAGTGGGTCTTCTGAAGCTCAGGCAGACGAAAAACAGTAAGTTGGCTCTTTTGGATGGGCGTCGTCTGAGTGCCACTCGGGCGGACGGGATCTCGTCACTCGGCCGATGTGGCTTCCGATGCTCGGCCGAGTGCACATATGAAGTGTGTCCGATCTGGTCGGCCGAGCGGGGTCTCGCTAGTCGGCCGAGTGACTCCTTCACTCGGCCGAGTGAGACACCAAACATGCCCAAACAGCTTGTTTTTGCCTCCTCGTCGCTCCTGCGACGTTCTTTCTTCTTCCACTCCTCTCCAATGGCAAAATACCCCTCGGGGAGGTCGTCGGTGACACTCTGGAGTAGGCGTATCTCGGGATCACTCCAAATCGCTCCAAATCACCTGAAATACGACAAAAACAACAAATCGTGAAAAGCATCGCAATATCGTCGATATATCGTGAAAAACATGATTTGAGCGATCTAAATGGCATGCAAACATGTGGGAAAAAAGTGTAAAATATGGAGTGATCACTAGTCGGTCCAAGAAGACTTGCCAACCGCTAGTTTCACAACTAGTCGGTCGGTGAGTCAACTTTGACCGACTAACAGGTGAAATAGAGAAGGCTGAACTCAAGATGAATTAGTCGGTCTAAGAACAAAGTCTAACCGACTAGTTCATCAACTAGTCGGTCGACAAATGTACTTTGACCGACTAACGATAAACAGTAACTAAGGATGTACAGTAGAAGCTCAACTAGTCGGTCTAAGAAGGATTCCTAACCGACTAGTTTCACAACTAGTCGGTCGGTGAACCTTCTTTGACCGACTAACTGTAAACATTAAAGAGCTAGAAATTGAGAAGGCATTCTAGTTGGTTCAAGAAGCTTTGCCGACCGACTAGATTGCCATCTAGTCGGTTGGTTCTTCTTCTTGAACCAACTAACATGCACAAGAAGCCGCGAATCGAAGCGCGAGGCTTCGGGAAAGATCGTATGGGCTTCTACTAAGATCCTAGCTCTAAGATATGAGCGTTATGAAGATTAAAACGTAAGACCTACTCAAGGCTTAACATTCTACGAAAAGAAGCTAGAAGACATAAAATAAACTTGACAAACCGTCATCAAAATCTTCAATCGAATCTTCATGACTTCAATAATGGTCCTTGAGCTTCAACGAAGCTTCAAGCACACGTTCACGCGCTTTGAGAAGTCTTGAGACGTCGCTTTGGATGTTCATAGAAATTTGGCGACGATCTCCATAACTGCGCTCACAAAGAGTTAGTTCACGATATTTATGTTTGTTCATCATCAAAACCAAATCCGGGGAATCAATACTCAACATTCTCCCCCTTTTTGGTGATGACAAACCAACATAAATAATAATAAAAAATAATGATTCAAATGAAATTTACTTACTCCCCCTGCATTGATGGCATGTTAATTCCATATTCAATAATAATCATAAGCATCAAGCAGACGAGTAAAGTATAAAATGTGAATCCAATTATCGAAATTTAGGATTTGAAATCCATTTTTATATCTTAACTCCCCCTGAATCTAACATATCAAATTAGATTCTTGGAAAATGCTTTAAATTATTATTTTGCACATTGTCATTATTAATTCTCTCCCCCTTTGGCATTAGCAAAAAGAGTGGGAGGAGAACAACGAAAACAATGGCTTCAAATAAAAGCACGGGAGTCGTAGAATACGACCACGGTCCAAATGACACCAAAGAAAAATACGAATTAAATCAAAGCGTGCCAATGAGACCAAAGTCGATAATCGAAAAATAAAATCATCAAAACTCAAATTAATATCTCGAATTGAGTTATGGAATATACTCTCCAATATCAACATTCTTGATGAATTAAGTGCATGGAAAACAATTCTATGTTTCCATAGAAAAAATTTCTATTAAATCAAGATATTCGTCGAGCGACGAAGTCAACATCAGAGACAATAGTATAATGTGCACATAAGAAGTAAAAGGCAAAACGATGTATATATATATATCAAACATGATACAACAAAATGTATACACCCGCCAACATACAAAATAGCGATCGAACGATCGAGGCACATCATACAACAATATATCACAACAGATATCGAAGTATCTCAAAACATACAGAAATCCATCCAAAATACATCAAAATATATCAAAATGTCCAGACCCACCCAATCTATCCTACCCAAACTCCCGCTACAAGATCTATCATCCAAAGTGCATCGGTAGAGTCCTACAAGCTAGCTCAGGAAGCAGAGGTAGGGTCAGCAGCAGCAGCAGGCTCTGCAGGGGGTGGTGGTCACTGGATCAGCAGGAGTGTCCACAGAAGGAAGTGTCGCTACGGGAGTGGCCTCGGGAGCACCAGACGAAGAAGTATCCACCGGAGGAATGGTGGCAGTAGGTGTGCTCTCGGGGGCACCGGCAGAGGTAGCAGCAGCAGCTGACGTACCCTCAGGGGCACGAGCAGCAGATCCAACGAGCTCCTGGAGCTCATCCTCATCCATCTCCTCGTCGTCAGAAACAGACTGATGAATCTCAATGCCAAAATGAGAGCAGATGCGAGCGAGCATCTCCTCAGAACGAGCATAACGAGACTCCACACGTCTCAACGATCGTGAAAGCTCAGCGAGAGTAGGAGAGTGAGCAGGAGCAGAAGCAGAAGCAGAAGCTGAAGGGGTCGTCCTCTGAACATGATGAAGCGCCGAAAGAGACTTCTTGACGGCCGTCGCATTCAGAGGGGGACCAAGGGGACGCTCGTCATCAGGAGGGAGAGGGACTTTGAAATGACGGAAGACGAGGGTCAGAAGGCAGGGATATGGAATATGAGCTGATTTTGTGGATTTTCGGATACACTCGAAAGAATCCATCTTGTCAAGAATAATCCTAGCCCAATTGATCTTGCTCCCCATGAAGAGAGCGTAGATCAGCTTAAGAAATGGCTGGGAAGGCAAGCTTGATGAGCCGTACTTCGGAAGGAGGCACGACTTCAGAATGAGATTCAAGACCCAAGCGTTGGGCTTGAACGATTTGGATGGGACGCCAATCATGGCGGGAGGGATCACGTGAAACATCTCGGCAAGCATGACCTGATCAAGAGAAGAGATGTCATCGACAAAGATATCGGAAGGGAGGAGGCCAGACGAGGAGACACCAATCAAATCCCCTAAGATTTCTGCCGTGAGGACAATCGGTGTCCCCAAGACAGTCGTCTCAATGGAATGGGTCTCGTCGTACTGACCCCGGACACGGTTCGCATAAAATAGCTTGACTAGGCGGGGGTATGGGTGTGGATTCGCCTTAGGGTCATGGCGAAGATAATCGATAAGGCCGGAATGTGAAAGAAGATCGGCTAGATGGGGGAAGTCGGAGAACTGAACAAAGTGCTCCAATAACAGCGGGCAGTGCTCGATACGGTTGTAAGCCGCGAGACACATAGGGTCATCGCAACACAACGAGATATCGACACCGCCAACTGGCATGGGAGCCTTCCCCTTAGGCTGACGAGTGCTAGATCGGGGTGGAGTAGGAGCCCTAGCGGTATGCTCGGTCTCCGGAATATACTCGGTGTCGGAATCCGAAGCACCGGGAGGAGTGGGAGCACGGAATGAAGCTGGAGACACGGGCTGTTTCCTAGGCTGAGATCTAGGCTTGGCGGTCGCCGTCCTCTTCTTCTTAAGAGGAGGCGAAGAAGACGAAGGATGGGACGTTTTTGATTGGCGTTTGGGTTGCGGGGGGTCCGTAGGAGGCGAATCTACAGTCATGGGTGACGGACGAGTGGGTTCGATGGGAATACGTGTCTCCGCCATAATCGAGACGAGACACGCGCGGACAAACGCGATCGACGACTAAAAAAACCTAGGCAAACCCTAAGAATGAACTGAAATCGGAATGAAATCTAACCCTAGGAGCCGAAATCAAACCCTAAACAGCTAGAGGAGAGTGATACATGTACCCTAGAACGAGGAGAGATCGACGGCACCGGCGGAAGATGGCCGGAAAACGGCGAGATCAACGGAGGAGTTGAAGGGGCACAGGGGGGTCGCGGGTTTTAGGGGCTGAGAGAAGTGTTTCGCATCGACTAGAATAGATTCTAGTCGGTGCGGGGCTGATTAAGTCGAATAGAAGTCGAAAAGACACAACAGTCCCCGATGCAATTAGTCGGTCACAGTTCAAGCGCTGACCGACTAGATGACGATCTAATCGGTCGACCAATGAGCTTGAACCGACTAAGTGCAAACAGTAACTGAAGCCAAAATTCTGAGCAAGAATTAGTCGGTCTAAGCTCATTCACTGACCGATTAGAACTGAATCTAGTCGGTTGGCCAATGAACTTGGACCGACTAAGAGAGTCCAAAAATTTGAAAATTAGAAATTTTGAGTTCTCTCCTAATCGCACTTGGACGAAACATCGAAATACTCTCATTAATCATTATACTACCCCATTAAACATCGAAAATCTTAAATTTGACGTTCATGAATAATTCGAGCATAAATTCCGAAAATTCAACCAAAAATCCAGGAAAATCTCAATAATTCAAGCATGAGCAAATATAACGAAATTTAATAGCATGCAAGATTATTGAATAAAATATGAATCCTAAATCTCGGATTCACCCATAATCCCCAATTCTCGACGCAACCGCATAAAGGAGTCTTCCTTTAGGGGGTTCGTGAAAATATCGGCGATTTGCTTCTGGGTTTCAACGTACACTAAAATGATGTCCTTTTTAGCAACATGATCATCTAAGAAATGGTGTCGGACATCTATGTGTTTAGAACGGGAATGGTGTACCGGATTCTTAGAGAGACATATTGCACTTTGGTTGTCCACCATGATAGGGCAAGTATCACAGTTTATACCAAAGTCTTTAAGAGTGTGTCTCATCCAAAGAACCTGAGCACACGCGGCACCGGCGATAATATATTCCGCCTCGGTGGTTGAAAGTGATACGGAATTCTGCTTCTTGGAAAACCAAGAGACAAGAGAATTTCCTATAAAATGGCAAGTGCCACTAGTACTTTTCTTGTCGGATTTGCATCCCGCATAATCTGCGTCACTATATGAGATTAACTCATATGTGCTAGATTTTGGATAAAGTAATCCAAAATCGAGAGTGTAACTTAAATAACGGAAAATTCGTTTTACCGCTACTAAGTGAGATTCCTTAGGTTGAGACTGATAACGAGCACATACACATACGGCAAACATAATATCGGGTCTACTTGCGGTAAGATATAGTAAACTACCTATCATACCTCGATATAGACGAATGTCTACATCTTTACCGCCCGAATCCTTATCAAGATGCGTAGTCGTGCTCATTGGAGTCTTCTTCTCGGAGGCATTCTCCATTCCAAATCGCTTTAGCAACTCCACCGTGTACTTGGTTTGGTGGATGAAGATTGCATCGTTCATTTGGCGAATTTGGAGACCTAAGAAATACTTAAGCTCACCCATGTGGCTCATCTCAAATTGATCCTTCATCACATTAGAAAACTCTTCGCAAAGAGTGAAGTTAGTAGCACCGAAAATGATATCATCAACGTAAATTTGAACTAAAATAATATCATTATTCGAATACTTAACAAATAATGTAGATCAACTTCTCCCATTTTAAAACCCAAATCCAAAAGAAAATTCTTTAGACGGTCATACCAAGCTCGAGGAGCTTGTCTCAAACCGTAAAGTGCTTTCTTAAGTTTGAAAACGTGATTTGGAAATTTTTCATTTATAAAACCCGGAGGTTGAGAAACGTAAACTTCCTCAACAACATCTCCATTTAAAAACACACTTTTTACATCCATTTGAAAGAGTTTAAAATCTTTATGGCATGCAAAAGATAATAATAATCTAATAGATTCTAATCTATCTACCGGAGCGAAGGATTCTTCGAAATCAATACCTTCCTCTTGACGGTAGCCTTGAGCAACTAACCGAGCTTTGTTCCGGACGACGATTTGGTTTTCGTCGGTCTTATTCTTGAAAATCTACTTCGTTCCTATAACGGTGTGGTTCTTCGAAGGCAATGGAACAAGCTCCCAAACGTCATTCCTCTCGAATTGAATGAGTTCCTCCTCCATGGCAAGGATCCAAGCACTATCTTCACACGCTTCGTTAATATTCTTTGGCTCTATCGAGGAGGCAAAGGCACAATGAGCGAAGTAGTTGACTTGAGATCTCGTCTTGACACTATCGAGTATGTTGCCAATGACTTGCTCATGGGGATGGTCACGAACGGTATGAAGCCGTTTGGGATTTCCCTGATCACTAGGAACATTCTCAAAAGATTCATTAGTTGGGTTAGTCTCAATAGAATCAATAGAATTAGAATTACCAATAGAATCACATAAGATATCCATGGAGTCATCATCATTAGTAATTCTAGTTGGGACAAAACCTTCATTAAATGAAACATGAAGTGATTCCTCGATTGTTGAGGTTCGTTTGTTGTATATCCGGTAGGCTTTGCTACGGGAGGAATATCCAACAAATATCCCCTCATCGGATCTCGGATCAAATTTGTCCAAACTACCATACGTGTTTTTAATAAAACATTTTGCGCCGAAAACTCGAAAATGTTTAACTTGAGGCAATCTACCAAACAACAATTCATAACAAGTTTGTTTGGTACCGGGCCTCAAAAGTATTCTATTAAACACATAGCAAGCGGTATGTACCTCTTCCGCCCAAAATTGATGGCCAAGTTGGCTATCATCAAGCATAGTGCGAGCACATTCCACTAGCGTCCTATTCTTCCTCTCAATAACACCATTTTGAGGAGGTGTGCGAGGGAAAGAAAATGTGTGAGTAATACCAACTTCATCACAAAAAGTTGAGAAAGGCTCATTCTCAAATTCCCCTCCATGATCACTACAAATAGTGACAATGGTGGTTCCAATGAGATTTTGTACTTTCTTAACAAAAATTGTGAAGTTTTCAAAAGCATCATTTTTATTACTTAAGGAAAATACCCAAGTAAATCTAGAAAAGTCATCAACGATGACAAGTCCATATCTAGCATTACCTAATGAAGCAACTCTAGTTGGCCCAAAAAGATCTAGATGTAATAGATCTAGAGGCCGCTTAGATGAAATGCTTTTCTTAGGTTTAAATGAAGATTTTGGAAGCTTGCCTCGTTGACACGAGTCACAAAAGCTTTTCTTTTGAAAGACAAGCTTAGGGAAGCCTCTAATAGAATTTAACTTGGAAAGCTTAAAAAGTGTTCCAAAGTTCACATGACCAAAACGTCGATGCCATAAGTGTTGTTCACTTGTGTTGGCAATGAGACATTGTTCATGCGATTTTGGAAGATCTAAAATATAGATATCCTTATGGCATGTGCCAGAGAATAATACATCATTAGTATTTTTATTCAAAATATGGCACATTCCTTTCGCAAAGCTAACTTTGTAACCTTTGTCACAAAGTTGGCTTATTGAAATAAGATTGTGGTTTAAACCTTTAACAAGGTAAACATCACTTATAAGTGGTTTAGAAAGATTACCTACTTTACCCACACCAATGACGGTTCCGCTCTCGTTGCCTCCAAAGACGACGCGGTTTCCATTTGCAATGGGCATCACTCCGGAGAGCAATTGAGCGTCACCCGTCATGTGTTTTGAACACCCGCTATCGAGTATCCAATTATTCTTGGAGCTAAATTTGGATTTGTTGCTCCGTTTCTTTTTCTTGAGTACCTAAAGATAAACATATCATTCCATGGTACCCAAGGTCATTGGGTCCTAAAAATTAGACCTTTGGAAGCCAAGTCCAATTGGACTTAGACTTCCCAATGAAATCATCATTATGCACGACATTCATAAAATATGAATTCATGTAAGCTTGTTTTTCATTCATGCTTGTGTTCTTCGGGCTCCAAAATAGTGAAGATTTTGGGAGTCCTATTCCTATTGGGAGCATGCATGCGTTGTTGATTTCTACGTGATGCATGTCGTGGATAGGCATATGGCACATGATGAAATGGTGCATGCTGATACTTGTTCATATGATGATGTGAGTGAACATATGCATGTGGAGGAACACGTGCGTGAGGGTGTCTCACATGGTGTGCACGTGCCCGTGGATGTGGTGCATAGAAATCATCATATGTGTGAACATGTGGAGTAGGATGTGTGTTCCTACGTGGCATAGTCTTGGTGTACATATAAGCATGACCCTTCTTTGGAGGTCCACCCAAAGTGGGTTTCTTTCCAAAAGAGGGTGTGTACGAGGTGGAAGCACCATTGGTAGATGAACTACCAATAGAGTGTTTGCTCCCACTCGTTGAGGCATCGGAAGTTGGCCTAACAAAGGTAGTAGGCGATTTGGATGTATTTCCCATCTTATACCCCAAGCCAATGTGGTGATTGGCCGGAAGTAAGTCATTTAGGATTTTATCCAAATGATCCTTACCCTTATTGAATTTATTAATTCGGCCCAATGTGCACTCATATTTCTCGGTGAGAGAACGCATAGAAGCATCCAAAGTGGATACTTGCGATGTGAGCACATAAACACGAGATTTAAGATTCTCATTCTCAATACTCAAAGTCGAGTTTTGAGAAGTCAAATCCGCTATCTTGTGTTCCTCCGAATCCTCAATGTGAACATGCTCAAGTTGAGATTTGAGATTTACAATCTCATTTCTCAAGTCTTCAACAACGGTGTCGTTGTTGATGACGATAGACTTAGGCGAGGTTTGGAGACTAACTAACTCATCTTTGGTCTTAGTATATCTATTTACTAATTTAGAATATTTAGACCAAATTTGCTCGTTAGCTAGTCTAAGATCATCCATTGTTACCTCATCGCCTTCGTCCTCGCTATCATCGGAGGAAGACTCTTGAACACGTTCCTCTCGAGCCATGAAGCACATGTGTGCTTGCTCCATTAGATCATCATCTGACTCTCCACTTGATGAATCCTCAGAGTCGGTGAATGTCCCGACAAGCCCTTTCTTGTGCCCTTTCTTGTACTTCTTGGACTTGTCGAACTTTGGCGCCTTCCACTTCTCCTTGTGTTTGTTTTGAGGACAATCCGCTTTCATGTGTCCTGGCTTATTGCATTTAAAGCACACAGGAGAGGAGGCGTTAGAAGAACCAAATTTAGATTTGTTCTTGAAATTACCTTTCCGGAAGAACCGGTTGAACTTCTTTGCCATGAGGGCAATGGATTCCAAGTCCAACTCTTCTTCCGATTCTTCATCATCGGTAGATGTGGATGTGGATGGAGCGGCTTTGAACGTAATCGCCTTTTTCGTTGGCTCGTCTTGCTTCAAGTAGGACTTCATCTTGTCTTGCAACTTAAGTTTGCTATCCTTACGTACCTCATATGACATCAAGGTACCCATTAGTTGAATAACGGTATACTTACTCATGTCATTACCTTCCTCGATGGCGAAGGTACGTTTCTCCTAACAAGAAGGAAGTCCATCGATGATCTTCGAGACTTTCTCCTTTTGGGTGTAGGTCTTACCAAGATCCTCCAACTCGTTGGTGATGTCGACAAAGCGAGCGTAGTACTCCTTCATCTTCTCACCCTGTTGCATATGAAATAATTCGTAATCTTTATTTACAACTACGAGTTTAGAGTCTCTTACCTTACTCGTTCTTTCATGCAAGATGAGGAGGGAGTTCCAGATTTGATATGCACTCTTACATGTGCATATCTTGTTGAAGTTCTCGGGCTCCAAAGCACATTGCAAGGCGTTCATTGCCTTGGCATTGCTTACCTCCGCGGCGACCTCCGCGGTAGTCCACTTCGCGAAATCTTCTTCTTCGGGCTCGACGTACTCCGTCAACGTGGCTCTCCACAATGAAGCACTCCGGATGAAAGTTTCCATCCGGCATTTCCAGTACCCATAGTTGGTACCGTTGAAGAAAGGAGGCCTCGTCGAGGAGTGTCCTTCCATCACCGAAGAAGCTCCTTTACGGTTCCTGAAGGTGTTGTAGTCTGAAGGTGGACGTACGGTCTTGTTGTCGTTGAAAGACATAGCTAGGTACTTGGCTCTGATACCAAATGTAATGCCCTACGAAGCTACTGCACAAGTACTAGAGGGGGGTGAATAGTACTTTAAAATAATTAAGAAGATAATTCCTAATTATCTTGCAAACCTCAACCAACAATGCGGAAATGTAAAAGTGACAACAAAGAAATGCAATCGCAAACAAACGAATTAACGGGTTCGGATCCACCCAAGTCTCCCCGATTTGTTCCCGGTGATCCTACGTCCCAAACACCCGAAACCCCTCCGGATATTTGAGTTAGAAACCTCTAACCCAAGATTTGCACTTTGAAATTCTTGTAGAAAAACCTCTACAAGACCAAATCATACACAATGTAATTGTGACTCGCACAACCCGGGATCACAAACAAACTCTCACAACCGAGAGTAAAACACTTACAATAGCAAAGTAAATGAAATACGAACTTACCGACAAAATCCTATGCCTTGAGTAAAACTTACGATTTTAGGGCAAGAAGGATTTTGGGGAAGATGAAGGCACCAAACCCTAGCTCCAAGATGTAGATCAGCTATGGAGGGCTAGGAGGAAGTTGGTGACCTAGAATCAAGCATTTGGCTTGGAAGGCTCACAATCAATGAATCTCTCTTTTGAAATAAGAGTGAGGGAGAGATTCTTGAATGGAATGAATGAGCTTTGAATGAGAATTAATTGCTTCTCTTTGATCTCTAAACTTTAATAAATATCAGCCTTGAATGCTATGAATGAAGCACTCCAAGTATATATAGGATAGAGGAGAGAGAGAGAGAGCAAAATTCGTGGCATTTAATGCTCCAACGGCTCTATTCTGAAGCAGACTAGTCGGTCAAAGAAGGATGACTGACCGACTAGTTCATCAACTAGTCAGTCGGTCAATCAACATGAACCGACTAAGAGGTGAACAGCCAAAAGGAGAAGTTCAGGGAATGAATAACTAGTCGGTCCAAGAAGACTTGCCAACCGACTAGTTTCACAACTAGTCGGTCGGTGAGTCAACTTTGACCGACTAACAGGTGAAATAGAGAAGGCTGAACTCAAGATGAATTAGTCGGTCTAAGAACAAAGTCTAATCGACTAGTTCATCAACTAGTCGGTCGACAAATGTACTTTGACTGACTAACGATAAACAGTAACTAAGGCTGTACAGTAGAAGCTCAACTAGTCGGTCTAAGAAGGATTTCTAACCGACTAGTTTCACAACTAGTCGGTCGGTGAACCTTCTTTGACCGACTAACTGTAAACAGTAAAGAGCTAGAAATTGAGAAGGCATTCTAGTCGGTTCAAGAAGCTTTGCCGACCGACTAGATTGCCATCTAGTCGGTTGGTTCTTCTTCTTGAACCAACTAACATGCACAAGAAGCCACGAATCGAAGTGCGAGGCTTCGGGAAAGATCGTATGTGCTTCTACTAAGATCCTAGCTCTAAGATATGAGCGTTATGAAGATTAAAACGTAAGACCTACTCAAGGCTTAACATTCTACGAAAAGAAGCTAGAAGACATAAAATAAACTTGACGAACCGTCATCAAAAGCTTCAACCGAATCTTCATGACTTCAATAATGGTCCTTGAGCTTCAACGAAGCTTCAAGCACACGTTCACGCGCTTTGAGAAGTCTTGAGACGTCGCTTTGGATGTTCATAGAAATTTGGCGACGATCTCCATAACTGCGCTCACAAAGAGTTAGTTCACGATATTTATGTTTGTTCATCATCAAAACCAAATCCGAGGAATCAATACTCAACAAAACGATCCAATTTAACACCGTCATCCCATAATCCGCCATATGGTATCAATTTATCACAAAATGAACCACATGTGTAACGACCAGAAATTTTCAACACTTCACTTCACGTATTTTTCGTATTTTAAAATTTTTACTTTATGTCAGTCAAGAATTTTCTAACAAAACTGATATCGGAAATCTATTTTGACACAGATAAACCGTGCCTCACATCACCATCACATGGGACACCAAAAACTCGCATCGCTTCAGGTATCGATTCACGTGCACGAGCACCCTTGGTAGCTCTAGCACTAGCCTCGTCTTCCTACGACAAATCTTAAAATGGTAAGTCACAGTAAATTCTATCCTTAGAAATTTAGATAGTGTACTCGTATGAACATAGGACTTGACACCTAGTCTCGGAACAGTTATTGACCTGAACAGATTATTGACATTGCTTGACAGAAAGATTGTAACTGGAAATGTGTGAATGGTAAATGACTCGTAAAACTGCAAGTACGGTAACCTGCACAGACACTGGGTTTTGGGGTAACTTATAATTGCGGAAGTGCGGGAGCGACTAGTGCAGACTTTGTTGTCACCGTGCGGGTTCTAGCAACCCATAACAGTGTCGGTGACAACCATCACAGATCACAGTTCACAGTTCACAGATTATTGCATAGTTCTCAGAGATTGGTTCGCCCGGGTAGCACCCGCGGCAAGAGTTGGCCTCTTGGTTGCTCACTGTACTTCCCGTTATAAGTCACGGACTAGGCTAGACACAATTACTCTCCCTATTGCTATTGTCATTGCTATCGTCATGGTTATTGCTATTGTCATTGCTCGGTCACCTTTACTTTACGTGACACCCTTGCATGCTTGACTAGATGTACTTTACTTATCGCACTTGCATGCTTGTCTGTCCCTGCTTTACTTTCCGCACTTGTTTACTATAGACTGCTCCATATTTGTGCACTCCTCTTTTTCTATCGCTAGAATTGTTGTGACTTACCTTCGGTTCCATTTATGGCACCGACAGACGAAGACTTGATCGAGGAGATTGCCCCAGAGTTCGTGGAGCCTACATTGACCCAGAGACTGCAGAGTTTTAGTTACTTTTCTGTTGGTGTGTGTGTGGTACAGTGTATTTCCTTTTCCGCATTTCCTTTCAGTACTTTCTTCTTGTATTTGTGAGAGAGAGTGCTAGTTGTTGTTGTACTTTAATTTGGACTGTAATAACGTCTGTACGCTGGTTTGAGTATTGTGGTACATCTCTGAGTTGTGACTATGCTGATTTCACTGGTAAACTGCGGAACCTGCGAATAAACCAAATAAGTAACGGGCCCCCGAGAGCGGGTCGTTACAGTTTTGGCGGCCCACGCAGGTCCGTGCAAAATACCTCGTGAACAGTATAGTGAAACCAGGATGTATCGTACACGATACTCGACTGAGCTGACATTTTTTCTTTGAATGCAGGTTTGACACTCGAAAGATGGACGGGAACACTTCGAAGAGCCCCAATGGAGCTGACCTGTCTGGCCTTAATAAAAGCCATTAACAAAACCTAAATTTTGATAGGATTAATTAGTTATTAATAAAAATCTTTTGTATCGGTGGCACTCGTATGAATGATAATCTTCCTTCAATGGACCATGATACCAGTCAATGTGCTTGGCTAAAGTCTGTGGATCGACCTGGCTAGACTGGGCATAAGTGATCCTAGCCTAGTCACTTCCCTGACCGTGTCCGCTGGACCGCAAGGACGTGAATCATGATTATGTATCACCATCGATCTTCATCACTATCACCCTTCTTTTAGCTTGATGACCTTTCGATTGACCTTCTTAGAATCTTTCTACGCTTGAACTCTGGCTACGGAGAGTAGCGTTCGAATTTTCGACCACCAGAAGTTCGAGTTCCACAACGGAAGCGACCGCCATCATCTGCTCAGCAACATCAACTACTCCCTCCTCAGCAGCAAGTGTACCAGCAGACAACGACAGGCGCCCCAGAGACGCTAAGCTTATACCATGATAGTGGAAGAAGCCGAAGCTACGGGCCAAGTAATCACAGGTATGTGATTTTTCACTAGGCTACATGCTCTAATATTTAGAAATCGTAAGCTTAGACTTGATTCTCATCACGGCAGGTATCGTCTTAATAGCCGGTAAACCTGCCCTCACACTGTTCGACTCAGGAGCTACACATTGCTTCTTGGCCAGTCGTTTCGTTCAAACACATGCTATCACTGTTGAACCTCTGACTCCCGTTGGAAGGTCGAGACCACTGGCGGTTCACTACCGGTAGCTAGCGGATGCCTCCAATGATCTGTTGTGATTTGTAGACGAGATCTCTTTGCCGACTTCTTGGGATGAACTGGTTGAGATCATTTCATGCCACCATTGACTGTCGTCAAAGGAGGGTAGAAATCGATATACCCAATCATCCAAAGTTCGTGTTCCTCAGCAAAAGCCGATCAGAAGGACCAGTGGAGTATCGAGCCAGACCCAACGTGTAGGCTGTTGCGTTTTTGCCTCCTTCTTGAGCTCATGTTTCTCTTCTAGACCCTACTTTCATCTTGTACCCGATTTTTCCATGTGTTTGAATTCTTTCCCGCCTACCACCTTCCCCCCTCATTATTGCCTTTTTTGTCCTTATCCTCTCCTCGAGCCCCGTTCCCACCTAACCTACCCTACCCTATCATGACTTTCGACACCCCCCTTTAAACCCAGTAAGTCATCATTAGCCTAAGTTAGCTATTTTAAGCTTTAAGATCTATCTTTTTGATGTGAATATTGATTAGTTTGCTATTGACTTATCACCTCAGGTTCCGAGTTCGAACCTGATGTCATCATCGTAATAGCTCTCATTTTCATGTAGTGCCATTATCTCATGTTTTGGCTACGTGATAAATCTGAAGTAACTATGGTGATGATACTAGGTTAGGAAACTAGTTACGGAAACTATGGTAATAGTATGTATTCATGTATTCGTCTTTTGTTTTCTTAATGATGTGATATCACGTTTTATTTCATGCTATTAACAACTTATTTTCCTATGTCGTGGTCGTTCGTCAAACCTTCCGGTCGATCGTTTGAATTGCTTAGGCGATTACCGATCTTCTGAATTCCGAGGACGGAATTATTTTAAGGAGGGTAGAATGTAACGACCAGAAATTTTCAACACTTCACTTCACGTATTTTTCGTATTTTAAAATTTTTACTTTATGTCAGTCAAGAATTTTCTAACAAAACTGATATCGGAAATCTATTTTGATGCAGATAAACCGTGCCTCACATCACCATCACATGGGACACCAAAAACTCGCATCGCTTCAGGTATCGATTCACGTGCACGAGCACCCTTGGTAGCTCTAGCACTAGCCTCGTCTTCCTACGACAAATCTTAAAATGGTAAGTCACAGTAAATTCTATCCTTAGAAATTTAGATAGTGTACTCGTATGAACATAGGACTTGACACCTAGTCTCGGAACAGTTATTGACCTGAACAGATTATTGACATTGCTTGACAGAAAGATTGTAACTGGAAATGTGTGAATGGTAAATGACTCGTAAAACTGCAAGTACGGTAACCTGCACAGACACTGGGTTTTGGGGTAACTTATAATTGCGGAAGTGCGGGAGCGACTAGTCCAGACTTTGTTGTCACCGTGCGGGTTCTAGCAACCCATAACAGTGCCGGTGACAACCATCACAGATCACAGTTCACAGTTCACAGATTATTGCATAGTTCTCAGAGATTGGTTCGCCCAGGTAGCACCCGCGACAAGAGTTGGCCTCTTGGTTGCTCACTGTACTTCCCGTTATAAGTCACGGACTAGGCTAGACACAATTACTCTCCCTATTGCTATTGTCATTGCTATCGTCATGGTTATTGCTATTGTCATTGCTCGGTCACCTTTACTTTACGTGACACCCTTGCATGCTTGACTAGATGTACTTTACTTATCGCACTTGCATGCTTGTCTGTCCCTGCTTTACTTTCCGCACTTGTTTACTATAGACTGCTCCATATTTGTGCACTCCTCTTTTTCTATCGCTAGAATTGTTGTGACTTACCTTCGGTTCCATTTATGGCACCGACAGACGAAGACTTGATCGAGGAGATTGCCCCAGAGTTCGTGGAGCCTACATTGACCCAGAGACTGCAGAGTTTTAGTTACTTTTCTGTTGGTGTGTGTGTGGTACAGTGTATTTTCTTTTCCGCATTTCCTTTCAGTACTTCCTTCTTGTATTTGTGAGAGAGAGTGCTAGTTGTTGTTGTACTTTAATTTGGACTGTAATAACGTCTGTACGCTGGTTTGAGTATTGTGGTACATCTCTGAGTTGTGACTATGCTGATTTCACTGGTAAACTGCGGAACCTGCGAATAAACCAAATAAGTAACGGGCCCCCGAGAGCGGGTCGTTACAATATGGTATTTACTTAAAATGGTATAAACGTGGAGATATTTTTACGCAATTAACCCTTATATGAAACAACGTAATGAGTAATGAACAAATCGGCCATTCTCCGAATAAATAAACAAATAAAATGACAAATAGGAAGAAGTAGGTAAAGAGAGATAAAATAAAACATTTGGAAGAAGGAATCAAGAGAAAGACTAATATTGCATGGATACATATACGGGACTTGCTTTTCGACCCCAACGTTTTGCTCTGCACATACCACTTATTTACAAGTTTGCCATTGAAACGTTACAGATCTGCCATTGAAAATTTCTCAACCTTTTCATCTTTCACCCTCGTCCCATCCCCTCGGCCCCAATCCCGCTCCGCCACCCACCCCTCCCTAGTCTCATAGCCCCATCGTCCTCCCCAGCCCTAGCCCCGTCCTCCACCCCTTCCCGACCCCCCTCGTCTGCTGCCACCTAGCCCTCCCCGCTTCCAGCACACAAACATAAGGGTATTTTCAGAAATATGGTAAATTGTTGTACGCGATGAGCAATTTTAATGGCAAACTTGTAAATAAACAATATGTGCCCTGAGGAATGACAAACTTGTAAATAAGTGGTATAAGCGTGGATCAAAACTATGGGTTCGCAAAGTAACCCCCTACATATATAATATAAGTACTAGAAATAATCCTTGCATAGAGTTCACAGGGAAAAAATATTCACACACAAGATGCGGTGCACGAGCGCAACCAAAGAGGAGTGAAAAGTGTGGGTGTGTGGGGGGTATAGTCGGGGTAAAGGGGGAAAAGCAGGGATTAACTTGCCAAAAATGTTAGGGGGACAATGGATAAATCCCAATATCATACCCGTAAAGTGGGTGGGCAAAGTATGCCTATTTGGTAATAGCAAGCTTGCAAATAAGGGAAATGATAGGCTTTTCCTGGCTTGGTACTGTTCCTGCCCCGACTTCAGAGTTCCCATGGAACCTACTGAGCCCATCCATCGTTTGTATATAGGATCGGATACGATACAAAACATATATTCACAGATTCACACAAGGGAATAATGTGTATCATACGTCATATGAGGCATTGTCTCATATTCACTCTCACATAAAGCAACCAAGTATAATCCCACATTAAATTGTACTTGGTTGTTTTATGTTAGAGGAAATATGAGGTAAGGCCTCATATGACGTCTATTATTCTCTTCACGCAAAATCCCAAAAAAAAAACCGTAATAGCTAATCCTTTTGTTTTTATTTATTTATATTTCCTATCACAATGAGTCGACTTTTTTCAAACTCGTGATCAAAAAAGGTTCTTCTCTTCCAAAGCGAGCAAATGTTGCGGCCGCATCAGAGACCCAGGTTCTTCTCTTCCAAAGCTCGCAAAGGTACCCTCGGATCCTTTACATAAAACAATAAGTTGATCATTCCTCTTCAATTTGAATCAGATTGATGTAATTTTCGCTACTGGTATCGACTGAAGCAGCGAAACCGAAGAAGAAACTGCCGGAGCCGGAGTTGCCTCCAATTCCGACGGCGGCTTTCCCGCGCTATTCTTCCGCTTCTTCAACTCCTCTCCCTCCTCCGGCGATGCCGAGGAAACCTATTCTCCGTTACCTCTTCCCATTTCTCGTCTCCGGCACATTAGGTCGGTCTTCTTCCCTTTTTAAAAATCATAAAAATCGAATTTTTTTAACCCGTTCTATAAGCTCTAAATAGTTGCCCAGCTTAGCAATCATTGTGTCCATTTTGATCTGTTACACATTTATCTTTGATGGGATTATCGATATTCGAAGAGCGGTACGTGTATAATAAACATACGAGAATCTGGGATACGAATTAATAATGATTGGTGAATGCATGAAACTTACCGAAATCCTGAAGCATTAAAGACATATCAGAGATATACTGATTGGTTAACAATTCCATTCAACTTGTATGGACATGTATAATTTTCTACTTTTCCTACCGAAGAATTGTGTAAATATTGTAGTATTGTTAGCTCCTGGATTCATATAGATTTGAAATAGTTTATATTACTTGGTTTGTTTAGTTGTTTATCCATTGCCACTTAACAGATCCACCTTATAGGTAAATAACATTAAATAATAAAAAAATTGTTATGAAATGTATGGACTTGCACATATTCATGCATTTGATGGTATAGATAGGAATTTTTAGAGACTCTCATGCTTATATCCGTTAAACGGTGGTTACAAGCAGTTGAAGAGACCATTAATTAACGGTATGTTACAAGGAGATAAAGCGTTTTTGTCTACCCTCACATATGAGGTTGTAGTATAAATAGAGGCTCTCTACCTCATTTATAAACACATTAAGATTGTTCTATACATGAATAATGTTTTCTTCTCCTCTTTCACCTATTCTTGTTCTTGTTAGTTTCCTTACTACAATTGTTTTTAGTTATTCATTGTTCCATAACACATTATCAACACGAAGGTTCTACATAATCTAGGGCTTGATCTTCTCCTCAAGGTAGTGCAAGGTAGTAAGGTTTGGTTTTCTTATAAGTGCAAATTAGATTGTTGAAAACTTGAAATTATTATTATTCTTCTCATTTCTTTATTTTTTAATCTTTATTGATAACAGAAGTTGTCATATCAAAATCAATATTTTAAATTAGTGTTGATACCTGAAGTTGTCACATGAATAATAGATTAATTTGATTATGAAATTGTTGCTTAATTTCATAAGTAATATTGACACCAGAAGTTGTCATATAAACCACTACTATTATTTGTTGTTGACACTTGAAGTTGTCATATTTATATTCCTTTTGACATTATCAACACATATGATTATTATCATTTTGACACATGAAGTTGTCATACTAATTTTGGTTTTGAGCAAAACAAAATTGTTGCCAAGTTTTCTATTATCATTTTGACACTTGAAGTTGTAATACTAAATCCATTCATTTTGGAATAATTATATTGTAGGGTTATGGCTAATGTTGAGAAGCCCAAATTTCAATCTTGGATATAAATGATAATAGCTATATCTCATGGTGCCTTGATATTAAATTCCACCTTCAAGGGCAAAGACTTACTGGTGCATTGCTAAAAAGCAAGGTTTTAGGTATCGGTTTCGGAGAGGGTATCGCTCTGCCCAAAATTTAGGTTTCGGTATCGGTATCGCCCGTTTCGGCGGTATCGGAAGCAAGTTTCGGTATCGTCCGTATCGTCCGTATCGGTAGTTTCGTTTCAGTATCGGTATCGGAATTATTTTCTTGTATTTTCCCGTATTTTCCTGTATTTTTGCATTTTTTGTATTTTCCTGTATTTTTGTATTTTTTTGTATTTTATACTTTGCTGTATTTTACTGTATTTTCTTGCATTTAACAGTATTTTCCTGTATTTTATACTTTGTTGTATTGTCCTGTTTTTCGATATCGGAGATGCTTTGCAGTATTTTTCTGTATTTTATGCATTTTCTTTATTTTTCCATGTATTTTCATGTATTTTTCATGTATTTTTCTGTTCACATTATTCATTTGTAACAACAATTAACTAATTAATAGATATAAAAGAACAATAAATATTGATGAACTATAAATCTGCCTTCATAATACAAAAGCTGAATAAAATACATCAAAAGATACAAAAATGAAGAAAATAAATAAAAAGATACAAAAATCTCATTCGTAGTTCTCATCATCCGGCTGCTGTGCATGGTAGTATGGAGGATATGAATACTGCATCTGTTCCGGGCCTAAAAAAGATATCATCATGTTATCATATGCTGAGGGCCGGCTCTGCTCGATGAAAGGCGTGTCATGACTGCCTTGACTGCTGGACTGCTCAGTCACGTTCGGACCGTACCTGTATTGACTATCATAATCAGCATAGACATCAGAGTGTCTGTACGGTGCACAATAATCGCCTTGGCTTCCTGAGTATCCACCAGAATACGATTCATAACCTCCATAATAATCAGAAGCACGTTGATACCCTTGATATTCAGAGTGTCTACCGTAGGCATCGTCCCCCCGTTCTTCACTGTGCTGCCTATCATGCTCTCGCTCTCTATACCCATGCGTATCATAAGTATGGTCTCCACGTCTCTCAGCAGGGTGAACGGATGCTGACGCACCACAACCTCCGTCTGTAGGACCTTGATCATCGGGAGACGAACCATCATCGCTATCGTGCCGAGCCCGAGTGGCTGCCTTCTTTCGCTTGTACGTGATATTCGCAGGGGCGTGACTTGGCCGCGGCTGGTTGCTTCGTGTACGTTCTGCTTCCGCAAGCGCCTCGTCCAACCAAGGATTGTCTCTGTCATCGAGCACCCTGTCTTCTGTCTCCCTGGTCCATTCCTCCAATGGATCATCCTCGTGAAAAATCTGATCCAAATCGGTCAGCTGGTGATCGGCCTTCTCGCTCCTTCTCGCATGTCTATGTCGCAGTCTCATATTATAATGCACATAGACCAGCCTTTTAAGGTGTTCCATTGTTAGCCTGTTCCTGGTCTTTGTGTGAATGTGGGAGAATGTGGTCCAGTTTCGTTCACAGTTTGACGACGAGACAGTTTGGCTCAACACACGCACAGCTAATCGTGTAAGCGTTGGAGCTTGCTCTAACCCAACGCTATTCCACCATTGAGCTGCAACAAGTTCCAGTGGTCAGAAAAGATGGACCGTTTTATGGGGAACATATAGAAATCTAAGATCCATATAGATACCTGGAGTGACCCTTGTTATCGCCATTTCCGCCTTAGCAGAGCCGAAATAACCAACTCTCATCTTATAGGCATCCAGCTACAATTATCAATCATAATTTTAGAATGTGAACTGCTACATCAAATCATATATCAAAATAAAAATATCCGAATTTCATTTACCTCTCTGTCAATGTCAATTTGCTTCGAGATGTCTGGTTCAAGCCTATCGATCACACGTCTGAGTCCAACCAGCACCTCGTTGTCATTTGTTGCATTGGAGGAGTATTGAAAGCGAGGATTCAGAAAATAGCCTGCAGCATGTATATCTTGATGTAGCTGCTTATCCCATCTCTTGTCTATCATGTCCCACCATTTTCTATATCCCCTACCAACATTCTTCCGAATTTCCTCTTTTACCCGGTCCATGGCCTCGTATAGATACCCCATCTCGGCCTTATCATCGTTGTCCACCATTCGAAGAACCTTCACCAGGGGCTCAAATACGGCGATGACATTGGAGATAGTTTGCCAGAATTCATCGCCGTGAATCAGATCATACACGTTGTTTCCAACGTCCCTATCTTTTGGTTTAAGCCTTGGAAAGTTATCAGACCAGTCACTGGATGTGATCATTCTCCGCAGGTCATCTCGGTGCGCGTACAGAGAGTCCAAAGCAATGAAGTGGGTCGCAAATCTTGTTATTGCGGGCCGGATCAACTCTTTTCCACCTGTCTCTCTTCTCATCAAGCTGAGCACCCATCCTTTGTTGTATATGAATCCTGTTACCATCTGACTTTGTGCGACGATATTTTTGACTACTTCTTCTTTTGCCATGTCAGAAAATATCAAGTCGATGCAATGCGCCGCACACGTGGTCCAATACAGATGCTGTCTCTTTTGCATCAGCAGCTGCCCAGCTGACTTGTAGTTTGCCCCATTGTCGGTAACTACCTGGACTACTCTATGCTCCCCAATTAGTTCTACATATTTGTCCATAAGATCAAATATGTAAGGACCATTCTGGAATTGGTCGGTTGCATCCACAGAGTCCAGGAACACCGTCCCGTGGGTCGAATACATAAGGAAGCTAATTATCTTCCTTCTGTTTTGTGTTGTCCAGCCATCGCACATCAGTGTACAACTGTACTCATCCCACTGAACACGAAAAGTTTCTACATAATTTTTGATCTCTTCATACTCAATGTCCAAGTATGTGTGTGACAGCTCCCAAGCAGTGGGTGGAGCAACGCCACGTCCCGATTCCGCAATAGCATCCACCATGGGCCTGTAATATGGGCTATTGGTCACATTGTATGGGATGTGGTTGAAGTAGAAAAAATTGGCCATAGCTCGGCCGACATAGGCCTTGGCATTCTTCATGAATGTATTCTTTATGGTTGATTGGGATTTACCCTTCTTCGTCTGAGAAAAAGGGTCGGCACCGGGTCTGAGAGCGCCGGCTGGTCTACCGGTTGGCTGAACATCGCGAGCAGAACCGCACGCGAACATACCGGCCATTCGACCGGCACGACTACCCGATCTGGCTAGCCCAGGGGCTCCAGACCCAGACGATCCTGCTCCCATCCTTCTGCCCTCACTTCTAATCTCTTCTTCGATAAGTTCTTGTCTACTTCTTCTAAGAGCTCTTCTAAGGTCCCTCGCCTCCTCGGTGTCATCCTCATCCTCATCTGAGTCATCTGATATTGCCTACGTCTGCTTTGCCCTTATCTCCTCATCTATCCTCTTCTTCTCAAATCTGGCTTGTACCTTTTCGGCCTTCTTCTGAAATACGTGCGCTCTCATCTCTTCACGCACTTCTTTAGGTGCCTTGTGGCATGTCAGCACATCCCCGGTAATTCCTGCCAAGTGTTCCTTAAGGCGAGACACGCCTCCATGCATTTCTTTCCGGCAATAGTTGCACCTTACTTGTCTATGGTTTTCTGCGATCATTTTACAGTGAGCCCACCCAATATCCACCGTCTTCTCCTTTGGAGTTCTTCGAGACATGTTAATTACTGCACCATAAACCAAGGGTTACGATTAATCTTAAAAGATTATTAACGTATTAGACTTAGATATAGTCGACGATATCACATAATCATGATTTGCGTCCTTGCGGTCCAGCGGAACACGGTCAGGGAATTGACTAAGCTAGGATCACTTATACCCAGTCTAGCTAGGTTGATCCAGCAAACTTAGCCAAGCACATTGAGCCGGATCATGGTCCATTGAAGGAAACTTATCATTCATATGTTTGCCATCAACTAAAAGGCTTTTATTAAAACTAGTTAATCCTATCAACTAGTTGAATCTTAAAATTCGAATTTATTATGATTCGTTAATAACTTTTATAGAGTCCTTATCAACTATAAGGTTTTATTTGTTTCAACGTGCTATCCTAATCATGTATTAGGATTTTAATAGATTCACATTACAACAATTTAAAGTGTACACTTTTATCAAAATTATTATTAGAACATTCAAAATAATAATCGTTGGAAAGGACTACCCTAATCATGAATTAGGTATTTAATAGCTGTAACAATTTACTAAACATATCATGTCAATCTAAAATGCGTCTCATAAGTTTTAGAAGAATTTTAATGGCTAACCCAAGAAGCTTTCTTGAATTATCATATAATATGCAAGAAAATTCAAAATAGAATTACCATTAAAACATGTCAACAAAATTTTATCTCATAAAATTTAGCATGCAGATAAGCAACTTAAATATCACATAAAATTAAGTTTCTAACCTTTAAATAATTATCGCATAATTATTTACATGAACAGTTTAACAAATTATCCCTTAAATAATAACAAGCAAGAATAGTATTTTTTAGGAGTCCATACAACATTTTAGGATTTATTATGTATTTTAAGTATTTTTCTATATTTGTTATGCGTTTTTCGTATTTTTCCGAATTTATTTTCTATTTTAACTAATTTTTCTGTATTTATTATGTATTTTAAATAGTATTTTAGGAGTCCATGTATTATTTTTAGGATTTTTATGTATTTTAAGTATTTTTCTATATTTATTATGTGTTTTCCATATTTTTCCGTATTTATTTTGTATTTTAAATATTTTTTCCGTATTTATTATGTATTTTAAAGTATTTTTCCATATTTATTATGTATTTTCCGTATTTTACTTATTTTTCTGTATTTCTTACGTATTTTACAGTATTTTCCCGTATTTATATATATTTATTTGTATCTGTTAAGTGTGTACTCCACCCAGTATTTCCATTTATTTAACATTAATTTCTTCAGTATAAGTATTTTTTACTTTTACTAATTTCATTGTTTATGTATTATTTTTTAGTATTTCTTTAGTAATTTTTATAATATTTATTAGATTCTTTAGTATGTTTTAGTATTTTAGTACCTAGTATTTTAGTATTTTGTAATATTTCTATTTTTGTTTTATAACCCATTTTAATAAGTTCTAACATATTTTACTAGAATTTGAAAGGGAAACTGTGAGCCAAAATAAGTTCTGTAACCCATTTTAATATTTTATTAGAATTTGAAAGGGGAACTATGAGCCAAAATAAGTTCTGTAACCCATTTTAATAAGTTCTAACATATTTTACTAGAATTTGAAAGGGAAACTGTGAGCCAAAATAAGTTCTGTGAGCCAAAATATTTTAGTTTTATAACCCATTTTATAACCCATTTTATTAAGTTCTAACACAATTTATTATAACTCATTTTAATAAGTTCTGTAATCAAACACTCTGTCCAAAGGTTCTCTGTGAGCCAAAATGAGGTGGGGCCAAGTAGAAAGAGAGTGGCTACAGTGTGGGTTTTTGCTGATTTGGGTGAGTTTTGAAAAAAAATCTTAGAAATAGTGGAGGACTCCTCTCTTTCCACTGAAAAAAACCAGCCCCAAGGATTGTGGTGGGTGGAAATGAGTGGGGCCATCCATGTAGGATTTCAGAAGGCTAGGGGTGGGGTTTAATTGTTTTGGGTGCTTTTAAAAAAATAAGTAGCAGATATAACTCAATAAGTGGCAGAGCTCTCCTAGAGGCTAGAGCCCTCTTAATTGTTTTACAGAAAACGAGAAGTCAAGTTAACTTTTTAATAAGTACTGTTTTACAAAAAAACGAGAAGTCCTGTTTAACTTTTAAATTGTTTTACAGACACTTTGCCAGGAAAGGCTCCTAGAGGCTAGAGTCTTATTAACTTTTTTACAGAAAATAAAAGGACCCATCTCCTAGAGGCTAGAGCCATATTAATTGTTTTACAGAATACGAAAGGCCACATCTCCTAGACCTATTAATTTTGTTAACAGAAAACGAAAAGCCATTTTAATTTTTTACTGAAAACGAAAGGGCTAACCTCTTCCTCCTTCGCTGGCAAATCACTTTTTAAAGAAAATGCAACCAGATTTTCTCCTTCGCTGTCGATCAGAGGCGTCGACGCTCTTCCGGTGCCGACGAGGCTTCGAGCCTTCCGATCTGTGAGCCTGGACTTCCGATCGAGCTGTGGAGACTTCCGATCGAGTCATGGACGCTTTCGATCGAGCGATGGAGGCTCTTTGGGTTACGTCAGGCTTCGATACTTTTGATGGAGGCTTCAAGACGTCCGATTAAGCCGTCGAGCCTTCAGATCTACCCTTCGCTTCTTCCGACCTCCTTCGTCCTTTCTTCGTTGAGAGTCTTGAGACTTCCAATGGAGTTGGGAGATTTTTCAACGATGGAGTTTGGAGATTTTTCAACAAGGCATGTACTCTTCCCAGATTTATAGATTTATCATTGTAATTTCTGTTCAATCACATGTATTGTTCTGTTAGGTCACGTGTTTGTTTGTTTTTCGGTGCGTCTTCTTCCTCAGTAGGCCAGGGTCTTCTTTCGGTGCGTCTTTTTTCTTTTGGGGTTGTCGTCTTCGACCGCAGATCGCCTACACCTAGGTTTCGGTCGGAACCCAAGGGTTCCGGCCAGTATTTCCCGATACCTGGGCGATACTGGCCGGAACCCTTAGGTTCCGGCCGAAACCAATTTCTATGGGGCGTTTCGTACCGCTTGTGTCCGATCCCGTTCCGATACGGCCGACACCACTAGGTATCGGCCGATACCTCTATCCATGCTAAAAAGGGAGATGCCAGTGACAAATATACGGCAAATGTGTTGATATTTATTTGCAAGCATCACAGTGACTGTATGAAGGTTCAATATTTATCTATCCGAGATCCTTTGATCTTGTGGATAAGATTGAAAGAAAGGTATGACCATACCAAGACTGTCATTCTCCCTCAAGTACAATATGATTGGAAAAATCTGAGGTTGCAAGATTTCAAGTCTGTGTATGATTATAATTTAGCAATCTTTGACATCGTGCCAAGACTTGAATTATGTGGTGTTAAGCTCGCTGAGGCTGAGCTTTTAAAGAAGACATTCTACACCTTTCATGCTTCTAAAATTGTGTTGCAGCAACAATATTGACGACATCAATTTAAGACTTATTTTGAGCTTATATTAGTCCTGTTGACTGCTGAGCAAACAAATGAATTGTTACTCAAAAATCATGAATTGAGGCCTGCTGGCTTTAAGGCACTTTTTGAAGTAAATGCCGGAGTAAGCAAGATTATTGGCCATTCTGAAGACCGTGGGCACAAGCATGACAATTTTTTTTTGAAAGGGTAATAAGAGATCCAATCTTATTAACTCCCAAAACAATCAAAATGGCCGGAAGTCTATGAAAAAGTATGGTGATAGCAACTGCCACCACTGTGGGATGACTGGTTACTAGTCATGTACATGTTGTATGGAAAACTATTTGGTTGACCTATATCAAGCATCTCTGAAAAATAAGGACAAGTGTGTTGAGACACATGTCATTGAAAATGACGAAAATTTGGTTGAAGTTAATATCATTATTGTCAAGAATGATTCACCTACTATTGATATGATAAAATCTTTTGAAGCCTTTGATTTTTTGACAATGTTGGTGGAATTGCATTCCCATGAGACTTCGGCTCTAATATGTATTTACCTTTGGATGGATATGTTCCCAAAGATGATTTACATGAAATAAATTTATAAATAAAGTCAAGAATTCCATTTCATATTTGTTGAATCAATATGGTGATTGATTACTAATTTGACTATTTTGTAATTGATACCTGAAGTTGTCAACATAAATGCAAATGAAAAATGTTGAGAAAAATAAAGATTCATATTTGTTAGATAGTGGTATTACACTTACAGTTCTTCATAATAGATAATTTTTCTTAAGTATGATATTGTGCAAGGCAAATGTTTATACAATTTCTGGTCATGTTAAGCTCATTGATGGCTATGAGGATGCCACTGTTGTTTTGTCTAATGGAACTGTCTTAAATCTTGAAAATGCATTATTAAGTGGCAAATTAATGAGAAATCTACTTTGTTATAAAAATGTATGCCGTAATGGGTATCATCTTGAGCCTATAGATGAATAAAATAATAAATATCTTTGTATCACCTCTTATAAGATTGGCCGAAAGATCATCCATGAGAAGTCGGAAGATTTTTGCACGTGATTATATTCTTTTTTCATACAAGCTATAGAATCTTATGCTACTATGCCTTGAAAATTTGGTGAACATTATTGAGTTTGGACTTCGACATGATCGTCTTGGTCATCCAGGTGCCACTATGATGCGTAGAATAATCGTGAATACTAGAGGACATCCTTTAAAAGACTCAAATGTCTTGTTGTCTAAGAATTACATTTGTGAATCCTTTTCACAAGGAAAATGTCTTGTTGTCTAAGAATTACATTTGTGAATCTTGTTCACAAGGAAAGCTCGTTACTAAATATTCTGTGACAAATGTTGATTATGAATCTCCATCATTTTTACAGAGAATTCAGGGTGATATCTGTGATATCTGCAGACCAATACATTTTGCAAGTGGATTATTTCGATATTTTATGGTATTAGTGGATGCATCCTGTAAATGGTCACATGCTTACCTATTATTTACGCGCAACGTCGCATTTACACGTTTGCTTACGTAGATCATAAAGCTCCGAGCTCATTTCCCTGATTATCAAATTAAGAGCATAAGGGTGGATAATGCGGGAGAATTCACATCAAAGAGCTTTGCTGCATATTGTGCTTCTTTAGGAATCAAAGTTGAATATCCAGTTTCCCATGTTTATACTCAAAATGGATTGACGGAATCCTTAATTAAGTGCATTCAAATGATTGATGGAACTTTGTTAATGAGGACAAACCTCCCTTCCTCAGCATGTGGCCATGCTGTATTGCATGCTGCATCACTTATTAGATTGCGTCCCATAACTTCTCATCAATATCACCCCTTCAATTAGTCCTAGGCCATGAGCCGAACATTTTACATCTTCTCACCTTTGGTTGCGCGGTGCAGGCACCTGTAGCACCACCGCAAAGGACTAAAATGGGTTCCCAACGTCGTTTGGGTATTTATGTTAGATTTGATTCACCGTCCATTATTATATTTCTTAAACCGTTGACGGATGATCTTTTTACCACGAGACTCGCAGATTGTCATTTTGATGAAATAATTTTCACTTTGCTTGGTACACCAAAAGCTTCTATGGATAGAAAATAGAAATATGTTGAGATTTTCTTATGGAAGGAGAAAGGTTTATCACATTTAGACCCAAGAACTCCTGAATGTGAAAATAAAATGTAACATTTGATTCATTTACAAGCTATTGCAAATAAAATTCCTGATGCATTTAATGAGACTGTCAAAATTATAAAGTCTCATAAATCGGCTGCAAATGTTTCATCAAGGACAGATATTCTTGTAGACCAAACTGACATGAATCAAAAATGGCCGGCCATGCCCGAAGCGTGGTCAACCGATGTGATCTAATGACTCTGTTCCTCGAAAAAGAAGGGGATGAATGAAAAATCTACTCAGGAAGAGCTCATCTTGAGGAAAACAAATTGACATTGAAGTGGCACTAAATCCTATTCACGGAGAGCATATTGCCCATGAAGTGGCACAAACCCATGAAATGATCACTATCTCTTGGAATTATGAAAATTCCATAAATTATTGTAATGTGATATAAGATCGAAATAAGATGATCATCGATGATGCATTTGTTTTCTCAGTAGCTCATGAAATTATGAATGTTGATTATGACCATCGGTCTATAACCGAATGTTGTCAAAGACATGATTGGCCTAAATGGGAGGAAGCAATCCAAGCTGAATTGACTTTCCTTGCCAAACGAGCAGTTTTTGGGCCTATAAATAAAACCCTTGACAATGTATATTTTGTTGGTTTCAAATGAGTCTGTTCGAAAACAAAATGAGAAAAACGAGATCGTAAGGTATAAAGCCCGACACCCAAGGTTTCTCTTAACAACTTGGCTTGATTATGATGAAACGTATTCACTTGTGATGGATACGATTACATTTCGTTTTCTCATAAGTTGGGTGGTCCAAGAAAATTTAGAAATGCGCCTTATGGATGTTGTGACGGCATACTTATATGGTTCATTAGATTCCGATATCTATATGAAAATTTTCGAGGGATTCAAAATGCCTGAAGCATACACTTCCCGTAACTTATACTCAATAAAGTTGCAAAGATCATTATATGGGTTAAAACAATCTGGCCGCATGTGGTATTAACGCTTAAGTGATTATCTTATTAAAGAAAGTTAAATGAATGATCCCATCCGCCTATGCATGTTTATTAAGAAATCTGAAACCGAATTTGCTATGATAGCAAGTTTATGTCGACGCTATGAATTTGATTGGAACTTCTGAAGAATTGTCTAATACTGTTGAATATTTAAAAAGTGTGTTTAAGGCTAAAGATTTAGGTAAAACCAAATTATGTCTTGGTCTAGAACTTGAGCACAAAGTAAATGGGATATTGTCCATCAGTCAGCATATTGTGGAAGACTGCTTAAACATTTTAATATGAACAATGCTTATCATTTGAGCACCCCTATGGTTGTAAGGTTTCTTGATTCCCAAAAGGACCTATTTCGTCCTAAGGAGCCTGATGAGGATATGCTTGGTTTTGAGTACCATACCTTAATGCTATCGAGGGAATTGGCATAATGCACAAGACCTGATATATCATTCGCAGTAAATCTATTGGAACGTTTTAGTTCTAAGGCAACTCGGCAACATTGGAATGGAATTAAAAATATCGTTCGTTATATCCGAGTGACTATATATTTGGGTTTTTCTACTCTAAGCAGACTACTGACAATGTCTTAGTAGGATATGCTGATGCGGGATATAAATCTGATCCGCACAAAGCTCGTTCTCTATTTTGCTATAATGATACATCCATTCCTTGGGGTTCTACTAAGCAAACGCTAGTGGCCATATCTTCCAACCAATCGAAAATTATTTCTTTTTATGAGGCCGGAAAAGAGTGTGTTTGGTTAAGATCTGTTACATCACATATCCAAAATTCTTGTAGATTGAAACCGGTTGATGATCCTCCCACTCCAATGTATGAGGACAATGCTGCTTGCATTGCACAAGTCAGGGGATGATATATTAAGGGTAATAAGACCAAACATATATCGCTGAAATTTTTCCATACTCATGAACTCCTAATAAGTCGACAAGTTGATGTTAAACAAATTCATGCATCAAACAATCTTGCAGATATATTCACCAAGTCTTTGCCAACATCAACATTTGAGAGACTAGTTTATGACATTGGTATGCGACGACTAGTAAGATGCAAGATTGCATTTTCCAAAAATGGAAGTGTTTGAATGCCCCGAAAGTGATAGTTTTATTTATTTTAGGGGAGCAATTATGGACTTGAATGTACCATAGATTAAGGTTTCGGCCGAAACCGAGAGGTTTCGGCCGTTTCGGATCGGTCTCGGAGGGGACCGATCCGAAACCCTCACTGGTTTCTCGGTATCGTCCGAAACCACCCAGTTTCGGTCGGTATCGTCCGAAACCGCCCAGTTTCGACGGTTTCGGACGATACCGACATATATTTTCGAGCAACAACAAATTAAAAAAAGAAAAGAAGAAGAAGAAGAAACAGGAAGAAACACAACATCAAAAAAATAAGAAGAAGACAACGAAGATGAAGAGAGGGGGTACTTACCTGGGCACCCGTCGCCGCCCTCCCGCCACCGCCCTCTAGTCGCCCTTCCGCCACCGCCATCCACTTGCCCTACCGGCGTCGCAGCCACTGCCACCGCCACCGACACCGACACCACAATCCGCTCGCCCTCCCGCCGCTCTTCTTTCGATCGCTGGAGATAGATGCCCAAATAGAAACTGTTGGAGCCCTTCTTTCTATCGAAGGAGAGAGAGGAAGAGGGAAGATAAGTATGTGGGCTTTTGTTTTTATAAGAAAGATCGAATTTAGAATTTAGAAAATGAATGCATTAATACTTTGATAGTATAAAGCCTACAGCAACAAGGGTATGAATATGAACTGAACTTATTCTAGTTTCAACAAAATAAGTTCGCAAAAAAAAACAGGAGTACACAACAAGCTTCAAAGGTAACGAGAAAGTGTCGGAGTCTGTGAGCCCATGTGAGAAGCCACGTGAGTGTCAGTACTAATGGTGTACTTTACGTGAGTGTAGGTGCAGAACCCATGTGAGAACCCACTTCAATTTAATGATTCAGTGGAGTAGGTGCAGGGCACCATTAGTGCTCCTACTCACACCACACATTTTGCTAAACATATTTCATTTATTTACAACTTTTCCATTTCAACGGCAAACTAAATAAATGGAATATGTTTAGCAAAATGTGTGGTGTGAGTAGGAGCACTAATGGAGGTTGGTAGGAAAGTTTTTTTTGGGTCCTCTTAATTTCTTTTACGGAAGTTTTTGGGTCCTTTTTATTTCTTTTGAGAAAGTTTTCAATTAAATTAAAATTCTATTTTCTTTCTAAAACATTCTTAACAATAATGGTATATATTATACTTGGAATCAGTTTATTTGGAAGAACATTTCTCCTATTGGATTAAAAAATTAGTATTTGATATTTAAAAAAAATCAGTTTATTTGGAAGAACATATTCTTTAGGTATTTAGTATTTGATATGATTACGAACTCAAATTTAGGTTTTTATTAATTATTAGTATTTAAAGTACATGATTAATATTTTAGATTTTAAATATTTAATAGTTTTTGATTTGTTTAGATTTAAAAATCTCCGAAACAATCACTGCGTGTATATAGTATATATATATTTAAAGTATCTCCGAAACTGATATCGATACCCGAAACGAAACTACCGAAACTAGCGATACAGACAAAACCGAAACTTGCTTCCGATACTGTCGAAACGGACGATACCGATATCGAAACCTATTTTGGGAAGAGCGATACCGAGACCGAAACCGAGACCTAAAACATTGGAATGTACTGTACCCTTTTTCCCGTTTGTTTGGTTTTTGCCCCACTAGGGTTTTTCAACTTAAGGTTTTTAATGAGGCAGTACTAGGATGTCCAATGATTGACCATCTGCATGGTGTTTCGTCCAAGGGGGAGTGTTATGAAATGTATGGACTTGCACACGTTTATGCATTATAGAGAGGAATTTGTAAATACTCGCATACTTATAGCCATTAAACCACTGTTTAATGGAAATGTTACAATGAGGTGAAGTGACTATTGTTTAATGGGTATGTTACAAAGAGATGAAGAGTTGTTGTCTACTCTCACATATGAGGTTGTAGTATAAATAGAGATTCTTTAACTCACTTGTAAACACATCAAGATTGTTCTCTACATGAATATTATTCTCTTCTCCATTTCCATCTATTCTTGTTTTTGTTAGTTTCCTTGCTACAATTGTTTCTAGTTATTCGTTGTTTCACAGAAAAGATATAATTTTGTTATACCTTTTTTGTCTCCTACCTAGCGAGTCTGCTTTTTGGAGTTCTGTTTTCATCCATCGAAATCATCGCATTTTCATGCGGCTTTGTTGGTATCTAGGCATCGGTAAAAGTTTAGCAATTGTTGCACCTGGTTTTCCAATTCCTAAACATCACATATACACAAGAATATCATTACATGGGCATTTATTGACGACTTGTTCTTAAAACTTTGTTCCCCCATCTTGCTTTTCGCTACTCTGTAAGAGTGTAAGAGTGTTGAGTGTCCTTGATCAAGTCTGTCTCAATCTTTCTTTTGCACTTGCCAAATCTATGGATCATTATCTCCTTATGATGGAGATGCATAACCTTTTATTTCCTTTAGTTATTGGTGATGTCATTTTATGAAATTGAGGATTTCTACCACATTATTTAAGATCCCTTCAACAATCAAACACTTGTGACTTTACTATCAATTATGCTGTAAATTCATATGCATATTTTGGAGCAACATGTCAATAATATTTCAAACGATTAACTTCGTTCTTTATCATAGATTTTTTAATAGATCTCTTATAGATTCTTCTTCGTGATTTCTTGATCCTAAAGTTAGGGAAGTTCGAGAACTTCGTTTGCTGTCCATGATGTACCCAGACACTGAACTTCCTTCTTGAGCCCCATTGGATTTCTTAACGAGATGAATTAATATAAGATCTCTTAGTATCTATGATGCATGTCTAGGGAGATTGTTAGGAACCAAGATAAAAAGACGATTTTTATAGAAAAGTAGTAGCCAAGAACTAGATAATTGAATACAAAAAGGTGTATTCTCCTCCCAAGACGCCGAAGAGGACGTCCGCACTCGTTTAATCTAAGAACTACTCCTAGGACGCTCAATAGAGAATATCTCAAATATCAAGCATGCAAATCACAAAAGACGGCTAGCCCTATAAATAGAAGAAACTAGGGTTTCTAGGCTATGGGGGCGCGCGTGCACAATACGAGGAGGAGAGGGCCGGCGGCTACAAGGGCCCGGCCCATGAGTGGGGCCGGCGGCTTAGACCCGCCAGGTCTAACAATACTCCCCCAAAGATCCACCTTGTCCTCAAGGTGGTGTAAGTACTGGCGACGCTACTCCGAGTGGGAGTCGTCCTCTCCGTCGATTCGTTCGTCCTCCACGTCATCTTTCTCATCAGCTTCCGCGATCAACACTTGTAGCTTTCGATCCACACAGCAGTGTCCGGGAGTGAAGCGCTCGTCACATCGGAAACAGAGCCCCCTTTGCCGCTTCTCCCTCATCTCTGCATCGGTCATCCGTCGGAATGGGCCCCCGGCCGGTAGTGGGTTCTGCTCACCCGTCTTCTCAAGCCCTGTCGGAACTGTCTCAGTAGCGACCCCTGCCCCGCCTGTCCCAGTCGTGGTGCCCCGCTGTATCTGCCCACTGTAGCCGCTCCCGCCTCGCCTATCCTCAACTCGGGAGTCCTCCACCATCTGCGCCATCTCGATGACCTCTGAAAGCTCTTGAGGCTTGTATGGCCTCACCGCAGCTCGAAGACTAGGTTGCAGCCCCTTCAAGAAGGTGCCCTCCAGCGACTCGTCTGACACCCCATGAACTCGTCCCGCCAGTGTCTCAAATCTCTCGATGTACTCCCGCACCGGCCCTTCCTGCCTAAGGGCGAATAGCTGCTCGTGTAAGTTTCCCAAGCGGGGGTCTCTGAACTTCTCCAGCACCAAGTCTTTCAACTCCGCCCAGCTCCTGATCTGCTGCCTTCTCTCCTTCCACTGGAACCACCCCAAAGCTCTCTCCTGCATGCAAATGGCCGCTGCCTACAGCTTCTGTGCCTCGGTCATGTGATGTGCTGCGAAATATCTTTCTGCTGTGAACAACCAGGCGTGTGGATCCTCCCCAGAGAAGATCGGCATCTTCAGCTTCCGGACTCTGCAATCTCCTCCAAAGTGTCCCTGCTCGGGCCTCCCCTCTGCACGGCGAGGTTGGTGATAGTGCTGCCACCTCTCATCCTGTGTCTCGTACTGTCTCCCACGAGGGCCTCCGCGCCATCCCTCCAAGTCATCCCATCCGACGTCATCTCCAAACTCAGCTCCTAGTCTCCTCCGTCATCGTAGTACCCATGTCCTTCCCCGGGGTCAAATCCACCTCCAAAGTCACGCGACGGGTCCTCTAAATAGGGTTGAAAACCCCTCTCGAGCTGCTGTCGTCGGCCGCGCTGCTCGCCGGTCGCGTCGGGGGCCCGCCATGGCTCGGAGAAAGGGGCTCAGAAAGCCTGATGGGTCGTGGGAACTGGGCGCTGCTGCCCATGGGCCCCACGGCCCTGTACGATGCCCACGGGGGCATGACGGTGGCCGCCCAGGCCCGCAGGGGCTTGGGGGTACTCGCCCAGGCCCGCAGTGGCCGCCCGGCCCCGCGGGGGCCTGGGGGTACTCGCCCAGGCCCGTGGGGGCTGGGCGATGCTCGCCCAGGCCCGCGCGGGCCTGGCGTATCTCCTCCGCCCCCCGCGGCCTTGGGGGGCTCGCCGTGGCCCGTCGGGGGCCGGCGAGGGTTCGCCGGCCCTTGGCGACAATGAGGGGGGTCGCCTCCCCCCTTTCCGCTATCCGAGGGCTCCGTGGGGATCCCCTCCGCCTTGCGCCAATCTTGGAGGCGACGGCTAGGTTGGCCGCCACCCTTTCTTGCCTCTTCCGCTCTCTGCCGTATCTCCTCGCAATAATCAACCTTCCATGGCCCTTCGTCTTCTTCATCGATCAGATCCTCCACAAAAAAGCCGGTTTCCGGATCAAAGCTCCCTACTTTCTCCTTCCCCTTCTTCAAAGGTGCCGCCTTTCCCCCGATTTAGGGTTTCCTTCCCCTTTGTTGTTCGCCGCCAATTGATTTAGGGTTGCCATCATTTGCACGAATTGGTCGTCGTGCTTCGCTTGGTTTGTCGTCAATTGGTTGATGGAAGCCGTCAATTTTGCCATGGATTCGTCGTTGGCCGCCAATGATTTCTTGATCCCGTCGATTTCGCTCGTGAATTTGGCCTCCAAACCTTCAATTTTGTCGTGGGATCTTGTCGTAGCCGCTATGGATCGTCACGTGCTCCGATACCAAAATGTTAGGAACCAAGATAAAAAGACGATTTTTTAGAAAAGTAGTAGCCAAGAACTAGATAATTGAATACAAAAAGGTGTATTCTCCACCCAAGACGCCGAAGAGGACGTCCGCACTCGTTTAATCTAAGAACTACTCCTAGGACGCTCAATAGAGAATATCTCAAATATCAAGCATGCAAATCACAAAAGACGGCTAGCCCTATAAATAAAAGAAACTAGGGTTTCTAGGCTAATGGGGCGCGCGCACACAATACGAGGATGGGGGGGGGGGGGGGGGCTACAGGGGCCCGTCCCATGAGTGGGGCCGGCGGGTTAGACCCACCAGGTCTAACAGAGATAAGCTACAAGAGTTAATACAAGATTCTTTTGACCTCTTTTGTTAGGATTGTATGTGACCAATAAAACTTTAGTCGTGCAGTCCAAAGGTGCACAATAGGGTCCAAAAGCCAGACCCTAGCCCTGTAATATCTTGGTTGTATTGGAGTAGGGTTTTGACCCTGTAAAATCCTGGTTGTGGTCGGAATAGGCTGCGGCTCATACTATTCCCAGACCCAATTAGTCAAACGGACTTCTATTTGACCAATACCTATCGAGATTCCATTAGCATTACCAAGGAAGAAAAGTCTTTATACATACGTCCATGTTGTGTTATCATCCGAACAACATGCAAGCAATGTGCTTCTAACTTTCTAACTATGCTTGGAGGACATATAAAGCTGCAAAGATTTTTTCGATAAAAATAAAATGAAAACCATGAATGCCTTGGGCACTCCACTCCAACTATTGCATCTTAGTCCAAGTATTTTCTAATCCCTTGTAAAATGAATCATATTTTGACCATTGGCTAGCAACAATAACCTGCACATTGTCTCTACAAAAATCACGGACCATCTAGTTGTGTTAATGATTTAGCTTGTGTTAATGTTATTCCAGTTAAAATCAGCAACTTTTCCCGTCAATTCCTTTTAGGTGTAATTAATCAAGGTCATTCATTAAAGTATCATGCATTAACATCAAATTTTGTAACATAGTTGAATGTCATTAACGGTATTGACGAGCCTTATGACTCTTATCAACTTGTGACTCACACGGTAGCGAATTTAAGGATTCATTCACCTATCTCAATTGTATTGCTAACACATATTAAGGCATGTGCTACAATGGAGTGATTTTTGGAAAGACTGCACGATAAGGCTTCTCTGTTGGATGCAACGATCTAGGACTTCTTGTTTGATGATAACAAACTTGTGTGAAGTGTGTGAAGTGTGATATGTGATATGAAGAAATTATTCAGCAAATAAGCAAAGCATCGCATGCTCCCCCTATATCCATGCTCCCCCTTAATCAAACAATCAAATACCAAATCTTCCCAAATTTTTCTCCCCCTTTGTTATCATCAAAAGTTGTAACATGAAGTCAAAATCATATATCATGCAAAAAAGAGAGTATTATTAACCATCACCAACAATTGCATGCATACACTCATAGAATATTCAAGTCAAAATCCAATGAAATTAAATAGCTAAGACTTCAACACCAACGTGTATAGTGTGATGATTAAAATTGAAGCACATAGGGAGAATCATTAAGAAAGTCAACCAGAACCAATCCACATTTTCCAAATAACATTCTATCACCTAGGATTGATTTTTCCCACCTCATTAAAAATGAGTTCAAGGTACCACACCCCAAAACATAGCCTATAAGGACTCTTAGATGTGGGGGAGGCATTGCTTGACGAGTAAATACACCAACGCTAAAGTTTACCCATAAAGCTTATGTTGGATACTCGTGGGTAATACCGTTGTCAAGGATTGTATCCATTTTTCATACAGAGCAATTATTCTGCTTTTTAATTTTTTATTTAAATACTTATACCAACACTTTCTTTTGCTCAATTTTTATCCATGGCAAGGTATATCATATCCCTTAGATTTTCAGTTAAGTTTTCCTCCTACATTCACTTTCCATACTTCATAAATGATATCTCCAAATGTGCAACAATAATAATACATGTGGAAGTGAAGTAGGTGGTGTAGAAATCAAGCTATTCTCAGTCATTGGACATGCTATGAATATTTAGAAAGATAAACATACGCATGTGGCAAAAGTAATAATACACCAACTTCTACATAGATATGAACATCATTCATGCATACTTTACTAATGAATCAAAGAGAAAAGATACACATTTAAGCACCAATTTTTTTTTTCAGTTTTTCATTCTTCATTTTTTTTAATGCATGAAGAACTAAAGAACTAAAGCAAACATGAGATGCAATCACACAAACACAAAAAAAAATCATGCACACTTAGCAATGCAACTACTAGCACACAAACAAAGAAAAGTCACGACACAAAAAAAAACTATGAAGATATTCATTAAGGTCAAAGAATGAGATATACCTTCGCGTCGCTGTTTGACTAAGGAGCTAAAAAGTAATGAGACATTTAATTTATCGCTCCTCGTCAAATTTCCATCTACCTACAAAAGAGATGTCGTGTGTGACCTTGGAATCCAACAAGGTCCACTCACGTTAGTCATCAAGGATTTAGGAACCCATATTTGTTTGAACTTAATGTTTTTGATCCTATATTTGCAACGGTATGAAGTATGACCACCGCATCCACATGTAAAGCACTTTGCATGACAATTTCCAACTTTTGTTGTTTCAATGTGAACTTTTCTATAATTTGATTTTTCAACATTTTTAGAACCATATCCTAGTCCTCGTCTATTATTGCCACAAAGTTGATTTCCAAGTATAATGTCCAAATTTTGTTTACCAATGGAAAATCTCTTTAATGACAATTCTAAACTAGCAACTTTGGATTTCAAACGATCATTTTCGTTCACAAGCAAAGTGCATTTACTAACGAAAGCTCGCTTGTTTTCCTCTTCTTTCTTTTCAAAATCCCTCACTTTTTCTTTAAGTTCAAGATTTAGCATGTTAATCTTTTCAGAAAGCAATTCATTTTGAACTTCAAGCTTTGTCTTATCTAGCTTATACATGCTAATATCCTTTAATAAAGAGGGACATGAAAGACAATCAATTTTTTCAGGCAAGCTAGCTTTCTCCTTTTCTAACATAGTATTGGTAGATTTGCATGCAACAAGCTCTTGTTTAATATTTTTCATTTCTATAGACATGTCATACTCAGTTTGTTGCATATCAAAATTATCATTCCTATAACATTCCACATCAGCTTCTAGCTCATCAATTCTATGTTGCATTCCTTTACAGATTTCTAAGAGTTCAGCTTTAGTGGGAGATTCTACCTCATTATGTTTGGCCATCAGTGCCATGCAGGAGTGGGCTTCATGTTCCTTATCCTCCTCCTCAGCTTCGCTATCCATGTCCCACGTCAGCACTTTCGTTTTTCCTTTTGCAACTTGAGCTGTGTTGTTGTGGGCAATCTTTTATGTGGTGCCCTTTCTTCCTGCATTTAAAACATTCACTTCTATTAATAGCTTTCTGATCATAGGAATTTCTACCAAAATTAGAATTATTAGAACGAATGAACCTTTTTCCCATCTCAGCTCTTCCTTGATCAGTCTGAATGTATCTCTTGAAGTTTCTGACCATTAGGGCTTGCTCTTCATCAAGATCGTCGTCGTTAGCTTGAAGAGCTAATGGTGTGGAAGCTTTGGTCTTCTCTTCAGGTTTCTCTCTGGCTTCTATACTCTGCAACTCAAGCTCGTGTGACATTAGGTTGCCTATCAAGTCCTCCACTTTCATTATTGACAAGTCCTTAGCTTCTTGAATAGCGGTGACTTTAGGCCTGAACGAACTTGGTAGTGCCCTTAAGATCTTTCGTACCTGTTCATGGCTAGAGTATGGCTTACCGAGGGAACTGGATTTGTAGACGATGTCCGTGAACCTCGCAAACATCTCTTTCACAGATTCTGTTGGTAGCATGCGGAAGCTCTCGTATTCTGTGCTCAACAACGCAAGTCTGGATTCCTTCACTTGCGATGTTCCCTCGTGTGTCACCTCCAGAGTATGCCAGATTTCCTGCGCAGTTAGACAATGTGAGATGCGATTAAACTCAGATTTATCAAGAGAGCATATAAGCGCATTCATAGCTTTACCATTAAGAGTATAAAGTTTTTTATCAGCTAAATCCCACTTGTCTTTAGGCTTATTCATAACAGTGTCTTCAATTTTAATAGTGGGTAGACTATAACCATTTTCAACAATATCCCACACATCATAATCAACAGACACTAAATAGATTTTCATCCTAGCCTTCCAATATGCAAAGTCTACACCGTTAAACTTAGGTGGACGTGCTATAGACTGACCCTCAGCAAAAGCACAATCAGATATATTCATGGTCATCTAAAAATCTAGACTAGATCCTCTAAACTGGCTCTGATACCACTTGTTGGATCTGGATCGTAGCCTAGAGGGGGGGGGGGGTGAATAGGCTAATAAAAAATATTCGTGCAACCCACGAACAATCCCACGCAGTTATAAGCACAGACAGGGCAATAAAATAGCAATTACAGAATACGCACAAATATACCCTGGTTCGGTCGTCCCCACGACCTACTCCAGCCCCGAAAGCAGCTACTAGATAGATATGTAATCAAGTACAGCTACACAGTGAGTCAAGATCCCAAATCTACTCTCACTTAGCTCGTACGCCCACCACGTGCTCTACACTATCAATCTAGTCAGATGCTCTCCCTCCGTGACGACTCCCAAGTCGTCAGGTCCCCAAAAAGTAACACAACAGGTAATGTTTCCCCTACGAGGATCTAACACAACAACTACACAAAATAATAATAAATAGAGTTTAGGAATCTCAGTTTGTGTAGCGGCGATGTCCTCGTCAGTCAGCACGGGCCAGATCTCGTCTGACGTAGATGTAGTCTCTGATGTCCCCTCAATAATTCGGCACCCCTCTCGATGAAGCTTGCGCCTTCCACCAAAGGTTGAAACTTGTAGCCTTCACCCAATATTGAAACTTGCGACACCTCAGCTTTTGATTGCCTTCTGAAAGTTACGGCAGCTTGATGGATTTGCCCGTAGAGATTTGCGCCCAAAAAAATCTGTGCCAAAAAACAAATTGTGCGGCAGCTCTCAAACAGAAACTAGGACACAAAAAGAATTCTCCCCAAACAAAGCTTCAGCCCCTTTTTGTACGGCCACACCTGAGAGAAAAAAAGGGTTAGATTCGGATGTCACCTTTTAAAAAAAATGCAAACCAAAAGCTTGAAGACCAATGAATCTGTGTGCATTCCCTTTTGTGTTTTTTTTATTGCAAGCTGGGAATTTTCTTTTCCTTATTTTTGTTGCCTCCGAAAGAAACATGCGCAAGTTTTCTGTTTTGATTGACTCCTCCAAAAATAAGTGAAGACCCCCCAACAGATTCGGCAGCTTCTCAAAACAAAAAAAACAATGGAGGTTACTGTTTTGCGCCGTCACCTAAGCAAAAAAAATTTCCCCTTTGATTCCTTTGCGTTGAAAACACAATTCTGCAGCATCAAAATAATTGTGAGGGGCTTTTAATTCAAACCGAAATATTTTGATTATCAAACCAAGTGCATGCATGCCCAAAGGAAATTGCCATTAATTAGATTTGTCCTTCCACATGCAAACGTGGGTGCCTGCAAAAAAGCAAATCAAAGTAGTGGAGAGAGGATTACAAACTTATCACGATGATATTATCTTGATCATTATTGCAAATCTTATTTGGTTTGTCATCATCAAAAGGGGGAGATTGTTGGATGCAACGATCTAGGACTTCTTGTTTGATGATAACAAACATGTGTGAAGTTTCTAATGTGTTTGCTGAGTATTTTCAGGTTGAAAAGAGTTCGGAAAATCAAAAGGACGGTTTGGTCATTTTGGAGATAAAATGCACTTCTGGCGTAAAAGGGCTATTTGGTCTATTTCACGTCGTTGTAACATATCAATTATGATCATGGATCATGGGGAAGGCAACGAGAAAGTCACAGTTTTTTGGATCATAAAACGATTATAAAATGGCTAAACTATACGATATGGAAGATTGAGGGGCAAACTCGTAATTAAGCCAACCTAGGGCTTTAATTCAAAACCCTATTTAAACCCCGCAAGGGGCCGGCCTAAGAGGGAGGTCTCTCCAAAAAATTACGTGCGGCAACCAAGAGTAAAAGGTCGGCAATACTTTCTTCCCCAAGCCAAAACATCTATATTGCGGCAGAATTAATTGGTAGCGGCCAAATCAAAACACAATAGGAGGCGGCCGGCTTTAGGCATCTGTGCATAAGAATTTTCATGTGGCAGATTACAAAGCATTGAAGGGCAAAAGAAAAAGGCACAGAGTTGGAAAGAAAGGGGACAATCAATCCATTAAGTTATTTAATTGTTTTAATGCTCACTTGGTTAAATTTGTAATCCTCTCTCCACTACTTTGATTTGCTTTTTTGCTGGCACCCACGTTTGCATGTGGAAGGACAAATCTAATTAATGGCAATTTCCTTTGGGCATGCATGCACTTGGTTTGATAATCAAAATATTTCGGTTTGAATTAAAAGCCCCTCACAATTATTTTGATGCTGCAGAATTGTGTTTTCAACGCAAAGGAATCAAAGGGGAAATTTTTTTGCTTAGGTGACGGCGCAAAACAGTAACCTCCATTGTTTTTTTTGTTTTGAGAAGCTGCCGAATCTGTTGGGGGGTCTTCACTTATTTTTGGAGGAGTCAATCAAAACAGAGAACTTGCGCATGTTTCTTTCGGAGGCAACAAAAATAAGGAAAAGAAAATTCCCAGCTTGCAATAAAAAAACACAAAAGGGAATGCACACAGATTCATTGGTCTTCAAGCTTTTGGTTTGCATTTTTTTAAAAGGTGACATCCGAATCTAACCCTTTTTTTCTCTCAGGTGTGGCCGTACAAAAAGGGGCCGAAGCTTTGTTTGGGGAGAATTCTTTTTGTGTCCCAGTTTCTGTTTGAGAGCTGCCACACAATTTGTTTTTGGGCACAGATTTTTTTTGGGCGCAAATCTCTACGGGCAAATCCATCAAGCTGCCGTAACTTTCAGAAGGCAATCAAAAGCTGAGGTGCCTCAAGTTTCAATATTGGGTGAAGGCTACAAGTTTCAACCTTTGGTGGAAGGCGCAAGCTTCATCGAGAGGGGTGCCGAATTATTGAGGGGACATCAGAGACTACATCTACGTCAGACGAGATCTGGCCCGTGCTGACTGACGAGGACATCGCCGCTACACAAACTGAGATTCCTAAACTCTATTTATTATTATTTTGTGTAGTTGTTGTGTTAGATCCTCGTAGGGGAAACATTACCTGTTGTGTTACTTTTTGGGGACCTGACGACTTGGGAGTCGTCACGGAGGGAGAGCATCTGACTAGATTGATAGTGTAGAGCACGTGGTGTGCGTACGAGCTAGGTGAGAGTAGATTTGGGATCTTGACTCATTGTAGCTGTACTTGATTACATATCTATCTAGTAGTTGCTTTCGGGGGCTGGAGTAGGTCGTGGGGACGACCGAACCAGGGTATATTTGTGCGTTCTCTGTGATTGCTATTTTATTATCCTGTCTGTGCTTATAACTGCGTGGGATTTCTCGTGGGTTGCACGAGAATTTTTATTAGCCTATTCACCCCCCTCTAGGCTACGATCCAGATCCAACATTCTCAACACAATATGAACCAGTTATAGTTTAGTTACTAAGAGCATTTTACACATTACATTGTTTAACTTTATATCACTGCTTATATAACCAAACCAAGCCGCAATATTAAGACATCAAGGGCACTAGTCTGGTACCTTCTACCAGCTCAATGACTCTTAACTGGCTTGAATAGGCAAACACATTTAGCTTTTAACATATTAATGGATATGTTGTGTCCATTTCAACCAAATTCAATGGGGAGTTGTTTGCAATATCATGATCTTAGCTTGATTTGTACTAGGGATGTATACACAATATTTTAGAACTTGTATTGTGAAGCTGCCTAGGTGCCAGCTCGGCTGAAGGTTGCCCACCACAGGCTGTCCGCTTCGGCTTGAGCATCCTAATTAATAGCATTGAAAAAAACTAATCGTTCTCATCACCACTTCACCACACACACTACTAGTTTGTGTCTCTTCACATCCTTTGTAGCCTCCTACTACCCTTGCATTTTCACACACTGTTACTACCGAGAGAGAGAGAGAGAGAGAGAGAGAGAGAGAGAGAGAGAGCTTGGTTGCGACTGTCACCTTAAAAAGGAAGAAGGGGGTAAAGTAGGCTAAGGCATGAGCCATAACCGAACCTTTTCTACTCTCTTCAGTCTTAAGGTGACAACAACACATGATAGACAATAATGGCAACAAGAGAGAACATGCAAGATTCTGTTTTCTTCTTCTCGATGCATTATTATCTAAAATTAAAATTATTAAAAAATAGAACACACAGCCAGCTCTTAGCGCCAAGGCTGGTATCTACCGCTGCTTCACCTTTTAAAACAATGTTCATATATTAGCTTGTCCACGACTTCTTATCTTTGTGCGATGCTAAATCATAACTACTTGCATCTTCTCCTCAACGTTAATGGTGATTGCTCATGCAACTGAGCTACTTAGAATATGCTTGCCATACTGATATACATTCGTTCATCATGCTCATATATATGTCAGAAAACACTCGAGCAAACCAAATGAAAAATTACATGACAGTTTGACATTTCAATTGTGCTCATAATCAAGGTTGTTTTATCACAATCAAAGTCCAACAATTAACCTATAAAGATCTTGTTATCTAGTTTTTCATTGAGGTGGTTGTGTGTGTGTGTGTGTATATATATATATAATATAATCATCTAAACCAGCCTTAAATGTGTGGCAATGCTATCATGTAAAATCGAGCATATGCTAATACCATATCTCATCACTGGCAACGCTATCATGTAAAATCGAGCATATGCTAATACCATATCTCATCACAAAAGGTGTTTGCTTTTATCATGGCATGTCCCTTACAGTTTATTTACATCGTGAACATCAATTTATTCCAAAGTTTAAACTACGTCTATCTGCATAGACTCTGTTGTCTAATGTATGATTACTATACATTCCTTCATGTAGATCCTGTGGCTTCTATAACGGTCTTCGGTTCCATAACATCATGCACTACTACATTGTCTTTTGGAATCTCAAAGTGATATTTGGGATAATGTCATGTTAGCTACATTGGTGGTATGTTGGAGATCTTGAAATCTTTGTGATGGTGGCACACATCAATGTTAGGTTTCTCTCACTATCTGTAGTACACATGTGCAAGGTATCATTGATCTATCAGGCCACTGATCGTGCCATCCTCAAGCTCATATAAATCCACGTCTCAGCTCATTTTTCACACTATCACCAAGAAGCATAAAATCAAAATCTTGGTGCATAATCTTAACCTGATGAAAGTGCAAGCCATGACCCAGCCCTCCCCTTTCGGATGAAATTCTTTTAAGGAAGACCGTGTATTGTAACTCAAGCTTAGTCGCATTTAATATCATATTATCCAACAATGAACATATACCTCTTAGATTCCTTTGAATGGCAGATAAATGTGCACTTTTCCTTTGTCCTCCAACTTCCCAAATGAATAAGATATAGTATGCATGTAAGCCATTGAGCTTGCAACTGCAAATTGTCCAAGTTGCGCTTCTTGATGATATATTTCTCAAATGTAGTGAAGGTACCAATTTGAAATACATGAATTAATCCATAAGTTGTAGTTAATAGCATATCACTGAAGAAGTATGTGGATTGAACAACTTATGCTGTCATGGATTGAGCCATGCCTAATACCTAAAGGTGCCTGATTCATCCTCTCTGCCATCCTATTTTGTTACAGAGTTAGTGAAACAGTTAGTTGCTGGGCAATCCTTTTCAAGTCATACAGTTCCTTGGACTACACGTGAAGTATGTAGCTTAGGTTTAAGCATTTTCATGCAAAAATAGATCATAAATGTCAGAATGGATTAATTGTAACAAAGCAAATGCATGTCATGGAATTCAAAAATGGCTTATTTGCAACTTCGCGTATGAAGTAATGCCCATCAAATTAGAAAAGCAATATTAGCGAGTAGGTCCGATTATCCATTACCATAGTTGGCAACATCATACGATGCATGATACATATCGTACGGTACTATATGCACTATATGCACAAAAAACAATATGAATTGGATGATCATATTGAATTAGGTTAATTTTCCCATAATGCACGTTAGATATCATACGATATAATGTGATGTCAAATTTGTGGTATGATATGGTATCTTCAAGTTCTAATGGGTTTCTAAGTTGGATTTGGGTATTAGGTCCATTATTTTCTTGGCTTATCTAACAAATGATTGATCTTTTGATAAATTAAGACGTTTCAGCTTGATTTGACCTCATTTTCTCTTTTGGTATGTCATCTTCAATCCCATTATTTTTAACAATAATGAGCTTTGTCGACTATCGTTGAGCCAATTGAGTTCTGTTCGAGTATTTTTGGGCCTTGTCAGTTATATTTGAGCCTTAATAGGAGTTTTAAGTTCCATCATGGTGCATAGACTCATTAATCATCTTTGAGTATCATGATTCTTTGACAAGCAACAATAATAGTAACAAAACACATATCATAAATATTAAATTAAGAGTTTATCTTATTATGCTACTTTGATAATATGCTTGTGGTCTTTAGGCCAGGATTTCCAAATAAGATTTGTGTTATTACTTATTTGTATCCACTAGACCATTTTTATCATGATAATAGTATTTCTATTTAGTTATTCATTGTTTTATGTTTGATTTTATCCATATTTCATGCCATATATAGCTGTTTGCTTAATTGTTTAATTATTGCACAGGCGGTGACGTATCTAACGATATACTATATGATATATGATATGCTGTATAATAATAAGAAAAATTGATATACGATATGTATTGTGATTTGAAAACTGTGCCTCCAGTAGCTATTCTAACTAAGATGTTTAAATCTATTGATAGGATGTTTCATCAAGTCTTAAGATGGAGGTGTCACAGAGAAAGTGCACTACCATTGCAAATCCAATTAGTGTTATTATCAAACACTTCTAGGCTAGATTTATTCTCCATCTCTATTTTTTGGCTTTAATTGTGATAACTATTAAATGCCACAAATCATATTCTTATATAAATTGATCAAATAGGATAGAGAGAAGGATAGAGAGAAGATAAGAAGGATATAGACACATCATATTCTTATATAAATTGATCAAATAAGAGCAAAGGAGGGACATAAAGTAGGGGAGCAGTAGGATAAGGAGGAGGATAGAGGGAAGACGAAGATGTGAGGGGGATAAGGGAGCTTGCTGGGAAAGAGAGTCAGCAAGTCGGAGGACGAGATTAGAGAGGGGATTTGGGAAGTGGGTCAAGGTTAATGGTTAAATTAGTGTGGGCTTCTGGCCGATTATGTTAAGATTTTAAATCTTCGCTATAGGCTTTAGGCTTCTGAGCTAAAGGACATTACTCTGGATCTACATAGTGACTGTAGAAAATTATAAAATTCTAGTATGTGCGGATCCCAACACTGGGTTTTATATTGGTCCACCCCTCACGTTAGGGTTGCTGCCTAGAAGGATCCTAGTCTGTGCAAATTGAACTTATGTTTTTATCTTCATGATCAATCCTGAAATCACAAATCAGAATAATGTGGATGATTAATGAATAATTGAACCCTAGAAGTATGATCTATATGCACATATAAATCATGCAAAGCAGGTCAATCAAAATAAGAGAAATAATTTGTTTATAATATTATTCTATCTTAGTCATGTACATATAGCCAGAAATCAAACTATACGAATATGTGCTTTGATACAATGTTGTCAATATGCATGCATTTATCAGAGCAGTAAATCTATAATATTGTATAGGAAAATCAACTTTGTTGCTTGCCTTAAACCGTTCAGTAATTTGTATCTTGGAGAATCTTCTTCACGATATGTTCTGTCGATCTCGGTGGTGGCAACATCCACTTGAAAACCTCACTCACTATCCACAACATTCTGTGACTGAACTTGCTCCAAAGAAACTCTCAATGGACTGGAATAATATGTGGTCTCAATTGTGATGCATACCAAGGGAGAAAAGCATTGAGGGTTTATATATCATTTTCTTCAACCTCTCATGTTAGGATTCTATGTGAAATACAGATCTCCTTTGTTACTGCAACTCATGTAGGCGACAAAACCAAACCCTTGCCCATGGTTAAAACCAAACAAACAGAAACAATCAATGAATCAAAAACACATGCAAACAACCACCTCACAACCACAATACGCACACGTGCTCTCGGTAAAAACCAAGTTCTTTTCCTCAGGATCCCTCGAGTGGAAATAGGGAACGAAGTAACTAGATTAGACATATTTGATATAATCCCCCTACTCTAGAGGGATCATCTAGAATGCAAGTAGCTTTGGATGCGCATCCCCCGGCGAGCTAATTGGCCAGATTTAGATTGGATTGGGGCATGTCCTGCACTGTGCCTTGACCGAGTAAGTGCAACAAACCATATCCCTCCTTGTTATGCAAATGTGTCTTTAATTGGTTCACTGTGAGGACTTTTGTGTTTCTGTGACTTTAGAATTGCTGTAGGTTATATTCTTTTCTTTTTAACCCTCTTCTTAAATGTACGCTGATTATTCATCAAAATAGTGCTAAATTGAATTTGAGATTTTTGCTGGACAAAGCATTGTAGTCTATATCCCAATTTCAAACTGGTAATTTGGTCATTGTATATTTGCATGTCATACTTTCAAACCTGTGTGGTTTTGTGTGTGCGACACTTGGGTATATTAGTGTGACTTTAATCTTGCAGGGGCTTTCTTTGTGTTTGACCAATCACTAATGTAAGTAAATCTACCACAACATACTCACCTTAAGTATCCAGATCCAAAGCTGAATTATCAAACCCTGATTAACCATATAACCGATTAACTAGATGGTCTGGTTTGCCTGGTTGGGATATTGAATGTTAGTTCACAGCAAGTCAATGATAATGATGTTGTCAATACAGTTCTAATGCTGACTTTTGTAGTGCATTCCACATCACTTGGGCATAGTGCTTATGAGTGAGACTCAGCACTCCCACTGATACATGTAGCCAAGCTTAAAATTACACCCCACGTATTCTTGGAAACTTGTAGACATTAGGTAAGGAAATTCGAAAAAGAAAAGGGAGGTACACTGTTTTCTTTGCTAACAAGGGAAAATGGTAGTTATCTGCATGGAATAGATATCTCTAGTTTGGATTGGAATTGGAGGGGAATATAAATAGATATCTCTTTTTTCGCACCAACGAAGATTCTTAAAGTTTTGAAAGATGCATAGTTCGTAACATGCCATTTCCAGTATAGTATGAGCCAAGACATCTTAATCTAAGATGAAAACAACATGACGTTCAGTTGATTAATTTAAATAATTTCTTTCATGATGATGGCTTATTGATGGAGTGGGTTAAAAAATGAGAGGACACTGTCGTGGATGATGGGGTAATCCATGAATAGATCCACTTACTGAAGTCGAAGCTCTACCCCAACCAATTGCCATGTTGAGCTAAGGCAAGTGATATTTGAAGTCTATTTGCGGATAATTATGGCACAACCAATACCGATACTGAAGACCAGCGGTGAAGATCGAGGCTGAAACTAATATTTCAAACCATAAATAAACCTAGATCCAATTCATTGGTAGAATTATCAAATAAAAAGAGGAATTTCCAAAGTCAAACTGATGATACAAACCAGCTAGATTCATTAAATCAATCTACCAGAGTTGAAATATGAACATTGTCATGTAAAACTATTGTAGTGCTGCCAACGGATTCCACACTATAAACCCCATGGTCCACGTATTTGCAATTTTCACATACGAAGAAGAAGTTAAATTCTATTTTTCTTCAGATCAAGTATTTTCATCACATATTAGACTTCTTGTTTGTAGACAACTCTGTTAGGTGTAAGAATATTGACAGAGATAGGGTACCTACTCCGAATGACCATCAGATAGTATCTTCTAACTATTACGTAGGTAATTAAATCCAATCATTATCTTTCAAGAGTGCTTAAGAGAATCAGCAAAGTAGTTGATGAAGTATATGGAGTTACTTGGGGGATGTTCCATGCGGAAGAGATTGATCAAAGCCAATCCATTTACCGACGGGGGATGAAACTCTTTGTAGTTGACACCGAAGTATTTCAGAGAACACATGGTTGTTGTTGCTGCTGTCGGTAGAATATTATCAGTAAATACAAATATTAGTCTTATTTCAACAAAAAAAAGTTGATTTGTCACTAATCTTATTTTCTTACAAGTTTTAATCTCACACACACACACACACACACTCTCTCTCTCTCTCTCTCTCTCTCTCTCTCTCTCTCTCTCTCTCTCTCTCTCTCTCTCTCTCTCTCTCTCTCTCTCTCAAATTGAGGAGTGAAATTTGTGATTGCATGTTAAAACTGTTGCTTTCCGTTGAAGCTGCTCTATCACTTCATGCAAATGTTGTTTAGATCGAGTGTAGCAGAAAAGCGGACCACTTTGGGTTTGGGGAATGAAAACGGGTGCATATAATATTGGACAAAAACACAAATACATTATGGGTGAGCTTCATTGGATGCTTGGTAGGGACGAAATATTTTTATTAGGAAGGAGAAATTAATTTTTCGAGGCTGTTAAAAGAGTTCGTGTATATGTATGCACATAATTATGCATATGTATGCTTTCATAATAGTTTGTATGAAAAATTTAATAATGGTGTACCTCAGTTGGGGTAACGATAATATTTTATTTAGTCGAAAAGGTTATTAAAAATCTAAAATGTTGATTTTACCATTCTAAATTATTAATGTACCACAACTTGGAATATATGATCCGGATACCATTTTTGTGTAACGCTGGTTTAGATTTATTCTCCGTATTGGATGATCATTTATGGCCTTCCGGGGCACTTGCATATCTCTATCATCTTGTATAATAAACCTTTTCCACATGAGACTGTTCACCTACCTTGTTAGTTTTGGGACCATCTTGTAATAGAGACAAAACGACTACATGTGGAGGACACAAGTGATCATAATTTTTATTTGTTTATCAGGTATTTCATCGGTGCTTATAAGCTCTAATTTATCTTCACCAACTTTCATGGGCATCAATTTCTGCATTTACCATTGTATAACGCACACATCTTGGCACTCTGGGTTAGCTCCACTGCAGCGAGTTCTGTATGCAGAAGATACTGATATAAGATTGCTTCTGATTTCTCTTGAAAAGAATAACATTATTCCTGGCAACTATTAATTTACTTTTACTTTTAACCAATGGCCCTCTAACTTGCAGCTTATGCACTGCTGAGAAATTCGAATAAAAAGCCATCCCTGAAGGACGAGAAAATGTGGATGGAGACTTCTGCTTCTGCTGTAAGCATAGAAGCTGCAGTTGCTGAGAAAGCTACCCACTAGGTATATGTTATTTTTCTTTGTTTGTTTCACAATGGGCTCCATACCGGAACTTGAACCTGCGATTTCCCTTGCCCAGCCCCAGTTTTTGCACCTGATCCAGGTCTCCGTGGCAGTGTTACTCTATGCAGAGGTCGAGGACATGCTCTACAAGTTGAATACATATAAAAAGAACAAAAGAAAAATATTCGAGCATGGTAGTGTTGCGGAAGATGATTCAAGTTATTGGAAATCCAAGCATGGCGACGATGCACAAGAAGCTTCAACATGCTCCGGCCGACTATTCAAGAAGTCCATTCTTTTCTTGATTTTGAGAGATACAATTCTAAGTAGAAATCTTGGCATTTCAGAGAGCTGGAGTTTGATTTAAGGAATGCCTGTATTGTTGGAATCATTTTTTGTGGCAAATTCATATTCCAGAACACTAAACTAGTGGAATTTTACCTGCTATGCTTGCTGAAATCAAATTTGTTCTTGTTGAAGAGGACAATTGCTCCATGTTGACATTGTCCTACAAATAATTAGGACAGAGATTGATGGCCTTAAGGATTTAAAGATCTTGCTTCAAATTGGGATTGGTTGTGAAGCTGGCACTTTGCTCCATATTCCATGGGCAAATTTCTTCTGTTATTTGCCACAATTTAAAACATACAGTTTCCATGTGGGTTGTCTAATGATCCCATAATGAGGACCACTAGTCCAGTGAGTGGTGTATGATTTGCTGCAGCCAGACCAACTTTGGACTGGCTAGATAGAATTGGACTGGCTAGAAATCCATTTTAAGAGTAGTTCTCGTAACTCACTGATTGAAAAAATATTTAAAAATTGAATTAAATTAAATTAAAGAAAGATTTTTTTTATAAAGGTGAATCACCCTGATAAACTCCAAGATGGAAACCAATCTAAAATTAAGAGCAGTCATGACATAAACCATGGCTCTCTATATATTCATTCTCATATTGGGGGTTTAGGAGTCCAAGGGACTCCCCACTACAATTAGTGGGGAGTAATGGTGAGATGATGAGGGAAGGGAGGCCAAATGCCTCCCTCAACTCACAACACTCCCCCTCATCTCTCCATTACCTTGTGTTAAGCATATGAATACTTCAGGATTCAGTATGCTAATGGGGTGGATACTTCTGAATCCAGAGCCACTGTGGTTGCCTCGTTAAAACCTTAGCCGTGGAAAACCCAGTGGGAAAAACCAGCAGCTTAAGGGAAAAGAGTACAACTATCGAGGGACTCCCCCTGATCTGTACAAGCTTCAGGCTTGCAGATTTCCTATGTATCTATACAATCATCTCTTATTCTCTATACATCTATCATGTTCTGAAAGCAAATACAATCATCACTCATCTATACAAGTTTCACTCATCTAGCAGCTATTGAAAAGCAGTGGCGCTCTGGAGTGGAACGCTCTTCGAAGTTGGAAGATGACTCCACTAATGTATTCTTTGAATCAGTATTCACTGTGTCTGCAAGGTACTGCTGGACCTGGCTGAGCGTTTTCAAGACTTGCTTCTTGGATGATGAGCTTCTCAGAAGATGTAGACTTTGGAGGATGATATGTAGATCTTTAGGAGGTGGCCGGCCTTTTGTGTTTTAGTCATCACGATGATCTTTTAACCTGCATATGCGCTATATATTCCTTGACCCTTGGAAGTTGTGCAGAAGCAGCTTATCCTTGGTCTAGTGGTGCTCTCCAGGACAATACTGTATCTGGCTAACAGCTTTTACTGCAGACGTTCTATCAAAGACACGTGCAGTTGGCCAGATAAAGAAGTGTAACAAGTACACTAGAGCTAGGCTCTTTGGGACCTAGGATGTCCTCCCACTCTTCCAGCAACTGGAAGGTGTCATAAATAAGCATCCATTTTTAATAGAATGCAAATGGACATCATTCTTCATAAACTCTAGGTGTATGAAGAATATTAAAGGGTTCCAACACGAAGGTGTTTAATCTGTAAGCCGAGACAATACCTATGCCTAGGTATTTCATTTCCAAGGTATGCTTAAGGCTATCAGATATCTCAATGGTCTCTGCAGGAGATCCTATTAGATTCGACCACATATACGGCGACTATCACAAATCCTGTCAACGATCTTTCGAAAAAGATACACGGGCAGAATATTGCTTAAGATCATCTAATGATCTTTGTAGCCTTTATGGAGAAGATGTTTCTGCGTCTCTCTTTCATCTCTGGGGGTAGAGTATACTCTTCTGGAAGTTTTATATAGATCTCTATATCTATATTGTCGTATGGATATGCAGTCACAATGTCCATGAGCTGCATTTATTGGCTTTTTCAGAGAAGTTTAGGCTTTGTAGGAAAATGATCACATTTCCTTCATTTCATTTTCTTATGAAATCCAACTTATATTCCACAGGTTTTACACATTCAGTTGTATGGACTACTGGTCCAAAGACTTTGCTTTTCAAGAGTGATTCCAGCTCTACTCTTATTGCCTCGTCCCACTTTGGCCAATCTATGCGTTTACACTATAGAAAAGTGGGTTGACGTCATCGTCGTATTCAGCGACGTGAACGGCAATAGCGAAAGCAAAACCGTCGTCGACGACTGTGCTATTTCTGTCCAGTACCTCTCCAGTACGTACGTAATTTAATGATTTTCTCCTGTTGTTTCCTCTGTAGGGGAAATTAGGAGGGAGAGGTTGCTGGTCTGAGCTCAGCATCCTGTGGAGGGATCATTTTAATATATCCAGGAATCTTTCTCTTTCGAGGAACTTTATATTTTGAACCTGGCGGGCGTCCTCTTTTCAATTGAGGTACATCCAATTCTGCTGCCGGTGGATTGCATCCATCTTTGGGGATGTCAATCCTAGCTGGCGTGTTGGCAGCAGGGACGTGTGAACGAACAATCTTCTGGTTGTTCGTAAATTTATCCGGCAATTAATGTACTTTAGTCTGAATGTGAAGGATCTTCTGGATCTCATCTTCACACAGAAAAAGTATGCGGATCATAACGAGATTAGGACTTTTGTGTCCCATGATATGGTCTCAGAAGCTTCAGGCTTCTTTAGACTGCGTGCCTATTTGAATGAGACTTTGCTCATCAAATTTACAGTTATCAAGACTTGCTGGTAAACCATAAGCAAGCGGCATCAGCAATAAGATATGGCCACAAGAGGGCCATATCGTGATAAGCGATGCGGAATGCAGTATGTTGATCCTTAAACATCAACAGGCAACTGGGATTTAACAATGTATCAGCGTTCTTATGCTTCCAAGAGAGGTTTCTCCTCCCTTTGTTGTTGATCTGGGGAGGTGCTCCTCTTGCTGGCGTCATTACAGATTTCCCTTTGTTATTTCTAGCCTTCTTCTTATTTTTCCACTTCTGGGGAGAAACATTATGGGCTTCAGGGATAGGGGCAGTACCAGCCGGGCGCAAATTATGAGTGGCAAGCAGTAAATCTCTATTCTGCTCTGCCCTAAGAAGGCAAGATATCAAATCAGAGAACTTCGTGAAGTTGCGTTCACGATACTGCTGCATGAGGATTGCATCTTTCTCGTGAAACGAGGTAAATGTCTTTTCCAACATGCGTTGTTCAGTCACTTCTTCACCGCACAACTTCAGGTGGGAGGTGATATTATGAAGTGCAGAGTTATACTCAGCAACGGACTTATAGTCCTGAAGTCTGAGGTTTTCCCACTCATAATTGGCACGTGGTAATATTACATCAATTTGATGTTTATACCGTGCCTCCAGCGCTGTCCACAACTCAATTGGGTCCTCACCGTTAGGTATTCAGCCATTAAGGTCCGATCTATATATCTCCTAATATAGATAATGGCTTTCATCTTATCCACATCAGAGACAGCGGTAGGAGTGCTGCTAGATGATTGGGCCGCTTCTGGCGCCTTACTAGCAGAAGCATCGGCCGCTGCTGGGGCCGATGAAGGAGCCAAAATTGAGCCAAGGAGGGCCATCGAACGCAAGTGGAACTTCAGGCCTACTCGCTAACTCAGGTAATTCTTTCCTGCAACATTAAGAACCTCGAAATCGATGCTTGCCAATTTTGCCATTTATCTATGCAATTTAAAATAAGCATGAATTAATTAAAATGTAAATTCATGCATAAATAATAAAATAAGTAAAATGTGGGGATCGGCCAGATACCCAAAAACTTACAAAGTCCAAAGTCCGATTTACAGTTCATAAAGAAAAGAAAAATACAAATTGGAAACCCATAAGGGGTCCCTATCTTTTGCAAATTTCACCTCCGTCTTCATATGTTGGTACACCGGTCTTTGGCATTTATACATACAATCCTCACTTACAAATTCTCTCAAAAGAAAATAAGAGTGTAAGGAATTTAAAGGTATCAAACTGGCCGATCCCAAAAACACATTTTAACTTATTTAAACATCCACGCAGTTTTAAATATGCTACAGGCACAAAGAAAACAACCACACATATATCTCAGGCATATATAATATGGAAAAAGAAACTATAAAATATAATAATCTCTCGGACCACGGGGAGACGTCATACACCGTTAAGTTAGATGACTAACGGCAGAGCGGTCGCTGGATCTTTAAGATAATTATATTTTGAAAAATCCTAATAATCCATAAATAAATAACAATGCAAGAGAGATGTTTTACATAATATCCAATATTTAAGAGATTTAATAATTGAAAAGTAGCAGATAAAATAACATAATCTGCAATACTTGTGAGCATGAGGCAGGCCGCAGGCCCGATTGCAAAAATAATAAGCATATTAATTTGCAATTTGATTAACTGGGCTTCTGGCCCCAAATTAGAAGTCAAAATTAATTATTAATCTGATTGGGGCTGCGGGCCCATGAGAAATATAAAACTCATTTTCATTGTTCTAAACTGGGCTTCAGGCCCAATAAACAGCACAATTAGTTTATTATTAAGATTTGGGCTGCTGGCCCATGAGCTGTAATGTTCAAAAATTTAATTGAACGTAAGCCCTAAATTAAATTTTTAGGATATTTGTAAGGGAATCTGAAAAGTCCACAAACCCAGAATTTTACAGATCTGTTTCCCCCCTTCTCACGCGGCGGCACACAAAGAGCCCCCCCCGGGGGGGGGGGGGGGGGGAGTCTGATCCCCCGCAGTCGGGGGATGGCGCAGGGAGATTAAGAATAATAGTGATATCAAGAATAATGCAAGAGCCAGATTCATGGCACTGAGTTGTTGTCTCAGTACTAATCTATGTTGCATTTGCACGAAATGATTGCATGGACACCCGCCAGAAATTATATATTTTAAAACTGATAACAAATATATCTCCAGATCTCCAGTACTGAATAACAAATATATTTTATCAGAATTTATGCATGGACACCTGCCATATCTCCATTACTGCACTGAATTGTCTTTTTTTTGGATAATTATTTAAACAAATTCACGCAATTGCTGATAACCTCTAGAAATTTAAACAAATTCACGCAATCGTCTGGGTGGGGGGGGTGTGTTTGCATTTTTTCTGGCTTTATTTGATTTCTTGGGATAAGGCAAACAATTTAAAGATAATCTTTGGCTGAGAGTATAAACCGTCAACAATTTGTGCATTATTAATATTTTGCTAAATAGGAGACTAAATTCTAGAATTAGACATTCAATACACATCTAGATCCGTAAGTCTGAAATGATAAATGAGAAGCATCATGAATTATACCCAAAGACGACCATTTAATCCAACAGCTATCTCAAAGGACAGCTTCTTTCCAAGTGCTTCAAGAAGCGGACATGTTGGTGAGCTTAACAATATCCGTGACAGTCCAGTTGGTGTATTCTCATCGATTTTTTTATATGTTGATTTGAGTAAATCAATCAACATATATACGTAATAAAATAGAATACATTCAATAATTTATATCTACGGGATTAAAAATTTTTACCTCTAGATCAAAGATCTTGGGAAGAACAAATAAAATCCGTAGATAAAAATCCACGCTCCCGATGCACCGTGGAAATTGCCGCAACGGATCGCCACAACCAAAGATTCCAAGGGATCGAGCTCCAACACGCAGAAATCGTCGCAACGGATCGCAGCAACTAAGATTCCTAAGCGTGGTGAGGGTGATTTGAGGGGATAGAAGGAGAAGCTCAAGAACGAGAGCTCACGTGCTGATAACGTGTTATAAACTCCAAAATGGAAACCAATCTAAGATTAGGAGCAGCCATGGCATACGCCATGGCTCTCTATATTTTCATTCTCATATTGGGGGTTTAGGAGTCCAAGGGACTCCACACTACAATTAGTGGGGAGTAATGGTGAGATGATGAGGGGAGGGAGGCCAAAGGCCTCCCTCAACTCACAACAGAGACCATTTATTCAAGGGCAATTTTTAGTTTTAGGAAAAAATTTAAAAATAATATCAATTTTCGACCAAAAAAATATTATAAAAAACCGACCAACTTTGGCCACGTCAGCGGGCTTTAGCGTTGGCGGTTATTTTTTGATCTGGCCGCACTTGGCAAGTGCGTTTTTTCTGGCCGCACTTGCCAAGTGCGACCAGTATGAGTGGTCGTGGCAGTATACGGGCCGCACTTGCCAAGTGCGGCCTGTCTGAGTGCTATAAGGCACAGCTCTCAGCCGAGAGCTGGCCATTCTAACATGCAATTGAAAATAGTGAGGGTTAGTGCATTTTTGCGAAATCTAGATGGAGCAAGGAGAGGGTCGCAAACGTGTTAGGGCAACGATGCTGACCCTTGCAGAAGCAAATGCTATACATGCTTTGCATGAAGAGGACCCCGAAGCTTCAACTCGTCAACCCTTATCGCCGCAACGTACGGCGAACCCAGAAGGTGATAATCGAACTCTTTCGAATATCGACAACACACTTTACTGGATTCGAAAAGCTATTAATCGCATTGAAGGGCGGGCGATTGAGAACCAAAATGATATTCGAAAAATCGAGGGTCTCGTTATAGATATGTGGGACGAACAAGCTAAAATGAGTGAGGCTCTTCGACGGATCGAGGAGAAATTGGATTTAGTTGTTTTGGGGCCTCGAGACATTGCCCCGCATGATGCTGCAGGACCAAGCGGGTCACGATCACAGCCGCCGCCACCAATATATGTTGCTGATGTTTAGGAGTGACAATAGTAAATGTATTTTTGTATTTTGTTGGAGAGTTTAGTGGGAGGTTGGATATATGTAAGGAATATGTAAGAGCGATGTGTCTGGTTTCCTGTTTGTATCATTGCTATATAATATAATATAATATATATATATATATATATATATATATATATATATATATATATATATATGGAAAGTAAGCGTAAACTTTATTGATCAAATATACAGTATACAAAAATAGCACAATTAGACATGTGGTGTCAATAGGGAGAGGATAGGGCACAAGCGCCGTCACTCTCCACTATCAATCCCACATCCTAAATGCAGCTATACAAAGTTTAACCAAACCGAAAGAACATATTCACAAAAACTCATCACATGATACCCCAGTTGGTGTATATTGTTTTCTCATCTTCTGTTGCAGGATCTTGGTTGTGCAAAAGAGATCTAAGGTCAGCAGAAATCTCCTCAAAGATGGCGGTCTTGCCTCTCCTTTCCTCTTCAAAAATTCTTCGATTTCTTTCTCTCCAAATGTGCCAAACTGAAGCTGCCAGGGCGGCTTTAGCTAGCGTGTCTAGCGCACTTTTCCCACCATAATGTTGTAAAAAATAATTCCCCACTTCATGAAGTCTAGGAGCAATGGGATTCAGAGCATGTAGCTTAAGAAGAATTCTGCTCAGGATGTAGTTCGAGAAGCTACACTCAAAGAACATGTGTTCTATCTTCTCCACATGGCTGGAGTCGCATAGGACACATTGGGACGGGATATTTATCCCCCATCTACCAATCATTTCCCGGGTAGGCAATTTATTCTGAAAAGCTCGAAGTAAAGTAATAGACATCTTAGGCGAGTGATGGTTATACCATACTAATTTGTGGTAGGGAAAGCGATTGCCTTGATGCCGCACTCCATTCCAAGCCTGCTTGAAGACAAACCCATCTCCAGGCGCCCAAATCCATTGGTCCGGACCAGCTTTCAGCCTGTGTTGCAACAACACATGCCGAATGGGATCAAGAGCGGCATCACATGCCCAATTATTACCCGTCCAATAGTCTCGAACCCTCTTTAATTCTGCTCCCTGCGGAACCTCACATTGATCACATAGCCGGCCCCCCGAAGTCCAAGAATCCAGCCAAAATAAGGTATCTCGCCCATCATTTACCCTCTTCCGGATTAGTTGGTGCGCTACTTGCCGGCTTTTGAGAATTCTTTTCCAAGTTCCTGAATGAAGAGTGGATATTTTTGCTGCATTGAAATTTGAATTAGACCCGTATCTCATCCGCATATATTTGGCCCAAATACTGTCTGATGTAAGATACCTCCATGTTAATTTTAAACCCGCCGCCGCATTCAAATCTTCAAGAAGTCTGATCCCAACTCCCCCTTCCTCTTTAGGTTTACAAATATCATCCCAAGCCCATGCTCTAGAAGACCCGAAGATGAATTGCCGACACATAGAAGATATCGTTCGCAGGATGTTGAACGGGAGATTGAAGGCATGTATCCAAAATGCAACAATCCCGTAAATTACCGTCCTCACCAATTCAATACGCCCCGCTATAGAGAGCAATGTAGAACTCCAGCCCAACATTCTTTTCTTGCATTTATCCACTAGCTTGCCATAGTTAGCGGTTCTGGGATATTTGGAGGAGAGTGGTAATCCAAGATAAGTAGAAATAGTGGTAGCAATCCTGATCCCCATCATGTCAGCCAACTCAGTCTTGTTTTTCACCCCCTTGCTGAACAACCCTGCACTTTTATCCCAATTTACCTGCAGACCAGTGTATGTATAGAAATCTTCCAACAACCTTATGATGCCCAGAAAAGATCGCTTATTAGCCCGGCAAAATATCAGAAGGTCATCTGCGAACAATAGGTGAGAAGTAGAGCCTGACCGATGCATAGGCTGAATAGATCCCAGGTTAAGCGCTCTAGCAAACAGGATAGAAAATGCTTCCATTGTTAAGACAAATAAGAAAGGAGAGAGAGGGTCACCTTGGCGAATACCCCTATTTCCTGAGAAATAACCAAAGGGAGACCCATTAATCATGACCGAGTAAGTGGGTGTAGTGATGCAAGCTTTGATCCAACCGATAAAATTCCCAGGGAATCCCAATTGCTGCAGAAAATATAGGATAAAGTCTCTATTGACACAATCAAATGCTTTGCGCAAGTCTAATTTCAGACAGCAGCGCCCACCCATAGGATTGCTGAAATCCCTGATTTGCTCGTGGGCAAGAAGGGTACAATCTGTAAGCAGCCTCCCTTTCAAAAACGCAGCCTGATTTGGGGAAATGAGCTCATGAATAAACACTTTCATCCTGTTGCAAATAACCTTACTAATAATTTTATATAGCACGTTGCAACAGGCAATTGGCCTATAATCTCCCAAAGAAGAAGCGTTGGAATTTTTTGGAACCAAGGTAAGAAAAGTATGATTTACTGCTTTGAGGAGAGAACCAGAAGTAAAGAAAGATTTGATGGCCAACGTTACCTCCTTGCCAATCAGAGACCAATTGTGCTGAAAAAAGAAACCATTGTAACCATCTGGCCCTGGAGCCTTGTCTGACCCAATCTGAAATACGGCGGACTTAATCTCCTCATCTGAGACCCTCCTGCTTAGCCAAGTAGAAGAACCCTCAGTTAATATTCGCTTCGGCACAAGCTTTTGGAAGTGGGTCGGGTAGTTATTTTGAGTATACAACTCTTCAAAGAAAGTAGGGGCATTTCTTTTCAAATCCTCCTGGACACAATTCCGGCCACCATTCGGGTTAACCAAGTGATGTAAGCTGTTGTGACTGACCCTAGCCTTCATAGCCGTGTAGAAAAACTGTGTATTCTTGTCTCCCAAAGTAAGCCATTCTTGCCGGCTTTTTTGCCGAAACATCTCTTCTTCTAATCTCATAGATGCACACAGCTCCTTATGCAAATGACATTCACTTTGTTGAAGAGCAATGTTGATGTGCAAACTAGGATCATTGCGGACATCCTCTAGCTTCTTCTTTAGGATCTTAACCTTGTTAGCAGCATGGTAGTCCCCCGCCCAAGCACGCAGTAAAGGCTTCAGATTTTTTAATTTCCGCGTCAGTCTAAACATAGGTGTACCAGTCACCTCTCCCGCCCAACCAGACTCCAACAGATTCCTGTATCCTGGGCAATGAATCCAATAGTTAAAAAACTTGAAAGGCTTAGGGTCAGAGATCACCTGAGAGTGAAACTTAACCACCATAGGGGAGTGATCACTAGATATAGGATCCATATATTGAGTATAGGTTTCTGGTAACATATGAACCCAATTCGAATTGCAGAAAACCCAATCTAGCTGGGCTGCAATACGACCTTTCCCAACACGACTGTTGCACCAGCTAAGCTTGTTGCCCGTACTTTTCGCCTCCTGCAAACCACATCTCCGTATGCATTCACTGAAGTCCCATAGCATAGACTCCTCAAGCTTTCTACCCCCCACTTTATCCTTAGTGAATAGAACACTGTTGAAGTCACCTCCTACAAGCCAAGCAGAGCCGCCTATCAAAGAAAAATCAGCTACTAAACTATTCCACAAGTGTTTCCTCTCCAAAATAGTATTGCGCCCATAAACCGCTGTGATGACACAAGTAAAACCTCCAACATTCGTACAAGTAATAGAGATGTGCTGGTCAGAGCAGGATAAAGAAGTGGCCTTCCAAACCGCCGGGTTAAATCCCACAATGATTCGGCCCCCAGGAGTCAAATTGGAATTATCAAACGAGCACCAACCCTTGGGAATCCCAGTTTTATTGCAAATAGAAGGAGCCTTGATTTTAGTCTCCAATAAAATAATAACCGAAGGATTTATTGAATTTATTCTATTCCTCAGGTCTCGTTGCCGCACCTGATTATTTAGCCCTCTGGTATTCCAGATATAAATGGTCATTAATTAACAAAAGCTGGATTGGCCAGCGCCATTAGACGAACCCTGGGTCCTAGCACTCCTCCTGATTGAGGCAGCAGTTGGGACAACCTTCTTCTTACCGGCCTTAATGTCTTCCTTGTGTCGAATCTGAGCTTCCAACTCCCTCTCCCATTCCGGGTTATCAATAGCCAACTCATCAGGCAATCTGTCTATGTCCACATATGTAGTACAAGGAGGCACTGGAGCATTACACTGAGGGGCCGGATTGAGTACTGGAGCAGGCATGCACTGAGGGGCCGGATTTGTAGTAAAAGAAGGCATTGAAGGCCGCACCTCCTTAAAAGATTCACCCACATCCACATACGGTTCCTGATTACTCACAATGCGCCCAGAATCAAGTACACATGATTCCCTCACAGCCTGATGTTGCGGTCTACCAGGGGCCAGGACCTCTGCATCCTTTTGCAAGTTGGTCTCAATACTCTGCAATTTATCATCTGAAGTGACCGGTCCATTAGGAATAGGCTCAATCACATTGTTTAAGGTGGACACCGCGGGGTCAGCTGCAGTAGCTTGCACTTCCACCCTATCACCACTAGACACAGGGGGAATTGGGTCCTTTACGACCGGGCCAAGTGAATTAACAGATTCACAATTTTGCAGCAAGGCAATTTTATTCGAAGCTTGATTAGAGAGAAGAATATTAGGATTAGCAGTACCTTTCACTCCAGTCACTGCCTCCTCTTGGATTGAAGGGAGCTTAGTCTTCTCAGTGGGGCACTGGTCATCTGTATGGCCAAAGCATACGCATACATTGCAACGGGGAGGCTCACCTTCGAACTTGGTTTCAATGATCACAATAGAGCCATCATCCATCTCAACTTCGAAGGATGAAACAAGGGGACTAGATGCATCCACTTCTATAAGACAACGAGCGAAAGAGATTTTCTCCAAAAAAGCCGTCGCTCGGTCTAGGCAAATGGGCGTACCAATAACGGAGGAGAGAATATTAAGTCCCTCAAGATTCCACATATATAGTGGGACTCCATGCAATTGCACCCAGATTGGGATCGAGGACAGGATATCTCGATCATGCTTCAAATTAAGGCTCCATCTCTTAAGGACGACCAGTCGGCCATCAAATAGCCAAGGACCTCCAGACAAAATTCTATCACACTCTTCCTTGGATTCAAATCTAAAATAGAAGAATCCGTTTTCCTTACTATAAATTTGCACCCTCTTCCTTGGCTTCCACAATCTCTCCATCCAAGCCGCCATTTGGCTATAGAAGGGAATCTCACCCAGAACATAGCCCACGAGAGTGTTCTTCCAATTATCAGCTCCCCGCTGCACTAGTTCACCTGGAAACCTTGCACAGACAGAACCATCCTCTCGGGTCTTTGGCGGAACGTGGGTCATGCCCAAGGCCGAGCCATAAGTACGCCGGTTAGAACAAACATCACTCCAAGACAATTTAGTGCCTGAGGAAACATTAATTTGTGGAGTAGGTCTAGGGGGAATTTTATCAAACAGGTGGCCTGCCCCCTGCTTCCTTGGCCCTGACCTGTGAAGGGGAACCCCTATCGGCCTCCTGTTAGATAAGGGGCCCTCTCGATTAGCCTTTCTGTGAACAACGCGCCACCCATCCCCAAGGTCCTCCCCAACACGATTGCGCCCAGCGTCTCCTTCTTGGTGCCATCTCCTTCCTCCAGTAGATGTACCTTTATGAAACCGCATGTCATCTCCCCGCCTACTCACAGATCTGAACAGGGATTCATCCCGCCGCCCCCGATTAACCAAGCTTGGCTGCGATCTCCCTTTCACCAAGCCCTCAGACTGATTACCAGTCATCAAACCCTGCCCACAAGACCCGATTACCTCACCGATTCCAGCATTGCAATCCGCTCTGCGCAGATCTCCAGATCCTCCGATCACATCCTTGTTAGCCGCAAAGCGCGGCTCACCGGAACCGCTGATCTCCAATCCCTCAGACGGAGCAGACCCTAGCTTGTCAACTCCAGACGAGACCTTGGCAGCCGCCCTCCGTGGATCACCAGAATCGCCGTCGCCCACAGAAGCGCTCTCCAATATATATATATATATATATATATATATATATATATATATATATATATATATATATATATATCGAACTTGTTATCAGTTGAATTTTGTTGTGTAGTGGAATTGTGTGATGTAGTGGAATTGTGTTGATGTATATGAAACATAAGAAAGATACAACTGTGACAAGAAAACTTGGGTGTTTTAAGCTTTGGTGTTCTGTTCTGAAATGGCCACACTTGGCAAGTGCGGCCATTTCAGAGATCAGCTACTGACCGCACTTGCTAAGTGCGGCCAGTTTGGTGCTCATTTCAGAACACCCGTGACCAGCTACTGGCCGCACTTGCCAAGTGCGGCCAGTTTGCTGCTTATTACCCCCAGCCCACAACTCATTTTCATTTTCTCCCAACTTATCATCTGACAGAGCTGCCAATCTACAGATCCGGAGAAAGATCTCCACATCTTGGCCTCCCATTTGTAAGACGACGTCGCAATAGGTAAGCCCATCAGTCCCTCGTGGTTAATCACGTGCGTACTGCGTTAATTTGGCAGAATATAATTTGGGTTAGGGCTAGGAATGATTTGATTGTGCATCATAGAGGTTGAGATTTCATGGAATCAACTAATTTTTGCAGGGTGATAACAATGGCAAGTGGGCATATTTTCATCTTATGATATTATGAAGGAAATTTGAGTATTGGTGACAATCACGAACCTACATATGTCGGAGGAAAAGTTAAGTCTATTATACTGAGGAGCCCATCAACATATACCGATCTAGTAGATCGGATATACAAGGCCACAAAGATCAGTCGCCATGAGTATGATTTAAAATTGGTGTGCAACTGGCCAGTAATGGAGGGCAGGACCATAGCTGTGATGATCTCGGATGACGACGATATGGAGGGGCTATTTAGCTTGGGGTCAACTCAACGGTCAGTTGAAATTTATGTCGAGATTGATGCAATTAGCACCACACGATTGACTCAAGAACAAGGAACATTCGGACGAATGCTTGATTTGGAGAACAACTCCGCGGGATTTGTCTACTTCTCCAACCCAAGAGTATCAGCAGCACGAGAGACAGACGAGAGAAGGCTGTTCGTACTACCCACAAGAGGAGGTGAATATGGATGCGTAAGTGTCAATATCGGTTAAGTAATGTGAACTTATGTATGATATTTTCACAATATAAATGTGATTTTTTAAAAATTGCATGTGGTACTATGTTTGTAACAGGTGGAATGTTGCAGGGCAGTGCAATCAAATTCTTGAGTATGGAGTGCACGGAACATACTCCACCTACATGCAAGGTCCATATGTACCGGAGTCGATGCCAACTCAGTCGAATGCGATGCCTGAAGATATGGCGGGAAATGTGGATGTAGATAGTGAAGGCACTGATAATGACGACCATGATAGTCCAGGAGATGATAGCATGCATTATGCTGCAGATTTAAACAAGGATGATAACACATGGATACAACAATCCGTTACTGCGAACACAAATGTGGCTTTTGAAGAGCCATTGCCAGATGAAGTGGCAGATGATCAATGGGTAACGGCATCAGCTATGAGAAATACTCTAGAAGGGTGTATGGAAGAGGAAAGAATTTATAGCGATACCGGAGTGTTTAAAGTCGGTGATCTATTTGAAACAAAGGTGGACTTAATTAAGACAATAACGGAGTAGAGCATCAAGCCCAATGTGACATTCAAACCAATCAAGTCAAACAAGACATGCTATTCTGTGATATGTGGCCTTAATTCTGAGGTGAATCCGCATAGCCAAGATGAGGCGAGCCGGAATTGTCCTTGGCGCATTCATGTAGCAGTGAGAAAAAGAACCAATGGGAGGTTCAAGCTATCAAAAGTTGGTTCAGATCATACATGCAATAATACCACTTTGAATACAGATCACAATAAAGCCACAACACGTTTCATTAGTAATTTGATTATGCCAATGGTGAAGACAAAGCTTGACATGACACCGGCAAAAATCCAGGATGTTGTTCACACCATTTTAAAAATTAGAACTTCATATCTAAAATCATGTAGGGCTAGATGTAATGCATTATCAATGATATTTGGTGATTGGGAGGAGTCCTATAAGAGGTTGCCACAGTATTTAGAAGCAATTTTAGAAAGCAACCCTGGAACAGTTTACAAGATCACGTATGACACTCTCGGGCCAGGAGTTGCAGAGTTTACTGGTGTGTTCTGGGCATTTGGACCTTCAATTGAAGGTTTCAAGCATTGTAGGCCGATATTGAGCATTGATGGAACACATCTTTATGGAAAATATGCAGGTTGTTTACTTGTAGCCACTGGAGTGGATGCAAACGGTGGACTATTTCCTTTAGCTTTTGCTGTTGTGGCGGTTGTGACCCAAGATAATTGGAGGTGGTTTTTCAGCTGTATATTTCACTATATACCCAGCGCTCATCGACACCGAACAATTACATTCATTTCTAATAGATTCAAAGGAATTTATAGAGCATTGAGGGAGGGATGGCCGGCAAAGAGGCATCACAGGTATTGCCTACGGCATATCATCGCAAACTTCAAAAAGAGTGGGCACCGAATAGTTACATTGGAAAGGAACTTCTATGGGGCAGGTACTGCATCAGACTTGCTTACATATAATGAGCACCGTGCAAGTATTAGAGCAGAGTCCATTGCAACATATGATTGGATTTCTAAAGACTTGGATGGTGAGACCAGAAGGTGGGCTATGCATGAAGATGGTGGGAAACATTATTGTGTCATGAAAACCAATTGTTCGGAGAGCTTCAATGGCGTTCTCAAAGGAGCAAGAGCATTACCGATACAAGTGTTAATTGCAAGAACTTTTTACAGGTTAATTAAATATTTCTACCATCGTCGGATTGATGGACATGGGTAGACTACAAATTTCACTCCTAACACAGAGGAGATTTTGGGGAAACGTGTGGAAAAAGCACGGACTTGCTACATCACATGATTTGGTGATTATGAATGGGAGGTTTTGGATAATAAGGGACAAGCATACGCCGTGAAGATACAGGGAGAAAGTTGCAGCTGTAATTGTAATATTCCTATGCTTCAGCACATGCCATGTGTCCATGTCATCGCCGCAACATCCAGGAAAGAATATGGTGCAAACATATCGTGGTGGCCGTTTTGTTCTACATGGTATAGTGCGAACAAATATCGCCTTTCATATACCCCTGAATTTCACCCTATACCTGATGAACGGTATTGGAAGGTTTGGGATGTTCCAATTATAAATCCCCCCATGAAAAGAAGACTGCCTGGTAGGCCGCGTTCGACAAGGATTCGTGGGGAAATGGATGTTCCTCATGAGGGCAGCGGGCACAATAGATGTAGCAACTGTCATAAGTTCGGGCATTACAAATCGCGTTGCCAAAATCCTCCCCACACTCAAGCATAAGTAGATTATACAATTGGGTTATTTCATATAGCTTGTCATATAAATTGTATGTTAATTTATGCTATTCCAACATTGTAGGTCTTCATCACATGGAAGAGGTGGTTCACGTGCCTGATGTAAATACGTGGACTCAAGTTGGAATGTTGATGGACATTGTAAAATCTACTGTGATTTAAATTTATATGATGTAATTTAAATTCAAGTTGGAATGTATATGTTATTTGTCATTTGTGTTGAAATTGTTGCCGTCCAATACATTTTGTCTGTATGTAGGCCGGCCTATATGTAATCTCTCCCAAGACCATACATGTAAATATGAATTTGTCAGTTATTTATAAAACATATTTATACACTTCTCACTATTGCAGAATTAATAATGTTATACCTGCAACAAGGTGCCGCATACATATATAGTCGATGTTTGCATCCTTGCCACCTTGCTTAGCTCAGAATACATATGTGCCAGCACTGTACTTCCCCACGCAAACCCTCCAATTTCCTCAAAATGTTCCAGCTTCTCCAACCACCGTAGATGGACCGATCCTTTGCTTGGATCTAGAACCAATAAGGTTCCGATCATATGCAGCAAGTATGCCCGTGCACATTGCCGAATCTCCTCATCTGTGGCTTCATCAGGCAACTTGATATATGTTTCACGCAGCCAAGCAAGCTTCACCTTTGCTCCTTGGTTTTCCATGGATGCCTGGCCCAGAAGACGCTCCATCAAATCGGCCCATGTACTATGTCGTCGGCCAATTTGATAAATGGGGGTCCCGGATATAGGTAGGCCAGTGATGACCACCACATCTTGCAGAGTGATCGTCATCTCCCCCTGTCTCATATGAAATGTGTTTGTCTCGGGCCGCCATCTCTCAACCAATGCTGTTAATAGTGCATGTTCCAATCGTATCCACTTTAACTTTGCACATACGTGTAACCCAGACATTATGATATACAACTCCACACGCTCATCTATTTGCCATTCTGAATGTCTGCGTGTGTGATCAACAATTCCTATCACAGCCTCCTGCAAACAATACCACGTTAATTAATTTTCTGCATTGGCATCATAATTAAATTTTCAGAATTTTCCACCTCAAATATTCATACCTGTCCATACTGGATCTGCGCAGACCGATGGTGCCCCTGATCATACAAGACCTCGTCAGTTATTGGTCCCGCCTCCTCCATGCTATTCTATCCTACAATTTTCAAAAATATTGTTTTATACTGCATTAGAAATCACGAAAATGCATATTAAACCTGTGAATAATCATTAAAATTAAAATAGCATATTCGTGGATGGACTTTGAAATTAAAATAGCCTATTAATTAACAATTTGAAATGCATGAAACAAAATGAAAGCTCATGTGCTCCCATGCCCATCACCAAAATACGGTACATCTCCATGTGTGCCCCCAATACGCACACTCTGCCAATCTACAACATTTTCCCTTATACGCAAGGCATGATGCTATCCATGCGAGCTTTGACAATGATGCAACCCTAATCCTAAATCTAAAAATTACCCAACCCTAAACGATGCAAAAACATCAGTATACATCCATTCATTCTTCATGCTTTTAACAAAGATCTCGATCTCCAGTATAGTAACTCATAGATCAGTTCATCAAATGGAGATATTAAATGGAGATATCAACGTACTTGTTTGTGGATCTCGGTATCTGATCAACGGAAATGGAGAAGCCGCCGCCGTCGGCTCAACGAAAATGGGGAAGGGAAGCCTCCTCCGCCGTCGCGCCCTAGCCTAGGGTTTTTTAATTTCCGCTGTTGGATAAGTTATGATCGGGTTTGTTGGCTGCGGTGGGAAATAGGGCACACTGGCCGCACTTGGCAAGTGCGGCCAGTTTAGAGGCCCGTGACTTAAGTTTAAGTCACAGGCCTCTTACTCACGTGCTACATTTGGCGCACTTGGCAAGTGCGGCTAGATCAAAAAATAACTGCCAACGGCGCGGCGCCGCTGACGTGGCCAAATTTGGTCGATTTTTGATAATATTGTTTTTTGGTCAAAAATTGATATTATTTTTAATTTTTTTTCCTAAAACTAAAAATTACCCTTTATTCAATGAAGGCGGTGTAACTTAAAATACTTAAATTTTGAAACTGACAGTGAGACCCATTGATTTGGAGATCACCTAGAGACCCACTGATTTGTGGCTTTGAGACCTTTTGTTTATTAGGAATGTTGCATGTAGATCGTAACTGAGGTGATTTCACTGTCACTTCCAAAGATTAGGAATGGAAAGTTACTGTGCCTTAGGGCCTGTTCTTTTGTGATTATTTGGTTGTTTGTTGAAGTTGTGAATAGTGTTGGTGAAAGTAGAGTATTGTGTTTTTGGGTGAAAGTGGGGTGTGAATGTGGATGTTGGAATTTTTTGTGGGTCTCACACAACTTTATTGTGTTTTTTGGTTGTGAATGTTGTGAAAGTTGGAGGGTGAAAGTGGTAAGTGGGATGTGGTGAGAATATGGAAACAATGACCCCCATTGAATTTCTTGTAGAATTGATATAAAAACCAAAAATCCCAACATCCCATGGAAAAATTATAGCGTGAAGGTAGAAAAAAATCCCACGGCATTAATGGAACATTTTGACGAACTACTTCAAATATAAAAAAAAATTAACGTTAACACAATGAAAATGCAGGAATGTCAAATACGTTTCAAAAAACCCAATGGCCCGCTACCAACACATTGCCGTATTCCATCAAATATCCCTCAATAAATACAAAAGATAATAAATGATGACAAATCTCAAAGTATGCTTGCAGCAACAGGCCAAATGCATTCACAAAATCAACCCATAAGAACTAAAGACCCAGGACGATAAACCGTATATTACAACAAAAATTCGTCCAAAGCCCAACCACATCAAAATACAACAACCCACCAGAACGACATCAAAGTCACAAATGTACATCACCACATCAACTGATATTGTGATACATCAACAACAACAATAATAAAATAAGACCTAAGAGAGAGAACAATGTCAACTGACTGGAGCGGTAATCGTTTATGATTCTCTCAACTCTGCCATTGTTTCTCTCTATAAGTCCTACAACATGATCCATACGAGTCTCTATGTCTATCATCCTCCTCTCAGACAATGGTGGCGTAGCACCGTCAGACTTGGGCCGTCGTTTACTCTCATCCAGTAAATGGAGTATCACCTGTTTGGACCACTCAGGGTGTGGAGGATCCTTTCATAGAAAGAATGAGCACGGATGCTCGCGAGCGGTACAACTCCAAAAACACCGGCCTGGGTTTAATCGGGTCCATGATGTCCTCCTCGGCAAATGCAACCCACATTGAAATATCTTGAAGTCATCGCCATCGGCAGCCAAATCCCCCCGATCTCATCGCTAGGTTGAGATCGGCTAGAAGAGCTCGTTCAGTAACTCATGTGGACATGGCAAGAATAAAAAAATCCATTAACATATAAAAGTTTACAGATAAAAGAGTGATAAATGAAAAAGTTTGAGTGAAAAGCATACCTATGAAAAGTATTGAACATGGGCATGGTAATGTTGGCGGCAGTGTTCAGACCTCAGAACAGTCACACAAAAAGAGCATATAATAATAGAAGTAGATTGCCAATGGAAGAATCAAGCATAATGAGAAACGTAAAAGAAATTCAACCCCCAAAAAACCCCACGAAAGAAAAAAAACTTTAAAACATGCAGGAAGCATATTGGGGACATTCATATAGTTTAACAATCATAAGCTCTCAGATTATAATTTTCCATATCCCCATCAGGTTGCATGGCAATGGCTCCTTCATTGTCTACCCACACATGCCCAAGGCATGAATTGAATCCAACCAAGAATACATCATCTCAAGCAAATAAAGCATATGGAAAAAGCTCCCAAGGATCACATTCTTCTCAACCCATTTCATGGTTAATTACCAACTCAGAAATTCCGTATCATTCAAATTCTGCTCCAATATGGGGATTGAAGGAACCTAATTGCATTCCATCCATCTTGACAGATAAACAATTTGCCACAATATCAACATTGGGCTAGTTCAACCAAATCCACAAAAAATCATATATCCTGCATGCATATCATAAAAATCCAGTACACAGGCATATCAGGTATATGTGCTATCAGGTAGAAGATTGGTTGTATGTAAAAGCTTTTAATCTACTATGTGTATTCTCATGTGCTATCAGGTATATGAGCCAACAAGTATTTTTCAACTATTTTCCTCTATAGACATATCGCCCAAGGAACACATGATACATAGGGCCAAATTCCTATACAGACCATATACAAATTGCCAAGAGCTACAGCAAGCCAATAGCCATCCCAATTTGGCAAAATAAAAAAATATGCATTTGCTTTTATGCTCAACATTGCCACAAGCCAACCCAACTTCAACTTACTAAACAAATGACCAATGCAGAGAAAGCCAAGCAACAACATCATGGTGGGATAAAAAAATTCCCAAGTCATTTTTACATCAAAGAAGCAAAAGTAAATATAATCCCTTAAATACTTTGGGTGGAGATGGATACAGCAGGCCAAGTGCCAATACAGGACAAAAGGAAAAAAAAATTTCAGCTTCTTTCAATCTAACATTTCCACAAGCCTACCCAACTGCAACTCAAAATTTGCATATGCATTCAATCTCAACATTGCCACATGCCAGGGGAAATTCAGATAGGTTTTCAATAATTAGCACTTAGATAATTTATTTTTACATGTCCCCATCTGGTTGCTTGCAAATGGCTCCTACATTATCTACCCAAATATTCCCAATGCATGAATTGAATCCAACCAAGCCCACTTATGATCATGATTAAACAACATAAGAAAAAAATTCCCCAGGTCACACATGCTTCAGAAAGCCAACTTCCAGTACATATCGAACTCAACCCATTTCATTGCATACATACAAAAGCTTAACAGCCATTTCAGTAATATTCTGAACCAACTTAGGGAATGAAGGATCCTAATTGCAAGCCTTACAGAAAGAATTATATTCAATAAGCCACATTATCATCATTGGGCTATATGATCTAATTGCCCAAAATATCTGAAATCCAACATGCATATAAAAAATTTCCATCACATAGGCAGAACACATTTTCCCCAGTCTCACAAGCTACATAGGGCCATAAGCCAAAAGCACCAGTATACAGAAAATCCAAGACAACAAGTTGAAAAAACTCCCAATTCAAAGACATCAAAGAAACAAAGGTATATAAAAAACCTGAAATGCATAGTGGGTGAAATAAACATCAGGCCAAGAGCAAATCCAACTTGACACAAGAAACCAAATCTTGATGAGATACAAAATAAAAAATTCCCACTTCATAGACAACATATAAACCTTAGTATTTAAAAAACCTGAAATGCATTGGGGACATTCATATAGTTTTCCAATCTTTAGCCCTCAGAATTTATATTTTTTTTCCACATCTGTGTGAATGGCAATGGCTCCAGCAATATATACCCACAAAATCCCAAGGCATGCAATGAAACAACACAATCCCATTTCAGCGTATAAAAACCCAGATTGCCAAAAGACATTCCAACTTGCAAGCATGGAGGTGAGATAGCAAAGCCAACAGACATAGGGTTCATTAGATACATAAAAATAGCCCTCAGATAATTTATTTTTACATGTCCCCATCTGGTTGCTTGCAAATGGCTCCTACATTATCTACCCAAACATTCCCAATGCATGAATTGAATCCAACCAAGCCCACTTATGATCATGATTAAACAACATAAGAAAAAAATTCCCCAGGTCACACATGCTTCATAAAGCCAACTTCCAGCACATATCCAACTCAACCCATTTCATTGCATACATACAAAATCTTAACAGCCATTTCAGTAATATTCTGAACCAACTTGGGGAATGAAGGATCCTTATTGCAAGCCTCACAGAAAGAATTATATTCAATAAGCCACAGCATCATCATTGGGCTATATGATCTAATTTCCCAAAAATATCTGATATCCAACATGCATATTAAAAATTTCCAATACACATGAAAAACACAGTTTCCCCATTCTTATAGGCTACATATGGCCAAAAGACAAAGGCACAAGTATACAGAAAATCCAAGACAACAAGTTGAAAAAACTCCCAATTCAAAGACAGCAAAGAAACAAAGGTATATAAAAAACCTGAAATGTATAGTGTGCGAAATATACATCAGGCCAAGAGCAAATCCAACTTGACACAAGAAACCAAAGCTTGATGAGATACAAAATAAAAAATTCCCACTTCATAGACAACATATACACCTTAGTATATAAAAAACCTGAAATGCATAGGGGACATTCATATAGTTTTCCAATCTTCGGCCCTCAGAATTTATATTTCATTTTCCACATCTGTGTGCATGGCAATGGCTCCAGCAATATATACCCACACAATCCCAAGGCATGCAGTGAAACAACACAATCCCACTTCAGCATATAAAAACCCAGATTGCCAAAAGACATTCCAACTTGCAAGCATGGAGGTGAGACAGCACGGCCAACAGACATAGGGTTCATCAAATACATAAAAATAGCCCAACTCAGATACATCAAAGAAACCAAAGGATATAAAAACACAGATATGCTTACATGCTTTCTACTAATATTTGAATGATTCAGTACATTCATAGTCTAACCAATAACAAAAATTTTATAAGGATGAGAAGATCTATGTATCATAATAATGTTCCTTTGACGTCTATTAATGCGATACACACATCAGAATAAAAGATGATCCATTTTAACAAAAAATTTATAAGTATAATATCCTTATACTTATAATCCTATATACCTTTGACTCATTTGAGTGTCATAAGAATATGCATTTTTGCCTATATAAACCTAAAATTTTATAAGGATGAGAAGTGTGTACATATATGCAGTTTAGCCATGTAACCATAGATGACTCATGCCAAGAATATTGCTAATTCATATATCATAAGGGGTAAACTGTATCAAATTTGAAGGCATACAATTCAATACATAGGCTATATTCAACAAAGCATCTCCCTAGAATGATATTGATAATAATTCTTGCATCATCATAGATCAAACCATGTCTAAGAGTGTAATGTTCCTTCTCTCTATCACATAATTTTATTATGGTGTGTAAGGAATAGTAAGTTGTTAAGCTATCCCTTATTATAACATAGTTTCTTGAACTAATCAGATAGATACTTGCATCTAAGTTAATTCTCTTTGACGTTACACCTAGAGAAAATCTATTCTTAACTTTTGCCAAGTATCATTCAAAATACCTAAGTACTTCAAATTATGCGAGATGATCATAATGTCTGAAGTTATCGATAAAAATAATGAAGTGACCTCATAATGAGCATTCATGCTTATTGGTCCATATATGTCTGAGTTAATCAAGTCTTAAGGAGTGGATATAACTTTACCAAACATCTTTCTTATAGCTTGGTCAGCTAGGAATGCTCTCAAGTATGCATCCTCACCTTAGCGATATTATTGAGTTGACCATTTCTAGCTAAGTAAGACATTTTGTCCTACCCAATATGCTCACAAGAATGCTTACAAGAATGCTTACATGTTCCTTTGACTTATAATATTCTGGGGTGGTCCATGCTTTCTACTAATGTGGTTACATGGCTTAACTTAGTTATGCATGAAAGTGGTGGGCTCCGAAAAGGTGCTCTCTCTCAAGCGCAAGAGTCCGTACAAGTAGTAAAATCTGGGAGTCCAGATGTCGAATCCATGGGAAGAAATCTGTTGCAACCACAATTCAAATCAAATAGAAATCCTACGAAAAGAAACTAACCACTTCAACAATGATGGCGAGGGTGTGAAAGTGCGTGATGGTGATGTGCGAACAAAGAAATTCGTGTATGAAAATATCTATAAAAAGTATGCACATGGTATGGGTTCGTTAGGATCAATGATTCATATTAATTTGGTTGACAAGTATAACGCAATGAATTCTCCTTTTGGGAGCAATTCACCGGAAAATACCCAATATAACTCAATGAATTCTCCTTTTGGGAGCAACTCATCGGAAGATACCCTTTTGGGGGTTCAAGCACAAAATTCAATAAGATCGTCGCTAAAGTTATAATACGATATGAAACTCTCTTTTGGAGAGATCAAAACTACGGTATGAAACTCCCTTTTGGGGAGATCAAAACTCACCCTTTTGGGGCGATCATCAACTAAATCAATTCTTTTGGAATATGAAAAAGTCGATTTACGAACAAAGATTACAATTTTAACGACGTTTAACGATTTAGCACAAGGATATTCAACCAAACTAACAAAAATCACATCCCCTAACTACTCCATACCATGCACAAATAAGATTTAGCTACTCATCATGCAATAATAAATAACTTCCATAGCAAAATACATCAACTTTATAGCAAAATACATCAACTTTATAGCAAAATACGCTAGAAAACACCAAAATACGGGGTTTGAGTTAAAGAAAATATCACCAAATATCCAAGTTTCGACTTCAAACTCTCTGGAAATAATAAACATAGCCTCTGGAATTTTACAGAATTTTACAGAGGGAAAATACGGCTCTTAGAGCCTCCAATACGCCCCCAATCTGCTTGTATACGCCCAAAAACCCTAGAATACGCTTAAATAAAGAGATTGCGGGTTTACTGTGCGTATCGGGTTGAAAACCCGCACCAATATCGCGCCCGAATGAATCTGATCCGCAGATCTCGATCGGAGCAAATGTGAGCCGTTCATCTCGTCGGGATTCAACCACGAGAAGCCACGTGGCACGGGTCGGATCCACGCTTCGCCTGTACCCGCTTCCGCATCCGAGCTCATCTCGGATCAACTGCTGACCGTCCGATCGAGAGATCGAACGGCCTTCGTGAGCCACGTATCCGCTCTGTTCTCGCTTCGGGCGGGATTGATTTGCACCGTTCGATGATGATCGTGCGCTCGAGAAGTTGCCGCGTCGCCGCTCTGTTCTCGCCCGTGCGATGTCCGAGCAACGGACCGGATGCCGCCGCGTGTCCCCAAGATCCCGCCTTCGCTTCGCGATTTTGAATTCGAGCGGGATTGTTCTCCGCCGTAGGATCCGCATCGAACGAGCGTGCGCGTGCCACGTCGACCCGTAAACGATTCGAATTTGTGTTTGATCTGATCCGTCCGATCTCCAATCGACCGTCCACGCGCTGCCACGTCGCCCGAAGAAATTGCGCCCACTCGCTGTGATTTGCTTCGATTTAATCTGTTGGATTAAAATCCAACGGCCAGATAAGCGCCACGTCGCCCCGCTTTCGAATCCATCAGGAATCGTTGCGGACCGTTGGATATTAATCCAACGGTGCCTAAATTTCCAAGATAAGATAACTGGGCGCCGTTTGATTGAGCGGGGAAGGATGGATGAACGACACGTGTCAGTACCTGATTGGTTGGAGACCGTATTTTCGTATTTCCTTGCGTATTTCCTCATTTAATTGGTATTCTGCATTCAAAAATTCATAGTAATTAGCCCAGATCTCAGAAAAATACAAATAAATAGTCGTTGGAATCGTGAGATCGAGGCCAAGCTAGGAAAAATATAAAAAGTGCAGAAATACTTCGTTAATTGCTGTTTTTTTCTCCATTAGTGTGTTTTCTCTAATAAATAAATGTGTAGAAAATACGTATGAATTAGAGAACAATGTAGCATCACATGAGCACAAAATAGGGCTAAATGGGAGGTTAAATATGTAATATTGAACCCGAATCACACCCCCCAACTAGCGATTTGCTAGTCTCTAGCAAAAAGAGCGATAAATACGAATGAATAATAAAACAATAAGTTCATTCAAATTGCTCATGGCATGGCTCAATAATACGCATTCCAACATGATCTTGACCATCAATATACACATCCATGAACAAAATCAATCACATGATATTTTCTCTAATTTAGTATGAATAAATAGCATGCAAGCGTCGTTTTGCGCAAGCGAAAGTATAACACGTCGTTTTGTTCTAGTTTTCTTGTTTCCAAGGAATTGGCCTATCAAAACAATCGTTCAAGACATGGGTATTGAAGTTGCTTAGTATATTCACCATTTCTTTTTTTTTCGTTCCGCGTAATGCGCATCAAGCAACATTCGCAGAAAAATGTATAACTTGGATCGCTCCATCAAATGAGTGAGTTTCCTGTCAATGGCTCCCAAATCAGACGATAATAGGGCATTAGGCCAAAAAGGACCCCTCGGACTGTACTACTCGAGCCAACCAAGTTATGTATTAGTGACATACTTCTTCCTTTTCTTCATTCATTTTTCATTCACTTTTGTTTTCTTTTCTTTCTTTCTTTTTTTCTTTTGTAAGCAACTCAACACCCATTCTTTGAATATAAACATTAGTATCAATGGCCAAATTCCTCTTCAACTTGAAGACTTTTCTAATAAATCATGTATACTTAAGCTTTTTCATCACATTAGTATGCATGAAATAAATTCAAACTATTTCGAGATATTAATCATAGAAATTGAAAATTTTCATGAATAGCATATTAACGGTAATTCCATGAAAGAAGAATAATGAACTCAAGCCATAAAATTTTTTTCAGAACTCAATTAATGCGTAATCATCCGTATTTGAGGCATATGAAGGAGTTTTAAATGATGAGATTTGGTGATTTATTCTTCTCTTAAAAAAATCCTAAGGTCTCATACACACCCCCCCAACTAAAGATGGACATTGTCCTCAACGTTGAAAGGGGTACGAGTTTATTCAAGCAAGCAACCTAGAAAGCATATAAAATCTACACTACTGGAAAGAACACACCGTGATCAAATGGCGGATCCCGAATCTTTAATTGTGGAGGAAGTTGTTCAATTTGCTCCTTGCGCTCCTCGACGAGTAATCTTCCTCCAATGATTAAACTGGACCCCAGCAACACAACCCCAAGCATCTCTATAAGCTGTTTACCAGTTTCCTGCAAGAGATGAGTCATGTCAGTCCAAATCAGTTTAAAATTCTTCTCAATAAAATTATTCCAAACGTAGTCATCAAAATAAGTGAAAGAAATTAAAGCAAGTTGACGACTACTCTCTGAAAGATATGCACTACTCTCGGTATGATGCTCGATCAATGGAGAGAGGGGTAATTGATTTTGGGACAAAACTGGAGGAGGGCATGGTTCTGACTCCATGGAGATAATCTCAAAACCCTTGTCCCTATCTGTCTCCTCCTCTCGTTCATCCAAAATTGCTAGCTCGTCCTCTCTTTTGCACACGCTTTCTGCCATGTGGATATTTTTATTCGTGTCCTCAACGTGACATGGCTCGCTCGATATACCTGCAATAGAAGATAAACTCGTATTAGATTCTTTAAGTTGAATATCAAAATAATTATTTTCTTCTAAGCAAGCGGCAATCAAATTAAGATATTCAATGGATTTCTGAATCTGCCAACTCCGAGCAACGAAATTCTCTTGGAATTGAAGGGATGTGGCCTCCTGTGTCTGAATAATCAGGTAAGCTTCCTCTATCAAGGATTGCAAAGGTACGTCTACGCTTTGCTCTTCTTGATCAAGGCACGAAGGCTCCGTTGAATCGCTCTCTGAAGTCTCTTCCATAGTTTCTTCATTTTCTTGCAGAGACTCCATGTATTCCCACGCCTCTATCGGCGTCATGACACCCAGGAATTCCTGCAGCTGGGGTTGTAGTCCATCTAGGAAGAACTCCATAAGCTCGTTCTTTGTGTACCCATGCTGCGGATAGCTCGATAATATGTCTGTGAACCTCCTCCAGGCCTGAAAGAAAGTTTCACAGTCAGTTTGATTAAAATTAACAATTTTGAGCTTTTCCATCCTATGTTTGTGCGCATTAGCATACCGTGCATCATACAGATTGTTCGTGCAATAGAAATTCATATATTCCATTTTTTTTAAAAAAATTAAAATAAAATAATAGAAAAAAGTTTATGTACAGTAAAGTGGAAAGATCTCACCGAAGGTCCTCTAAATGAAATAAACCGTAGTCACAAACCATTCCTCCCCGGCAACGGCGCCAAAAACTTGGTGGGCTCCGAAAAGGTGCTCTATCTCAAGCGCAAGAGTCCGTACAAGTAGTAAAATCTGGGAGTCTAGATGTCGAATCCATGGAAAGAAAACTGTTGCAACCACAATTCAAATCAAATAGAAATCCTACGAAAAGAAACTAACCACTTCAACAATGATGGCGAGGGTGTGAAAGTGCGTGATGGTGATGTGCGAACAAAGAAATTCGTGTATGAAAATATCTATAAAAAGTATGCACATGGTATGGGTTCGTTAGGATCAATGATTTGTATTAATTTGGTTGACAAGTATAACGCAATGAATTCTCCTTTTGGGAGCAATTCACCGGAAAATACCCAATATAACTCAATGAATTCTCCTTTTGGGAGCAACTCATCGGAAGATACCCTTTTGGGGGTTCAAGCACAAAATTCAATAAGATCGTCGCTAAAGTTATAATACGATATGAAACTCTCTTTTGGAGAGATCAAAACTACGGTATGAAACTCCCTTTTGGGGAGATCAAAACTCACCCTTTTGGGGCGATCATCAACTAAATCAATTCTTTTGGAATATGAAAAAGTCGATTTACGAACAAAGATTACAATTTTAACGACGTTTAACGATTTAGCACAAGGATATTCAACCAAACTAACAAAAATCACATCCCCTAACTACTCCATACCATGCACAAATAAGATTTAGCTACTCATCATGCAATAATAAACAACTTCCATAGCAAAATACATCAACTTTATAGCAAAATACATCAACTTTATAGCAAAATACGCTAGAAAACACCAAAATACGGGGTTTGAGTTAAAGAAAATATCACCAAATTTCCAAGTTTCGACTTCAAACTCTCTGGAAATAATAAATATAGCCTCTGGAATTTTACAGAATTTTACAGAGGGAAAATACGGCTCCTAAATCATGGAAATTGACAAATCAATATTGTAATATTGAACCCGAATCAATATTGTAAATCATGGAAAATACGGCTCCTAAATATGTAATATTGAACCCGAATCAGAAAGATCAATGCAAAAATGCAGCATATCAATAAATCATGGATCATAATACTAAGACACACATCCGCATGTTAAACACATTGGAAGTTGGTTTCTAGGATTTCATGCATACGGATCAAATATTAGATGCAAAAACAGTCATATATAAACAGTTGAAGCAGTGACATAATAGCATTTATGTTTATTGAATTGGTGGGTACATTTAACATACCTATCATCCATAGGAACACAAGAAACTGTAATATTTACACCCGTGTCAATATGCTTCTGCAAGCATTGTAATATATCATTGAATGTAGCTTGCAAACACTTATGTAAAAGTATTATTACACAAAATACTGAATATGACATAGTCTTAATCCACCCACCTTGTCTACATCACCGTTCTGATACATATAATATTACACAAGCATAATCATACCATGGCACTATAAAACCCAAAACATGATATTTGACTACCCCCCATCACCTCCTTTCCCCTTCACAACATATGCCAACCTACGTCACCACAACCAATTCTTTATATATTCCATTCTTCGTCATCATCATCATCCCCATTACCTCCGGCCTCAGACCTAGCCCTCTCCATCTTTACAACCTTCTTGGCTACGAAGCACTTCCTAGTCGCATTGGGCAAATTGACAAATCTACGCACGTTTTTCTCATTATCACTCAGTTGCATATACAACTTATCCAACATATGTGGGGGATACTCGATCATTGCATACAAATGTTGAGAAAGAATTGCAAGAGTGTTGGGGTAGGCACCCTCTATAGCTAATGCGACATGTTTGACATTGTCAACTATTTCCTTCAAGAGGTCGGGTTCATCCCTCAATGCACATCGACGCATTTTCTTTTTACCAACGACGGGTGGGATTGCATGGCTTATCCCCGCCTGAGATGGCACCGTCGACGTAGGAGTGGGGATGTCAGTATAAGCATCAAATTCGGTTGATGCTTGCAAGAAGGTTGGCGGACTTGCATACTCGCCGTCACCCTCAGTATATAAGCCCCCAAATTCTTTATTCAAACTCTGGCTATAATCACCCTTCGTGTGTCGTTTCCCATAACAAGCCTAAGATCGTCAAGACATGGCAGGGGGTGGTTGACATACTCTTTCAATCTAAAGTTTGCTGCATTAATAAAGAAAAAACCATTATGAATAATATAATTACGTACTCCACTGTTATTGTCATATTTGGTTATTGGAGAAGTACATACCATGGCCCATGTGGCATATGTATCATCGTCTAGTACTATCATCTGTAGCTCATCTGGCCATCCAGCCCCGCTAATTTCCAAGCACTTATCAACATTCTTAAGCCGCCGATGAAGAACTTTCATATGATTCTTCACATTCAACCAGCTGTAATCTGTGCCAAACTTGCTGTTTATATAGATAGCAGCAGCGGTGAAGGCCGTATTCTTGAAGGTCTTTTCGGTTCTATCCTCGACGAGCTTGGTTCACCAGGAACGGAATTAATGCACTGTCATGCTCCAGAAGCCAAACTTTATTCAACAGACCCTTCTTGTTTGGGTTCTTACTTTTTTTCCTTGGATTAGACACAGATACATCCATGTCTTCATCCTAACGTCCAGACTTCCTTGACGAGTTACTGCCACCTGTTGTGCCATGCCCGCTTGGTGGTGAAGGCATGGCAAAAGCACTTTGTGATGCTTGGCTAACAAAGGGTGGTATATCCCAACCACCTTGTAGCATTTGCATGAAGCCCAGTTGATGCGGCATGTGCATGGTCATTGGCATGCTGTGTGAAGAGTATTGTTGAAACGGTATGGATGATCTACCTACTTGGTAGCTAGGCGTAGGATATTGATAATCACTCTGCCTACGAGGCATTGGCCTACCTAGCAATGGATCATTCCGTCTTGAATTCTCTGCCAACTGTGTACAGTATGCCGGGTTATAGTATGTAGGCATATGATCACTCCATTGCCCTTGATGAGATAACTCGTCCATGCCTACAAAAGCATTATTTCCATAATAAAGCAATATTTGCCACAATGACATGTACCCACGTATAGTTAATGAATTAAAAATCAATTGACGTAATATTGACTACCACCCATATCATCAGACTCCAACTCAATAGAAATAAAGTAAACAGATAAATGCATTATATTGTCAACACATCTCATGCATCACCTAGCAACTTCAACATTTAGATCCCATTGTTATACAATTCATGCAACTTAATAGAATACAATAAAATTATTCATTAAACTCTTCCCTCATAGCCCATGTTCATTGGTGTTCCCATGGTTATGTATGTTAACATAGTCCACCCACATTTCTCACGCTAACTGATCCTTGCGACTTTTCCACTGATCCCTTTGTGAAGTCTGTTCATGTATGGGCAACTGTTGGGAAAGATCCATAATTGAATCATCCAGCTCAGCCATCACATCCCCATCCTCTTCAATTACATCCCCATCCTCAAGTAACTGCGAATCATGTGGATATGCTATTTAGATATAATTATGCAACACTGTGCAAGCAAGGACGGTATCGACCTGCGATTTGAATGGATAATGAAGCTTTGAAGTCAAAATTTTAAACTTGTTCTTTAGTATGCTAAACGTCGACTCGATCTTTGTTCTTAATGAAGGATGTCTTAGGTTGAACAGCTCTTTGCGGTATCTAGGCACTCTATCAGTATGGTCCTTCAGATGGTATCTAACGTCCCGGTATGGAGATACGAAACCAGGCATTGTGGTATATCCAGCATCGCATAGGTAATATTTACCTAAAACCGAAACATGAAACCCTATTTATAATCACATGGTTTCATACAGACGTATACAAGATATTTACGAAAGAGTTTGCATATTATCCTCATACACACGCATCCCGTGGAGTGGGGGTAATGACAACGCATCTTTCAGGACCGTGAAATCATTTGCTGATCCTTCCCACCCGGCTATTATGTGAGTGAATCTTTTGTTAGGTGTTACAGCTGCAAGCACATTTTGTGTAACCCCTTTACGTCCTCTAAATCTTGGAAGAGTTTGGCAGGCAGCATGGCATCGATGTGTGTCCCATCAATTAGACCAATGCAATCTTACCCTGTAATCATTGAAGGTCACGTTAATATCATCATAAATCATTTAACGCTAATGCCAGATATTCATAACTACACTGACCTTGAAATATGGGAACCAATTAGGATTATTGATTATCTCTGGTGGTGTCTCATTTGGGGCATGCTTCATGAACCTATCACGAATGGTACATACTGCAAACATAATTTTGTTAAAGTAATTGCTAACCATCGTCCCGGCCCTTATAAAATCAACTTGCATTACTCTGTTCTTTGACTTGTGCCTTATGATGTGAAGAAACATTGCCAACTGCTCCTCGATTGACACATGCTTACTGCCTTTGAGACTACCGCTTTCTCGCATTAACGTAGCAAGATTCAGGAAAGCATGTCTCCGCATTCTTAAGTAGTGTAAACAACTACTATCAGAACCAAATAGAATTCGACACATTTGTGATTTTCTATGAATATCACGCATCACTGACGGCTCCCTAGGCAGAGGGGGAGCACTATCGTCATCGTATAACTCCATGAATATGATGGTAAAAATGATAGTTGCCGCGGTCGATGCACACAATGAAAAACCCAAACTTTCTCCACTATCATCCATCTAACCCTTATTTGCATCAAACATATATCCAATCAAACGATGTTCAAGACATTTACTTTAATCATAAAATCATGCAATTTACATATAAACATAAAAACTTGCGAAGAATAGGGCATCACCAATATGCTAAAATATTAATGCTTCTTACATAGAAAAAACTATTTACACGTGACATCACAAATTGTATACTACATTTAAAATTGTACCAAATTATTTATACATTTAAAGCCTAAAAGTTTCATTGAATACCAAATGAAACATCCACCACCAATCATGTCCAATCCAAACATGAATCCATATACAATTGCCCTCAGATGATTAAGCATTTAATTTTCTTTGGTGGTTTCTTGACATACGTCAAGCATACCCTACCAATTTACCAACGTTGCATCATTAATACAAAGCCCGAACCCCTTATACTCACTGCACTTGTCTCATTATTGGGCTCTTTTAAGTAGGGTTCATATATTTAGGTATCTCGTAATACTGCTGCTATGGTAGCCAAATTCAACCAACATAAACTTCAAGCCAACATAATTTATTTCACTTCAACCTTACAACTTGAACAACCATACAAATTGCATACATTTCATGAATCATTACCCACGAGCCATCCGAAGTGCAAAATACATACTGTAATTTTTTAACCACCAACTTTTCAGCAACACGTTGGGTGTATCATCATGGGGGAAATACTAGGTATCTAACCGAAATTGTATACGGATTCATGGGGCTTGAAATTGATTGGTGAACTTTTAAGTATGGTTCATGCCTTCCCGTATGGGATGTGGCGAATAACATCTACCACCCATAGGTTGCATGAAATTTTCATCGAAATAAACAGTAGATAATCGACACCTATGCATTTTCAGTTATAAATCGAAGAAATTCCGGATCTGTAAGCATCTCAAATCCACATATTTTGCTGAAATTTTGCCCTAATTTAACAAATAGAGCTTGAAATTAAAAGAGAGTTTATACCTCAGTGAGCAGATTTGTTCGACTAGGAAAGATGAAGCACAAAACCAAAGATACCTCAGTTCTAGCATCAGATCACCGGCAATCACAGCCGCAACCCCGCCGTGCCCACCGTTTCCCATAACCTCAACCCTAGTTTCAGATGTATAGAGCCAACGAGGTAGATCACGTAACCCTAGCTGCAGATCTTCCAAGAAACCCAAAAATGCCATCTTTTCCTCCTTATAGGGTTGCAAGATCTCAAAAATTTGGACTGTTGAGGGAGTCGTTGGGGGAGGGGAGATGAGAGGCTGCTGTAGCGGGGATACGGGTGATCAGAAGCTCGCAGGACTCACAAGAACGAGATTCACAGCTGAAATCACCGCAAAACCTAGGGATTACATCGACGTGAATGTGGAAGCCACATCGACAAGAAACCCAAATTTGGAAGCTGGAGAAAAAGAACACGAGGGTTGAAAGGTAAAGGTGAAATGAGTAAACAGTGTGCACACAGTAGAATCCCCCCACTTTCACACCCACTTAATCACAAAAGAACGGGCCCTTATCGAACATATGGTCCCAGTGCAATTTATCCTTTTATTTATTATTTATTGTCATAATATGCTTTATTCAAATCAATCCTTGTTGTGAAGTGCTTTTTGCAGGAGACCACATGCCTTTATATATAGTGGAATATGGAAGAGTTCATACAATGGAAGGATACCGTATTAATGTAAAATACAAACTCTTAATCTGCTACTGGATAGGATAAGCCATATGGGCCTTTACGTGGGCCTACATGATATATTCATAAAACACCCCTTTATCTCTCCATAAGTGTGGACTATGCTCATGAATACTTCGAGATTCTGAGCATTATGTGAGTTTCACAAGGGTGTATACTTCAAGATCATGAGTTAATGGGATTTACCTCGTTAAAACATTTGGTTATGGAAAACTCTGTGAGAAAAAAACCATAACTAAGGAAAAAGAGTACAATTCTCCTTTAACTTCCATTGATCTGTACAAGCACTTAGGCTTTCAGATCTCTTAGTCGTTTTTCATCAATCATATTTACAACATTCCGAAAAATATGTACAAATTACAAATATCACCATGGTTAAACAGCTGCTGGATCCAAAAGAGCTCTGGAGAGGTGTGCTTGGTCTTGTTGCCTCTGATGTGGTCTCCTTAAAGTTGGGATAAGCATGTTGCATGGTCTTCAGATTTTGTGGTCAGCTCCAAATTACCAATCTTTGACACAGTCGTCACTGGGATGTGATGTACTACTGAGCGCAACTATACACTCTCTCGACTTGCTTCTTGGATGGTGAAGGTCTTAGAATGATGGGATGAAGATGCCTTCATAGTTTGTTTTACAGATCTACAGTAGATGGCCGTCTTACTGTAGGTGCCCAGTTTGTGACATCTCATTATGGAGTCGGACCTGTAACCTGCATCTGCATAAGCATGGAGGATAATTCTTTATAATATAAGCCCAAAATTTATCGACCATTATTAGAGGTAGCGCAGAAGATGCTTAACTCTGGTCCAGTAGCGCTTTGTAGGCGCATCATTGTATCTGGCTAGTGAATTTACTGCAAATGCTATATCGGGACGCGTGCAATTAGCCAGATAGAGAAGTGCTCCAATTGCACTTAGATGATGGACTTCATGACCTAGAATATCCTCCCCCTCTTCCAGCTGATGAAAGGGGTCTTTATATACATATAGTGAACGTTCTAAAATAGGTGTACTAAGTGGATGACTATGGTTCTTGTGCAAATTCTTCAACACACTCTGGGTGTATGAAGTTTAATGTAACATGATTTTATCTTTTAGATAAATCTGTGATCCATGACTTATCTTTATTTTGCCTAGGTCTTTCATATCATATTTGATAGTCAGGCTATAACAGATATTTCGGTTCTCTTCAACAGATCCGATGAAATTTAAGTTGTTTACAACTATGATCTCAAATCACGTTTCTTTTTATAAAGATGCAAAGACAACATTTAGTTGGAATCCTTGCTTTGTCAAGGGATTCACTTGGTTGTACAATATTTTATTTTATTATTTCTTCAATAGAATAGACGTCTCGAAGTCTATTCGGGTATTTAAGAAAATGAGAAAAGTATCTTTATCAAGATATCCATAAAGGTATGCTGTCACAACATTCAATAACAGCATATCCAAAATTTCAGTTGCCAAATTGTAAAGTATTCACAATTTATAACTAGGGAGTCTGATGCATCATTTATATAAGTGAGTCAAGCTCGTCTTTAATTGTTTATTCCCCAGTTTTAGCGAAAAAACATTGAGCTATATGTTGTATCTTATAGCATACGATTTTATACTTATTTATATTTAAACAATACTCATTATGCCCACAGGTTTGACACCTTTTGGTGTCTGGACTTCAGGTCAGAACACTTCATGATTTATAAGCGAGTCCAACTCAGTTTTTATTGCCTCGTTCCACATTGGCAAATCTTTACGTTTGCATTTTAGCAACGGAGAGTGGATCGATATTATTTAATTAGCATCGCTTTTACGATGTAAGTGGCAATATGATACGTGAATATATTGTTGACAAGTTGTGTTCTTTTTGCCCAACACCTCCCCAGTACGTACAACATTTAATGATATTTCATTTTCTCCTGGAATCTCCTCTTCTTGGGGTTCCGAGAGGGGTGATAGTATGTATATGAGCTCATCGACCTGTGGTACTATTGTCTCAAGACATCAATCAGTTTTCCTCTTTCTGGGAATTTTATCCTTGAAGCCTGGTGGTCTGTGTCTGTTAAGTTGAAGAACAATCACTTCTGCTGCAGGTGGATTGCATCCATTATCGGTGATGTCAATCCTAGCTAGAGTATTAGTAGCAGAGATGTCTGATCTGATACATTTTCTCATTGGCAGTAACTATATGTGATAACTGTTGAACAATTTTCTTGAACGTGGAGGATCTTCAGGATCTCTTTATCACATTTCATAATTTTTGGATCATATATTTTTATTTATTTTTGATATTTTAAATGGTCAGTAGAGCTTCATGCTTCAACCGAGATGAGCCTAATACTGGGAATGTGGACACATCTATGCACAGTCTTCGAGACATGCTTTTAACGCCTCCATCTGTTTGGGGGTGCAAGGTATCTCTTTTTCTAGGGTGAATTAAACCCAATATAGATTCCAAGTCGACGTTGATGTCCTGATTTTATTCTCTGTGGTGGTGCTATGGGGATGTAAACTGTGACATGCTTGCCCCACTTTTGAGGAGACCACATCAGAGGTGATGAAACAAAGCACAACTCTCCAGAGTTTTTGGATTCAGCAAATGCTTAATGATGGGGATATTTGTAATTTGTGTGTACTTTCAGAATGTTGTAAATAGGAGTGATGAAAACTGGCAAAGAGATCTGAAAGCCTAAAGGCTTGTACAGATTAGGGGGGAGTTAGAGGGAATTTGTACTCTATTTCCTTCTCTATGTGGTTTTCCCACATGGTTTTCCATAGCTAAATGTTTTAACAAGTCAAATCCCATTAACTCAGGATCCTGAAGTATCCACCCATTATGAGACTCATATGATGCTCAGAATCCCAAAGTATTCATGGGCAGAGTTCAGACTTATGGCTGGATAAGGGGGAGTGTTGTAAATAGATAAGAAGGGGTGTGTATAGATAATATTTTATCTATTGTATTTCATCCATGTATGACTCTCTCATCTATTATAAATAAAGGCATGTGATCTTCCCCAGAAATACACAAATTATTTTATTTTTATTAAAATAAATATAATGATAAAATGTAATTTTAAATATATCGTTAACAACCATGCCATAATTCTTTTTAAAATAGTAAAGGCTATAGTAATTATTTTCTCTTTTATACTTTTTACAGTACATGGTAATTTATAGAAAGATGTCGAAACCTTAGGATGGATAGATAAAATTTAGACCATCTCGACGAAGCAAGCAGTTTTCCAGTCTTAATTTAATAACACAAACATTAATTTAAAACAACCATATGCTTTAAAAACTACGAAAAGCTATTTTCTATGTTGAAAATACAAAAACTATCGCAAATTTCTCTTTCAAATAACAACCATGGACTTGAAATATATATTTCAAGATCATGAAGCTCAAAGAGCACTTGTAGACACGTAAAGGCAAGGGCGGAGCCATGAATTGTTTCCACCCTGGGCTACCGACCTAATACAAAAGGAATGATGATTTGGTTTGGGATAAGTGATTTTGACAATTTGTGGGTTATACTGCCTAATGGCAAGCGTTTTAGAGAGATTTTATGTAGCAAAAGGGGATTATTTTTGTGGTGATAGGGATTTGCCTTTTCTTTTCTTTTTGTTAATATGCTTCGGTTCTTGATCTATTTGGCACAAGTTTTCTTTTGGCTTTTAGGTATAGGTACGGTTGCAAATATGATTTTAATATTCGGTTATTTATAAATATCGTTTTATTACGTGTTGAATGGAAGTAGAGCTTACATTATGTTGGATTGCGAGAAAATATGTTGAAAGTTTGAATTCAATTCTATAAAAGTGACTTCTTTAAATCTCAAATCGAAATTATTTAATGTTATTCACTGTATCCAGTCATCCAAAAACAACATTGTTATTTGTTAATGGTCAATAGATTAATATGTAATTTTGATATCAATTAGTTAGAAAAGATTGCACCTTGACAATTAATCTATATGAATTTAACAGTATATACACTAAATTAGTCAGGATTTAGACTAAAAAGATTATATCTTGATCATCATTAATTATGAATTATATCAAAAAAATTCAAACTTTTTCCAAAAAAAATCCACAAACATGCACATCTCTAATAATCGGCAAGCTTCCCCATCGAGAAATCGATCCATCGAAATCTAGACCATTCTCTAAAAATATATGTTCCCTACATTCCCCACCGCCAATCAAAATACAATGGGTTTAGTTTTGAAAATTGGAAGGAGTACAAGAGAGCCTGAAACAAATAAATAAAGGATGTTAATGGGAATTTTCGCTAACGGGAGGGATCAGAAGGAATTTTCCCCCTAAATCTATAACATTCTCTAATAATATGAGTTTAGTCTTGGAAATTGAAGGACTACAAGACGGACAAAAACAAATAAATAAAGGATGTTAATGGAAATTTTAACTAAAGTTAGGTACCAATAGGAATTTTTAAAATAAAATAGAACAAGCTGATGTTTTTGCGCGCCAGGCGAGATTCGATACAATGGCCACATTCATTGGAATCAAAGGCTCAACCAACCGGGCTACTTGCTGATGCTGTTATAGGAATTATAAGAGATTTTTTATAAAGTTACCCAGGCTATATCCTACCTCAGCCCTAACATACCTCCGCCCTAGCGTAAAGGCTTCTTGTATTTTTTGCAAACTATATGATAGTAATTTGAAAAAGAAAAAGTTAGTGATAATTTTTTTAAGGGAGTTGCTTCACGCACCTACCGTTTTATTCTCGTGCATAATCACTTATTTACAAGTTTGCCATTCAAAATTTACACCTCTTTTACCCTCGTCGCGCGCGCGCGCGCGCGCACACACACACCCCCCCATCCCAAACGTCGATGCCCATTGCTGACAGGTTTTTAGGGTTTGGAATGTGCGGGTGGGTGTGGGGGTGAGAGGGGCGGCAAAGAGGGCATGTGAGGGTCATGGTTGTCAGAGGAGGGGTCGATGGAGGGGGAGGGGGAGGGGTTGTCGGTGGATGTGGCGGAGGAGGCAGAGGGGTCTGGGGAAGATGATAAGGGTCGACGGAGAGAGACGGAGGAGGGAGCGTGCCTGGATAGTCGGAGGAGGGGGCGACGGAGGGTGAGGGTGAGGGGTTGTCAGAGGATGGTGTGGAGGGGGAGGGGTTGTCGGAAGGTGGGGTGGAGGAAGGGGAGGGGACGGGGGAGGGGGCTGAGGAAGATGAAGATGGTCAGCAAAGGGGGCGTGGCTGGGTAGTCAGAGGAGTTGGCGGCGGATGGGTTGGGGAGGTCGGAGGATGGTGATGGGGAAGGGGATGGGCCAGAGGAGGGGCTCCAGAAGATGAAGAGGGTCGGCAGCATGAGGCGACAGAGGGGGCGGGACTGGGGAGGTCAGCAAGTGCCGGCGGTCGGCCGTTTTGCTCACCGCGCACAACGGAGCATTTTCAGAATTTAAATTGTTGTGCACGGTGAATAAATTTGAGTGACAAACTTGTAAATAAGTGGTGTTTCGGTTCTGTGCTCGAGAAAAACGGTGGGTGCGCATAGCACCTCTTTTTTAAAATTTTCAAATCATACAATAGCTTTTTTGTAATGTTCAAAGTATTATCTATTCTATAAAAGAGAGCATGCCACCTAGGATTGTCCTAGGTGGCGGGGTTTGTCCCAGTCACAAGTTGACTGGGACAAGCCCCCAAAAAATAACCACCCATTTCCTCTTATTTACGTGTTTAACTCAGATTGCTCAGCGCGCACAACCACCAAAAACTGAGAATTGCTCACCGCGCACAACCACACAAAATTCAGAATTGCTCACCGTGCACAACCACCTAGGATTGTCCGGGGTGTGCACGGGTTTTTTCCGCGAAGTGCACTTTGTGCACGTGTTATTTCTAGTCTATTCTATAAAAGAGAGCATGACACCTAGGATTGTCCTAGGTGGCGGGGTTTGTCCCAGTCACAAGTTGACTGGGACAAACCCCCAAAAAATAACCACCACTTTCCTCTTATTTACGTGTTTAACTCAGATTGCTCACCGCGCACAACCACCAAAAACTCAGAATTACTCACCATGCACAACCACCCAAAACTCAGAATTGCTCACCGCGCACAACCACCTAGGATTGTCCGGGTTGTGCACGGGTTTTTTCCACGCCGTGCACTTTGTGCACGAGTTATTTCTAGTACAAAATAAAATAGGGCTGGTGATATGACCCCCAACGTTACCGACACACCCCCCCACACTTTCTTTTGTGCTTTGGATTTTTGGGCGTTGGGTTCTGTTTTGGGTCTTTTTACCCTCAACGTTACCGACACACATCCCCACACTTCTTTCCCCTTTTCGGTTGCGCTTGTGCACCACATCCTTTTCTCACGTGTTTTTTCCCTGCACGGGTTATTTTCATTAAATATGGCCATAGTTCAGATTCTTCAGAAGTTCACGGTGCTTTTATGAAAGTTAGCTTAGGTTTCTAGGTTAATTTTAGACATAGGTTGTTAAACTGTCCTTGGCCTCGCTTTTTTTTGTGTTTTGGTTGGGGGGAATGGAAGTGGTCACGCTGCTTGTCTACAGTAACTACAGTAGAGGTCTCGAAGGCAGAGAGGGAGGAAAGAGATGAGGAGAATGGAAGTGGTCACGCTGGTTGTCTACAGCAGAGGATTCATGGTGCCAGGATTTCCTTTCAGGGTACAAGCAAACGTAAGGAGTACCATCATGAAATGGCCCATGGATCGCCTCAAAAGCTTTTATCTGAAAATTTCAAAAGCCTGGGCGCTACTTGGTGAAAGTGACGACTGTTTTGTTGACATTAGAAGACACCCAACGCTCGCAAATCACATCCATGCAACAAGTGGTGGAGGTTTCCAGAGTGGATGGCCCCCCTTTGTGATCTCTCGGATATCTCTTTTCGTTTCATAGAGAGAGGGCAGAGAGAATTTGCAGGCGTGTGCTTACCACAACCACCTAGTTTACTGATTGACAACAAATATTTATCTTCTCAGTTAATCTGGCTTTGTTTTGGCTTTGTTTCTCTTCTACTAGGAAGAGATCAACATAAAATGAAAAGCAAAACAAAATTGCAATAGGATGTTAGTTGAGTTGTCCCTTTTGATGTTTAACGATTCAATTCAATCATTGCTTCCACTCTTTTTTTTATATGAAGGAAGAAAGTATAGATATAGCCACCCAACAAAATATGTGTGTGTGTGTAGAGCAATATGGGCGCCAATTGGCTAAAGCAGAAAATTTTCTCTTTGGCTAGCTCATGGCCATCCACTTCCACTCATTTCTTGTTGAATTATTTTCAAAGGTGTTGTACACATTCTAAACCACAGATCCTCACATATGAATGAACCCTAGGTGTATTTGACCATCAATTCATTCGTTCCAAAATGTTCTATTATTCTGAAAACTGTTAAACTTGCAACTGGTGGATGAACGCGCAAAATTCTTAGAATTCATTTGAAAATTGGTGGTTTGAGATTTTAGAATATGATGATGAAAATGAATGGTTCGGATTGTAGATGAAAATTGGAGGTGTAGGCGTCACGCTAACAAGGGACCCATTGCACACACACACACACACACAGAGAGAGAGAGAGAGAGAGAGAGAGAGAGAGAGAGAGAGAGAGAGAGAGAGAGAGAGAGAGAGAGAGAGAGAGAGAGAGAGAGAGAGAGGAGTGTTGTCACGTGGAAAATTTTCCTACACTAACAATCATTTGCATGGTTTTTCTTCTTTTTAATAAAATATTTAAAAATTAATCTGCACATAATGGATGATCAATATATCAAAAACTAAGTGAATATCCAATGCTATTCGACCTTCAATCTGATTGTTGCAAATTCAACGGTTTCTGAATAATAGTACTTTTTATAACGAGTAGATCAAAGGTCAAATCACCCTAATGTTTACAAATATTTGGGGGTTTGGGTTTTGAATGTGTAAAAAACATAGAAAAAATTTCAGTATATACAAGGTTTATTTTGTATTGTCAGCATAGAAAATTTCCTACACTGATAAAACATATATAGTAAGCTCACAGACACGTATAGATAGAGAGAGATACATGTGCACAAACGCACAAACGCGCGCGCGCGCACACACACACACAAAACATTTATATATATTTGAAATTATTTTTGGAGGTATTCTATACATCATGTATGATCAAATACCAAAAATCAAGTGAATACAATGTTGTTTGAACCTTGATCTAATTGTTGCACCTTCAACTGTTTTTGAATAATAAAACTTTTTTAGCAAGTGGATTAAGGGTCAAATCCCTCTGTAGCTAATCCATATCTAGGGTTTTACGATTTTAGAATATGTGCAATAACTTTGAAAAAAAATTCAAAAAATTTGGGGAAGGTAGGGTTTTGTTTTGTCAGTACGAGAAATTTCATGCACTAACATGTAATATACCTTAATCTCATATCATATATGACATATGAGGTTATTAAAAAAGGAGAGAACAAAATACAAATCTTCAACTTCACCACGAAGAAGAAGCACTCAAGTTCTCCCCAAAAATTCTCAACACAATCTCTCAAAGTTGGCTATCAACAATGGTGGCCCAAAGTTCTCACAATGTGTTCCCCCAGAAACCCTTGCCTAAACACCATTTATATAGCCTAGGGCACAATATGTGTTCTAATAAAAGATGGATTCCTATTTGAGTAGTACTCTGACTCAAACGGAATTCTATTCCAATCATACATCTACTATGAATATGAGACTGTATCCTATGGTTGGCCCATCCACGCTGTCGAACTCCACGCCGAAGATCGAGCTAACGAAGTGCCAAGCCGAGCCGAGCTATATATCCAAATCTCATACTATAGAGTTACCGACCTATGCGCCGCCGATCCTCCCTCCTGAGAATCCATGCACCGTAGAAGTCCATTAACTCGGCATCCCCGGATCTACCTTGTGCAGAGTTAGATATGTGGGATCACAGCACATGCGAGCTAGCTCTGCACAAGATAGCTACTCTCCACATCTCCGATACTTCTTCAGCACCTCAGTCAAGCCAACTTTCACAAATCTCCATATTGATGAGATTTAGACCTCCGTCACATAGTCGACTTTCAATGCACCACCTTCGTAGAGTCACTTGATGTTCTCTTCAATTTTCTTTGAAGAGCCCAATTTCCCCTTCGTGGCTCATCTGGCTCCACCGAGCCTCAATGCTCGCAACTGTGGCCACCAATGACATCATCTTAGAACACCACTGAGCACGTCCAAACAATAATTAAACTTAGCTCTAGATACAATCTTAGTCAACATGTCCGCATGGTTATCATCTGTTTCGATCTTCAGGAAATTGATGTCATCATATTCTTCTCCCACATATTCTCGGACAAAGTGGTACCTTACGTCGCTATGTTTAGTGCATGCATGGAAGACATAATTCTTAGCTAAGTTCACCTCACTTTGGCTATCACAATGAAGATCATACCTCTCTTAGTAGACTCTCCGATCATCCATCAAGCCCATCAGCCATATAGTCTCTTTCATACTTTAGTCAGTGACATGTATTCTGCCTCTGTAGTAGACAAGGGCACCATAGACTGAAGTATACTTTGCCAACAAATTAAAGCTCATGACAGTGTGAACTGTCATATACCTCCTTCCATCCAAGCTGCCTGTAAAGTCGGAATCAACATATCATACAACTTGTGGACCTTCATTACTTCGGCTATACGTCAATCCGACGTCAATGGTATCATTGATGTATTTAAGTATCCATTGAGTAGCTTGCTAGTGTGCTTTACCTGGATTGTACATGTATTTTCTCACCATGGTGTACTTTTCCCAGATTGTGCATGTATCTGCTCATCATGCTAAACGCATGTGATAGGTCGGGTCGGATAAATACCATAGTGTTACGACCTAAAGATCGTGATAGTCCGACCTTCCGTCCAAACCCGCCAGATTCCCGACCAGCTCGCCCCTCCACGAAATCCACCTAGACTAGCGGCAGGGCACACGTCACCACGAACCTCGCCGGTTGTGCACCCGCCTCCCTCTAAGATCACCAGGCGTACCACCGGGTCGCCCGTCATCTAACGGGAGAGACCAAGTGACTCATGGGCGGCCACGCTCCTCAAACGCACTTCGACGATCCTTTGGCACATCGGACACGACAAACAACCTAGTACAATGATGTCATTGACGCTTCCGCCGCTCGACAATCTGACAAAGCACCCCCTGGCCGCTGCGTCCCCTGACCGTTGGTGCTTTCTGCCCTGACACCCTGACAAAATCACCCTGGCCGTTGCACCGCCTGACAAAAGCACGGCTGACACGCCCAGTCCTACATCCTCGTCCGAAGCTTCCGCTGATAAATGGGCCAGCTCAGCATGCCAGGTCAGCACGTCGGGTCAGCCTTACGCAACCGCCCCAACAGGTATAAATACCCCTTTACCTCCATCGAGGTAGTGGGTTGGCAAATTAACTCCGAATCTCATTACTCACACACAAGGGCAAAGGTCTTTCATATCTTTGTTCTTCCACGATAGCTCGTCACGTAGGATCGACTCACTCTTAGTCCGACCTGCGTGCCCAGCCCCCGCTTTTAAGCCCTAATACTAACCTAGGCATCAGAGAGGCTAAGGGTTGGACCCCAACCCGGCCTTTCTGACAAGCTGCTCCTTGTGCAGGCGAGCTCGTCTTCACAGGTTGCGCTCAGCTCCCACCTCCGACAGTGCGGTTGGTGGGCAGAGTCCTCGAGGAACAGATCTTGTGGTCGGCCTTCGCAACGCGCTCAGCCTCGTCACTACCCTCATTACTTGTCAAATAACCTATCCTAATCCCATCCAAATCCTAACCACCGTGTCATTGGTTCCCCTAACAAACAAATTCATTGTACGCGAGTTCCACCCCGCAACACATAGCATACCAATACTCATACAACATTACCATATGGTATGTTTGGTTGCTTCCATTATTATTAGTATTTTCATTCCTTCATTCTAAAATTAATTTTTCTTTAAAACATCGAGGCTGCTTGCAACTTGATCAGTATTCATGTCATTAATCTACGTTGAGTATGCACAGTAGTTGAATGTTTGGCTGCGTATATTAGCATTTAAAAGCCCAATAACCCAGTCATACAACAGTAAGCCGACAGATTTTTTTCAAACAATAAAATAAGATAAAACAATGGGATAAAAGAGAAGAAAACAAGGAGAGACTGTAAATAGTAAAGAGAACTGCTGCATGCACCCCTATGAGTAGGGGTGCATGTACGGATTGTTTTCCAAAAATGGAAAACTATTAATTATTAATTTAAATCACTTGTTTTTTTTTCTATTTTAAGTTATTTATTGCACAAAAAGCTATATGCACCCCTATTCATAGGGGTGCCAATAGCAATTCTCATAGTAAAAGTTTGTTTCCAGAGCCTACGATTTGGATATCCTCTTCCCATATGTACATGTACCAGACATTCTCTAGCCTCCATGTAGCAGGATCTAATAATAAATTAGGCAAAGGGATCTCAAAAGAGATCAAGCTGCAGAAACGCTCGCTGTCACAATTTGCAAGGTGTAGGGCCAGCAAATAGAGTAACTCCAATCAAGCTTAGCTTTCAAAGGGGTGTACCCAAATCCATAGATCACGGCTTGTGGCCACAGGACACTGTCCTCCATGCCAAAATGGACCCATCTCTCTCACTCACACACTCTCTCATCCCTGTGACTCATAAAGTATGTACGTAACCATGATCATGATCATACAATATAAATCTTGAAATTTAATTTCATGGAATTAAGCGGAATTATTTTGCAGCCATCAAACATGACGATAAGGAGCTCAAGGTGATGGGGTACAATTTGATCCATCCATACAAATTCGGCATTCCCCACTTGATTTCTTTTGGCCTTCAGATGCATGTCATACTGAATGAAACTGGCATTATCCAAGAGGCTGTAAACTCTCAAAGATGGTAACTAAGTAATAAACAAAGCGTGATTTATTGCTTCCATTTGCTGAACTCTCTGACTCTCTGAGGGATCACGAGAAGCAAACTTTCCTAGTTTGGCCATATATGAATGGAAGTATGTGGGGTTGTGTGTGAGAAATTTCAACAATGGTCAAAGTGAGAGGAAGAGAGGCGCGCGGCAGTAAAAAAGGAAGAGGAGCAGACTGGGCTGATGATGAGTTGGGATGAGGGGGGGCTGGTGCTGTGTCCTTTTGCCTGCCCTAATATTAAATGCCCTTTGGCAATATTTAGAAAGAGATGCTTCCATGCAAACCTATCATCGCTCTGAAGACTGCAGTCATCTCAAAGGGTTTTGAATTATTTTTGCTCTCTTTGCACATATGCCCCTCAAAGAGTGTCACTTTGCACAAACTTGTGGGTGCCCTAATTTTCATCTATCCCTGATTCAATGTGGCCTTGGCTTTTGAGCCTTTGAATGGCTTTGTACTGTAAAGTGATTCTTTCATGATTCTCATGGACCCCATTGTACGTACGTTATAGAATATAGACTCTCATAACCATTATTCTAGAGCTACAGACTTCGGATTGATCTTGCTATGGATAACTTGGGAGTATATTCAGGATCCTACTCAATATATGTCAATCTCAGACTTGGGTTTAGACCAGATCGAGTGAACAGATACCAGCAATTTGTTTGGCATTTAATCTGGATGGATTCGAATCTATCGAGTTTGAACTCTGCAGGTGATGATGATCATGAAATAAGTTGTTTTCATTCTACGTAATCGAAACTGCTAGACGTTGATAAATCTTTTTTATACTTATAAATTCTTCTGGAAATTATTCTAAGCTTCCATCAACTAGTAGAGCTGTCACAAGGATAACTGAAAATGATTCTATGTAATATGAAATTTCATTCATTAGCTTCAAAAAAAAGTCCAAAATTGCAATAAACGGACATCACATGAGGGGGTTACGGGGAAAACAAGTCAGAGGTGCACTCTATACCTAGATTCAGAGCTAATTCGTAACTGAGTAAGATTAGAGAGACCTATTGGGGTTTTAAGAAGTGAAATCGCGAAAGAAATCTTTTGATATAATTCTAGTAGGTTTAGGAGTTGGGAACACAAGTTAGCACAATGTAATCCCTTAAGAAAAGTTCAAAACATGGAGTAGGGAAACATCCCACTCTAGACAAAACCCTAGGCAATTAGGAAAAGACAAAGACCTACAAAGACTAAGAGTTAATCTTTCCCTTTTTGTAGAGATGAGAGTGAATGCCAAAAAAGAAGATTAAATCTTCAACTAGAGATATATAGTCATTTGAAATGATCACAAAATCTAATGATGGGATAGTTTGAGGGTATATTACTTCGTGAATATTAGCTAATTTTTTTAAAAACCTAGTTTATTTGATCCAAAGAGAAAAATTCACTTTAGAGTCTTGGGGCCAATCATATTTAAATATTATCTATCTCATATATTTTCCAATGTGAGACTTTTCTATTGTCTCCTTTTCTTGCTTAAGATAAGTGTTTGTAACCGTGGCCGAGCTAGAATTTTACATTTTTTTGGAGGGAGGTGTGTGTGTGCCGCGTTTCCACATGAAGGGAAAAAATAATCTTAAAAAATACAAATTTATCGTATGGGGGTAACATTGAGAATTAATGTTCACTATTTCCCAAAAAATGTTGATATCTTATGTATGGCATGGCATTATAGTTAGACATGATCTCTGGTGTAGTTTTGCTATTTCTTTTCATTTTTTTCTTTTAAAATTACCATGTGTTAATCAATTCAGCATGGTTTTGATTTCATGGTACTTACTTATTTTGATAAGAATATATTAAAATATGACATTTTTGAAGTGTTATTTTCTAACAATAAATAAGTAGTTTTAATAATAAGTTACCCTTTTCTGACAATAACACATGTAGATTTAATAATTAGTTATTCGGTTATTTATGCAATCACAATCACTATTATTGCTAATGACTTGAAGCTCAATATGTAGGATCTGCTGCACGCTAAGCAACGCACTGAGGGGTGAATAGTGTATAAGTAATTAAAATACTAATTAAAACTAATTAAGCAATACATAATATAATTGCACACAATCACAAAACAAAGAGACAATTCAAATGCAAACATAGAATATTTATCATGCTTCGGATCCCTACACCGGCGATCATAATCCAGACACATACTCCTAAAACGGAGCGGTAGCTTATCCACTAGTGCTCCCTAAACCGAGACACACAAGATCACTGTTCACGAGTACAATCCCTAAACCGGGATAATCCCTAGACCAGGATAAAGTGGAGTAAACCCCATACAATGTACTCACGACCCGAGTACTATGTTTTGTAACCAAAAGAAACGAAAAAGAACAATCTTACATATGCCTTGATAGATCTTACCATAATGTATGAAGGCCTGAAGATTGAAAACACCAAGTGCTTGATGTAGAAGATGATGCACTTGGAAAACTCTAGAGCTCTAGATGCAATCTCAATGCACGAACACTTTTAACCAAAGTGAATGATAAAATGAGAGAGAGAGAGATGCTTTAAGTTTTTGGTGCTAAATTAGTTCAATATGATTGAGCATTGGTGCCAAAAACTGCCTCCAAACCTAGCTTAAATAAGTCATCAATCTTGTACAAATACAAGAAAACGACTCTTCAAAAATCCCACCCAACGGCTATAAACAGGTAGATGTTGGAGCGACCAAACATCTGTAGTTCATGACCCTTGCGCCTGATCAACTGCTCAGGCGCCTAGGAAATCAACTCCAGTTGTCCAGCAGAATGAGATGGACAGAAGTACGAAAGTCCAATCTCCAAGCATCAAGCATCTGAAGAACACTTATCAGACGTCTGATCGACTATGCAAACTGTAAGGTTTTATTCATGTTTGCATTCATGATTGCATTGTCATAAGTGGCACTCTGATTATCGTCGGTTGCTCTTTACTATCTTGAGATTTAAGACGGTTTATCTGGTTGATGTTGGATCATTTGTTGAATGTTATGTTGCATCCGAGCTACAGTAATCTGAAGGAGAGAATCAACTCAGCCTACTATGTTGGAAGTATTGTTGAACATTATATTGCACCATAATGTTCAACAAGCTGTGTCTATATTCGTCATTGATTATTTGCAGTATTCTTGGATCTGAGGTTGGAGATCTCGCGATCTTAAGTTTCTATCTTTAACAGTTCAGGTATTTTTGTTGGTTACATACTGTTAAAGATTTGATTGCTATTTATATCTCTCGGTTGGTTTGTTGAAAGGCGGTTGAAGAGATTTTAGCCAACAATATCTCTGCAACGGACGCCTGCGGATTTTGGGGGATCTCATACTTGTTGAGAGTTGCGGATATTGTTGTTGCCCAGCCGTAACATATTTGATTGGATTCTTACTGATTGAACCATGGATTGCGGGGAGCGGAAGCTATGTGGGTTCGGCAGCGGTGATGGCTAGGGTACGGACTTTGAGATTAAAGTTCTGAGTAAAAACTCTGGGAGGGAGGCCGACGGCTACGCACGTAGGATCAAGGGAGTTGATCTAGTCGGTGGTGCAAGGAGAGCTTGCTGGCAAGGGGAGCTTGCCAAGAATACTTCACGGGGTTGATTGCGATCACCCCTCACGGTTTGTATTAAGGGGGAGTGTGTTCCTTCTAGTAGAAGCGTGATTATCAGTGTTTGTACTCTCTGATTATTATAGTGAAGTATTCTATTTTTCTGGGCGTGGCGCCGCAGATGTGGTGTGCGCACCGAACTGCGTTACCAAGTCTTGTGTGACTCTAATTGATGTGTGTTGCTTCGCTGATTTAAGATTCATTACTGCATACTGAATTTCATTTGGTATCAGAGCAGGTCATCCACATTACTTTGTTCTATCAAAGTGGGTGTGATCTTGTGTGTCAGTACGCTCGTCATGAATACTAAAGAAGGTGCCTCTGTTACTCGTCCTCCCTTACTCACCGGATCCAATTACACATACTGGAAGTCTCGCATGCGAGCATTTATCAAGTCCCTGGATGAAAAAGCTTGTGTGGCTATGGTTGAAGGATGGAGTCCTCCGACTGAAGTTAACAAGGAAGGCAAGGAATATGTCAAACCCGTGAGAGACTGGAATCCTGAAGAGGAGCGTGCAGCATTAGGAAACTCAAAGACAGTGAATGCCTTCTTCACTGCAGTCGATGAAGAGCAGTTCAAGCTTATATCAACATGTGAGCACGCAAAAGAAGCCTGGGACATTCTTCAAAATGTTCATGAGGGGACCATCACTGTTAAGGCATCTAAACATCAAATGCTCACGTCTCAGTTTGAAAATCTGAGAATGAATGAAAACGAGACAGTGGCAGAATTCGATGGAAGATTAAGGGATATAGCCAACCAGGCATTTCAACTGGGTAAGAAATATTCTCAAAAGAAGTTAGTGGAGAAGACGTTGAGGTCCCTACCCGAAAAGTTTTCTGCTAAAATTGCTGCGATAGAAGAAGTGAGAAACACCTCCACCATGAGACTAGATGAACTCATGGGCTCTCTGCAAACTTATGAGATGAATCTTAAGCAAAACAGAAGGGAGAAGGGAGTAGCTCTAAAAGCTGAGGCAAGTGAATCTTCCAAATATGATAATGAGTCGGAACTTGAAGATGACATTGCATTACTCACCAAAAACATCAGTAGGATGATGAGGAGGATCAGTAATAGAGGTCAGAATTTCAAAACTACTAATAGGTGCTGTGGTCAGGTCCTCCTACAGGTGAAAAGATTGCCAGTCGCCCTACTCAGAGGTATGATTCGAAAACGAAAGGAAAGGGAATTCAATGTAGAGATGTGAAGGATTTGGCCATATACAGGCCGGATGTGCCAATACTCTTAAGAAGCAAAAAGGGAAATCTCTAGCCAGCACCTGGAGCGATGAAGATTCTGAAGGAAGTGTGGAAGATGAAGACATAACTAGCAACTATGTTGCATTCACTGCTACCCTAAAGGACAAGTCTGAGTATAATCATTCCAGTCATGTTGAACATAATGTTACAACATTTGCTTCAACACCCAGTACTAAACAAGGAAATGTGATACATGATGTTGTAACAAATAGTACAACATACGACACTGAGGTCGATTCTGACAGTGAAAGTGAAGGAGATGTTGGTGAAGAGGATATTCGCTCAGCCTACCAAATTATGTTCAACAAATGGATGGACATCTGTGCAGCAAAAAGAAGTTGAAAGATGAATGTTCCAAACTGAGAAGTGAGAAGGATGAGACCATGACCAAACTGTTGAAGACAGAAGTAAGTCTCAGAATCTTGAGAATAGTTTGAAGAGAACACTGCTCAGAGCGGAGAAGGATGAAAGCACCCTCAACAGATGGAACTCCGGGAAGTCTAAACTTGATGACATTCTTAACATGGGTAAGGTGTCAGGAGATCGAACAGGAGTTGGATACCACAGAGGCAGTCATCTACATACCTCCAAAACTAGAAGTGTTCTCAGTACTAAGGAGCATGAAAAACGGAGTCAGCTGAACGAGGACAAGTCAGGAAGGAAGAAAAGAAAAGGTTCAACAAAGGGTCCAACAAAAGGTTCAACATCCAGGCGGCCGATATGTAATTACTGTAGACAAGTTGGACACTATGACTGGAGTTGTTTCAGATGCATGAAGCATTGGAATGAAGGTAGAAATGTTGCTCATCCCAACCAGAGAACAAACATGAAATGGGTTAAGAAATCTGAGCTGGTAAGCATGGTGGCGTACACTTCATTAGTTACTTTCTCAGAAAATCTGTGGTATTTTGACAGTGGATGTTCACGACACATGACGGGGAACAAGGGACTTCTATCTGAGTATACTGCCGGCAACAAAGGTCATGTTACGTTTGGTGATGGTCAGAGAAGCAGGGTGGTTGGAAAACGGAATCTGAATGTGACAAGATCTCTGAAGCTAAAAGATGTGATGCATGTAGAGAACTTAAAGGCCAATCTCATCAGCATCAGTCAGTTGTGTGATCAAGGATTACTGGTCCGCTTTAACAAAGATGAATGTCTTGTTTTCAATGGGGAAGATGTTTGTATTCTTACCGGAAAGAGGTCAAATGACAACTGCTATCTTCTGCAAGATCTCAACAGGTGTTTCAATATCACTACTGATATATCTGAACAGTGGCATCAGAAACTGGGTCATGTCAATTTCAAGACCTTAATGAAGATCTCTCAAGCCGGAGCTGTTCGTGGAATGCCAACACTAATCAAGAAGAAAGAAGGGGTATGTGAATCATGCCAACTGGGAAAGCAGAAGAAAGTGAGTCACAAGCAAATTCAGACTATCACTACCTCAAAAAATCTGGAACTGTTACACATGGACCTGATTGGACCCACATCAGAAACAAGCGTGGGAGGTAAGAAGTACATTTTTGTATGTGTTGATGATTTTTCTCGGTTCACTTGGGTTGATTTTCTTAAGGAGAAATCAGACATATTTGATGCTTTTAAGAGATTGTGCACCTGCCTTCAAGTTGAAAAAGGAGACAACATTAGCAAGATCATCAGGATTCGGAGTGATCATGGAAAAGAGTTTGAGAATCACTCTTTCTCTGAATTTTGTGAAGCACATGGTATATGACATGAGTTTTCGGCTCCTAAGACTCCTCAACAAAACAGAGTAGTTGAAAGGAAGAATCGCACAGTTCAAGAATTGGCACGAGTTATGCTGAATGCTCGAGATGTTAATGTTAAGTGGTGGGCTGAAGCTATTAATACCGCTTGCTACACGATCAACATGGTCTATCTTCGGCCAAGGACTGAGAAAACCCCCTACGAGATCTGGAAAGGTAGGATGCCTGATGTGTCGTACTTCCATATCTTCGGAAGCAAATGCTACATCTTGCAAGATCGTACACCGAGACGGAAGTTCGATGCCAAGAGTGACAAAGGAATCTTCCTAGGGTATTCTATAAGGAGTCGTGCCTTCAGAGTGTTGAATCAACACACTGACGTCATGATGGAATCTATCAATGTGGTGGGAGATGATTTTGATCAGGGAGAGTCCATTCTAAGTGGAGAAAAGGGCATTCAAGAAGACATCACTGATGAGGAGGTTCGTGTTGAAAATGATGTTGCAACAATCAAGTCTAATCAGAACAATGTTGAACAAAATGTTGCACCACAAGATACAACCACCACTGAGATGACACAAGTAGAGGCTGAAGATACTCAAGATACTGAGGGAATCACGAAAGTTATACGTGATCATCCTCCGGAGCTAATCATTGGTGATGTTCATGACAGTCGCCGGACAAGAGGTGCTAGCCGTGTTAATTACAGAGATCTTGCCGAGTATGCTTGTTTTCTCTCTACTGTTGAACCCAAAAATGTGAAGAAAGCTATTGTTGATGAATTCTGGGTTTCGGCCATGCAAGAGGAGTTAAACCAATTTCAACGAAATGATGTTTGGAGTCTAGTGGAGAGACCTAAAGGAACAAATGTCATCGGAACAAAATGGATCTTCAAAAATAAAACGGATGAGAAAGGAAATGTTACTCGCAACAAAGCCCGTCTGGTGGCTCAAGGTTATACCCAAGTAGAAGGAATTGACTTTGATGAGACATTTGCTCCAGTCGCTCGTTTGGAATCCATTAGATTACTGCTAGCAGTTGCGTGTAGTCTGAATTTCAAACTACACCAAATGGATGTGAAGAGCGCGTTCTTGAATGGGCTACTGAATGAAGAAGTATATGTCGAACAACCAAAAGGCTTTGCAGATCCTTTTCTTCCGAACCATGTTTACAGGTTGAAGAAGGCGCTTTACGGATTGAAACAAGCTCCGAGGGCCTGGTACGAGAGATTAACTACATATCTTCTTTAAAAGGGGTATGAAAGAGGAGGAGCTGAAAAAACCCTATTTGTTTAACGAACAAGATCAAGCGTTATGATAGCACAGATCTATGTAGATGATATAGTTTTCAGGTCAATGTCACAACAGTTGGTACGTGAGTTTATCACCCTCATGCAAAAAGAATTTGAAATGAGCATGGTTGGTGAGTTGAATGTATTTCTTGGGCTTCAAGTTAAACAGTGTACAGATGGTCTGTTCATATCACAAAGCAAGTATGTAAGGAACCTTGTTAAGAGATTCGGTCTGGAAAGTGCTAGAAATGTCCGCACCCCCATGTCCACTTCTGAAAAAATCTCCAAGGACAAATGAGGAAAAGATGGTGAAGTTACCCTATACAGGTGCATGATAGGTAGTCTTTTGTATTTGACAGCTAGCGGGCCGGATATCAGCTTCAGTGTCGGAGTTTGTGCCTGCTATCAAGCGTGTCCTAAAGAATCTCATATCATTGCCGTAAAGAGGATTATCAGGTATGTCAGTGGGACGGCAGACTATGGTATATGGTACACCAAGGATACAAACACTCTAATTTCGGGATATAGCGATGCAGACTAGGTAGGAAATAATGATGATAAAAAGAGCACTACAGGAGGATGCTTTTATGTGGGCAACAACCTTGTCTCCTGGTATAGTAAAAAACAGAACTCCATTTCGTTATCTACGGCAGAGGCTGAGTATATCGCAGCAGGAAGTTGTTGCACTCAGCTCTTATGGATGAAGCAAATGTTGACAGATTATGGATTGGAACAAGGAACTCTGACTATTCTATGCGATAATCAGAGTGCTATAAACATCTCCAAGAACCCAGTTCAGCACTCCAGAACAAAACATATCGACATCCGTCATCACTTCATCAGATAGCTGGTCGAGAAGAAGTCACTTGTCATGGAGTATGTAGCTACTGCGAATCAATTAGTGGATATTTTCACGAAGCCCTTAGATTCTGCCAGGTTTGAAGAATTACGACAAGCCCTAGGGCTGTGTCGTATCTGATGTTGATCTTTATGTTGAGAAAATTGTTGCAACATCAGGTTGCAACATTTTGTGGAATGAGAGGTCAAGTGTTATTGGGTTAGTTGTCCATCTAATTTCTTCTACCCGTTATTTGTATTCACATGTTTCACTTTCGTTTCCCAAGGCGCTATCTTTCCCCCTCAAATCTTTCCAAGATTCTTCAAGTTGTTCTTCTAGGGTTCTTGTTTTTCTTCTTGCTCGTGTGGAATTTCCTCTCCTTTGCTCAGATATGGCAAGAGATCGTAAAGAAAAATCTTCGCAGACTCCTCGACGGTTCTCTCGTCAGACCGCCTCAGTGCAGAACAGTGCTCCCTCGTCCGCTCCTCCCCCAATCAAACGAAAGGGAGTGATTCCACGGTCTTCGCGTGGGTCATCCAGTGGTATTACTTCTCCCTCTCAATCCTCTGGTTCTCACAGTGACATGCATTCTCATGGTAATTCGAATTTGGAGTTAGTGAGTTTTCCCCAAATTTTGAAATTCCTCTTCTTCGAAAACCCTTGGAGGATGAATCTTATGATGATGAAGATTTTCCTGCACTTGTCACGATTCAAGATTGGTTCTGGTATTTACGCAGAACTGGAAGGAGGTTAGACCTTTCTTGGGTAGATGTCTCACACATTCACTTTGATAAACTTATGCGTAAGAAGATTTTGGGCAGGTGATGAGTGTGGAAGTGCCCCGAGACCGCAAGATTTTCATTCGAACATGGAATCCAGAAGTTTTCGTAAGAATATCTGAAATCATTGACATCTCTGATTCTGAATCATCTGTCTTTGTTGAGAAGACTGAGACTGAGGGGGCTGATGATGCTTCATCTTGCCCCAAGGACACTGAGGGTACAGATGACCCATATTTTGGGATGTTGGATGAGGATGAGGATCTTGGGGATGGGGTCAATGTGGAAGCTGCACCTGTTGACCCATCTCAGGTAAAGGAACCTGTTTTGCCTACTCCGATGTGTGTGGCTGATAATGTTCAGAGTTTCCCTGAGGATGGAAATGAATCCATAAGGATGTCTAATGATGAAACCTCACCTCATGTTGGTGTAGAAACACATGCTCAGAGTTTGAATGATGGAGATAACGTTGGGGAAACTCTGAGGTCTGTAGAAGTTGAAAATGTTGAAGGCTATGCTATGCCAAATTCTTCGTCTGAGGCTGGTGTAGATCATGTTGATACCAATGATGATGCTGTTGTCGAGACTGACTCTTTGCCATCTAGAGATGAAGTCCACAATGTTGCACAAAATGTTGCAACAATGAATGCAACATGTGAGGCTGCTGCTCTAGATGATACTCCCTTGTCCTCTTTCATGCGGAAGGCTCGATCTACCCCTAGAAAGTGCTCTGCTCCTTCATGTCATACTGCTGCTTCTCCTTCCAAGAGGTGCAATAACTCTACATCAGGTCCTTCTCGCTCACCCTCGTTTACATCTTCTGATGCATTCAGTAAAATGTTCTTTGACAAGGCATGTAAGAATAGATGGGCTTCGTACTCCGAGAGATCTCTCCTTCATGAGAAAGCTCTGAATGTGTCATCATTTGACAAGACACAGATGGCTTCAATTCTTAAAGACATCGATTTGTTTCATGCTGCCACTTGTTTCAGTGTTTACTATCCTGTGTTGGTGCGTGAATTTTATTGTAATTTGTCTAAGTCTGCAAGTGATGCATCTTCTCGATGGGGGTCCAGGAGTTATGTGAGAGGGAAGATTATATCCTTCTCTCCCTCTGTGCTGAATAAATTGTTAGAATGGAAATGCTCTCAGTCAGTGCCAGCATTCGGAGAGTCAATAGGAGATGACTTCAACATGTTTATACATACTGTGACTGCTAGAAAGATAAAGAGCTGGCCCAAGAAGTCGTCCACTTTTCCTTCTTCTGCTCTTACCGCCAAATATTTTGTTCTGTACAGGATTACCACGAGAAATTGGCTTCCCACTTCCAATGTTTCTGTGGTCACGAAAGACATGTGCAAACTCTTGTTCTCTACCGGCACTAACCAGTCCTTCAACTTAGGAAGAATCATCTTTGACTCGGTTTTGTCTTTATCAGAGTCATCCTCTTCTGCCTCGTCATTGCCACAAGGATGTCTCATCTCTATGATGCTCTTAGCTCAAAGAGTGTTCTTGTCTACATCTGATCTCCCTACTTCGTGTGACAGTATATCCTACACTGCTAAGTCAGTGGCATGCAAAGTTGATGATATCTCGAGGGTGATACCCTCTCTACATGATGCTCAGACTTCATCCTCCCCTCCTCAGGCTGCATACGCCACATCTACTGTGCATCCTGGTTCTTCTTCTTCACATCCTGATCATGTTGCTGCCAGCTCCTCTTCTTCAGTATTGGTGGATATTCAGTTCTTAGAAAATGCGATTCAGAATGTCAATGATCAACTGCTGGCACTCGAAAGTCAGAAGGTTCTTCTGAATAGTCACAAGTTTTTACTACAGAGCAAGCTGTCTGCTCTGAAGAGTAGCCCTTCTTAGGTGCCGTGAATTTGTTCATCTCTCTACTTTCTTCCCAGGTATATCTCTATCCTTAGTGGCCCAAAGGGGGAAAATTATGATATTGTGTTCTGCTGTACTGTGTTGTGCTTGGTGATGACAATCTTTTTCTTTTGGTGCTTATGGTGAGGGGGAGAACGTACTGTTAAAGTTGTTCAGAAGGTTTGGCTTTGGTCGTTGTTTGTGGGAGTTTGGTTGCATATTTTGTGATACATCAGTTCTTTTTATGTTTTGGGTCACAGCAGTACATTTTGTCTGAATCAGTGTCTACCTCATCCTTCTCCAGTTTGCTTCGGTCTAATATCATAGCTTGTTGTGCCACTAAATGACAAAAGGGGAGATTTTTAGGTTTTATTCATGTTTACATTCATGATTGCATTGTCATAAGTGGCACTCTGATAATCGTCGGTTGCTCTTTACTATCTTGAGGTTTAAGACGGTTTATCTGGTTGATGTTGGATCATTTGTTGAATGTTATGTTGCACCCGAGCTATAGTAATCTAAAGGAGAGAATCAACTCAGCCTACTATGTTGGAATTATTGTTGAACATTATGTTGCACCATAATGTTCAACAAGCTGTGTCTATATTCGTCATTGATTATTTGCGGTATTCTTGGATCTGAGGTTGGAGATCTCGCGATCTTAAGTTTCTATCTTTAACAGTTCAGGTATTTTTGTTGGTTACATACTGTTAAAGATTTGATTGGCTATTTATATCTCTCGGTTGGTTTGTTGAAAGGCAGTTGGAGAGATTTTAGCCAACAATATCTCTGCAACAGACGCCTGCGGATTTTGGGGGATCTCATACTTGTTGAGAGTTGCAGATATTGTTGTTGCCCAGCCGTAACAGATTTGTTTGGATTCTTACTGATTGAACCGTGCATTGCGGGGAGCGGAAGCTATGTGGGTTCGACAGCGGTGACGGCTAGGGTACGGACTTTGATATTAAAGTTCTGGGTAAAAACTCCGGGAGGGAGGCCGACGGCTACGTACGTAGGATCAAGGGAGTTGATCTAGTCGGTGGTGCAAGGGGAGCTTGCTGGCAAGGGGAGCTTGCCAAGAATACTTCACGAGGTTGATTGCGATCACCCCTCACGGTTTGTATTAAGGGGGAGTGTGTTCCTTCTAGTAGAAGTGTGATTATTAGAGTTTGTACTCTCTGATTATTATAGTGAAGTATTCTATTTTTCTGGGCGTGGCCCCGCAGATGTAGGTGTGCACACCGAACTGCGTTACCAAGTCTTGTGTGTCTCTGATTGATGTGTGTTGCTTCGCTGATTTAAGATTCATTACTGCGTACTGAATTTCACAAACGGCTGGTAAGCCTTCTTCGAATGGTTGCAATATATGGTCCAAAAAGTCAGAAAGCTCAGAAAGTTTGACTCAACTGATCAGGCGCCTGGAGTTCCTGTATCACACATTATGACCACTATTAAGATGCATAGTCATAGACCATCAGGCGACTGTCCTTAGCTGAGCCAGCCGATCAAGAAATCTGACATGCCAGTCATCTGGCGAGCCTTCACAAGGCGCATGTTCAGCTCCAAAAAGCACACCCAAGTGTGTTTTGAGCAAAGGACCAAATGGGATGAGTTCTACATGCATTATAAGGAACCCTATGATAGAAATTATGAATATGAGTGTGTGTTGTTCATCTATTCAAGGTTACATGTAATTTATGAAAGAAAGACAAGATTACATGAAGATAAATCATAACATTACAAATGAAGTCCAATATCTTCATGAATCCACTTGCTCCATAGCCTTCATCCATCATCCCAGAGCTATTGCTTTGTCTCATCATCAAGATAAACATATATTAATCTGAGACTAAAACAATGAGAGTAATCAGCAACTACATAATGATGTGATCATAATCAAAATAAAAGTGGGCTAATTGGCCAATACCCAACAATCTCCTCCTTTTTGATGATGACGCCAATTATGTGAAAATGATAAACATTATCTATAAGCACATGCTAATGGCTCCCCTACTTGTATGCATACCACATAAGAGTGTAAAACTACACACAAATACATATAAGGGTTAATATGGAAAATGATGCAAAATGAAACCATTTGCATTTAAACAAGCATACAAGCATGCAATTTCACATAATCAAAATAACTCTCCCCCTTGTCATTGTCAAAAAAGTGGAAAATAACTCTACCCATGGAAAATTAAAAATTCCAAACAAATGACAAATGACAACGGAGAAAAGAAAGTGTTTGATACCCAATGTAAAATATATATATGGGTATCAAATCACTCTCCCATGCTCTCCCTAGATCATTGAATAGGTTAAACTTTGACTCAATGAACTAAATACAAATAATGGAGAGGACATATCAATGCAAAATCATATAGATTAAGCTTAGGAATTTATAAAACGACATTGATTATTAGATATAATCACACACAAAGAATCAATGTCAAATGATGAAATTTGAGCAATATCCAACAATATTGGTTGGAAAAAAAAATCCCAAACTCATCAAAGGAGTAAACATATGCTTCAAAAATAGGTTTTTGAAAATACATAGCATATGAACTCTCCCAATGTCATATACTTGAGTAAAATTTGCATATATGACATAGTAAACCCCGTAGATCCATTCTCAAATAAATTTTGAAAATAATTTTCGAAATAATGGGATCACACAAACACACATGGTAGATGCAAATTAATATGCAATACTAACACATCCAACCACACAAAAAGTGTGTGTGGATCTATACTTTAGGCAACCAAACCCAAGATAAGTTTGATTTTTTAACGAAATCAGTACAACAAATAACGTTATTGACTAGTGATTGAACATAGGCATTCCTCTCTAATGACCATACATTGTTAGGAACCCAAAGTTTCATGGCATTCCTAGACCTCTTGTCAAGCTTCCTCTTAGGACAACGATTCACATAATCTCCTAAAGTTCCGCATTAAAGACAAGTGATTTTTGGATGAAACTGGCATTAGAAGGATAAACATGCTTTGGTGTAAAAAAATTATTTGCATGTTTATTGTGAATGTCTTGCCACTTGGCATAAAATGAATCATTTTGATTCGTATTCACAAAGCTGTGTTTTGCATGCTTCTTGTTGTGGTTAGTGTGGTTATATAAGAAAGCATGGTGATTCTTCTTATGTGCTTGATAAGATTTTTGTTTAGCACTTTGAGAAGAAGTGGTGTGTTTGGAACTAACATTAGAGTAAAACCCCAAACCCCCACGATGATTTGTCGGTTTTTATTGCTTGAGAAAATCATTGAGGTTATCCTTAGATGTCACAAACTTTGGAAGTTTATGAGATTCCTCGTCGCATTTCAAAGTAAGGGTAGAAATGCGAGATTCTAAATCAAGGTTCTTGGCTTTCAATATGTCATTGTCAATACCAAGTTTCTTGATTTGAGAAAGAAGTGTTTCTTTCACCTAATGTGTGTGTAGCATGCATAGGTGGATCAACACACGCAATAGAGGGAGTGTTCCCTTGACTAGCAAACAATAAATCATGCTTAGACTTAAGCGAAGTTAAAGCTCTAGCTAGTTTATGAAGAAAGGCCAACATTACCTTATTGCTCACCCGATGGTCCTCCATGGTCTCCTCCATTTCCTCTTCTTCATCACTCTCCTCCTCGCTTGAACTTGAGCTCGAGAAATCTTCCTCGATCGTCATGAGACACAGATTCTTAGCGGGCTTTTTGCTTTTCTCTCCACACAGAATAAGCAAGTCTGAAAAGACATCAGTCATACTTGTACGGCGGATGTGAACATCCATTCATTATCGTCATCACTTTCACTTAAGTCATCGGACGAGGGCGCATCCCAAGTTCCAATGAAAGCATGATTCTTCTTCTTCTTCCCTTTCCAATGCTTCTTCCATTTGCCTTTGTACTTCTCTTCCTTCTTCTTTGGGCAAGCATTAGCAAAATGTCCTGTTTTGCCTCACTTATAGCACCAACCAAAGCTTTGTTAGTATTCGAAAATAACTTTAAAACATTCTTACATTGCAATGGATTTATGATGCTCATGAGCTTGTTGGCAAGTACCATTGCTCCTCCGTCATCATCATCCCTTTCTTCATCTTCACCTTCATACTCGCTAGAGATGTGCTTGAGCTTTTTCTTCTTAAGCTTCACTTCATTTGGATTGAATTTCATCCTCCATTCAATCTTCTCATCCTTGGCCTTGAACGGAATTCCTTTTTACTTTTAGGGCTTAGAAGGTTGGCTATCCTTCTTATGTATCATCCTCACCTTGTAGGCCATCAATTTTCTAATGCATTCCTCTATGGTATACGTTCTCATGTCATTGGATTCTTTGAAGCCATTTGCCTTGGACTCCCATTGAGGTGTGAGTGAACCTAGGATCTTAGTCACCCGATCCTCTTGAGAAATCTCCTTCTTAAGTCCTTCCAAATCATTCATAATCTCATTGAACCTACTGATCATCTCGGAGATGCTTTCTCCTTCTCGCATCTTAGACATATCATACTTAGAAATAAAAACACTTTGTTTAGATTTCTTTACCATTGAGGTCCCCTCATGTGTGACCTCTAAGAGATGCCAGATCTCATATGCCAATGTGTAACATAGAGATGCGGTTGAACTCGTTTGGATTGAGAGCACAATGAAACACATTCATGGCTCTAGCATTGTAATTTATCGATTCCTTCTCCGCCTTAGTCTTTTCTGTCGTCGTATTTGTGAGCTTCTCAAATGGAACCTCAGTGATGTTCGAAAGCTCTTGACATTCAAGCCAAATCATCATCTTGACCTTCCAAGATCAATAATTGGTCCCATTGAAGAGCGGTGGTCGAACGATAGACATTCCATCCACGTGAGATTGAGATGAAGCTCTAAACGACATCGTCGTTGCTTAAGTGAAATCAAACTGCTCTGATACCAATTGTAGGATCTCATGCATGCTAAGAAATGCATTAGAGTGGAGGTGAATAATGTATATGCAATTAAAATTCCAATTAATACTAATTAAGCAATGCAGAATATAATTGCACACAATCACAAAACAAAGAGACAATGCAAATGCAAACACAAAATATTTATCTTGGTTCGGATCCCTACACCGGTGATCCTAATCCAGACACATCCTCCTAAACTCGAGCGATAGCTTATCCACTGGTGCTTCCTAAATCAGGACACATAAAGATCACTCTTCACGAGTACAATCCCTAAACCGGGATAATCTCTAAACCGGGATATAGTGAAGTAAACCCCCCACAATGTACTCACAACCCAAGTACTAGGTTTCGTAAACAAAAGAAACGAAAAAGAATAATCTTACCTATGTCTTGATATATCTTACCATAGTGTATGAAGGCACGAAGATTGAAAACAACAAGTGCTTGATGTAGAAGATGTTGCAATTTGAAAACTCTCTCTTGATGCAATATTAATGCATGAACACTTATAACCAAAGTGAAAGAGAAACAGAGTGAAAGAGAAATGCTCTAAGTTTTGGCTCTAAATGAGTTCAATATGAATGAGTATTTGTGTCAAAAACTGCCTCCAAATCGAGCTTAAATAAGCCATCAATCTTGCACAAAAGACAAGAAATCTGCTCCTCAAAATCCCACCCACCGGCTATAAACGGGCAAATTTTGGAGCGACCGGACGTTTGGAGTTCACCACCCAGGCACCTGATTAACTGCTCAGGCGCCTGAGAAATCAACTCCAGTCTTCTGGCAGAATAAGATTGACAGAAGTGCGAAAGTCCAATCTCCAAGCATCAGGAGTTTAAAGAAAACTTATCAAACGTCTGATCCACTATGCAGATGTCTGTATGTTGGCAGATGTGTCCACTCAGTTCATTTGTATTGGATGCAAATGGATTTAAGTCGCAAAGAGTTTGCGATATATTAGATGTGGATATTTTGCAAATGATGCAAAGGGTATTAAATGTGTCGTAAATTGTTTACATACATATTTAATATAATAAACACGTAGAAAAGGTTATCTGGATGACGGAAACGTCCCGGTCTAAACACAGGTTCGAACGGTGTCCAAAACGGACACCAAACACAAGTTTTAGAGCCAAAACAGCATATGGAGGCCCATATAGGGCATTGCGGGTCGGGCCCGGTTCAGCGGGCGCCCGACCCGTGCCAATGAGACCGGCGCGCACCCACTAAGTTGGGTGTGTGTCTGTGCCTGTCTGCATCAGGCAGGCGCACCCCGCGCCCGCCTAAAGCAGGCGGGGCCTGCTTGCTTGAAGCGGGCGGGGCCTTGCCCGCTGCAAGCGGGCGTGCGTTGCTGGGACACGCTACTGCGTGGGGCCCACGCGGTGGGCTCTATGCCTAGGGTTGCGAACCCTGGGCTTGGTTGTTTTGTGACGGCTCATTTTTTTGCGAAAAATTGAGTTTTGGGCATCTTTGAGACAACGCTTGAGAGGTCAAACGAAGTCGGAATTGAGTGCCGTTCGAACCTATGCGTTCACCGTTCAACCCTCTTCTTTTTGATAGGTTGTATCACTTGCGAAGTCCAACAGTGAGGGATGAAAAATTCACCAAAGTTTGGCCTTTTTGAAAGGCAAACTTTAATTAATTTTTCTCCCAATTTTTTTAGTCCCACATCGAATATGGAGTAAAGTGGAGGGGTCAGCCGCCTATATAAATAACGGCCTACCCCTTCCTTAAAACTCGTCCCAAGCTCCAGATCTGGGTATCTCCATGAAACGTGAGCAAGCTCGGATCAGAGCTTAAAATAAATATTCTCTTTCTCCCTAAATTTCTTCCTTGCTTCTGTTCGAGCTCTAGCAAAGCTACGAAGGAGCTTAGATCAGATCCAGAGTCTTGACGAAGGATTCACTCAAGGTGAAATTTTCTTCGACACGTGGTTGGCTCGGCGACAATGGTGTTGCTTGCCTCAGGATGCTGTGCGATTCAGGAAGCGGTTCGGCTCGGCACAAGGTACGGCTCGGAACGCGGTTCGGCTCGGGAGAAGCGGCGCGGAGCCAAAGAAATGTTGCTGAAAACGCCGCTTCGTTTTCTGCGGAAACGAAGTGAAAGGCATGTATTTTAAATTAATCATGCGTTTATAAATTGCAATTGTTAGATAGATCTATCCTTAGGGGTTGGTCGAACCCAACCCCGTGATAGTAGAGATCTTGTCTAGGGTTTGTTCCATTTAGGGCTTAACTTGAAATTGTTTTAAGTTAATTTTTCCGCTGCTGTTTTGATAACTTCATCTGGACGTCGTATTTATGGTCCTAAGGACCCAGAAAACCCATCAGTGGTATCGGAGCCAGGTCTACATTGATCTATAGTTTTGCAATTTATAAATTGTATATGATACATCATGCTTCTCAATCAGATGGAGGTTTTAAGTTAAACCTTAAAAATTCGTTTTTAAAAGCAACGTTTTATTTTCGAAAATTGTCTTTAAAAATTAGATTTAAATTTTATTTTAAAATTAAGTCTTTAAAATTATGTGATAATTTTTTATGGAACTTAAACTTAAACGATAAATTTTAGGTTGCATGTTTAGCAAGAAATTTTATCAGATGAATTTTATTGCTTTTGTTATTATACTAAATTGTTTAGTTAATAATTTTTAATGGTTATATTAGTTAATTTTGATTATGTGATAATTCAAGAAAGACTATTAGGATAGCCATTAAAAACTTCCAGAATATTATGAGATAATTTTTGGACATGCTATGATTTAAAAATTGTTGCAACATATTAAATTCCTATTTAGGGTATTCCTCTCCTAATTATTATTTCAATTGTTCTAATAGTAAATTCGAACAAAAGACTATGATTTAAATTGTTGCAACTTGAATTTTAAAATGCATAATACATGATTAGGATAGCGCCTTAAAATCCTTATAGTTGATAAGGACATTAATAAAATTTATTAACCAATCCTAATAATTTTGAATTTTAGGATTCAACTAGTTGATAGGATTAACTGATTTAATGAAGCCATTTTTAATCGAACGGGACACATATGAATAATAAGTTTCCTTCAATGGACCATGATCAGGTCTAGTGTGTTTTGACTAGTATTGAAGATCGCCCTAGCTTGACTTGGGATAATGATACTGGTCTAGTCAAATCCCTGGCCGTATTTCGCTGGACCGCAAGGATACGAATTATGATTATGTGACATCGTTGATTATATCTAGTCAATTACATTAAAAATCTTCCTCAAGGTTAGCTGTAGCCCTCCTTGTTTTTGGATTTGGGGACTAAAAGACGCCTGTCATAGTTGTTGAGTCTCCTCAAGCTGTCACATGGTCTCCTTTAGAAACCGACTCCATCATACAAGAGAAGTAGTATGGTATTAACCCAAACCGCTGCATCGGGTCTCCTCGAGTATCGGTGTAAGTTAATATTAGACATGAAAACAAGGGTTTGACTAGACTAGTCATTATGGTTTGTTGAGTCTCCTCAAGATCATAAGTGACTAGGGATAAAAAACCACTAGGGAGTCACATGTGATGTGATTGATAATAAGATCATCTACCAACTGCAGAGTCCATCAACTTGTTGAGTCTCCTCAAGGTTGTGAAGCTCTGGGTGGTTGGGTCCATATCCCATTAAATAACTATTTTCGTTCATCTATATGGCTAAAGATGATAGCATAAATAGTGGGAGGATATAGTTAAATAAAAACCATTTCAACCATATTAAAAATTATGAACATATGCTAAACTAGGGAAATTCTATGTTTTACCAAAGCGGAATCCAAAATTATAATATCCTTAAAAGTAATAAGTAAATTGGTCAAAATGATTAGTTAAGGAATATTTTATAAACCAGACCATATTCTCATTGATATAAAAATGTCCTTCCTAGTACTGAGTTAAGGACAATGATTACATTAAGCTCTAAATACTAACATAACAAAAGCACGCTACTTACCACTCGCCCATATGAACATAGGTAGCTTGAACATACTGATGTTTAAAGCACATTTCTCCGTACAACTTGTTGAGTCTCCTCAATGTAGTATGGAAACATTTCAATCTGCAAGGCTTGAAACTTCGATCAAACTGTTTGACTTGAAGATGAGCGTAAGAGCGATGCAAGACAATGTATCCAAATTAGATCTTGAGACGAGCAACTTGTTAAGTCTACTCAAGGTTGTAAAGCTCAAGTGTTTGGATGCATGTGATGCTTGCATAACTAATATTTATGTTTGGATATGAAATGTCTAAATATGATTTAGAAAGGGGAAGGTACTAAGGAAAATTCATTGGAAAAGAATATTAGGTTTATCATAAGACAAGGCATAAAAGGAGGACTTGAAAATACGACATGTTTGATGTCTAAAATTTCAGAATAATTATTATACAATGATAATATCACATATTGGCTAATGAATAAAAGTTGTCTTTAGGCCATATGGAACTTATATATCACACTTGGCAAATGTCGTCACATTACTTCAGAAGACATGTTTTGATGTGATTACAATGTATAACAATGTTGTATTAAGAGTTAATACGTGAATACGTAAGTTAGTAGCACATCTTATATGGCAAAATAAGACTAGGCCGTACTGAAGAGACTAAGCTTCACAAGTCACATAAAGAGGGGTCTGACCTCTCATATTACGAGTCGAAAGACACTTGTGAATCTTGTCTCAAAGGTATATTGATCGAAATTCCATCTGTAAGACAGTGGGAGAATGAGTTGGTGAACTCTTAGTCTCTCACATTCGGATGTAACCGGACCCAAGTCTTAATAAGCCGAGATAATGTATTCTTATTTTATTACGACAAGTGTTCTTGATGAAACACAAGTCTAATAAAATACAGAACACAATGACAGAAGTATTTGAACTGATTTGATCGGATCGAATAGTCGAATACTTAGCTATGTAATTCTTGCGTAACTAAAAGAAAATGAGATTTTCTCTCAGGTTAAGTCTTTTAACACATGTGTGTGTTAGAGAGTATGAATCGTACTCTGTTAGACTTATTGCGATACATGGCTAGTGACTCTGAGTTACAATCCTCGTTCTGGGTTAAAACCCAGATAATAATGCCTAGGAAATTGATAAAGTTATATTAGAACCTTATAAATATAATATTCCTCAAATTAATTATTAGAAAGTCACAAGGATTACTCGAGTATCATGAGACGATAAGTTGAGTAAAACATCATAGTTGATGATGATTTAGTCAACTTCCAAAGATACCATTCGGAGTAGTGACTCTAAGAAATGGCTTGATGCAATCTGAAAAGGGTCCATGCACATAAATAAAGTATGGACTTTAGTTTAAGTGCCCTAAGAAAGTGTTTCTTATTGGCTGCAAGTAAATCTTCAATAGAAGATTGGTGCATAAGGAAATTAGTGAAGTACAACTTATGTTTTTTTGGAAAGCTAGTGTGAATCTTTATTAAGAAGAATGGAAAATGTACAAAAACATACAACATCGTATCTATTGGGAATAGGAATGTTAGATAGAGGAGAGGGCACAAGTGCTGTTACTATATACTAACAAATCTCATCCCCTCAACCAAAATAAAATGTAAAACGTACAACTTATGGTGGTTGAGAACGGTTATCATCCTAACTCCTGTAAACGGATTATGATGAAACTACTTGCCCGCAGATGTGTACAAATATACTCGGATCAAACTCGATGTAAATCCTCATGATGACCATGAAAACTGGAGCATTAATGTATAATCTATTTTTTAAATGTGATTTAGAAGAACGAACTTATATGAATTGGCCAGAGAGTTTTTAAGGTTAGTGGGAGTATATGTAAAACATGCGAGGCATCAAGGATCCGGAACATATGGTTTGACAAAGTGGTCAGAGAATTTGACACTTTATCAGAAATGATTATGAACCGTCTAAATGACCAATAAAACTTATTATGGATTATTCTCGTAAGGTACGATGAGCTGGATGAGATCCAGTCAAGACATTAATTATGGATTCCAAGAGATCAAAGGAAATTATTTGGAAGAGATTCAAATGTGTGGTCTAAAATGAACATAAAAACCCCGTAAGTCTATACAGTAGACGTTTTAGCAGATCCACTCACGAAGGCTCTACCACATGAAGTCTAGAAAGACCTATGTGTAAATGAGGTATGAGATACCGGGATAAATGGGCCTGTGTGCAAGTGGGAGATGTTGAGAGATGTGTATGCCCTCGAGGTAAAATCATCCCTGTGTATGTATACAAACATCTTGTTCGAAATAACAGTAAGCTGTTTGGTAAGAATTTAACTAAGTTTAATAATACTGTAGTCTTCATTAGAACTTAGGTATAGTCCTGAGACTTAATGCAAGGTCAAATATATATCAAGATGGAGATCTCGATCATTGAGAAATATTTGACCGATAGTAGCATAGGTCTGAAATTGTTCGTGGTTGTAGATATTTCGAGAAAAGGATATCGAAACATTGGATAGACCATTGTGTCTTAGTCTTCACCATGAAGTGGTGATGATGATCTCATGATCATTTTACTTGGCGAAGTCAAAGACGAGACACAGGTGCTCATTGGAGAATGAGTTCATTGAACGGCCCAACTAGAGTTATCAAATTGTTATGATTGACTAATCTGTTAATGATAACTCTTAGTGATGATAGGTAAGTTGGTTTTTTGACTTGAGGTCATTGTACGAACATGTCGGTGAACGGTGTCACTTAGATCACTGATCTAGCCTCGGGAAAGCCCCGTTGAAAGATCTTTGGTTGGGTGACATTTGAAGTGTGCGAGGAGAGTAATGACCAAGATAGGATTCGTCTCTCCCGGTCAATGGCAGTTAGTGTCGCGGTGTTAGTTCGATCTTTTAGTGAAAACTCTGGCCAGAGTATGTTAGAAAAAGTCCAACATTATTTGACTAAAGATCGATGGAGACTAACCAAGTTCGAGCTGGTAGGGTTGACAGTTGACCATACCCTAGGCTCGACTAAGCATCATAGCTTTGACGAAGAAGACTATAAATGCGGTATTCATCACTGACACAGTCAATGTGGTCCCGATAATACTCATGTCAATGAGTTAACCACATAAGTATGATATCGAAGCAGGGACGACACCTGCTGCTCGTGGTCTCTGCCGTCTGTGGTTTCGAGCCCCACATATAGTAGGGTAAGGATGTAGGGTCTCGCACAGAGTGAGACATTCGTCAAGTAATAGGTAGAAATTAGGAAGAATATGCATTTGATGCAAGATATAAGAACTGTAAAAGTTTGCAGCTAGCTCCTGCATTCGGGATAAATGATCCCGAGTGCAAGTAAAAGATGTTGGAAGATGTATGCCCTCAGTTCATTTGCATTGGATGCAAATGGATTTTATAAGTCGCATAGAGTTTGCGATATTTTAGATGTGGAGATTTTGCATATGATGCAAAGGGTATTAAATGTGTCGTAAATTGTTTACAAAAATATTTAATATAATAAACACTTAGAAAAGGTTATATGGATGACAGGAACGTCCCGATCTAAACACATGTTCGAACGACATCCAAAACGAACGCCAAACGCAAGTTTTAGAGCCAAAACAGCACATGGAGGCCCATATAGGGCATTACGGGTTGGGCCCACTTCAGCGGACACCCGACCCGTGCCCATGAGATGGGCACGTGCCCGCACCTATCTGTCGCAGGCGAGCACGCCCCGTGCCTGCCTATAACAGGCGAGGCCCACCCGCTTGAAGCAGGCGGGGCACCGCCCGCTGCACACGGGCGCACGCCAGCATATTGTGCATGCGCCAGCTGTTGCTGGCGCGTACTGACGCATGTGGGCCATGCGGTGCACCACACGCCTAGGGTTGCAAACCCTGGGCTTGGTTGTTTTGTGACGGCTCAGTTTTTTTTGCTAAAAAGTGATTTTTGGGCATCTTTGAGACATCGTTTGAGGGGTCAAACGAAGTCGGAATTGAGTGTCGTTTGAACCTACCCTTTCACCGTTCAATCCTCTTCGATTTTATAGGTTGTATCACTTACAAAACCCAATGATGAGGGAGGAAAAATTCACCAAAGTTTGGCCTTTGTGAAATGCAAACTTTAATTAATTTTTCTCCCAAACTTTTAGTCTCACATCGGATATGGAGTAAATGGGAGAGGTCAGCCGCCTATATAAATAGGGGCCTACCCCCTCCTCAAAACTCGTCATAAGCTCCAGATCTGGGTAGCTCCATTAAACGTGAGCAAGCCTAGATCTGAGCTTAAAATAAATATTCTCTTTTTCCCTAAATTTCTTCCTTGCTTCTGTTCAGGCTCTAGCAATGCTACGAAGGAGCTCGGATCGGATCTGGAGTCTTGACGAAGGATCCACTCAAGCTGAAATCTTCTTTAGCATGTGGTTGGCTTGGCGACAATGGTTTTGCTCGCCTCAGGACGCAGTACGATTCGGGAAGCGGTTCGGTGATCGCTCCCAGATATACACCCAAAAAACAATTGTAGTTTTACGCAAGCGCACGGTGTAGTGGCGAGCGGGTATCGAACATGAGGATGTGATGTTGGCTCCAATTTATCTTAGTTTGGCTCGACTACCAAGGTTTTATCGGTGGAGATGGTTATGGTATGATGTAATGGAAATGGTGATGGATGTCGGTGTCGATGATAAATAAGTCGGTCAAATATCGATTTACATTCAATATAATAAAAGTGCCTAGGGCTATGTAATCCCCATTATGGATTATCATGCATCAATGTGAATCGTGAATCTCAATATCACTTGACTTGGATTGAGGTGAACTAGTCGTAACTAAATAAAGAACCAAGCTCACGCTCTCGCACTATTGCAGGTCTATAGCAACTTAGATCAGAGCCCACTCTCATTAAAACCCAAATTTAAGCCACTAGCATTAAGATCGACATCATCATCCAATCACAACTCAAACCACTCTCGTGCAACTTAAGTTATGATCTAGACTGTGATAGTTCGTATTCGCCCAATCTTGGGCTGATAAGAGGGGCCAATCATCATCGTCATTGAAGCCGACAAGTATTTATGAAGCAAAGGCAGTTGCTGAGTTGACCACAAAGTTTGACTCTCTCTCCAAGGTAGTTGAAAGGATTGAAAAACGGATGTGCGAGTCGCCAAGAACATTTGTAGGTGATAGTGCGAGTTCTCTTGAGAATTCCCATGAAAGGGATCTTGTTGCATTAGTACAATAAGCCCCGTTTTAAGTTTGAAGTTTTTGTCGGCTGCCAACTCTGGCATAAGTATGGAAGATGTGGTAACCGAATTGTTCGAGGTAAGCCTATCCCGGATGGAGACGAGCCTTGCAATACGTCGTAATCGTTCATCTCTAGTTTCCTCTGCCATTTGATTCTTCTCTATAATTGATCTCTTTTCTGCTCTCAGTTTTTTTGCAGTGCGCTCAATCTCAGAATCAAACAGTATGTCTTCTTCGGTTGCCTTCGATCTCGTGTTCATGCACAGAAAAAGAGAAACTACAACGATTTGTTAGAGCAATAGAGGAATAAAAGAAAATAAAATAAAGAAAGAAAAATAGCTAAGCCAGAGGGGCCCTTGCATAACCCAACAAGATCAGACTATAAGTCGACAAGATCAAACTAATAGCACAATAGTTTCCTCTGCCATTTGATTCTCCTCTATAAGCCGACAAGATCAAACAACCTTCGATCCCTACCTCTGTAGCCGTTGGCCTTCGTCTCCGGATGTAGATCAACAATCTTCACGAAAGAGATGAACCCTAGTTGAATCCGCATGAACACCAACCGGCTTCCATCAATTTAGGAACTGTTTAGGGAAAACAGTTCAATAAGATCTCACGCAGATTTTCCGCCCATATATTTAGGAACTACTTCTGATAAGTAATCCCACATATCAAGGAACCATATAACTATTTCAGGTAAATAGTTTAACCAAATCTTGAGTGGATACTCCCTCAATATATAACAATCATTAGGATTGCACCGAGATTCTGAGAGAATAAAATAGATCTGAATGAAACAATAATATCAGATCTAAAAACATGTAGCCAGAAATCCTGCAAATGTAGTCGACTAAACATGTTGTGAACAATGTTACAACATGACTTACAACATGAACTCTATTAACTGCATGTTGTGGACAATGTTGCGACATGACATACAACATGACTAACCATGATTCCATTGCAGATAAGATAAAGAGCAAGTGCCACTAATGACAACAAATGAACACATCACGTGTGACCCAACACTTACTATTAACTTTTCTGTGCAGGATTTTCCTATATACAGTTTTGTAATTCTCTTTTGGTAGTAAACTTATTTTCAGTTTAAGATTCATTGTATAATTAATGGCTAAAGAGAAAAATATTTTCAATTTTTTTCCAAATAGATTAAGACTTGCAAGCAACGTAAAGATGAATTTGATAGACCCTAACTTTAATATATATATGAGGAATTACTTTCATTAGTTCCCGGATATGGTGAAACTCCTAAATAATGATGTCAAAATTGAAGTTAATAGAACCTAAATTTTCTATATATAATGTGCTATGCATCTAGTATTAGAAACTGATTTTGCTCCATATATAATGTGATATGAACCTAAATTCTCAAGATATGTAGGAGTGGGATGCCCATCAAAAGGAACTAGGATCTTTTGTTACAAAGCGTTTTATTCTTATTTATCAATATCAATAAACTATATATTAACTACTTAATTGTGTGTCGACGTTAGAATATTATTATTATTTAATCTAAATATTCAATATCACATGTCGGTAAAACTAGTTTTAACAAATGTGCGAGTGAATACACTCTTTCCATCCTTTATCATATCAGCGCTTTAATCGCTTACAAGGATGAAAGACAGAAACCATAACATGGTCCATCTTGAAGTGTCAATACTACACCAAAACTCAAAAGTTATGGTGAGATTGAAGCTAAGGATATACATATATATTCTAACAAGAAACTTTTTATAATTGCCATCGTTGGCGTGTATTGTGCATAATTGCATGTTAAACAAAGAAGTATTTTACTGATATGTTTTGATTGTCTTACAACATGTAGACAAATATCCTTGCAATATATTGATATTTTTGCGAGAGTTCCTATTTTATCAATAATCATGGATACGGATATGATTATGCAATAACTCACAACACACCTGTTGGGATAAAGTCCAAATCACCTTGTGATCAATGCGGAAACCAACCCTAATAAACTGATTAGGAATATAGAGCTAGCAAAAATCTAATCCCAAGGACCCAACAAAAATTCCTAAATGACCTTGTAATAGAAAGTAGCAAACGAATCACAGCAACAAATAAATCAATCGCAGACACAAGAGAATTTACCCTGGTTCGGTTGTAAACAACCTACATCCAGCAATCCGATCCGAGACGATTCCACTAGTAGAGAGATCCAAACAATTAGAGTTACAAACTCGCTTCCTCACATGTGAGTAGTAACTTGTCAAACGGAACAAGCCCTCACGAATCCACTCAAGAGGAAGAAATCAATGGAAGAAGAAGAGAAAGAAAAAATTAAACCTTTCTCTCAAGAACACAACCCCTAAAACTTTCTCCAATCTTCAATGGGGTAGCAAAAGGCTCTCCCAAACTCTCTCAATCTAAAAGAGGCTTCAACCTAATATACAACAATAGTTAGGTTTAAGTAGAAACCCAAAACAACAGGAGAAAACACATCTTGGCTGCTCCTTTTCACGCATGGGCCCGCGCGGACTTGACCCGAGTCGACTGTCAGCTCGGCCTACTCGGTCGAGCAGATATGCCCTGAAATAATCGCTGGGTGGAGACGAGTCGACTTGGTTGAGTAGCATAGCTACTCGGCCCGAGTGTCAGTATCCCTCTTCAAACGGTAAGCCATCGGGCTGCTCGGGCAAACAGAGTCTTCCGGCTGCTCGGTCGAGAGCTTGCAGCTCGACCGAGCAGCCTCCTACTCGATCGAGTAGGAGTCATCCGAGCCAAGGGGAAAACTTCCCCAAACATTCTGTCTGCTCGGTCTCTGCTGTGCTGCTGCTGCTCGGTCGAGTAGAGGTCTACTCGACGGAGTCACCTGGGAAACCTTCACCTCTACTCGACTGAGTCACCTGGGAAACCTTCACCATGGGATTTGAATAAAAAAAAACACTCTACCTTAATTCAAATATCATCACCAATGACTTTAGCACCTCCACGTTGCACGTCATGACCCTCTCTCTAGTATCATCATCGTCTCGAAAAACGTGCCCTCTGGCGCCACCTAAGCCAACAAAGAAATCAGATCCATGCAAACCTGGAGCTTGACGGCGGGAACTGGCTTGGTAAACATGTATCTGGGGTTCAAATCAGTCAGGATCTTCTGAAGTTCTATCTCCTTCTTCTCCAACTCAAGGAAGGAATCACACACCTCAATGTGCTTCGTCCTCAAACTGTATGCCTGGTGCTTCGCCAGATGAATGGCACTCTGGATGTCACAATGCACATGTGACGAACTTTGCGGGACCCCCAAATCTCTCAGTAGACTCCTCAAATACTTGGCCTCCTTCACAGCTTCCACCGCTACAATCAACTCGGCCTCTGTAGTCGATAGCGCAACCATAAACTGTAAGACTGACCTCCATGATACCGCGGCAATGCCCAAACTAAACACATACCCAGTGGTAGATTGCCACCTGTCTCTATCAGATGCGTAGTCGCTATCGCAGTAACCTATCAGCACCTTTCCATCTCCTCTCCCATAGAGGATCCCGGCACTTGCTGTGCCTAGCAGATATCTCAAAATCCACTTGATGGCATACCAATGCTCCTTGCCAAGATTAGCAATGTATCTGCTAACCACTCCGAGACATGTAAGTCTTCTCCTCATCGGTGCTGGGCGACTGACTCATCGACAGCTGAAAATGAGCTCCCAAATGTGTTGTCACGTGCTTCGCACTATCCATTCTAAACCGGGCTAGTACCTTCTGAATATACCCCTTCTGTGACAATCTAAGCTTATGCTTCTTTCGATCTCGAACAATCTCCATTTCGAGAATCTTCTTTACGAGCCCCAAATCCTTCATGTCGAATTTTGCCCTAGTTTCTCCTTCAGCTTCTTCACCTCCGACATGCTATTAGAAGAAATTAGCATGTCATCTACATAGAGCAACAAATAAATCTTCAAACCATTCTCAAGTATGTGAACATACACACTGATCGCTCTACACTTTACACCTTTTTTTTGCATGTTTGCATATCATTCTGATCGCCCATATCGTGTTTTTTCACGATTATTCGACGATATCGCGTTGCTTTTCACTATTTCTTGTTTTTGTCGAATTTCAGGAGATATGAAGCGATCGGGAGCATAAATGAGTTCAAAGGACTTGCACGCATACCGAAGCATCGCCTATGGCCCTATCAAGGAGCTAGCAGCTCTAGATGATAAGTGGAAGAAGAAAAAGATCGATAGAATCGAAGAGGAAGCGATGAGGAGAAGATGCGACTCCAGAAACGGGGTACTCGGCCGAGCAGACAGCTCACTCGGTCGAGTGAAGGAATGTACTCGGCCGAGTACAACTGATACGAGAGCGCCCGTAGTCAAAGGCCACTCGACCAAGCAAATGATCCCACTCGGCCGAGTGGAGAACTTCACTCGCCCGAGTGAGTCAGAGCTTTCCAAAGGAAATTTTAGCCGACTCTCTCGAATTTGTAGAAGCACAGCAGAAAACTCACTCGGTCGAGTGAGAAAGTCCACTCGATCGAGTGATAAACTCTACTCGGCTGAGTAACGCAGAGCACCAGACCCCCAAAACCCCGACTTCTCTGTTTTCTTTGGGTCTGTCACTCGGCTGAGTGATAGTTCTACTCGGCCGAGTGGTGCAATCTGCATGTATCGCGAACTAGGGTTCTGGGCTGCGCCAGGGGCAAATTTGTCAGGATTTTCTGGCCGTTTTGGCTTGTATTTAAGGCTAGTTTTCATCCTAGTTTAGGGAGAGACCAGAAATTAGGTTTTAGCTTAATTCTAATTGTAATTCCCAGCTAGAGATTGAGGATTTGAGATCCGGTTTGTTCTTCTTATTGAAATTTCTCATTTTTGTGAATTGCTTTTCTCCAACTATGAATTGCTATATTTTTTCATTCATTTATTCTATTATTTTTATGATGAATTGCGAGTAGTTCCGCTGTTCTAGGGCATGGGGATGAACCCTATGGATTCGATTTTAAAATTGTGATGAATGGATTCATATGTTGCTAGAATTTATAGAAGGTTAGGTTGTGATTAATTTATTACGGATAGTTAGGAATTTCCATCGATTTGGGTTTGCAAGAGATTGTATTCTAATCGATAGAAAGGCTTAGATATTCGATTTAGGTTTATAATCGAAATCCGCTAGACTTGTTTTGCAAGAGATTGGACCAAAGCTAGGATTTTTATTTTAAACCTATGCCCATATTCGTTTGCAAGAGATTGGACGAATACGAACTATCACAACCTAGATCGTAACTCGAGTTTACACGAGAGTGGGCTCGAGGAGCGATTGGACGATGATGTCGATCCTAATGCTAGTGGCGTAGGTTAGGGTTTGCACGAGAGTAGGCCCTAATCTAGGTTGCTATAGACCGGCAATAGCGCAAGAGCGTGAGCTTGGTTCTCTATTCAGTTACGACTAGTTCATCTGAATTCAAGTCTTGCAACATTGAAATTCACGATTCATGAAGATAAATGGCGATCCGTAATGGGGATTCCCTAGCTCTAGACGCCTTTATTATATTAAATTCGAATTGTTAATTGAACGATTGTGACAACATTCTCAAAACCATTCTTCCACCAATAGCTTAGTGATCAAAATAGAGTACCGTCATTAGTCCTCCTCGTGTTCGATGCCCGCTCGTTACTGCACCGTGCGCTTGCGGTAAGACAACAGTCGTGCCCCCGGTGTGTGTATCCGGGGGCCGATCAAGTTTTTGACGCCGTTGCCAGGAAGGCGACGACAAGTTATTATTTTTACTTAGCTATTTCCTTGTTATTATTTTATTATTTTCTCTCTTTTATTCCTCTATTATGCTAACAATTCAATCTAGACTCTCTTTTTCTGTGCATGTACACGAGATCGAAGGCTCCCCAAGGAGAAATATTATTTGACCTGGAGATCGAGTGTACGACAAGGAGGCTTAGAGCTGAGAGGAGATTTACTATAGAGGAAATTCAAATGGCCGCGCCGGAAACACCAGAGGAGCTAGCGCAACGTATGGCTAGGCTTGTCTCCATCCAAGATAGGCTACGGCCCAAGACCACGTCTACCACCTCTTCTATAGTCATGCCACAGTTCGCCGCCGACAAGAACTTTGAGTTGAAGACAGGATTTGTAGTGTTGATGCAACAAGAACCATTCCATGGGAACTCTCAAGAAAACCCACACTACCATTTGCAATTGTTCCTGGCGAAGTGTGCTACTTTCCAGATGCCTGGCGTGCCGACAGATGCTGTTCGACTGCGCCTCTTTCCGTTTACTCTTCGCGATAAGGCTTTGTATTGGCTAAGGACACAAGCCGAGGGAATCTTCACCACTTGGGATGAGCTAGCGAGCGCATTTGTCAACAAGTTCTATCCGCCATCCAAGACTGTGAAGATACGAAGCGCATTGATGTCTTTCAAGCAAGGCCCTCAGGAGACTTTATATGAGGCGTGGGAGCACTTTAAGGACCTCCAACACCAATGCCCCCACCATAGCATTGAGCCGTGGGAGTTAGTGCATAACTTCTACAATGGGTTGCAATCGAGTACCAAACAGATTATTGACGCAACCGCCAATAGAGCCATTTTGGAGAAGAGACCGGATGACGCTACAGCTTTACATAAGGAGATGGCCTCGAATAATCAGCAGTGGGCCGACGAGAGGGGACATTCCTCTTCATCCTTAAAGCTGGCTAGCATCTATGAAGAAAAGGCGGTGGCGGAGCTTTCTACAAAATTATTTTCCCTTCATAAAGCTGTAGAGAGATTGGAAAAGTTGGTTAGCGAGCCACATGGAGCTTCCAACGCGTCTGCACCCGGAGGAAGCATGAGCGACTGGCAGGATCAAAGCCGGATTATGTTCGTTGGAGGGGATCAAGGAGATGGAGTTATGGAGCAAGCTCAATATGTTGCGGATAGTAGCGGTTATTGGGTGAACCCGGCTACAAGAGGTCACCCTGGATTTTCGTACGCCAACAATGATGGAGCCTTGACTCCACCATAGCAGCAACCCATACTGCAACAAACATAGGCCCGGCCTCTGCAACAACTACAGTATCAACAGAGGCTACCCCACCAACAAAACTACCCACTGAGGCAACAAGCGGGGCCCTATAGACCTCCGGGATACAATCAAGGGTGGAGGGCACCCAACCCGCCACAAGCGCCGCCAAGGTCGGACCACGAAGTAAAGGTTGAAGAATTCATGTCCGAACAAACGAAGATTAACGCAAGATGGATGTCCTAACAAGACTCCCTTAATACCGTTGTGGCACAGTTGGCGGAGCAGCTCACATTGCTCAACAAGACCAATAAACAATTGCCGGCTCAACCGGAACAAAACCCATAGGGTAACACCGGCCACATCAATGCGGTAGTGGCGGTAACTACAAAAGGCGGGAAGGACACTACATCCACCATGAATCAAGCAATAGAACTGAGGAAGGAAATTTCGGTTGAGAAGGAGCCGGTCAATGAAGAGGAGGACCCAAAAGGGACGAGCAATGGTGAAAAATCTGAAGTGAGAAGCCACGCGAGGAGCGAACTTATATGCCACCGGAACCATTCCTACAACGGTTGGCAAAGGCAAAGATTGAGAAGAGGCTCGTTAAATTTCTGGAGTACTTACGAGGGGTGAGCTTGAACATCCCATTCTTAGATGCAATCGTTGAAATCCGGTCCTATGCAAAGTTTCTCAAGGATTTGATCACGGGAAAGAAGCGAAAGGAAAGGGTCATGCTCGTTGAGCAAAGTATGTGGTTTACCAAAAAGGAAAAGGCACCGACCAAGTTCAAAGATCCCGGTAGTTTTCGAATTCCTTGCACGCTTGGAGGAGTCCCACTTCAGAAAGCTCTAGTAGATTTGGGAGCAAGCGTGAGCCTCATGCCCCTCACGATGTTCAAGAAACAGAATATGGGAACCAACCTCAAGGCCACAGACATGAAGATACAACTCGCCGATGGACGAATTACTAGGCCGGTGGGGATCGCTGAAAATGTACCATTGCAAGTACCGGGTGGACTTTGCTTGATATGCGACTTCGTGGTGATGGACATTAAGGAAGAGGGTGATACGTCACTGATACTTGGACGCTCTTTTCTAGCCACCACCGGAGTGATTGTAGATGTGAGGGAAGGAACTTTGTCCTTGAATGTCAGCAATATCGAGGTTGAGCTCCATATTTCGAAGGCGATGAAGCATATGCCTTGGACAGAGGAAGTGGACTACGTGGACCTCCTCGACGAATTCATAGACGACGCCATGCCATTTACCATTGGAGCCAAGCATGATGACGACCTTGAAGAGGTCCAATTTGCCAAAGTTGGCGAAATGATGGGAGACCTGTCGGATCCTCTTATGGACGAAGAAAAGGACGACGTTGAAGTCGTTAAGATTAGATAGCTATTCAAACTCTCTACGGCGAAGCACGTGAAGAAAGCTCCACCGAAAAACAAATCTTTGCCGTCCTCAAGAAAAAGGATGCCAAGAGCTCAAGCTTGGGGGAGTCTCACCCCACTACTACCCATGATGAAGGGAAGCCGAGGAACACAGAAGAAAATCAACAACTGAACCCAAGCGGCCTTCCCGAAAAGTTCGACACGCGCATCTCCTATGCGCCAAACATCGAGCTTTAGTCGCGAATCTTAAGGGGTCGAGCTCAAGACCTTAAAGGAGCGCTTGTCAGGAGGCAACCCGACAGTTATATCTCACTTTTTAGTTGAATTTTCTTTTCATTTTTTGTTTTAGATCTTTATTAGTTTTTAGAGTCAAGTGTCGAAGAAAAACCTGACAACGGGCAACACTTTTCATTTCAGAAAAAAGAGAATAGGAGACCATATGAATGAGGGATGAACATGGCGATGGGGAGCACTCCAGGGATGCGCTCAAACGCCAAGATGAGGAAGAACTGACGGGAAAAAGAAAATCAAATAGTGGAGGAAAAACAGAGAGTTGGAGCTGAAAACAGCAACCCACTCGGTCGAGTGACATTTTTACTCGACCGAGTGAAGACATTACTCGGCCGAGTACGGTACTGCTCAGGGAAGTTTCGAAAAACCCATCTCTGTTAATTACATGCCACTCAGCCGAGTGACTTTGTCACTTGACCAAGTAAACCTGACACTTTCAGCACTTGAAAAGCTCTGAGTGGCCTAGCCACTTGGCCGAGTGACTTTTGTCTACTCGACCGTGTGATAGTTCTACTCGGCCGAGCCGAAACATATTTGAAAATTTTTAAAATTTTCGAAATAGAGGCCACTCGGCTGAATGGTCACCGCCACTCGATCGAGTGACTTACACTATATAATCAAGTGCTCTCGGCCCCAAAATCAAAATCCCCAAATCGATTTACAGCTGCCCGAGCATTCCTCCAAATGGCCTAAGCACCCTTCTCCCTCGCTCGAGCCGCCACCATACACGCCCGAGTGGCACGACCCCACGCCACCGACCCTGTCATCCGGCCGCCCGCCGTCGCCGCTCCCCTCGCCGTCGGCCGCCCCTTTTAGCCCCAAATTTCCCCCTTTTCTCCTTTTTCCCATTTCGTAAGCCCTATTCCGTCCCAAATCGAAATTAAACCATATTCACATCTATTTCTCTTGATTTTCCCCTAAATTTTTCGATATTCATTGCTAATCAATCGATTTTGTATTTCAGGATAGCTTGGGATGGATCGAGAGCTGATCCGGAGCTTTTGGGGAGGCGCCTTAGTGCTCGAATTGCTCGCTCGGAGTCGCATCGTGCTCTGGCATACTCTTTCCTTATTTTAGCACTCTGCGATAATTGGCACATCTCTGGGCATCACCATGCCTCCACACACTAGGTCACATAAGCGAGAACCCGCTGCCAAGCAAAAAAAGTCCGGTGACCCTGGTTCTTCTTCCGCTAGAGAGGACTCCCTGCCTCCTAGCCTACCACCACCTACACTCCCGCCTCCACCACCGTCACCATCACCACCTCTGTGTCGTTGACCACTGGCCCCATTTCTTCTGTGAGTTTTGAGAGCACCCCCACCGCTGTTTTTGAGAGAGGCGAGCCTTCCCTTGTTTCGTCAGCTGAGACCCTGTCCTCACCGGATTTCTCGACCCCTGGGAAGTCATTTCCTGTTGATTTCACGACCTCTCCAGTCGTCGACCCTTCTGTCTCTGTCGTCGCTATTTTTACTGAGAGCGTCGTGATATCTGTCCCCACTTCTGTGTCTACGACCTCTCCACTCTTCTCGTCCTCTGTCAATATTTCATCTTCTGTCGATGCTCACACTTCTGAGAGCATTCCTGTGTCTCAGCCTCCCACAGAGGCTGAGCGACTTTTAGCGAGCATCACACCACACCCTCACCCACTTGTGGCCCCACTCGTCTACGTTGGCTGTGTGCGTCAGCCCCGACCTCCCCCTGAACGACCCTCTGCCCCTGCTCCAGACACCTGTAGGGATCGTCTAACCCTTGCAATACTAACAACAAATACTAGAGGGGTGGTGAATAGTGTAATGGCAATAAAATTGACCAATTAAAATTTAACTTGCAAATGCGGAATTATAAATGCAAGAGGAATTAAAAGGCACAATCAATCCAAACGCAAACACAAAGAATTACCCTGGTTCCCCAAACTTGGGTACATCCAGCCACACCAATATTCACTATATTCCCACACAGAGAAGTGAATACAAATCTCACAAGGAGATACCCCACAAAGAGGATTTATGCCCTACACAAGGACCCAACCAATCCTACACAAGGATCAAGACTCCCACATAGAGAATCACTAACACCCACTCAGAGAATTAGGGTTAGCCCTACACTAGAACTCCTACAAAGAGAGTTAATTCCCACAAAGAGAATTCCCTAGTCCCACAAAGAGGCAACCTCTCACAAAGAGAGAAACTCCCACAAAGAGAGTATCCTAATCCCACAAAGAGAAATAGGAAAACAAATTACACCATGTAAAGTAAATACTCTTACCTATGCCTTGAGATGCTTACTCATGAATGAATGCAAGGTATGGAAGAGGATCTCCAAGTGTTGGAATATGCTTGAGAGCACTTGGATGATTTCCCTTGAGCTGGACTTCAATGCATGAAGAGAGATGAATGCTCAGTAGAGGATAATGAGGGAGCTTGAGAGTGGCTTAAAGATTTCTTGAGATTTTCAATATAATCAAGAGTAATTAAGAATCAATCAAGAAGTTTAAGCAAAGGCAGCACACTCATATATATAGGAATCCTATATCAAGCCCAAAAACCCAAAGAAACAGCCAAATAAACAAATCTGCAACGGCTAGAAATTGGGTGAAAACGACAGGAACAGTCGACTAATGATCAAAAGACAGTCGACTGATCAACGGCTAGAAAATAACCAACGGCTATAAAATGAGCCAGGACAGTCGACTTAAGAAGACAATACAGTCGACTGATAAACAGGACATGTGCCTGTTAATCCTTCAGCAGACGACTGCTGCAGGGGATGGATCGAAACAGAGAGCTGCACTCTTTCTCCAATTCTTCGCACAGGCGACTGATGTGAATAATACAGTCGACTGTCAAATAGTCAGGCGACTGTATATTCTTCATCAGTCGACTACTGTAAAAAATGGAGAGCAGACAGAGAGATGCAGTGATTGCACTTACGCTAGACATGCGACTGTTGGCCAATTCCCAGGCGACTGTAAGTATACAGACAACTGTGAACAGATCGACAGACGACTGTGCGTAAAGCTCAATTTTGAGTCAATTAAAATGTTGACTTGAGTTGTGCATATCAGGCGACTATAGAAGGATCTACAGGCGACTGGAAATCACCCAGTTGGCTGTGTTTCCCTCATCAGGCGACTGACGGAAAGCCAGAGACTCCAAACGAGTCTTTGGACAGAGTGAACCTATTGGGTTGGATTCTATGATAATCCTAAGGTTCACTAAGATGGTTAAATGCATATGCATGAAAAGTAAACCATCTAGCAAGGCATTATAATAACCTAGACTCAAAAGAGAGAGAAAGCAATAAAGTAAATTACATAGATTAAAATGCGTTCCTTAGAGTCTAAGTCTTCAATCTTGAAGCCTTGTTTGCTCTCCACCATCTCCAAGCTTTGGCACTCCTTGAGTCCAAACTTTGGCCCTTCTTCACATGATGTCCATCCTTACACCAAGTGACTAGTCTCCAAGAAAGATATCCTTGAAATAAACTGAGAGACTAAAACATGAGATTCATTAGAAACAACATAATGTTGTGATCATCATCAAAATAAGATTGGTATGAAACACCAATACTCAACAATCTCCCCCTTATTGATAATGACATACATTATGTAAATCATAAAGAATTAAAGCACAATGCTAATGTTCTCCCCCTACTTATATGCACCAATTACATAATGAGCTACACAAAGGTAAATACTCATAATACCAATAAAAACATGGTGACATATAATAGGCATGGATTACATAAATCAATTGCAAAGAATAAAAGCATGCACACATGAATGATTTATCTAATCCCTTATATCTCTCCCTATAGAGATATTTCTCCCCATATGCATATGTATATATCACTCCCCCTATAGATATGATTACATAATGCATATATCTCTCCCCCTTGACATCGTCAAAAAGGTGGACATCAAAAATATCCCCATTTGTCATCTTAACCAAGATGTGACAATATGCAAGAAAAGAAAGATATGTATGATACCAAATTTAAAAATTTAGTGGGTATCAATTCACTATCCCATGCTCCCCCTAGATCATAGAAATGGTCAACTTTTGACTTCTAGGATCAAATCCCAATTATAAGAAATGGAGCCATGGGCCAAAAAAGTGTATCAAAGCAATAGATATGGAAAAATCAAGCTTCAATGAAACACAAGGATATTGCCAAAAACAATGAGACATGAAACATGTTGGCAATAAACAAGAGGTTTGGTTTGAGACCCAAAATAACCAAATGTAAATAACGATCTTAAATAACCTCCGAAATGAGAGTTAAAATATGTCTTAAAATATTTTAAACATATAACATATTAACTCCCCTATTGACATACACATGGATCAAAAATGCATGTATGTCAATAAACCCCAAGGTCCCCATTTTCATGAAAAGAAATAAATTTGAAAATATTTTCAAAATCATGAAACACACACAATCAATGGGTATGCTTAAAATAAACATAGAAGCACAATACCCATGCAATATGCATATGTGTGAGGAACCTAAACATTAGGTAATCAAACCCAAGAGGAGTTTGATTTCCTAACGTAATTACACGAGGTGATCACATCCCTAACTAGAGAGTTGATGTAACTATCTCTCTCTTGCACACTAACTTTAGTGGGAATCCATAATCTCAAGGATTTCCTAGGCAAGGGTTTTGCCTTTGCAAGAGGGAGGGATGTGGCATGTTTAGGTGTAGAAACGAATTTTTTGGCATGCAAAGAATGAGGATTTTGCTTCTTAGCAAAAAATGAAGATTTTTCATTCTTCCTCATTATCTCGTGATCTACATGCTTCTTGTTGATGTTATTGTTGTACAAGAAAGCATGATGATTCTTCTTAGGTGCTTTAGCAATATTTCTTGTATTTGCACTATAAGAGGAATTAGAGGTGGGGTTGGGAACCACATTTTGAATATAACCCAAACCTCCTATATGATTTACCGGATGTTATTTTTCCAACAAATCGTGGAGTGAATCCCTAGAATACACAAAGCTTATGAGCTTACGGGATTCCTCTTTGTATTTCAACGTAAGTTGTTGAATGTGAGCATCTAAGCTAAGGTTTTGAGCAACAAGTTTTTCATTTGTAAGGCTCAATTCCTTAACTTGAGAGAGAAGTGTGTCTCTCTTACTAGTGTCGCAAACATGCATTTCATCATGAATATTTACACTAGACTATTCTAAATCATGCACCCTACTCATAGCATTATCAAGTTTAGCTTTCATTTTATCATATGAATCGATGCACTTATTTGCCAAATTGGAGGCCACATATAGGCGATATTCAAGTTCCTCGTAGGATGGCTTTTCCTCCTCAGCTTCCTCATTGATTTCCTCCTCGACTTCCTCATCGCTTTCCTCCTCGCTTGAGCTTGACGAAAACTCTTCTTCATTAGCCATGAAGAAACTTTCTTCTTCATCATTTGATGTGTCCACATCAGAATCATCAAAAGTGCCAATAAGTCCCTTCTTTTGGTTCTTGACCTCGGACTTGGCTTTCCAATATTTCTTCCCTTTACCCTTATAGGTATCTTTGGTGGGTTTGGAAGGGCATTCGGTAGCAACATGACCCTTTCCTTCACACTTGAAACAAATCAACTTGTTAGAATGAGAGGCAAACTTTGATGAAGATATACCTTGTTTGTCCTTGAGGAATGCCTTGAAATTCTTGAATTGCTTGGCAAGTTCGATGTAATCATCATCCCTAATATCATCTTCTTCTTCACTCGGAGGTTCTAGATGGAACTTCTTTTTCCACTTGAATGACTCCGTCTCAACATGAAGTGCAACCCTCTTTTCCTTCTCGGGCTTGGTTGGTTGAACTTTCTCCTTTGGCTGAAGAAGCAATTCATGAGAAATCTCCAAAGTATGCCAAATACTGTTGGCCGATTTGCACATGGAGATGCGATCAAACTCATCCAGAGTGAGGGCGCAATGGAGTACACACATATCCTTAGCATTGACTCTGATCGAATCCTTCTCAGCTTTAGTTCTCGAGGCCGCGGGTGAAGTAGGCTCCTCAAAAGGCGACACTATAATGTCCCAAAGTTCGTGACCCTTCAAGTAGACCATCATCCTGATCTTCCAACTAGGGTAGTTGGTTCCGTTGAAGAGCGGGGGTCGAACGGTTGAGTGGCCTTCTTCATGGCACGCGGATGTAGCGTTGAATGCCATAGTTGCAGTATGCTTTAACCTCGCTCTGATACCAATTGTAGGGATCGTCTAACCCTTGCAATACTAACAACACACACTAAGGGGGGTGAATAGTGTAATGGCAATAAAATTGTCCAATTAAAATTTAACTTGCAAATGCGGAATTATAAATGCAAGAGGAATTAAAAGGCACAATCAATCCAAACGTAAACACAAAGAATTACCCTGGTTCCCCAAACTCGGGTACATCCAGCCACACCAATATTCACTATATTTCCACACAAAGAAGTGAATACAAATCTCACAAGGAGATACTCCACAAAGAGGATTTATGCCCTACACAAGGACCCAACCAATCCTACACAAGGATCAAGAATCCCACACAAAGAATCACTAACTCACACTCAGAGAATTAGGGTTAGCCCTACACTAGGACACTAGAACTCCTACAAAGAGAGTTAATTCCCAAAAAGAGAATTCCCCTAGTCCCACAAAGAGACAACCTCTCACAAAGAGAGAAACTCCCACAAAGAGAGTATCCTAATCTCACAAAGAGAAATAGGAAAACAAATTACACCATGTAAAGTAAATACTCTTACCTATGCCTTGAGATGCTTACTCATTAATGAATGCAAGGCATGGAAGAGGATCTCCAAGTGTTGGAATATGCTTGAGAGCACTTGGATGATTTTCCTTGAGCTGGACTTCAATGCATGAAGAGAGATGAGTGCTTAATAGAGGGAAACGAGGGAGCTTGAGAGTGGCTTAAAGATCCTTGAGATTTTCAATAGAATCAAGAGTAATCAAAAATTAATCAAGAAGTTTAAGCAAAGGCAGCACACTCATATATATAGGAATCCTATATCAAGCCCAAAAACCCAAAGAAACAGCCAAATAAACAAATCTGTAACGGCTAGAAACTGGGTGAAAACGACAGGAACAGTCGACTGATGATCAAAAAACAGTCAACTGATCAAAGGCTAGAAAATAACCAACGGCTATAATCTGAGCCAGGACAGTCGACTTAAGAAGACAATACAGTCGACTGATAAACAGGACAGGCGCCTGTTAATCCTTCAGCAGACAACTGCTGCAGGGGATGGATCGAAACAGAGAGCTGCACTCTTTGTCTAATTCTTCGCACAGGCGACTGATGTTAATAATACAGTCAACTGTTAAACAGTCAGGCGACTGTATATTCTTCATCAGTCGACTACTGTAAAAAATGGAGAGAAGGCAGAGAGATGCAGTGATTGCACTTACGCCAGACAGGCGACTGTTGGCCAATTCCCAGGTGACTGTAAGTATACAGACGACTGTGAACAGATCGACAGACGACTGTGCGTAAAGCTCAAGTTTGAGTCAATTGAAATGTTGACTTGAGCTGTGCATATCAGGCGACTATAGAAGGATCTACAGGCGACTGGAAATCACCCAGTCGGCTGTGTTTCCCTCATCAGGCGATTGACGGAAAGCCAGAGACTCCAAATGAGTCTTTGGACAGAGTGAACCTATTGGGTTGGATTCTATGATACTCCTAAGGTTCACTAAGATGGTTAAATGCATATGCATGAAAATTAAACCATCTAGCAAGGCATTACAATAACCTAGACTCAAAAGAAAGAGAAAGTAATAAAGTAAATTACATGGATTACAATGCTTTCCTTAGGGTCTAAGTCTTCAATCTTGAAGCCTTGATTGCTCTCCACCATCTCCAAGCTTTGGCACTCCTTGAGGCCAACCTTTGGCCCTTCTTCACATGATGTCCATCCTTACACCAAGTGACTAGTCTCCAAGAAAGATATCCTTGAAATAAACTGAGAGACTAAAACATGAGATTCATTAGAAACAACATAATGTTGTGATCATCATCAAAATAAGATTGGTATGAAACACCAATACTCAACAACACCCTCGTTCAGCACCTCCGTGCTGTAGAGGGGGCCGTCAGTGGGCTCAGAGCTAATTTTCAGGCTCTCGCCGCCACCATTAGCTCTGTCAGCAGCGCGTTGCCCTTCTGCCTGGTATTCAGGCCACCCTGAACCCGATTCTTGCGCACCTGCCACAGCCTCCACCAGCCGCAGTCCGTCCCATCTCTCAACAGCCACCACCCCCGCCACCTCCTCCCCCACCGCAGGGAGATGCTGGCGATCCACCACCTGCTTAAGCACACACTTAATGCCTCCCATATTTTCTGCCGCTGCTGTGATTGATTTTCTTGCTGCTGATTTTGCACCACCCACCTCTCGCCCACATATTTTGGCCACTTTTTTCTGGGTTTTGTTTATATCTTTCTGGGTGAGAGGAGGTATTTCTGGGCCCACATATATATTGCACCCCTTGATCTGTGTGCTCTTTTCATCCATCATTTGTATTCCGCACTCATCACTTGCATATCCATCCCACTTTCTTTTATTTTCACTATTTATCATGCATGCATCCTCACCCACTTGCCCCTATTATATCGTCCTTATGCCACACTTAGCACATTGAGGACACTGTGCAGTTTAGCTTGGAGGAGTGAGTGTCTCATGCACTTTTCATTTTCTTCATTTTTATCTTCATTGTTTCTACCTTTCTTTATTTTCCACCCATTTTCACCCACTTTTCATATTTTTCTCATGCATCACTTTTTCTTATTTTTGTGTGCGCTGCATATGTATAGTTAACTCTTATTTTTCCTTTATTCTTGTTTCTTTTATCCTTTTTGCTAGAAATGAATTCTCTGTGATGACGATGACTTGGAGTTAGCTTACTCTTATATGCATATTCTCTTTCCATGCCAACGTTTTTATTTCAGATATCATATGCTATACATCGCCATGCATTCAGGAATAGTAACCTGCATCTTTACTATATGATTGTGAATCTAATTCTAGCATTAGCTGAGTCTGAAAATTTATATCGTATACTTTCATAGAAAACACACTAATCTTCACGCATTGGTTGCCTAAACATGGAGTACTACTTTGTCATCTGCTATCACTTCTATTTGCATGAAATTGTACGCTCAAATTTCCGGTTGATTGGATGTATGTCTTTTTGATATGACTGGATTAGTTTACTTTCTGAAATCAAACTGAGTAGATTACATTACCCGGCTGAAAGTTGTCGTGTACATATAAAAGAGTGAATTGAGCGTTGTGTATTTTTCTTTCTCCACATATCTTGAACATCATTTCTACACTTAAAATCATTGGTGAATCTCCCCTTGGGAAATCCTATATAGGCATCGTTCCATGCTATAAAATCCAAGCTCCATTACCCCAAAATCAAAAGAGTAATAATACACGCATATCTTTCTATCTTTGATTTGGGATTGCTATTGTATAAAAAAGAGAAGAGAAAAAAACAAAACAAAAGAAAAAAAAAAGAGAAAAGGGGAAGTTCGCTTGTATATATGCAATCCCTCCTTCCTTCTTTCTTTCACTTCCTTTTTTATTTTATTTTTTCCCTATGGAGCTTCAAAAAAATATGGGAAAAATCGTATTGTTTTATTTGATGCCAACACACTTATAGATAAGCTTGGGGGAAAGGATCCAATGACGTGTGAGAGAGTGACCACTTATATGTGCATGACGACCTAAGCTAGGTAATTTTTGACACTTAGGGATATTACTTGGAGTATTACGAAGTCTATGTATTGAAAATTTGGCATGCATTTCATGAATATCATCTCTTTCTATTCTTGTCGCTTTATAATGTGTGATATCTCTTATACTCCAAGAAAAAAGCGATCAATTGAAAAGTGTGCAATCTATGGTTACGTATACCACTTTGAATACATCAGACAATGCTAATTCTGGAATGATTTTATATTTCATATCGTTTTGACGTTCTTGGTTTCTATACCGAATGCACTTATGTATGATATGATATCGAGGTAAAAATCTTTGGCATGTTTTTTTATTCATCAAGCGCTATTTGAGTAAGGAACTCCATGTCCTGAGAGAATGATCTAGCACCTCCCTCGTCGTTTTCCACACTATCTTCCTTTTCCATTTTTTCTTATTTTTATCTACAGGGTTCACCTTTTTACTCATCTTCCTCGAGGATGAGTAAGAGGTAAACTTGGGGGATTTTGATCGCTTCTTATTTTACACCTTTTTTCTGCATGTTTGCATATCATTCTGATCGTCCATATCGCATTTTTCACAATTATTCGACGATATCGCATTGCTTTTCACTATTTCTTGTTTTTGTCGAATTTTAGCAGATATGGAGCGATCAGGAGCATAAATGAGATCAAGGGACTTGCACACATACCGAAGCATTGCCTATGGCCCTATCGAGGAGCTAGCAGCGCTAGATGATTAGTGGAAGAAGAAGAAGTTCGAATAGAATCGATGATGAAGCGAGGAGGAGAAGATGCGACTCCAGAAACGGGGTACTCGGCCGAGCAAACAGCTCACTCGGCCGAGTGAAGGAACGTACTCGGCCGAGTACAACTGATACGAGAGCGCCCGTAGTCAAAGGCCACTCGACCGAGCAAATGATCCCACTCGGCTGAGTGGAGAACTTCACTCGCCCGAGTGAGTCAGAGCTTTCCAAAGGAAATGTTAACCGACTCTCTGGAATTTGGAGAAGGAATCAGAAGAATCACTCGGCCGAGTGAGAAAGTCCACTCGACCGAGTGATAAACTCTACTCGACGAGTAACACAGATCGCCAGACCCCCAAAACCCCTGACTTCTCTGTTTTCTTTGGGTATGTCACTCGACCGAGTGATAGTTCTACTCGACCGAGTGGCGCAGTCTGCCTGTATCGCAAACTAGGGTTCTGGGCTGCGCCAAGGGCAAATCTGTCAGGATTTTCTAGCCGTTTTGGCTTGTATTTAAGGCTAGTTTTCAACCTAGTTTAGGGAGAGAACAGAAATTAGGTTTTAGCTTAATTCTAATTGTAATTCCCAACTGGAGATTGAGGATTTGAGATCTGGTTTGTTCTTCTTATTGAAATTTCTCATTTTTGTGAATTGCTTTTCTCCAACTATGAATTGCTATATATTTTCATTCATTTATTCTGTTATTTTTATGATGAATTGCGAGTAGTTCTGCTGTTCTAGGGCATGGTGATGAACCATATGGATTAGATTTTAAAATTGTGATAAATGGTTTCATATGTTGCTAGAATTGATAGAAAGTTAGGTTGTGATTAATTTATTATGGATAGCTAGGAATTTCCATCGATTTGGGGTTTGCAAGAGATTGGATTCTAATCGATGGGAAGGCTTAGATATTCGATTTAGGTTTATAATTGAAATCTGGACTTGGTTTGCAAGAGATTGGACCAAAGCTAGAATTTTTATTATAAACCTATGCCCATATTCATTTGCAAGAGATTGGACGAATACGAACTATCACAACCTAGATCGTAACTCGAGTTTGCACGAGAGTGGGCTCGAGGAGCGATTGGACGATGATGTAGATCCTAATGATAGTGGCTTAGGTTAGGGTTTGCACGGGAGTGGGCCCTAATCTAGGTTGCTATAGACCGGCAATAGCGAGAGATGTGAGCTTGGTTCTCTATTCAGTTACGACTAGTTCATCTCAATTCAAGTCTTGCAACATTGAGCTTCACGATTCACAAAGATAAATTACGATCCGTAGTGGGGATTCCCTAGCTCTAGACGCCTTTATTATATTAAATTCGAATTGTTAATTGAACGATTGTGACAACATTCTCAAAACCATTCTTCCACCAATATCTTAGTGATAAAAATGGAGTAACGTCATTAGTCCTCCTCGTATTCGATACTCGCTCGCCACTACACCGTGTGCTTGCGGTAAGACTACAGTCGTGCCCCCCGGTGTTGTCTCCAGGGCCTTTCACACACATTGATCCTTGATGCTCCTCCGAAGCCTACTCCTATCATGAAGCTATCGAATTGTTTGTACCACTGCCTGGGTGACTGCTTCAACCCATACAACGATTTCTTCAACCTGCACATCAAATTCTGTTTTCCTTCAACTCTGAACCCTTCAGGCTGCTGCATATAGATTTTCTCATCAAGGTCTCCATGCAGAAAGGCGGTCTTCACATGAGTTACTCCAACTCCATGTCCATGCTAGCAACTAGCGCTAATAACACATGAATGGACGTGTGTCACACAACCGGTAAGAATATCTCGTTGTAGTCTTCATCCTTTCGTTGTGCAAATCCCTTGGCAACCAACCTTGCCTTGTACCTATCATTGTTCCCATCTTGAGTTGAACTTTCTTTGACATTGTATATCCACCGACAACCAATGGCACGCTTCTCGCTAGGTAATGGCACCAAGTCCCAAGTGTCATTCCGGTGAAGAGACTTCATCTCCTCCTCCATAGCTCCTTGCCATTGTGCCGCATCTTTAGAGACAACGGCTCCACCATATGTCACTGGCTCCTTGTGCTCTAGGTTAAGTGTATAAGATGCCATATCATCGAAAGAATAACATGCATAATCACATGCTCCAAATCATTTCGACGCTTTCTTCACCCTCTTCGATCTCCACGTTCCATCATCACCTGCACAGGTGTCAACGCGTACCTGAGATGTACCGAGTGTCTGCACATGGTCCTTAGCATGGACCTCATCATCTCTCTTAACTAGAGCATCGATCATCAACTCTTTGCCTGGTCGCTGAGTGGGCTGGACCGGAAGATTAACCCTCTCCGGTAAAATCTCCTCTGCGGACGTGTCGTCTTTTGAGTGAGAATGCTCCGTCCTGAGCATGCATCCTCATCAAAAGTGATGTGTCGGCTCACTATCGCTTTTTGACCCTCTGGATCCCACAAACGATATCCCTTGATGACGTGGCCTATCCAAGAAAGATACACTTCATTGCTCTTGGATCCAACTTGTCGCCCACCTCGTGCACGTATGCCGGGCAACCCACAATACGCAAGTACGAGTAATCTTCAGCTTCACCACTCCACACCTCCTCAGGGATCTTATAGCCAATCGCTACTGAAGGAACTCTGTTCGCAATGTGCACAGCAGTCGAGAGTATCTCACCTCAGAATTCCTTCCCAACCCAGCTGAGTGCCTCAAACACCGCTCTCTCCAACAATGTTCGATTCATCCGATTCATTCGCTCCACCACACCATTCGACTGCGGATCACCGGGTGTGGTAAAGTGTCTGCGGATCCCATGTAGTTTACAGAAATTTCTAAACTCCCTCGAGGTAAACTTACCTCCATTATCAGATCTAAGCACCCTCACGTGCCTTCCAGTTTGCTTCTCCACCATGATCTTCCACTCTCGAAACATATCAAAAGTCTGGTTCTTTGACTTCATTAAGTACATCCAGACTTTGCGAGAGTAGTCATCAATAAACAAGACAAAATACTTAGCTCCTCCTCTTGACAGCTCTGGGCATGGTCCCCACACATCTGTGTGTACATAGTCAAGTGGTCCTTTGCTAGTATGCTTCCCAATGTTAAACTGCAGCTTTGTCTTCTTACCGTACACACAAGATTCGTAGAATTCTACACTGTCATTCGAGGCTTCAATTAGTTTTCTTCTTCGAAGTACATCAAGTGTTTTGTCACATAGATGACCCAAACGATAATACCATAACTTGGCTGAATCTCCAGAAACTGTGCTCGTAGTGCTTACGTCTGCTTCACCTTCAACTGTGGTACCTTGAAGGGCATATAAGTTTCCAACCGTCTTTTCCTTCATCACAACCATGGTTCCTTTTGAAACTCGAAGTTGGTCTTTTTCAAAGACTAACTTACATCCGGCATTGTCCAACACGCCTATGGAGATTAGGCTCTTCCACAAATCTGGGATATGCCTCACATCGCAAGTGTACGCACTATGCCGTCATGCATCTTTATTCGAATGGTTCCAATACTCGCAGTTCTACACACTACATTGCTTCCCATGAGGATTGAGCCTACATCTTGCTTGGAACGGTATGTCATGAACCAACTCCTATGAGGAGTCATATGATACGAGCATCCACTGTCTATGAGCCATGCCATGTTGGCATCACCTGCAACCCCTGCAGCAAAAATCTCGGTATCTCTACCTTCATCATGGACCTGCTCACCATCATTCCTTAAAGATGCCAAACCGGAATCCTTCTCGGCTTCCTTTTATTGATTCCTATTCTTGATAGGACAATGGCTCGAATAATGATCCTTCTTGTGGAAATTGTAGCATGTGATGTTCGCAAACCTATCATGCGAGTGTCTCGACTTGGATCGGTCATTGTTCTTCCTGAAGCCTCCCCTCATTTCCTGTCGACCCCTCACATGCAATGCCTCCTCGCGGTTACTCACAAGATCTCTATCTGAACCTTGCCACATAGTTGCTCCGTGTGAAGCGCCGCCTTTACCTCTTCCGTGGTGAGAGTAGTCCGGTTGTAAATTATTGACCGAACAAACTGATTATACTCTTCAGGCAATGAGCACAACAAGATAACCGCTTGATGCTCATCTTCAACCTTCATATCCATACCATGCAACTCTAGCACAATCATATTCAACTCATCCTTGTGATCCTTCACCGCTGAACCAGACTTCATCTTGAGAGTATACAGCTACTGAAGCAAATATAGGCGACTCGTGAAGGATTTAGTCACCTCCTTAGAACATTACCTGATAACGACAATTGAATCCTGCTGTACGCCTTCCTCTTCATCTCCGCCCTAGCGGATGTAGTCACCTCCTTATCGATATTCGAGACATCGAATACGATCTGGTAACACCCCGTCTGCATAAGGACATTCTTCACCTTCGTCTACCAAATCCGAAAATTATTTCGGTCGGTTAACTTCTCAATGTTCAATGTTGCTAAAGAAACCATTTTCCTTCGCCACTAACTTTCTTTGTAATAAAACAACAAGCTTTGATACCACTTGTTGGGATAAAGTCCAAATCGTCTTGGGATCAATGCTGAAACCAACCCTAATAAACGGAATATATAGAGCTAGCAAAAATCTAATCCCAATGACCCAACAAAAATTCTCAAATGACCTTGCAATAGAAAGTAGCAAACGTATCACATCAACAAATAAATCAATCGCAGACACAAGAGAATTTACCATGGTTCAGTTGTAAACAACTTACATCCAGCAATCCGATCCGATACGATTCCACTAGTAGACAGATACAAACAATTACGGTTACACACTCGCTTCCTCACACGTGAGTAATAACTTGTCAAACGGAACAAGCCCTCGCGAATCCACTCAAGAGGAAGAAATCAATGGAAGAAGAAGAGAAGGAAAACCCAAACCTTTCTCTCAAGAACACAAACCCTAAAACTCTCTCCAATCTCCAATGAGGTAGCAAGAGGCTCTCCAAAACTCTCTCAATCTAAAAGAGTCTTCAACCAAATCTAAAACAATAGTTAGGTTTAAATAGAAACCCAAAACAACAGGAGAAAACACATCATGGCCGCTCCTTTTCACGCATGGGCCCGCGCGGACTTGGCCCGAGTCGGCTGTCAGCTCGGCCTGCTCGATCGAGCTGATATGCACTGAAATAATCGCTGGATGGAGACGAGTCGACTCGGTCGAGTAGCATAGCTACTCGACACGAGTGTCAGTATCCCTCTTCAAACGGCAAGCCCTCGGGCTACTTGGGCAAATAGAGTATTCCGGTTGCTCGGTAGAGGAGCTTGCAGCTCGACCGAGTAGCATCCTTCTCGACCGAGTAGGAGTCACCCGAGCCAAGGGAAAAACTTCCCCAAACATTCTGTCTGCTCGGTTTCTGCTGTGCTGCTGCTGCTTGGTCGAGTAGAGGGCTTCGACCGAGTCACCTGGAAAATCTTCACCATGGGATTTGAATCACAAAAAACAACAACACCCTACATGCATACATATACACGCTAATAAACCAGATATATATGTATTTCATTTCCAGAAATACTCAAATTAAAATTTCCATTCCAGAAATACCAAATTTAAGTTAAATGTGTTTATGATGACAAGGAGATCACAATATCAGGACATGTTTCAGATAAAGATAGAAAAAATCTAGTTATTTTTAAGCTAAAAGAGGAATATTTTGAGGTACTTTTTTTCTCAGTTTTAACCTTCATTTATTATGTTGTGTGTAGTGTCTCTCTCACATGTAGTCACGAGAATGCCTAAACTCGCTTCTGACTGTTCCCTATATTAGGGAAAATAGCCCTTCCCTTCTCCTCCTACATACGCTAACAACTGTTTGATCACTCCCCTTTAGTCTGATCTCTCTCTCTCTCTCTCTCTCATGACGCCAATCTACGATCTCAGCCAATTCTCTAGCATGCCTTCAGTAGATGAAGATCATGATCATGATCAAACCAACCTCCACCCCTTCCCCCTCCCAGTTGATTATCATGCTTCTTCTCTCTCATGTCCTATTTTCTTTAACCCCTCACAAATCCGAGGAGCAAATGATACTGATCAACAAGCACAACAACAGCAGCAGCAGCAGCAGCAGGTACCTGATCATGTATATATCATCAAGTTCCATTAATACATATGTCTATGATATTTTATTATATATATCTAGAGTGCAAATACTTCAAGAGTACACACACATCAGTTGACAACTGAACCTGATCACCAAATGGTTCGTTTATTGCAGTTCATCGATCACTTGAAGAATATTACCGATAGGAACGCCGAAGGATACATGTGTGATCAACAGGTTGTTGGAAAGGAACCCCATCAGGCCAAATCAAGCAAGTGGATGTCCTCCAAGATGAGGATCATGAAGAAGATGATGAACCAAGATCACGAAATCGCCACCAAAAAACCTAGGAGAAGCAAACTGCTTCTTCAAGATCCGCAGCGAAGCAGCGGCGGCGGCGGCGGCAACTCTCCTAGCGACGGCATCGTTCGAGTATGCTCCGACTGCAGCACCACAAAGACCCCTTTGTGGAGAAGCGGCCCTTCCGGCCCTAAGGTACTCACTTCTCAAGAGAAGTAATATTGTCACTCGATTATTAGCAAACTGAGTGCAAACCTTTTAATTTATGTGTCGCAGTCTCTATGCAACGCATGCGGGATAAGGCAAAGGAAAGCGAGGCGGGCCTTGGCAGCGGCCGCGGCGGTGAGCGGCGCGCTGATCCCTAAAATTGCGCCGAACAACAACGTTCAGGCAGACAAGGGGTCATCGGGCGTGGCGGAGCACACCGTTCCGTTCAAGAAGAGGTGCAGGTTCTCGACGGCGGGAGGCGGCGATCAGAAGAAGCTGGGCAGCTTCGACGACATTGTTATCAGCCTCAGCAAGAGCTCGTCGTTCCACCGGGTGTTCCCGCAGGACGAGAAGGACGCGGCCATCTTGCTGATGGCTCTTTCTTGCGGGCTTATGTGCAGCTGAGATTATCGGTGTGGCCCATCTCTCTTCCCCTAATATTTTTTTTTCAGCCTTCTCTCTTCCCCCGATTATTTTCCCGTTGTTTTCGAGCTTGTTTCAGTGTGTTTGATTGCTGATATTTTGTATGTTTGTGGGTGTGCTAAGGAGTTGAGTGTATTGAGTTCCTGCCAACGTTCATCGTTTGTTTTTTGGAGTTTTGAGTATGGAGGTAACGCGACAATATATTTATCTTTATTTTTGGTTTTTTCTTCTTTGAATTTTCTGATCATGATCTTCAGTGTAGTTTTCTGTTCATGTCTCTCGACCACATAAACATTAAGAGATGGCCATAACTCTATCTCAACCTGATCATGAGATAGAAACGGGGGCATGATTCAACTGTGAAGAATCATCGCAGTCCTCTAATGTGCGCATGGTTGTAAACGGTGCAGCAAACAATTCGACAAAACAGATGGTTAAAACAATCCAAAACCTAGCGCAAGATAGTAAGAAAGAGGTAGATCGAGACATAGAGGGTCCATAACCTGTCAAAAACAAAACTTGAAGGCTTATCTCCCTCAAAAACTAATTAAGCTAATGTGTAAAGGCTTGGGTAACACTTTTCTTTAGTTTATCTGATGGAAAAGAAGGCTTAACCATATATATTTGTTAGAGAGAGAGAGAGAGTGAGTGAGTGAGTGAGAGTGAGTGTGTGTGTAGACCCAACTAAGGGCTAATTTGTGGATGCGACTTCTCTCTATTGTATCAAATGTGTTAACTATTATTCTTAACTCGTGAGGTCTCTATCATATTTGAGGTCTACATATAACCTAAGGTAGGAGATCTATGATCTAAAAAGCAAAGAGTTCAAGTTATAGTATGTTATATTTGCGAAGCACTAAACAATTAGATTAGCACTCAACTTAAATTAACAATGCATGCTTACATACATCAAGCTCAAGCTTGAGTATCCTAATCCTAAACCAGACATCGAAAATTGGCTTAAACTGTACATATTTGGTTTTGAAGTACAATAGATCAACTTAACATTGTATTTTTTTGTGTAGGAGAGATCACTTCTTTAAATGTAGACATTTCAACCTTGTTTTTTATGCGATAGGTTGGCCGTAAGAACGCAGGCTGTAAATTACCCTAGAAATGGCAAATCATCATGTTGGAAGAATAACCTATGTATTATGCATCTGTTTTGCTTCCTTAGACCTTATGTGTGACACTAATAAGTATATTATAAGATGGAACAATGATTTTTAATGTTCACATCAGTCAAGTTCATTGGTCATTTTCGTATTTTTATCTAAATTAAAGAGGAATTGCTTGCCTACTCTTTAGGAAAAAATTATTATTATGACTTCTAAGCAAACATGTATTCTAAAGTGTTAAACTGCTTTGAATTTTTGATCCAGAAAGTTTGTTTAAATTTTATCATACATTATTAATTTTTGGTCAAAACAAATTTTAACTAGAAGTAATCCGTTGGATTAGAAAAAGAGCACAAATCCTCTATTTTCAATCCAAATGATTGCCTACTTTTTGTATTACAATCCTATTAAGATTTGTTGTAAAAATGGGCATCTAGACAAGCCAATCCTTTGGGTAGTCTCAATTAAAAAATATACTTTAGGATTAAAATCCTTTGGAGTAGTTCCCTCAAAAAAAAATCCTTTAGATAGAATTATCCAAATATGACATTAAACCTTTGGAAAACGAGTAGAAAAGGAAGCACAATATTGGTAAAGCCAATGGTAAAGCACATACTTAAGAAGAAATACATACTAGAGCAAAACCAATGAGAAAACATCCCTACTAGGGGGATGCTCATGATATTTGACCTTGGTATTCATGAGGCCTTTGGATCGCATATTGAACAAGGCCATATTTGCAATGGAATAACACATCAGAAATAATAAGTGATCGTGAGTGTTGATCAACCTTGACAAGTTTTGACATGGCTTCAAATCTCTTCGATCACGTGTGGAGAACCTACTTCAATCCACAACACAACAATTTTATCGGTAGATTCAATAGGAGTTAAGATTTCTTACTATATTTCATAGACAAATAATAGAATACCATTTTGTAATGCTTGAGTGAAACTCTCTTCCTATTTATTGGGAGGCATGAGATATATTGCATTATGGGTTTATGGATCTGTTTACAAATAATGAAAGATTATGTAGTAAGGGATCACAAATGTATTAGCACATGTGTACTTGTCACCATGAGCCATGAAAAAAAATGGAAATCAACTTGCCCAGTAACCTACAATAGGCTTGCAATTAAAGATGAATACTCGTTAAAACAGGACGGATTTTTCCTCCCCATTCGATAATCAAATCAGATGGTATTTGTTTTAGGAAATGTTTACCCTTAAGATAATAATTCTAATTGACACATCTTGTTCAAAATAATAGCATGTTATTTTGTATTTCTTATCATTGTAATTTTCTTATATGAATATAAATATGTATACATGAACTATATAATTGTATTGATAAAACTAACCTACAAGAGGCTTGCAATTAAAGATGAATACCCGTTAAAACAGGAAGGATTTTTCCTCCCCATTCGATAATCAAATCAGATGGTATTTGTTTTAGGAAATGTTTACTCTTAAGATAATAATTCTAATTGACACATCTTGTTCAAAATAATAGCATGTTATTTTGTATTTCTTATCATTGTAATTTTCTTATATGAATATAAATAGGTATACATGAACTATATAATTGTATTGATAAGGTCATTCGATTATGTGAGCATATTATAATCAAAATGAGATTATGATAATAAAATCTAATCAAAACTCTTAAGCATAGTCTAGAATGTTCATGATCGATAGAATATCAAGACTAGGATATTGATATTCCAGATAGAGGAGTATGCATTAATCTTTAGCACACGGTAATAATAGGTCTTATAGCCATTCGACATGAAAACATTGTAAGATAGTGTACATATGCTTGTTAGAGAACAAGTTCATAGAACAACTTAAAGAAAAGCTTTTTCCTAGTAACATACTCTAACTGTCAATAGAAGCTCTCAAGTGACGATCGGTGTAGTTTAGTCTTTAGATTTAAAATACGCTAAAGAACCATACACATAGGAGGTATACACTTTAATCATAACTAACCAATGATGCTTTAGTCATTGCTGGTGTTGAGTCTATAAATTACCGCAAGCGTACGGGTTATCGTAGCACAAATGGGTCGATCTCAAGGAGGTTAATGATTGAGTACTAGCTAATTCCATATTATGAGTTAGCTATGTGAATTCCAATCAAGTGACATGATAATGATAATGAAGAATATCAATAAGAGAAAATGCTAGAATTAAGTATCATACTCTATCATGACTTGAATATAAAAATGATCTCAAAACCAAATCATTGAACTAACGTTAGGATGAGATTACTGTTCATTAATCAATACTTAGAACCTTCTATCAAAGCATAAAAGGTCCATCTATAATGAGATGGTACCTACTGTTGTAACAATCAAAACACAATAAGTGCATTAAGAACCAAGAATAAATAGATTTCCAACATCCATCCTCACCTACTTTCGTGAAAAAATTCAGTCATTGTCAAGGATCTCTAATTTAAATTCCAACCATCGTTGATACTTTTAAGTGAGTAGAAATTAATTTAGCACTCGATATTCATCAAATCAAAACCCTAACTTTTGTTGATCGTTTAGATTTGAAATAAATTCAAGGGCAAAATTAATAATAGGCAAATCAATGACAAAACCATAATCATAAAGTTCAATAATTTAGATAGAAATAGATATCAATTCATAATTCAATCCATGATAGGGTCAACTCAACCCTAGACAAGAGCGCTACTCACAATTCATATTGAGAACAATCAAGCAAATAATATGAGACATCATCAAAATAAAGAGAAAGGGAAAAGAGTACTTATTGATTGATAAAGGAAGTAGAACTTGAGAGTTTTCAAATTTCAATCCACAAAAGAGTTGCCCAAAGTATCTCCCAAAAACAAAAGAGTTGTCGCAGAAATATCAATGTAAAAACATTAAAAATGTGATCTTTTAGCTCTACAAAATGAGTATTTATACACGGCCCCTAGAGTTCCAAACGGATTTGGCTTTAAAAACTGGTCAAAACTCATATCTGTGTATCGGCATGGTCGTGTCGTTTATGACACGACCATGCACTGTAACTGTATAGAATCTAGACGTTCTGCCTACTTAGCATGTCCATGTCAAATATGGCACGATCATGCCATTTTTAAAGTTCCGCTCTGTCTTCCAAAAAATATATAATATAGCCCCGAGTTCAGAAAAATCTGCAAAAATATCCATTTGAATTGGAAGACCACCATATTCAACTGAAAAATTAGAGAGAATATAAAAATTAGGTTATAAAAATCATATTTTACACATAAAGACATGATAAGCTCTATACTGAATGATATTGAAGAAATGCATGGATTAGAGTCAAATTAAGAAAATAATATGCGTAAAATATCCATGAGTAGGGGAATAAAACATGCAAAATTATCCTCTTATCAGCGAGGTATTTGATAGGAGTAGGTCAAAGAATGCAAATGAAGGTGATGATCAAGATGGGATTAGTCTCCTCCAATATGGGAGGCCAGCGTCGCAAGTAGGTGATACCGAATGATAGAAAAATCATGGCTAAGGTGGAATGGATAAACACTTATTAGAATAATAAGTTTGATCCATGGAAATTACGGTATTACATAGTTAACTAATGGTATTAAGATGTTAATAAAGTTTGATAGAGATCCATAACCTAAACATCTTAGAGACATGGTTATAATGAAGAGACCATACTAAATGACAGCTATTACTGATAAACCTATTGGATAAGAACACAGTCTCACATCAAGCCGATCATAATTCTAAAATGGGTGGCTATAGAGGAGAAAAGTAAATGTACGTGTGATATACATTAATCAGACAATTGCAAGGAGTTATGATTGTTATAACTATGTGTCACGCCCCGTTCCCCAGAATATCCGGCATCAAAATTTTTTTTCCGAGTATCGTGAAGAGTTAGGGTGATGAAAGAGGAAAAGAGGGAGAAAGAAGAAACTGAAAAAGCAGGCCACTGCGCACATGCTGGGATAGTACAAGTAAAGCTTCACAATAACATCAAACGATCTCATGAATACATAGATCAACAACAACAACAACATATATATATTTAGCAATACATAACTCGGATACACCACTAAATATACACCATCATTCTCAGTAGGAACCAACTTGGGTTTGGAACTCCATTTTAAGGTTATCAATTCACAAGGCAAGCCCGAGGAATAGAGCATGTATCTAAGTGATATAATGAAAATTTAATAGTTAAAACAAGGGAATCATACCCGCGGTCCAGTATCGAGTTACTGCAAGAAAGGGGTTAGCACGAATAATAATAATAATAATAATAATAATAATAATATCAACACAAGTATTCAGGCAAGCACTATCTGATAATGCAAGTACAAGTGCCTATGGTAAGACACAGAGTCACAAAGAAGCAGGCAAGTGAAGGGGAAGTGCTGCCAGCAGCAGAAGTAACACTCAAATTCTTATTATTAATATTTTATAGTTGAATTAATCGGAACTTGGGTAAACTGTGTGATTCCAGGACCTAGACTTCACCCCAAATTTGGGGTGAATATAACACACGACGCAGTGAACACGAGCACTGTACGCCGGGCCTCTCACCTCCCCTGTCCCTGGCAGGAGTGGGGCTTTCCACATAACCCAACCTCCGTATGACCCCTCCAGTCCCGGTAAAGGCGAGTGGGTGTAAAAATCTCCTCCACTCCCGGTAAAGGTGAGTGGGTGTAAACTCCACACATCACATAAGCATCTCCCAACTCCACGGTCCAGGCCTCATATCCACAATTTACTCAAATCCCACCTAGAACCCGGGATTTGCTAGCTCACCCTCCTTAGAGAGGATTGAGACATTCTAAAACTTCATTTAACATTATATATAGCACTGAGGGGACACATTGCATGGTTTCACATTCCATATACGTATCAACATGGGTCATGCACCGAAGTGCCATGCCCTTCAACATAGCCATTTTAATTCATCACTCATAACACATGTTACCATGCTTCACATGACCCCCATCATTGCTATTTCACAACAGATTTCATAGCACAAATGTTTACAAGCTCATTCCTCATATCATTCAATTTTCACTTCATTGTGGCATTTTCACGAACATGTGGTGGTCGTGACGTGTATGTCCATAAGAACATTAGCAGATCAATTGGCATGACATAATTAATCTAATTTGCATGTAAAAACAACAATCATATGCCATAGTGGGTGGAATGGCAACAATGCACAAATTAACACAACACTTACCCATTCAGCTTGCAGGAATTTGTAGAAATTTCCAATTCATGGGCATATTACATAAGGTTTTATTGAGAATTTGGCAAAGTGTTACAATTGAAAGTTGTAGCTATATTAGTCCTTGATTCACAGACAAAATTTCATTGAACAATATTAAGTATGTGATTTATGGTGAATTAATTGGTGAAGTGTGTCAAATCTGTTTTTCAGACAGATTTCAGGGCCTGTATTGAAAGCCAATTTTGGGCATGTTGGAGACAGATATTCAATATATAAGCACTCCGATGAACTTTTAGAAAAACTTATTAGCTTTCCAACAAGATCAAAATCATAAATTTCCATAATGTGTGCAGGTGGTTAGGCCAATTTTACTGAGATGTGTCAAAGCTGGAAATCAAACAGACATTCTATAAAGATGGATTTATTTCTCCTAATTTCTGAATTGCAATTATATCAAAATTTATATGATTTTGAGGTAGAACTTCAAGATCTAAAAGCTCATATTTATTTTGATACCTAATTCGAGCTACAGTAACCACAATCTCAGACATCAAAATTTCTGAATTTCAAAAGGAGATGACATTGCTAAGAATTTCAAAGAGAAATTGTGAATTTAAGCCATATCGTGTAAACATTGACTATCCTCATCACATATTGGATAAAACACGCTATAAAAACACATTAGCAAAAATTAATTTGATGGAATTCCAAATCCAAGAAGTTCCTATCTCAAACTTGGTTTTTCCTCTCTTTCTTCTCTTCTTTTCTTCTCCATCATCTTCCCTCTTGAATCCACTTGTGTTTCTTAATTTTTGGTGTGCTAAATTAGGGTTTTCATTTGTTAAAAATGGGGGAAAATAGGATAGGGGTGGCCGGCCATAGGGAGGGGAAAAAGGAGAAAGAAAAATGAAAAGAGAAAGGGAAAGAAAAGTGAAGAAGAAAAGAGAGTTCTTCCTAAATATCTAACTCTAGAAACTCCTAAGGATAAGCATGCGTGTAGTTAAATGACCAAAATACCCTTCCCAAAATTTCCCCTCAAGTTTCAAGTATTTACAAGTTTGCCATTACTTTAGGTACCGACCATTTAAGTATGTACGCACAGCAATTTCAGTCAAAAAGACGGTTTTGCCCCTGACTTTTCTAAAAATTTACGGGGGTTGCCATTGACCCCTAAACCCTTTCACACTTTCATGGCTCTCCCTACACATATCAACGCTCATCCATGGACGCATACATGCTTCACACACACACGTCTAGCACATTCCTGTTGTTTTGCACCAACGACGTCTTTCACAGTTCTCCTGCGCTCACTCTCGCTTTCTCGTATCTTGGCCACACATTACGGCCTAATCCCCCTTTCATTAAGTTACATTTATCATTATCTATGTTTATTTCATGCATACGCATGTATCGTAGGTAGAAATACCGCTCGTATTCAGTAGAATACCCGTATAGTGCGAAATAGGGCATGACATCCTACCCACCTTAAAATAAAGTCCGTCTTCGGACTTTCTAGGGTGTGAACCCTGTCCAAGGTCACTAGGTATGATGGTCTTACTACCCATGAAGTGCAAACAACAATATGTATCTACTCCACACTTATATACACTATATACTTCACTTTCATCCATACACATCCGCACCGCGAACAAGTCACAGATACATCACATGACTCACCTAGTAGCACATCCATATCACTATATGCATCATTACATATATGTTCTTCACATAAACATCTAGGCGCACATACTCACAGCTTAACATATACCTCACACACCACAAATAAGTCTCCATACATATTATTACATGTATTTAGATCACTTCCCACATCTATATGTATATAGTGTAAGGATCGCCTTACCCTTGCAATACTAACAACACACACTAGAGGGGGGTGAATAGTGTAATGGAAATAAAAGTGACCAATTAAAATTTAACTTGCAAATGCGGAATTATAAATGCAAGAGAAATTAAAAGGCACAATCAATCCAAACGCAAACACACAGTTTTACCCTGGTTCCCCAAACTTGGGTACATCCAGCCACACCAATATTCACTATATTTCCACACAGAGAAGTGAATACAAATCTCACAAGGATATACCCCACAAAGAGGATTTATGCCCTACATAAGGACCCCACGAGGATCAAGACTCCCACACAGAGAATCACTAACTCCCACGCAGAGAATTAGGGTTAGCCCTACACAAGGACACTAAACTCCCACAAAGAGAGTTACTCCCACAAAGAGAGTTTCCTAAGTCCCACAAAGAGACAACATCCGACGAAGAGAGAACCTCCCACAAAGAGAGAAAGTTCTAATTCCCACAAAGAGAATTAGAGACATAAATTACACCAAGTAAAATAAATACTCTTACCTATGCCTTGAGATACTTACTCATGAATGGATGCAAGGCATGGAAGAGGATCTCCAAGTGTTGAGATATGCTTGAGAGCACTTGGATGATTTTCCTTGAGCTGGACTTCAATGCATGAAGAGGAATGAATGCTCAATAGAGGGAAATGAGGGAGCTTGAGAGTTGCTTATAGATCTCTTGAGATTTTCAAATGTATCAAGAAGAATCAAGAAGAATCAAGAGATGTCAGCATACTCATATATATAGGAACCCCATATCAAGCCCTAAAGCCCAAGGAAACAGCCAAAGAAACAATTCTGCAACGGCTAGAAATTAGGTGAAAACGACAGGAATAGTCGACTGATGATCAAAAGACAGTCGACTGATTAACGGCTAGAAAATATCCAACGGCTATATTCTGAGCCAGGACAGTCGACTGATGAAGACAATACAGTCGACTGACAAACATGACAGGCGCCTGTTAATCCTTCAGCAGGCGACTGCAGCAGGGGATGGAATGAAACAGAGAGATGCACTCTTTCTCCAGTTAACCACACAGGCAACTGATCTCAATAATACAGTCGACTGTCTATTAGCCAGGCGACTGTAAAACCTTAATCAGCCGTCTGCTGTAAAAGATGGAGAAACAACAGAGAGATGCAGAGAATGCACTTACGCTACACAGGCGACTGGTGACCAATCTACAGGCGAATGTAAATATACAGGCGACTGTAAACTGACCAGTAGTAGACTGTGCATAAAGCTCAAGTTTGAGTCAATTGAAATGTTGACTTGAGCTGTGCATATCAGGCGACTGTAGAAGGATATACAGGCGACTAGAAATCACCTAGTCGACTGTGTTTCCTTCAGCAGGCGACTGATGGAAAGCCAGAGACTCCAAATGAGTCTTTGGACAGAGTGAACCTATTGGGTTGGATTCTATGATAATCCTAAGGCTCAATAAGATGGTTAGATGCATATGCATGAATGAGTAAATCATCTAACAAGGCATTACATTAACCCTAGACTCAAAAGAGAGAGAAAGCAATAAAGTAAATTACATGGATTACAATGCTTTCCTTAGAGTCTAAGTCTTCAATCTTGATGCCTTGATTGCTCTCCATCATCTCCAAGCTTTAGCACTCCTTGAGTCCAAGCTTTGGCTCTTCTCCACTTGATGTCTATCCTTGCACCAAGTGATTAGTCTCCAAGAAAGATATTCTTGAGATAAAACTGAGAGACTAATACATGAGAGTCATTAGCAACAACATAATGTTTTGATCATCATCAAAATAAGATTGGTATGAAACATCAATACTCAACAATTGATTCGGGTTGAATATTGTATATTTAACTCCCCATTTAGCCCTATTTTGTGCTCATATGATGCTTAATTGGTCTCTAATACGTTCGTATTTTGTATATCATTATTTATTAGAGCAAACCATTGATTTGTGCATAAAGTATGAATTTTAGTGAGTATATCTACCTTTTTATATTTTTCATGGCTTGGTCTCGATCTCATGATTCCAACGACTATTTATTTGTATTTTTCTGAGATCTGTGCTAATTACTGTGTATTTTTGAATGCAGAATACCATTTAAATGGAGAAATACGTACGAAATACGGTCGTAAATACGATTATATGCGCGGAAATATGTTTCCGTATACTGCCACATCGCTAACCGTGGGCCACGTTGCAATCATCGAGAGCTTCCTGCTCATATCGAGCGGCCGTAATCAAGCGAAGACGCGGCGTAACGCGGGCCGTTAGATCTCGATCTAATGGCTCAACTCCGAGCGCAATGCAGCGAGTGGAACAGGACGACGCGGCATCATCTCCTCCGTCCACGCATCATCCTACGGCTTCAACAAAGCGGGCGACGCGGCATTACAATCGTCGTTGGATCGACATCCAACAGCCAGGAGCGAAACGAATCAGAGCGGAGAGCGCAGTATCTTTTGGGACACTCGGTAGCAATCTAACGCCCCCCCCGCCACATCGAACGGCCCTAAATCAACCCGCATTCGAAATCTGAATTCGTTTCGAAGCGGCATCGTGGCTATCTCGTAACCATCCGATGGAGATCCAACGGCGCTGATTTACTCCAAGCTGATTTCGAAGAGCAGGCGAATTAAGGGGCGACGTGGCCACTTTCAGACCGCACGATCAATCATCCAACGGTGGAGATTGAACCCGAGCTGCACTCGGATATTTTAGCGGATGCGGGCGCGGCGCAACTGGACCCGATAAGCCTGTACACGTGGCGCTCCCTGGGTGCATCCAGCATGCATCCAACGGTTGAGAGATACGGCGGCGTGGGTTTTGGATTTTAAATTGATTGCGGATGCGGGTTTATACCTGTTAAGCACAGTAAAACCCGCAATGCCTCTATATAACGTATTTTTAGGGTTTATGGCCGTATTCTTGGTGTATTTGGGCGATTTTGGAGCCGATTTTTGCAGCAAATCCCTGACATTACAGAGAGCAACCTGAGGGAATTTTCAGAGAGTTTTTAGAGGAAGAAGAAGGGTTTTATTAGGCTAAAAGAGAGCGTATTTGGTGATATTCTTGAACTCTATTGCGTATTTTGAACTCTATTTACTTGTATTGCTTGGAACCATGTTTAATGTGATGAAATTCTTAGTTATTTTCAGTATGTGTGGCTAAATTTTCATTGTGCATGGTATGGTGTAGTTAGGGGATATGATTTGTATTTGCTTGGTTGAATCTTTGTGCTAAAATTGTAACGTTGATAAAGTTGTAATCTTTATTTTAAAATCATCTTTTCATCTTCCAAAAGAACGTGATTGAGTTGATGATCGCCCCCACAAGGGTGAGTTTTGATCTCTCCAAAAGGGAGTTTCATATCTATATTTAAAAGATTATAACTTTAGCAACGATCGTATTCAATACTGTGCTTTAATCCCCACAAGGGTATCCTCCGATGAATTGCTCTCAAAAAGAGAATTCATTGCGTTATATTTAATCAACCATGTTAATACAAATCATGGATCCTCATGAACCCATACCATGTGCATACTTCTCATAGATATTTTCATACACGAAACTTTCTTTGCTCGTATTGTTCACATACTAAAATCCACGATCAAACCCATTCAAACCATCACCATTAAAAGTGGTTAGTCTCTTTATGTTGGCTTTCTATTTGATTTGATCTTTGTGGTTGCAACAGATTTTCTCCCGAGGATTCGACATCTGGACTCCCAGATCTAAATTACTTGCACGGACTCTTCTGCTTGAGAGAAGCACATTTTTGGGCTGAGCAAGTTTTCGTTGCCGGGGAGAATGGGTTATTACCACAATTTATTTCTTTCAGGGGACCTTCGACGAGATCTTTCCACTGTACTGTACTTATACTTTTGTTTAATTTTTTTATTTTTTTTAAAAATGGAGTATATGAATTTCTATTGCACAAACAATCTGTATGATGCAGAGTACGCTAATGCACACAAACATAGAATGGAGAAGCTCAAGATCGTTAATTTTAATCTGACTGATTGTGAAACTTTCTTTCAGGCCTGGAGGAGGTTCACAGACAAATATCGAGTTATCCGCAGCATGGGTACACAAAGAACGAGCTTATGGAGTCCTTCCTAGATGGACTACGACCACAGCTGCAGGAATTCTTGGGTGTCATGACACCGACAGAGGCGTGAAAATACATGGAGTCTTTACAAGAGAATGAAGAAACCATAAAAGAGACTTCAGAGTGCGATTCAACGGAGCCTTCAAGCCTCGATCAAGGGGAGCAAAGCGTAGACGTACCATTTCAATCCTTGAAAGAGGAAGTTTATTTGCTCATTCAGACATAGGAGGCTACATCCCATCAATTCCAAGAAAACTTCCTTGCTCGGAGTCGGCAAATTCAGTAATCTATTAAAAATCTTACTCTGATTGCCGCTTGCATAGAAGAAAATAATTCTTTTGAAATTCAATTTTCAAAATCTAATTTGAGTTCATCTTTTATTGCAGGTATATCGAGCGAGCCATGTCACGATGAAGGCATAAATCAAAACATCGACATGGCAGGAAATGTGTGCAAAAGAGAGGACGAGCTAGCAATTTTGGATGAACAAGAGGAGGAAATAGCTAGGGATATGGGTTTAGAGATCATCGTCATGGAGTCAGAACCATTCCCTCCTCCAATTTTTTCCCAAAATCATTTACCCCTCTCCCCAATGATCGAGCATCATACCGAGAGTAGTGCATATCTTTTAGGGAGTAGTCATCAATATGCTTTAATTTATTTCACCTATTTTGATGACTACGTTTGGAATATTTTTATTGAGAAGAATCTTAGACTAAAATGGATTGACGTGACTTATCTCTTACATGATACAGGTGAACATCTTATAGAGATGCTGGGAGTTACGTTGCTGGGATCCAGCTTAGTCTTTGGAGGAAGATTACTCGCCGAGGAGCGCAAGGAGCAAATTGAACAACTTCCTCCACAATTAAAGATTCGGGATCCACCATTTGACCACGGTGTGTTCTTTCCATTAGTGTAGTTTTTATATGCTCTCTAGGTTGCTTGCTTTGAATAAACTCGTACCCATTTCGACATTGAGGACAATGTCCATCTTTAGTTGGGGTGTGTATATGAGACCTTAGGATTTTTTTCTAAAAAAACAAGGCAAAAGACAATATTAATTCACCACTCTCATCATTCTAAACTCCTTCACATTCCACAAACACGGATGATTATGCATTGATTGAGTTCTAAAAATTGTTTATGGCTTGAGTTAATTATTTTTTCTTCATGGAATTACCGTTAATATGCTATTCATGAAAATTTTCAATTGCCATGATTAATATCTCGAAATAGTTTGAATTTATTTCATGCATGCTACGGTGATGAAAAAGCTTAACTATACACGATTTATTAGAATAGTCTTCAAGTTGAAGAGGAATTTGGTCATTGTTATTAATGTTTATGTTCGAAGAATGGGTGTTGAGTTGGTTACGAAAAAAAACAGAAAAAAGGAGAAAAATGCAAAACAAAATGAAACGAATAAGTATGTCACTAAAAAATAACTTGGTTGGCTCGAGTAGTACAGTCCGAGGAGTTCTTTTTGGCCTAATGCCCTATTATCGTCTGATTTAGGAGCCATTGACCGGAAACTCACTCATTTGATGGAGCGATCCAAGTTATACATTTTTCCGCAAATGTTGCTTTATGCGCGTTACGCGGAACTAATAAAAGAAAAGAAATGGTGGATATACTAAGCAACCTCAATACCCATGATTTGAACGGTTAATTTTTGAGATGCCAATTCCTTGGAAACAAGAAAACTAGAATATAACGACGTGTTATACTTTCGCTTGCACAAAACGATGCTTGCATGTTATTTATTCAAATTAAATTAGAGAAAATTTCATGTGATTGATCTTGTGCATGGATTATGTATATTGATGGTCTAAATCATGTTGAAAAGCGTATTATTGGGCCATGCCATAAGCAATTGATAGAATTTATTATTTTACTAATCATTCGTATTCATCGCTCTTTTTGCTAGGGACTATCAAATCGTTAGTTGGGGTGTGATTCGGGTTGAATATTGTATATTTAACTCCCCATTTAGCCCTATTTTGTGCTCATATGATGCTTAATTGGTCTCTAATACGTTCGTATTTTGTATATCATTATTTATTAGAGCAAACCATTGATTTGTGCACAAAGTATGAATTTTAGTGAGTTTTTGTGCCTTTTTATATTTTTAATGGCTTGGTCTCGATCTCACGATTCCAACGACTATTTATTTGTATTTTTCTGAGATATATGCTAATTACTGTGTATTTTTGAATGCAGAATACCATTTAAATAGAGAAATACGTACGAAATACGGTCGTAAATACGATTATACTCGCGGAAATACGTTTCCGTATACTGCCGCATCGCTCAACCGTGGGCCACGTTGCAATCATCGAGAGCTTCCCGCTCATATCGAGCGGCCGTAATCAAGCGAAGATGCGGTGTAACGCGGTCCGTTAGATCTCGATCTAACTGCTCAACTCCGAGCGCAACGTAGCGAGCAGAACGGGACGACGCGGCATCATCTCCTCCGTCCGCGCATCATCCTACAGCTTCAACAAAGCGGGCGATGCGGCATTACAATCGTCGTTGGATCGTCATCCAACGGCCAGGAGCGAAACGAATCAGAGCAGAGAGCGCGGGATCTTTTGGGACACGCTGCAGCAATCTAACGCGCCCCCGCCACATCGAACGGCCCTAAATCAACCCGCATTCAAAATCTGAATTCGTTTCGAAGCGGCATCGTGGCTATCTCGTAACCATCTGATGGAGATCCAACGGCGCTGATTTACTCCAAGCTGATTTCGAAGAGCAGGCGAATTAAGGGGCGACGTGGCCACTTTCAGACCGCACGATCAATCATCCAACTGTGGAGATTGAACCCGAGCTGCACTCGGATATTTTAGCGGATGCGGGCGTAGCGCAACTGGACCCAATAAGCCTGTACACGTGGTGCTCCCTGGGTGCATCCCGCATGCATCCAACGGTTGAGAGATACGGCGGTGTGAGTTTTGGATTTTAAATTGATTACGGATGCGGGTTTATACCCGTTAAGCACAGTAAAACCCGCAATGCCTCTATATAACGTATTTTTAGGGTTTATGGCCGTATTCTTGGTGTATTTGGGCGATTTTGGAGCCGATTTTTGCAGCAAATCCGTGACATTACAGAGAGCAACCTGAGGGAATTTTCAGAGAGTTTTTAGGGGAAGAAGAAGGGTTTTATTAGGCTAAAAGAGAGCGTATTTGGTGATATTCTTGAACTCTATTGCGTATTTTGAACTCTATTTACTTGTATTGCTTGGAACCATGTTTAATGTGATGAAATTCTTAGTTATTTTCAGTATGTGTGGCTAAATTTTCATTGTGCATGGTATGGTGTAGTTAGGGGATATGATTTGTATTTGCTTGGTTGAATCTTTGTGCTAAAATTGTAACGTTGATAAAGTTGTAATCTTTATTTTAAAATCATCTTTTTCATCTTCCAAAAGAACGTGATTGAGTTAATGATCGCCCCACAATGGTGAGTTTTGATCTCTCCAAAAGGGAGTTTTATATCTATATTTAAAAGATTATAACTTTAGCAATGATCGTATTCAATATTATGCTTTAATCCCCACAAGGGTATCCTCCGATGAATTGCTCTCAAAAAGAGAATTCATTGCATTATTTTTGATCAACCAAGTTAATACAAATCATGGATCCTAATGAACCCATACCATGTGCATACTTCTCATAGATATTTTCATACACGAAACTTTCTTTGCTCGTATTTTTCACGTACTAAAATCCACGATCAAACCCATTCAAACCATCACCATTAAAAGTGGTTAGTCTCTTTACGTTGGCTTTCTATTTGATTTGATCTTTGTGGTTGCAACAGATTTTCTCCCGATGATTCGACATCTGGACTCCCAGATCTATATTACTTGCACGGACTCTTCCGCTTGAGAGAAGCATATTTTTGGACTGAGCAACAATCTCCCCCTTTTTTATGATGACACACATTATGTAAAATGCAAAGTATTAAAGCACATGCTAATGAGCTCCCCCTACTTATATGCACCAAGTAAACAATGAGCTACACAATAGTAGATACTCATTCTACCAAATAAAATCATGGTGACATATAATAGGCATGGATTACATAAACCAATTATAAACCAATTGCAAAAGACAATATCATGCAAACATGCAAGGTTTATCTAATCCCATATATCTCTCCCCATACATATATCTCTCTCCATATGCATATGAATATATCTCCCCATATATATTTACATAATGCATATATCTCTCCCCCTTGACATCGTCAAAAAGGTGGACATCAAAAATATCCCCATTTGTCATCTTAACCAAGATGTGACAATATGCAAGAAAAGAAAGATATGTATGATACCAAATTGAAAATTTTAGTGGGTATCAATTCACTATCCAATGCTTCCCCTAGATCATAGAAATGGTCAACTTTTGACTTCTAGGATCTAATGTCAATTATACAAATAATGGAGCCATGGGCCTAAAGTGTATCAAAGCAATACATATGGAAAAATCAAGCTTCAAAGATACACAAAGAATATTGCCAAAAACAAATATAACATGAAACATGTTGGCAATATACAAGAGGTTTGGTTTGAGATCAAAAACAACCAAATGTGAATAATGATCTCAAATAACCACCGAAATGAGAGTTAAAAACTATGTCTTAAAATACTTTAAACATATAACATATTAACTTCCCCATTGACAAACAAATGGATCAAAAATGCATGCATGTCAATAAACCCCAAGGTCCTCATTTTCATGAAAAAAATAAGTTTGAAAAATATTTTCAAAATCATGAAACACACACAAACAATGGGTATGCTAAAAATAAACATTCAAGCACAATACACATGCAATATGCATATGTGTGAGGAACCTAAACATTAGGCAACCAAACCCGAGAGGAGTTTGATTTCCTAATGTAATCATATGAGGTGATCACATCCCTAACTAGAGAGTTGATGTAGCTATCCCTCTCTTGCACACTAACCTTAGTGGGAATACATAATCTCAAGGATTTCCTAGGCAAGGGTTTTGCCTTTGCAAGAGGGGCGGATGTGGCATGCTTAGGTGTAGAAATGAATTTCTTGGCATGCAAAGAATGAGGATTTTGCTTCTTAGCAAAAAATGAAGATTTTTCATTCTTCCTCATTACCTCTTGATCTACATGCTTCTTGTTGATGTTATTGTTGTACAAGAAAGCATCATGATTCTTCTTAGGTGCTTTAGCAATATTTCTTGTATTAGCACCATAAGAGGAATTAGAGGTGGGTTTGGGTATCACGTTTTCAATATAACCCAAACTTCCTCTATGATTTGCCGGATGTTGTTTTTCCAACAAATCGTGGAGTGAATCCCTAGAATACACAAAGCTTATGAGCTTACGGGATTCCTCTTCACATTTCAACGCAAGTTGTTGAATGTGAGACTCTAAGCTAAGGTTTTGAGCAACAAGTTTTTCATTTGTAAGGCTCAATTACTTAACTTGAGAGAGAAGTGTGTCTCTCTCACTAGTGTCCCAAACATGCATTTCATCATGAATATTTACACTAGATGATTCTAAATCATGCACCCTACTCATAGCATTTTCAAGTTTAGCTTTCATTTTATCATAGGAATCGATGCACTTACTTGCCAAATTGGAGGCCACATTTAGGCGATATACAAGCTCCTCATAGGATGGCTTTTCCTCCTCAGCTTTCTCATCGCTTTCCTCCTCGACTTCCTCATCGCTTTCCTCCTCGCTTGAGCTTGACGAAAACTCTTTCCCATTAGCCATGAAGCAACATTCTTCATCATCATTTGGTGTGTCCACATCAGAATCATCGAATGTGCCAATAAGTCCCTTCTTTTTGTTCTTGACCTCGGACTTGGCTTTCCAATGTTTCTTCCCTTTACCCTTATAGGTATCTTTGGTGGGTTTGGAAGGGCATTCGGTAACAACATGACCCTTTCCTCCACAATTGAAACAAATCAACTTGTTAGAATGAGAGGCAAACTTTGATGAAGATATACCTTATTTGTCCTTTAGGAATGCCTTGAAATTCTTGAATTGCTTGGCAAGTTCGATGTAATCATCATCGCTAATATCATCTTCTTCTTCACCCGGAGTTTCTTGATGGAACTTCTTTTTCCACTTGAATGACTCCTTCTCAAGATGGAGTGCAACCCCCTTTTCCTTCTCGGGCTTGGTTAGTTGAACTTCCTCATTATGCTGAAGAAGCAATTCATGAGAAATCTCCAAAGTATGCCAAATACTGTTGGCCGATTTGCACATGGAGATGCGATCGAACTCATCCGGAGTGAGGGCGCAATAGAGTACACACATAACCCTAGCATTGACTTTGATCGAATCCTTCTCCGCTTTAGTTCTCGAGGCCGCGGGTGAAGTAGGCACCTCAAAAGGCGACTATATAATGTCCCAAAGGTCGTGACCCTTCAAGTAGACCATCATCCTGATATTCCAACTTGGGTAGCTGGTTCTGTTGAAGAGCGGGGGTCGAACGGTTGAGCGACCTTCTTCATGGCACATGGATGTAGCGTTAAATGCCATCGTTGCAGTATACTATAACCTCGCCCTGATACCAATTGTAAGGATTGTCTTACCCTTGCAATACTAACAACACACACTAGAGGGAGGTGAATAGTGTAATGGCAATAAAATTGACCAATTAAAATTTAACTTGCAAATGCGGAATTATAAATGCAAGAGGAATTAAAAGGCACAATCAATCCAAACGTAAACACACAGTTTTATCCTGGTTCCCCAAACTTGGGTACATCCAGCCACACCAATATTCACTATATTCCCACACAGAGAAGTGAATACAAATCTCACAAGGAGATACCCCACAAAGAGGATTTATGCCCTACACAAGGACCCAACCAATCCTACACGAGGATCAAGACTCACACAAAGAGAATCACTAACTCCCACTCAGAGAATTAGGGTTAGCCCTACACTAGGACACTAAACTCCTACAAAGAGAGTTACTCCCACAAAGAGAGTTTCCTAAGTCCCACAAAGAGACAACCTCCCACAAAGAGAGAACCTCTCATAAAGAGAGAAAGTTCTAATTCCCACAAAGAGAATTAGAGACACAAATTACACCAAGTAAAATAAATACTCTTACCTATGCCTTGAGATGCTTACTCATGAATGGATGCAAGGCATGGAAGAGGATCTCCAAGTGTTGAGATATGCTTGAGAGCACTTGGATGATTTCCCTTGAGCTGGACTTCAATGCATGAAGAGGAATGAATGATCAATAGAGGGAAATGAGTGAGCTTGAGAGTTGCTTATAGATCTCTTGAGATTTTCAAATGTATCAAGAAGAATCAAGAAGAATCAAAAGATGGCAGCACACTCATATATATAGGAACCCCATATCAAGCCCCAAACCCCAAGGAAACAGCCAAAGAAACAATTCTGCAACGGCTAGAAACTGGGTGAAAACGACAGTAACAGTCGACTGATGATCAAAAGACAGTCGACTGATCAACGGCTAGAAAATATCCAACGGCTATATTCTGAACCAGGACAGTCGACTGATGAAGACAATACAGTCGACTGATAAACAGGACAGGCGCCTGTTAATCCTTCAGCAGGCGACTGCAGCCGGGGATGGAATGAAACAGAGAGCTGCCCTCTTTCTCCAGTTAAGCACACAGGTGACTGATCTCAATAATACAGTCGACTGTCTATTAGCCAGGCGACTGTAAAACCTTAATCAGTCATCTGCTGTAAAAGATGGAGAAACAACAGAGAGATGCAGAGAAAGCACTTACGCTATACAGGCGACTGGTGACCAATATACATGCGACTGTAAATATACAGGCGACCATAAACTGACCAGTAGTCGACTGTGCGTAAAGATCAAGTTTGAGTCAATTGAAATGTTGACTTGAGCTGTGCATATCAGGTGACTGTAGAAGGATCTACAGGCGACTGGAATCACCCAGTCGACTGTGTTTCCTTCAACAGGCGACTGATGGAAAGCCAGAGACTCCAAATGAGTCTTTGGACAGAGTGAACCTATTGGGTTGGATTCTATGATAATCCTAAGGCTCACTAAGATGGTTAGATGCATATGCATGAATGAGTAAACCATCTAACAAGGCATTACATTAACCCTAGACTCAAAAGAGAGAGAAAACAATAAAGTAAATTACATGGATTACAATGCTTTTCTTAGAGTCTAAGTCTTCAATCTTGATGCCTTGATTGCTCTCCATCATCTCCAAGCTTTGGCACTCCTTGAGTCCAAGCTTTGGCTCTTCTCCACTTGATGTCCATCCTTGCACCAAGTGATTAGTCTCCAAGAAATATATTCTTGAGATAAAACTGAGGACTAAAACATGAGAGTCATTAGCAACAATATAATGTTGTGATCATCATCAAAATAAGATTGGTATGAAACACCAATACTCAACATATGGCATCACACCATATCCACATCACAATACATAACACCTTTATACGTGGCATACTTCAGATACTTCACCATACACTCAAGTATAAACGATTTATATTCTATCTCTTTATATATTTACATATACGTCTACATTTATGCACATGCATCCAGCAATACATATTAATCTACACACCATTGCTTAATAAACAGGGTCACCATCACGGTGTCACACCGTATGTACCCCGGATCCCTATACTCACAATGCTTAGTCACATGGGCTTACTCACATCCATAGACATGTAAATACATACATACACATAATAGTTAGTCACATCCATACATACGTACACGTACACGTACTAGCACATGCACGATTAAGTCACATAAGGTTCACAATTATAACCATAAATAAGTATACACATAACATCACATCCATAGCAGTGCACCTACTGCCTCACACAGATAGGTACATATACCACACACAATACACCAGAGTGCACAAACATAATACGTTTCCTTCATATGCTATATATATGTATAACTATCCATGTATCTGCTACACACATACTGTCATAATGGACAAACAAGTATAAATATCCATCTACACTTTCATGCACACGTATATACATAAATGTGCAACCAAGTACACAAAGTCCAATACACATATATCAAGCAGTTTCATTTGCTTACATTTATCACACATATATACACCTATATTCCATATCTATCACATCCACATTTACATTGCACATTCAAGCACGTACACACTTGCTCTGGTACAGACCTATATATTCACGCATACAAACAAGAATACATTTATCCAAAGCACACTGAGATACACCCAGAGAGACAGCCCAATGGAATAGATCAGCAAGTAGACAAACAAGAAACGTATAAGTATATATACATATATGCATTCATTCATCCAATGTACACACCATTACATATATTCCTACTGCACAGTACACCTACATGAACACATCATTATACTTCACATTTATACAAGTATGATACATATTCACATATAGGTAACAAACAATACTTCACACAAATACTCCACATCTACTCATATACACCCTCATTACTATTTGGAATGCTTGTATAGAATGTTTTGGCATTAATGAAGTCTAACTATTACTCGTCAAAATATATATATATATATATATATATGAGGAGGGATCAAATGACCCCCAAAAATGACCCCCTATCAAAAATCATATGCCCCCCATTTTTCCGGAAGATCCGAACCGTTCATCTTGATCTTCGCCCTCTAAATACCTGACCCACCAATTTTCAACCCGATCCCATGTGTTTTGCCCGTCCATCAACCATTCGCAAAAGTTCTGTTCATGCGAAACCGTTAAATTTGGGTTGGATGGATGAACGGGAAAAACACATGGGATCTGGTTGAAAATTGGTGGGTTGGGTATTTAGATGGTGGAGATCAAGGTCAACGGTTCGGATCTTCCGAAAAAATGGGGGGCATATGATTTTTGATAGGGGGTCATTTTGGGGGGTCATTTTTGAGGGTCATTTGATCCCTCCTATATTTTTATTTTTTTTGACAGGTAAGTGGGAATATTTATTGAAATCAGAAAAAGATATGTACAAATTTACATACCGACAACTCTAGTGGGGATGGTCGGAGGAGGGGGAGAGGGCACAAGCGCCGTCACCCCCTACGACCTACATCCCAACTGAAAAGCGCCAGCAAAATAAAAAAGATTCTTTACAAATTAACCAATGTCCAGGAAACCCCAGTTAGAGAATGGAGTCGGGGGGTCTCTTTCAATATCATGAAGTATGATTCGGACATCAGCCGCTATAATGTCAAATAGGACCACTTTATCAATTTCCTTACCCTCAAATATTCTTGAATTCTGTTGCTTCCAGATATGCCACACTATTGCTGCCAAAAATGTTTTTGCAAGGATCCCTACGGTATCACTCTTATTGTATAGGCTCAATAATAAATCACCCACACCTTCCAGGGACATAGGCAATGCACCCGTGTAACCAAGTTTTAGGAAACCTATAGCTAGGATATATCGCGAATAGTCACATTCGAAGAATAGATGCCGAGCAGACTCAAGAGCTGGAGACTTACATAGGGGACAGGACAAATCCGACATTGAATTCCATTTAGAAATGATCTCCTTAGTTGGTAGTTTATTCCGGAAAGCGCGAAGGAGGCAAATAGACATTTTCGGCACCTGATAAGAGTGCCACACAATTCTGTAGTAGGGGAAAGAGGGCCTTGAAGTTCTTACACCTTCCCAAGCCTCCCGGATGGAGCATCTCGGGCCCGGAAGCCAAGCCCAGCCGTCGGCTCCATCACTCAGCTGGACTGCCTGTAGCAAATGAGCAAGGCCGGCAATCACAGATGGAAGCACCCATTGACCATTGACCCAATAATCACTAACAAGAGCAGATTCCGTCCCAAGGGGGGAGAGACAAGATGATATAAGGGGCCAGAGGAGTGCCAGTTGTCATACCAGAACGAAGTTGAGGTACCATCCTTAACAGTACGCTTTATTAATTGTTGAGAGAAGGGACGATGCCTTAGAAGAAATTTAAGAGTACCAGATTGAGTAGGGTTTACCTTAGCAGAGTAGAAACCCATATTGCTTGCCCCCTTAGAATTTCTCATGAATCTCACCCAGAGACCTTTACCAGAAAGCAATCTCCAAGTAAGGCGTACACCAGATGCTGCATTTAAGTCCTTTAACTGTCTAAGCCCAATGCCTCCTTCCTTAGGAACACAAAGATCCTTCCAACTCCAAGTGTGGAGCTTCCCGCAAATAAACCTCTTACATGCCGAATTAATAGCACGGATAACAGATGGAGGCAAACAGTAGGCTTGCATCCAGAAACCAACCATGCCGTAGATGACAGAGCGAACAAGTTCAATCCTTCCAGGAATAGACAGTAAGGAAGAAGACCAACCAATGAGCCTCTTTTTACACTTATCAATCAAACGGTTAAACATTGCCGCCTTAGGATATTTAGAAGAGAGCGGCAAGCCTAAGTAAGTAGTGATGGAAGATACCAATTTGATTCCAAGAGAACTAGCCAACGCACGAGGATTGCGCGTACCTTTGCTAAAGATGCAGGAACTCTTTTCTAGGTTGACTTGAAGGCCAGAGTAGATCTGGAAAGTGGAAAGGACATTTTTTAGACCCTCGACGGATGATGAATTAGCACGGCAAAACACCAGAAGGTCGTCGGCAAAAAGGAGATGAGAAATAGCCCCTGAGCGCCGCATAGGAAGGATCGATCTCAGAGATTCAGCACGAGCCATAAGCAAGGAGAAGCCTTCCATAACAAGGAAAAAAAGATAAGGTGAGAGAGGATCTCCCTGGCGCAAACCCCGATTAGACAAGAAGAAACCTGATGGGGCACCATCAATAAGCACAGAAAAGGATGGGGTGGAAATACACTCCCAAATCCAATTAATAAATCTGCCCTTAAACCCCATTTGGTGAAGCAAATATAACACAAACTGTCTGTTAACACTATCAAAAGCTTTGCGGATGTCCAGTTTAATGCAACCTCTTGCTCCCATTGGATTGTTGAAATCACGGATTTGCTCGTGATCAATAAGAGTACAGTCAGCGAGCAACCTATCTTTTAAGAATGCAGCCTGATTCGGTGAGATTAGCTCGCTGATAGCCATCTTAAGCCTATTGCATAACACCTTGCTGATAACTTTATAGATGACATTGCAACAAGAGATTGGTCTGTAATCTCCAATAACTGTTGCCTTAGCATTTTTAGGGACCAGAGATAAAAAGGTATGGTTTATCTGACGAAGCATACTACCTGACCTGAAGAAAGAGGAGACAGCGGCAATGATGTCCTCTCCCAAAATTCCCCAAGATTGCTGGAAAAAATAAGCATTGAATCCGTCTGGACCAGGGGCTTTATCCTTCCCTATCTGAAACAGTGCATCTTTGATCTCGTCAGCAGAAATATTTCCATCCATCCAATTTGCAGCCTCAAGAGTGAGCATTCGCCTGGGGGTAAGCTTTGGGAATGTGGACATATAATGGTTTTGGTTAAAAAGGGCCTTATAGAACAAAGGTGCCTCCGCCCTGAGGTCATCATAAATTGAATTTCGAGCTCCATCAGGGGAAACAAGATGGCTAAGACTATTATTGCATTGCCGAGATTTCATAGCCGAATAGAAAAATTTGGAATTCATATCTTTCAAGGACAGCCAATTCTGGCGGCTTTTCTGGCGAAGATCAGCTTCTTCTATGTTCAAAGCACGAGCAAGGTCTAGGGATGCCTGTTTTTCCAGATGTTGTAAATTCAGATTGGAATGCAGGTCAGGATCACGCTGAAGAGCCTCAAGACTTCTTCTACAAGAGTCGACGTTCAGTTTTTGTCTTTGCTCAGTTGCCCAAAACTTCAGCTCTAGCTTGAGTACTTTTAGCTTGTCCACCAGCCTTTTCATAGGGGATCCTTCAACAGAAGTATTCCAGATACTGCCAACTAAATCACTGTAGCCCGCGAAAGAAGGCCAAGAGTTGTAGAACCTGAAGGGCTTAGGAGAGGGGGCCACCTTAGAATGTAGATGTAGAATCATTAGACAATGATCGCTAGTACCTGCATCAGAATATTCACAAAATGAATGAGGAAGGAGACTCTGCCAACAAGGATTGCAAAGAATACGATCAAGTCGAGCAGCGATACGATCAGATCCAATATGACTGTTGTTCCAGCTCTGCCAAGGCCCCACACTTTTAAGCTCAAGAAGACTGCATTTGACTAATGTGTCGTTAAAAACATCCATGGAATTGGGATCCACCAAACGGCCCCCAAGCTTCTCATTGGATCTACGTACACAGTTGAAATCCCCACCAACAATCCAAGGCAGTGAATGAAGCATTTGAGCATCAGAAAGCAGATTAGCCCAAAGAGGCAATCTTGAACTGGCAAGGTTATAACCATACACGGCTGTCAAAGCCATACAAAGCCCTCCAGTGTTGCTGAAGTTGCATGAAATATGATGAGGGGATGACGAAATAAGAGTACAACTCCAAATGGTGGGAATGTAAAAAATTACTATTCTTCCCCCTTTACATAAATGAATGTTATCCAAACTAAGCCAAGATTTCCCAAAGCAATTAGCAATTCTGGATGAATTCTGGTCATTGACCTTAGTTTCCAATAAGCAAACAATAGAAGGCCGAAGTTTAATCAACTTCAGTTTGAGATCAGCCCTGCGCGACGGATTATTGATACCCCTAGTATTCCAAAAGAGCATACACATTAGACAGATTGGGAGGGGGTTGAAGAACAGGCGATACCTGCTATCCGAGAACTTCGCCTAGCCGATTTAGGGGAGATGTGGACCGATTTGTCTTTATTCTTGGATACCGAAGCTTGAAGGGCAATATGTTCAGCCGACCACTCCGGAACAGGAATAGTCCATACAGCAGGCATAGAGACAAGAGCGCAATCAGGCGCATTTGCAGCCGTGGTGACAGGGGGAGCCCGAGCACTGGGCTGAGTAGCCGAAGAACTTGCAATATTTGAATTGTTAATAGGTTGCACATCCGGAACATAAGCTGCATCATCTGCTGCAGAAGATGCAATTGAGGCAGCCACAGCAGCCACGGCAGATGCAGTTGAGGCAGCCACGGCAGATGGAAGGCCTTCAGTTGCAATAGGGGTCACATTGGGAGAAGGTGCCCGCTCACAGGCCGGAGGCAATGGAGAAATAATTTTACTTACAGGGCCAACGCCTTGCAACATCGACGCAATAGTACCCCTTGAGACAGGAATAGGCCCCTCAGATGGAGTGGAAACAATTGAGGCAGTGGGAGCCCGCACACAGGGCGATGGGGGAGAAGCACCCGCAATAACCGGGTCAGCAATATCACTTGAATAGGGAGTAACAATGCCTGCCGGATCAGATAGAGAACCTACTGATAGCCCCTCAATATTATTGCATCCAACTCCAGAGCAGCAACTAGGGTCCACAGTGCCAAAACTCACCTCCAACAAGTCAGCAGCAGCCTGAACTGATGAAGGGGCCAGAGTAGGAGTGGGGCCAGAATTATTGATTTGGATTGAAGCGGGCTCTAGTGTGTTATTCTTTAAAGAGCAGTGGGTCGCCAAGTGACCAAAACTGGAACAAGATGTGCACCTGGGCGGCTCACCCTCATACTTCACTCCGACAAGTAGAGTTGAGCCACCCTCTAATTCAACAAGGACAGATCTAGGCAAAGGTTTGGAAGCATCAACCTCGACCATGCATCTCGCATACATGACTCTACTCAAGTTAGGCGTAGCCCTATCCAGACAAATAGGAGTACCAACACCACTTGCCACCTTATTCAGGATATTGATAGACCACATATGTAGGGGCAGACTATGCAATTGAATCCAAACGGGGACTGAAGTCAGGAAATCACGGTCATGCCTAACCAAAGGGCTCCATCGTTGTAAAACGACCAGGCGACCATCAAACAGCCAGGGTCCCCCTGAAGAATAGAGTCACAATCCTCTTCCTTCTCGAAGCGAAAATAGAAAAATCCATTCTCTTTACTGAAAATCTGCAAACCCCCCTTTAGCTTCCAAAGGCGTTCCGTCCAGGCTTTGATTTGACCGTAGTAGGGGATATCCCCCAGCACATACCCCACGAGAGAGTTACGCCATCTCGCAGCACCCACTTCAACATCAGCAATACTGACCAGAACCTTAGCTATCCCATCCACCATACCCACAGGGGGGACATGGGACATCACTAAGGGATCAGCGTATTTACGCCTCGAAGAGCAAACATCAAGCCAGCTTTTTTTACTCCCCTCAGGGTTGATTCGAATTGGAACTGCTGGCCTAATCGGCACTTTCACAGACGATTGGGGTGCATCAGATCTACTGCGATTGACCTGACCCCCAGGCGAAGGGCGCCTAACTTGATTAAGAGAAGATGGACCTCTGAAGTGCCTAGGGCCACCAACAGCATGCCGGGCCTCACCACGGTGGTCACCGATGGACTTGGCCGCTCTCCTCTTCGCAAAACTAACCGTTTTCCACCCTTCAGAAAGGTTAAGATCCTCACCTTCAGAGACTTTACCAAAGATCCGAGGAGTGTCCGTTGGGTTACCATTAACGCCTCCAACAGAATGGGGCGTTGGACCACCGCCCGCCGCGCCGATCAGATCGCCGCCAGGAGAAGGATTAGAATTACCGCATCCCCCAAATAAGCCTCTTGGATCACCGTCTTTACCTCCCCCTGAGGGCCCATCTTTCCCGAGCACCGTACTGGCGTCAGCTGCAGTCGCCGGCGAAAGCACCGCCACATCGATCAAGCCTCTGGGAATGCCGAATTGTTCTCTGCCTGAAGCCCCCTCAATCCCGATCACCTTGCTGCCGTTACCCTCAGCTAGGGTTGCAATCGCGATCCCCTCAGCTAAGGTTGCAATCGCCGGCTGGATCGCCTCTCCGAAGGAACCGGGCTCCATTTATATGTATATAGATATGTATATATGTACGTACGTACGTACGTACGTACGTACGTACATACGTATCTACGTATTTATGTATATACCTATATACATATGTATATATGTATATATATCTAGATCTAGGCCTACACATAGCCATTTATATATATATCTAGGCCTACACATAGCCATATACATATATATATATATATATATATATATATATATATATATATATATATATATATATATATATATATATATATATATATATATGACTACACATAGCCATATACACGTTCGCTCATACACACCAGATTATTATTCTAATAGTAGGTATACACACAGACATAGGTATATACATATTAGGATCCATACAACCATGCACATACATCACAATGTATGGGCGCACACACCCTTTCATACATGACGTATCCTGTTATTACACACCTATACAGTCAAGCTACTTAAACTACTCTAACAGTAGTCGGTAGCAATTCATACCTTTATATACATAACGTCCAATATATATACACTTTTACTAACATACTAATACGTACAAAAATAAGTGTATTTCAACATTCATACACATCCAATAGATGGTCATATCTGTACACATTCGTATACTGTTACACACATATCAGAATATGGATCATTCACATACATACACATGTAACCACTCATAGGACAGATATCAATACACGTTCAATAATAGCAACATGTTTACACAATCACACCACGCTTGCTACAACAAACATACATACACACAAGTATGTCATATACTAATACACAATCCTACCTCATGTCGCTATATACGGAAGGGTGCACACACTACACATGCATCCAAAGGGTCCTATAAACACCATTCTACAGGGTAAACGTATACACAAAGATATACATATACCATAACTCCACTTAACCATGCAAACCCTTAGCCATCACACTTATACACGCCCTGTATAATCTCAAATCCTCATATCCATCACATCTTACATGCGTTATACGTCACACTTACATCCTTATCCCATACTAGGCACGATATAGAGCTAAGTGCCTAAACTTGGGGTGGATGGGTCTAAAGCATTCCTACCCTCCTTAGGATACATCTACTCCCAGCACCCTGAAGCATTACTCATACTATTCATACGTCCATTACTTAACTATATCGCTATATAAACACCATATATGGCCAAGCCACATAGAGCATACCAACCTAAGTACACCACAGACCCATTCTTCGCTATGCAGCAACCATATCACACGGACAGGCTCCTATACCACATCCCATACATGTTATACGGTTTACACACATGTAAGGCACAAGCAATAAGTATAGGTAACAAATGGCTAGTTAGGCACACATACATGCCTACAGTCGGATATACAAACACACATACAAGGGCCAGGCACACACACAACATGCATACATGTCTTCAAGGGTCATACACACACACACATATATACCTCTCGGTGTTCCTATATGACTCATTATAGACATATATGTTTATCACCATTGTCGTACACTCCCATGTACCGCTTATGACCGATCCGCATATCCATCACACTCAACATGTTGGTAGGGAAATATCCTTGTTTTCCCCACTCTAATACTAATAATTTAACATGACTACAACTATTATCCGTCAGAAAGAGTAATACATTGATGACTCATACATCTTACATTTAAAGCAATACCATATGCTAGCATATAGTCATTCAACCACATACGTATACACCTCATATAGTATACACCATACACGTATACACCCATCTAACAATACATCCCATATAGTTATTCAACTATATAGTTCAATCGATATCTTGCTAGTCAACTAATACTCAATTAAATAATTCCATCATCAGTGACACTACACATCTAGTAAACCCGCGTCTACCGAGGTGGGATATACAAGGGGATACACATGAATCCACATGCTCTATACATATCTAGATGCCACCCACATCTTAATATATAAGTATATACATATTCAATAGGTTCTACACTACATTAAGGATCCACGCACGTATATTTAACGTAACGTGCACATGAATCTAACTATACATCATACACAAGGACGTTATACAACCTCACAAGTCAATAGCCATATCATACTGGTATTCCTATACAGATCTCGAACCAAGAGTCTAAAACGACCCCCAGATAACTCTATACCTCGAGCTCTTAGCATTAGGACTCTGTCCTAAGGCTAGACACTACCCACCTTACGGCTAATGCATCCCGATTACCTACTGAAGCATCACATGTACTATCCTTACGCACATCGCAGTACGGTGACCTGCATGGGCCGCCAAAAACTATCACGCCCCGTTCCCCAGAATACCCAGCATCAAAATTTTTCCCCGAGTATCGTGAAGAGTGAGGGTGATGAAAGAGAAAAAGAGGGAGAAAGAAGAAGCTGAACAAGCAAGCCACGGCGCACATGCTGGGATAGTATAAGTAAAACTTCACAATAACATCAAACGATCTCATGAATACATAGATCAACAACAACAACATATATAAATTTAGTAATACATAACTCAGGTACACCACTACATATACACCACCATTCTCCACCCCCCAAGACAACTATATCACACCACAAGTCAGCTCACATCAAGTGCTACCCCTGAACCCAGCTCCAAGTCACCTCCAACCAAGCTAACCCTGCTACCTGAAAAATAGGGGAGCACGTCAATGTGTGTCCCAGTAGGAACAAACTTGGGTTTGGAACTCCATTTTAAGGTTATCAATTCACAAGGCAAGCCCGAGGAATAGAGCATGTATCTAAGTGATATAATGAAAATTTAATAGTTAAACAAGGGAATCATACCTGCGGTCCAGTGTCGAGTTACTGCAAGAAAGGGGTTACCACGAATAATAATAATAATATCAACACAAGTATTCAGGCAAGCACTATCTGATAATGCAAGTACAAGTGTCTATGGTAAGACACAGAGTCACAAATAAGCAGGCAAGTGAAGGGGAAGTGCTGCCAGCAGCAGAAGTAACACTCAAATTCTTATTTTTAATATTTTATAGTTGAATTAATTGGAACTTGGATAAACTGTGTGATATCAGGACCGGACTTCATCCCAAATTTGGGGTGAATATAGCACACGACGTAGTGGACACGGGCACTGTACACCGGGCCTCTAACCTCCCCCGTCCCTGGCAGGAGTGAGGCTTTCCACATAACCCAACCTCCGTATGACCCATCCACTCCCAGTAAAGGCGAGTGGGTGTAAAAATCCCCTCCACTCCCGGTAAAGGCGAGTGGGTGTAACTCCACACATCACATAAGCATCTCCCAACTCCACAGTCCAGGCCTCATATCCACAATTTACTTAAATCCCACCTAGAACCTGGGATTTGCTAGCTCACCCTCCTTAGAGAGGATTGAGACATTCTAAAACTTCATTTAACATTATATATAGCACTGAGGGGACACATTCATGGTTTCACATTCCATATACGTATCAACATGGGTCATGCACCGAAGTGACATGCCCTTCAACATAACCATTTCAATTCATCACTCATAACACATGTTACCATGCTTCACATGACCCCATCATTGCTATTTCACAACAGATTTCATAGCACAAATGTTTACAATCTCATTCCTCATATCATTCAATTTTCACTTCATTGTGGCATTTTCACGAACACGTGGTGGGCGTGACGTGTATGTCCGTAAGAACATTAGCAGATCAATTGGCATGACATATCATTAATCTAATTTGCATGTAAAAACAACAATCATATGCCATAGTGGGTGGAATGGCAACAATGCACAAATTAACACAACACTTACTCATTCAGCTTGCAGGAATTTGTAGAAATTTCCAATTCATGGGCATATTACATACGGTTTTATTGAGAATTAGGCAAAGTTTTACCATTGAAAGTTGTAGCTATATTAGTCCTTGATTCACAGATAAAATTTCATTGAACAATATTAAGTATGTGATTTATGGTGAATTAATTGGTGAAGTGTGTCAAATCTGTTTTTCAGACAGATTTCAGGGCCTGTATTGAAAGCCAATTTTGGGCATGTTGGAGGCAGAAATTAAATATATAAGCATTCCGATGAACTTTTAGAAAAACTTATTAGCTTTCCAACAAGACCAAAATCATAAATTTCCATGATGTGTGCAGGTGGTTAGGCCAATTTTACTGAGATGTGTCAAAGATGGAAATCAAACAGACAATCTGTAAAGATGGATTTATTTCTCCTAATTTCTGAATTGTAATTATATCAAAATTTATATGATTTTGGGGTAGAACTTCAAGATCTACAAGCTCATATTTTTTTGATACCTAATTCGAGCTACAGTAACCACAATCTCAGACACCAAAATTTCTGAATTTCAAAAGGAGATGACATTGCTAAGAATTTCAAAGAGAAATTGTGAATTTAAGCCATATCGTGTAAACATTGACTATCCTCATCACATATTGGATAAAACATGCTATAAAAACACATTAGCAAAAATTAATTTGATTTAATTCCAAATCCAAGAAGTTCATATCTCAAACTTGGTTTTTCCTCTCTTTCTTCTCTTCTTTTCTTCTCCATCTTCTTCCCTCTTGAATCCACTTGTGTTTCTTAATTTTTGGTGAGCTAAATTAGGGTTTTCATTTGTTAAAAATGGGGGAAAATAGGATAGGGGTGGCCGGCCATAGGGAGGGGAAAATGGAGAAAGAAAAATGAAAAGAGAAAGGGAAAGAAAAGTGAAGAAGAAAAGAGAGTTCTTCCTAAATATCTAACTCTAGAAACTCCTAAGGATAAGCATGCATGTAGTTAAATGACCAAAATACCCTTCCCAAAATTGCCACTCAAGTTTCAAGTATTTACAAGTTTGCCATTACTTTAGGTACCGACCATTTAAGTATGTACGCACAACAATTTCAGTCAAAAAACAGTTTTGCCCCTGACTTTTCTAAAAATTTACGGAGGTTGCCATTGACACCTAACCCCTTTCACACTTCCATGGCTCTCCCTACACATATCCATGCTCATCCATGGACGCATACATGCTTCACACACACACGTTTAGCACATTCCTGTTGTTTTGCACCAACGACGTCTTTCACACTTCTCATGTGCTCACTCTCGCTTTCTCGTATCTTGGCCACATTACGGCCTAATCCCCCTTTCATTAAGTTACATTTATCCTTTATCTATGTTTATTTCATGCATACGCATGTATCGTAGGTAGAAATACCGCGCGTATTCAGTAGAATACCCGTATAGTGCGAAATAGGGCATGACACTATGAGAGGAACTCATCACAAAGAGTTGTGATGTAAATGAAAAGTGTTCGTAAATATTACAAATTTTTAGTTCCAAAAGAAGATTGAATAAACCATCTTTAAGATATAACTATAAGGCTAATAAGACACCAGGGTATGTTAGGATCATCATTGGTAAGGTGAAGCTATTATTGGAGATCGCACGATATCGCACGATGGCTGGTGACCAGCTTATGGCTGGCAGCTGGCCAACTGCCACATTCGGTGATTGTTGTCAATAACTAGCTAACTGGCACTTAGTGAAGACTGACAATGACTAATAAGCAACCACCAATAATCCGTCACCAGTAAAGACCAGGTGTGTTGGTTGAGGATTTAGATTACGTATAGTTGGGATCTGGTCCAGTGGTGGGATCATGACTCGAACCTAACTCAAACCTAACTCAATTATTTATTAGGATATTTCTTTTAGTTCTACATCTATTGCAATAAGAGATCTTAAAGGATATCAGCACTATAAATAAGCATCCCCTCTTTCTCTCAAAAGCATCAGAAATCTTCAAGAGAATTGAATAGCCTAAAAGCTTTAACTCTAAGGTAAAGTTCAATCCTTACACAAATAAAAAAATTCATCTTCTCTTTCTCTCAAGCACTAGCGACGCTTGAGACTAAGTTTAGGTTCCACTGGTGAGCTCACTGATAATTAGGAGTTTATTATCATGTTGAAATATCTATCACACTCTTTGGTGAGGGTATCCATGGTCAAATATCACTTAAGAATGTCTATGCAAATTGGAATGATTTTTATTTTTAGCATTAATTTATAGTTTTGTAGATCTTGGTTAATTTATTTTATGGATATTTTTTGAATTTTATAGCTTCTGCTTCTCTTGATTAGATTAGGATTCCTATTTCCTAGCACTCTAGACTTACAATTTGTGTGAAGGAGATGCTACTAGAAACAAAGTGGAATCAATCTACTATGGTTTGCATGCATCATGCCAGAGTATATTTTGCATTTATGTTACTATTTATACAAGAACAAAAGTGTAACATTTACAAATCTTAACCTGAACCCCCAAGTCAACCCAAAGTTAGGTACCAGATGGCTATAGACATTTTCTAAAAGTCCCCTTTTTGAAAATTAGTAGAGTCCTTGTTAATCTAGAACTCTACAAATGGTTATCCCTTTCTAGGCTTGGGCTAAGACTATTCATATGTATTGTGGCCTGAAGTAGTTAAGATTAATGCACATTATGTGGCCAAAGCAATTTATGAGCATGGTGTGTTTGTTAACCCACACTTGGAATTCAAGTGTGAAGTCTAAGAGTGATGTTACATTGCTTTGGAAAGTCAAAAAGGTTAGCATATGGAATTTTGTGATTAGTAGGGACTTCATGACTTTCGTAACAACTATTCATCATGTCTGGCTGAGGTAGAGGTAAAGGTCATGCTAATGTAAGGAGAATCATGCTGAAGAATGATGTCCTGGTATTAGTGATGGCAGCTCTTTGCAAAGATCAAAATCTCCTTGAGCTTAATTGTGCACATCTTGGATTACATCCAAGATGACCTACAAAAGGTTTTCACCTTTGTGAAAGAGTTAGAAAAGCAAGAGTGAAGCCCGAACCAAAAAGGTTTTGTTTTGTTTTCTCCTTTATTGGGTTTTTTCTCCTTGTAGTTCTTTATACTGGTATGGTTGTAGCACAGAAATGAAAAGTGTATATGTAATTTATATGATTGTTGTTGGGATTTGTACACCTTTAAGACAATTATAGGAATTGATACATTTCGTTCGAAATAATAATAAGCTAATTGGCACATCTTTATCTATGTGATTCTTTAATATGAATGAGTATGTGTGGATGTTATTATGTGATTGCATGGATAAAGTCTCTAGATTGTGTGAGAACATTAGAATCATGATGGGATCATTGTAATATTGAGGCATAATGGATATGCTTAAGCACCAATCTAAAATATTTCTGATCGTAATAATATCAAGACGAGACATTGATATTTTGGATAGACCAATATGCATTGATTTTTACCATAGCGATGGTAATGTCTGATCCTATAGCCACCCAATGTGGAGACATTGTGAGACAATGTGCATGTGTTTTTTGGAGAACAAGTTCACAGAACGACTCACTTAGAAGCTTCTATATGGTAAACATACGCCCACTGTGTCAATAAAACTCTCAGATGGCAGTTGGTGCTGCTTAGTCCTTGACTTGAAATGTGCTAAAGAACCATACATGTGAGAGGACTGTGCTTTGGATTTTACCATCCAACAGCGAATGTGACAGTTGCTAGGTATTTGCTTGGTATAATCTGAAGCACGCGAAGGGATGTGATGGTCAAGAAGGGATCTGTCATAAAAAGTTCTGTTGTTCTAAACCATTAAATTTATAATGGCTTGATCAATGGTAAAATCCCCCTAGTATTCATCCATAATTTTTCTATTTGGGTATAAATATGTGTAGGTAAGCCCTTTTAAAAATTTGAAAAAAAAATTCGCATGGCCTTCATGTGCGAAATTTCTGACAAGATTAATGGTTACTAAGGGCATGTTTCTTTGGGTGAGAATGGGTTGGGATTTACTGTTGTGAATAGTAAATCTTGGTGGAATCTTGATGTGGGACTCATGGGTTGGAAAGTTGGTTTGAGAATAATTTGTGGGCTCCACACAACTTTCTTGTGTTTAGTGTGTTTCTTTTGTTGAGAAAGTTGTATGCGAAAGTTTGATGTGGGGTCCACTAATTAATTAATTGTAATTTAAAAATAGGAAAAAAATGGGCAGGAGTTGCTACAATTGGACAAAACAGAGGAGAGATAGAGAAGTGTGACCCACACCCCCATTTTCTCAGTTTGGTGGAGCGAAATCCCCGCATTTTGCGGGGATTACGCTCGTTGCTTTGCGTTGCTCCACGTTGGAGCTAACACGAAATTACCACAGCCCCATTTTTCTCGCGTTTGGAACAAGTGCTGGGAACGTAAGGTGATTTGACCGTGAATAGTGTCAAAATTGGGGGAAAAATTCACTTTCTCGTCTCTTTTCCGCGAAAGAAACAAGCCCTAAGTGAAAAATAATGGTTTCCCTTAGTTGTAGTTGATGGCATAGCCTCTTATTAGATAATCAAAATTAAAGAACAAATGATATGCTTCTTTTTGTTACACTTAGTGATAGGCATCTATGTTAACTGCAACTACGGGAAACCCTTAGTTGCTACATGATACCTATTAATCTACACATACACACACAACTACTCTTATAAACAATTATTTTATCACTATGTCCCTCCTTTTTATGAACAGTATCTTTTTTAATTTTACTTTTATTTTTAAAATATGAATATGAAAGTAAGAAAAAATTTAGTCTTGTTATAACCAAAAGCAAATTAATATGATATATTTAAATGCTAACGTTATATATTTTCTGCTTAATTTGATTTAATTTCTAATTTTAGAATTCTATTATGATTAAAACGTATTTTATGAGAAACTATGTAAAAGTTATAATTGAATCATTGGAATTGTGTCAAGTGTAATGCACGTATCTAAGTGTGAATCCAAACGAAAGTGAGGCGACACATTGAAATACGTTAGACGAGTAGCTCAATGGTAGTTGACTACCCGTTTTCATTCTCGAATGTGACACTTTCGCCCGAACTCAGAATTGGACAATAGGATTCTCAACCTAGTGTCTGAGCCCGAACGACCTAGTGGGGATTCTCATTGCCCTAGATTTCTTTAATCATGTTGAAATTAATCATCAGTGACAACGATTTTCTACGTGACAAAACCTGACCACGTATTCTCCTACTCCTCATAAGCTAATCAACGCAGAGATGTACCAACAACACTCAAACCAGCGTTCAGACATTATTACAGTCAATATTAAGATGCAACAACAACCAGCACTCTCTCACACAGATACATGAAAGGAAATACGGAAAGAAAATGCAGAAAAGGAAATACATCTCACAACACACACTCAAGCACAAAATAGCTAAAACTCTGCAGCTTCTGGGTCGTACGCAGGCTCCTCGTACCCTGGAGCAATCTCCTCGATCAGGGCGTCGTCTGCCGGTGCCATAAGTGGAACCGAAGGTAAGTCACAACGATTCTAAATGAAGAAAGAGAGGTACTGTACAAGTATGACAAAGCAGACCAAAGTGAAAGTAAAGTAAAGTACGGTGCAGTGTCTGTACAAGTGTAGAAAGTAACGTGCATGGAATGCGTAAAGTAAAGGTGACTGTACTGGTAAGTAAAGTGAGGCAAGCATGGTAACTGTACTGGTAAGGAAAGTAAAGTGCAAGTATTGTAAAGAAAGTAACTGTGCAAGTTACACTAGAACTACGTGACTCAAGTCGGAGAGTACAATATGTGACCGTTCAGTTCATCTCTTGCCTGGGTGCTACCCAGACGAATGCCGGTACCCAGGCAGCATGATGGTTTGCCGAAACTCAGGCAGCTAGACATGTTACTTTTATTTTGCCAAAACTCAGGCAGCTGGACGGTATGCCAAAAAACTCAGGCAGCTTGACATGTAGATCGAACTCTAGTCACTCCCGTACTCTCGCAAACTATGAGTTACCCCAATACCCCAGTGACGTGTCAAGTACAAGTTCTAGACAGGATTGTTCCACAAGATGTTCCACACATGATATTCCACACGATGTTCCGCATGTTAGTCACACCAGGTTAACTGGTTGACTTCCTCATTGAAAACCAGCAAGTAGGATAAAGACAAGTCCAACACCAAAAGTTGCTACTTCCGTGCTTTGAGCACGTGGTAGTGCGGCTAGCACACAATTTACCCAAGTTGAAAGTTGGCAAAGTAATCTTTGGTAGATTACTTTCATTTAGTTCTCTAGTTTGGTTTAACTTGAATAGCCGTTCTGAGGCTATAAGTGAAGTGTCACAAGTTCATGCAAGCACAGTAGACTAGTTTTCTAAAGTTAGAATATGTCGTGACTTACGATTTTAGAGCTCGTCGTGGCAAGACGAGATTGGAGCTGGAAGAGCTGGTGCACGAGAAATGGTACCTGCAATCACAAGAAACAATTGGTTAAAGCGCACCCTATTTTCTATTCAAATAATCTGATCGTTTTGATTTTTATAACTGACTGAAACGGTGTCGAAAACGGTTCTAAATTTTATATAGACTATATATGGTGAAAATAATTTTACTGCAGGAGGAAATATTTTTCTGAAGATTATAGTAATTTTTAGGATTTTTAAAAGCTCAAAAACAATTTAAAAACTATTTTCCAATTAGTGACGTATTTATTCAGGAATTTATTCCGGATGCAATCTACATCGGAATGTTGCAAATGAGGTGTCAAAACGACCGTCTCGAAGAGTTATTTAACATATATTTTTCTCAAGTATTAGTTTACGTAAAAATAAGAAGATATGGATTTTTGAACGGAAATCAGGTATTTATCTTTTAGGGTTAAAAATTAATTTTGGAAAAACTAAGCGTCGGATTGAGACGAAACTAGCGCCATTGGGTCCAGAATGTCATTTCTGATTTTCTAGAGGTAGTCCCACATTTTTCTGGGGCTTATATAATTACTTATGGATTAAAAACCAATAAATCTATTAATTAATTAATTTAAATTACGAAAAATCGAAATATTCGTTATATTTACAAGTTTGCCATTCGAGTGTAATAAAACTTACGCATCACCGTCGCTTCGTTTTCGTTGCAGGCGGCGACGGCGGGCTTAGGCGGCGGCGGCTCAGCACGGAGGGGCGGCGAGGCGGGGCGGCGGACAGCGGAGGAGGCAGCGGCGGCTCCGGTGCGAGGTCGGAAGCGGCGTCGCCGACGGCGACGAGGCGGACGTAGCAGGTGGCGGTGCTGCTGCTCTGCGTCGTCGTGCTTGCAGGCGGAGCTCACGGTGGGTGGCGGTGTTTGAAGGTGGTGGTGAGGCGTTCGTTCACCGGAGGCGGGGAGCTAATGCTGGTGGCATCTCGTCGCCGGAGGAGGTGGAGGCGAGCTCAGCTTCGGGGGTTGTCGACGTGCAGGGGTTCGGGGGTCCCGTCGATGCTCGGAGGGCGGCGAGAGCGTGGGTCGAGGGTGGCGCTTCATCGGATCTGAGGGCGAGAGGGGCACTGACGGTGGACGAGGGGCGGGCGGTGGTCGGGGCCCGCCGGAGACGAGAGTGATCGAGAGCTGGGCTTTGTGTTTTGAAAATATGAAGAGGGAGAGAGGGAACTGTGAGCCTTAACATGAGCTGGGGAATATTTATAGGCTTAGATATAGGGTAGATGGGGGGAACGTGTTAGCAGAGAGAGAGAGAGAGCGGGGGGTTAGATACGGTTGTGGGTAGCTGAGAACGGGTACGTTAGGTTGTTAATTAAGTAATTAGGTTAGATAATAACCCATTAATGAAAGTCATTAGTGAAAAAATAAAAAAACGAAATTACGAAAATGCCCCTACTAGTAAACGTGTCCGAAAAATTACGAAAATATACCCACGGGATCGTATCGTCACGAGGATGGCGAATACGAAGACCGTTCCAGGGTTTGAGCTACGGAAACACTAGTTTTTGGCCAAAACGTTTAGAAAGCGGGTTTGCGGGTTCTCTATTGAAATGAGATCAGAAAATTACGAAATTAATGTGGGAAGCCCCAAATGATCATATGATGTTACTGCAGAAGTTTGAAAATGGTTTGAAGACGTTTGTATAGAAAATAAATTCGTTGAATCAAAACTGCAATATCTGAAAATGAATTTTTATCAGATCTTTTAGAGGTATTTGACGAAATCCGATTTTACCAAAATACTCCATAACTAGTCTGGTACTTCAAAATATTTTTATAAGGAATTTTTGAAATCAGTTTAAGACTCCTAACAAACCATTATAAAATACAATTAAAAATGAATTTACTTTAAATACTTGATTTAAATGTATTAGAAAAATACAGGCCGTTACATTCTACCCTCCTTAAAAATAATTCCGTCCTCGGAATTTAAAAATCTCTTTTGAAAATATTAATTGATATTATGAAGGAGATTTTAAAAATAATTGATGTTATGAAGAAGCTCAAGCAAATAAATGATAGGAAAGATAGTAATCTTTGTAAATCAGGTTGTAAATAACATGAAATGTGATAAGAAAATAAGGGATGTTACCAATATATATTATCACAATAGCTACCTCAGATTTATCAAGTAGGCAAAATATAAAATAATGGCATTACTCGGAAATGATAATGAGGATGATGATGACATCTGATCGAACTTGGAACCTGAGGTGACAAGTCAGAAGCAAGCACACCAAAGAGAAGAACGGAACGTCTAGATACATAAACGATGATTACATGGTCTCAATCATGTAAATTATCATCATAACATACATAAACGTAAGGGATAAACCTAGTGCGTCCTTACGGTTACAACTTAACCAGCCGAGCACAAAGGGCTTCATCTGCCACGCTACCAAACTACAAGTCAATATCCAGATCGATACGTATAGGCAAATGTAAGGCCAATTCTCGCGGGTCAAGATCATCGCTACCACTTTTTCCAGCAGTTTCCATAACATCCAACAAGAAGCCAACATCCTAGCCGTCTCCCAAATCCGAGCACAAGACCGACATCCAACTTCAACGCCTAGGCCCAAAAGTATGCCAATACCCAATCCTAAGGATACCGCTTCCCAATACCATAGGTCGATATCTACGGTAAACACCATCAACCCTAAGCAGTTCAACGACCAAAAACTCAGGAACCTACAAGCACTAATGAGCACCCCTAAGAAGAACTCGAAGCTGGGCAGCTCAAGGGGGAAGAACCAGAAAAAGGAGCTCACAATGATACCCATAGCGGCGGGTTCCCAATATCCTGACCACACGGCCAAAGCATGGGTGGCGGCGAGGGTTGCTGCTAAGCCCAACAGGCCCCAATGTCGTTGGCGGGCCATCGGCGGCTGGCGATTCGCGGCGACGAGGGCTCCAACTGGCTGGCGATCCATGGCGGGGAGCTAGGGCCTACGGGATGGAGCGAAGCGGAAGCTGGCGGATCTTCAGGTGAGGCTGGCGGATCGGAGATCGGAGTGGCGATGCGGGGTCCGGTCGAGCTCGCTTGGGGGAGAGGCCGGGAGGAGGAGGGGGGTGATGTCTGAGGGAAGCCACGGGGTGGCGTGCGGAGGAAGGAGATGAGGGTTTAAAAAGAAAAAAGAGGGGAAGGGGGGCACCGAAGTCGGGGTTAGGGTAGGGTAGGGTTCGGCGGGCACGGGTCTCGAGGGGGGAAGCGGACAAAGGAATTAAAGAGGGGGGAGGTGGTCGGTGGGAAAGGAAGTCAAACCCTTGGAGAGAGAAAATCGGGTACAAGATAGAAGTAGGGGCTAGAAGAGAAATACGAGTTCAAAAGATGCAAACAGCCTACACTTACACGTCAGGTTTGGCTCGTCTCAAATCACCAGCACTATCCTCCAATACTTCTGAGCGTCCTTCGATTTGCTTCCGTTGTCGAATTCCTGAGCGTCCTTCGATTCGCTTCCGTTGTCGAAGTCGAACTTCTGGTGATCGAAAATCGAATGCTACCCTCCTTAGAATAAACGTAGCTAAAGTTTAGATGAACTAAAAGCGATTTGGAAGAACTATAAAAATTAGTAGAATGATCAGAAGGCCATCACTAGCTAAAGAAAGGGGTGCTAGTGATGAAGATCGATGGCGTTACATAATCATGATTTACGTCCTTGCGGTCCAGCGGACACGGCCAGGGAAGTGACTAAGCCAGGATCACTTATGCCCAGTCTAGCCAGGTTGATCCAACAGACTTTAGCCAAGCACATTGACCGGTATCATGGTCCATTGAAGGAAGCTTATCATTCATACGAGTACCATCATCAACTGAAGGAAGGTGATGAAGTGGGTAGATAATCCAACTAACGAAAAATCACTATAACTGCTAGCAAAAGAGGGTACTAGAGAGGTATAATCAAGAATGGAACACGAATTCCTAAGCAAGGGTTAAGAGTTCAAAGAAGATGATGAGAATCAAAGAAGACCTAATGAAGATGGTAATAAGGACACTTCACCCGTATATCCAATACAGGTGAACACTCGAGACATCCTGTACTCGAGGTTCAATCTGAGTATTTTATATTATACATCCTGATCTTGCTATAATGTTCACGAGGTAGTTAGCGAGGACCTGCGTAGGGCCACCAAACTTGTAACGACCCGCTTTCGGGGGCCCGTTACTTATTTGATAATTGCGCAGGTTCTGCAGTTAACCAGTGAAGTCAAAATAGCCACGATGCAGAGATGTACAAAAATACCCAAATAGTGTCCAATTATTACAATCCGTCCGTACAAATATTCCAACAAATATACATGACAGAAGAAAGGTACACAACTGAAAATAGCTCTGGAAGCTGCGGTCTCATGGTCGAAGTCTGGCGCTATTAGCTCAAGAGCATCTGCTTCCATATGTACGTCGTCTGCGGTGCCACGGAGATGGAACCGTAGGTAAGTCACAACAATTCTAAATAAAGAAAGAGAGGTACTGTACAAGTATGACAAAGCAGACCAAAGTGAAAGTAAAGTAAAGTACGGTGCAGTGTCTGTACAAGTGTAGAAAGTAACGTGCATGGAATGCGTAAAGTAAAGGTGACTGTACTGGTAAGTAAAGTGAGGCAAGCATGGTAACTGTACTGGTAAGGAAAGTAAAGTGCAAGTATTGTAAAGAAAGTAACTGTGCAAGTTACACTAGAACTACGTGACTCAAGTCGGAGAGTACAATATGTGACCGTTCAGTTCATCTCTTGCCTGGGTGCTACCCAGACGAATGCCGGTACCCAGGCAGCATGATGGTTTGCCGAAACTCAGGCAGCTAGACATGTTACTTTTATTTTGCCAAAACTCAGGCAGCTGGACGGTATGCCAAAAAACTCAGGCAGCTTGACATGTAGATCGAACTCTAGTCACTCCCGTACTCTCGCAAACTATGAGTTACCCCAATACCCCAGTGACGTGTCAAGTACAAGTTCTAGACAGGATTGTTCCACAAGATGTTCCACACATGATATTCCACACGATGTTCCGCATGTTAGTCACACCAGGTTAACTGGTTGACTTCCTCATTGAAAACCAGCAAGTAGGATAAAGACAAGTCCAACACCAAAAGTTGCTACTTCCGTGCTTTGAGCACGTGGTAGTGCGGCTAGCACACAATTTACCCAAGTTGAAAGTTGGCAAAGTAATCTTTGGTAGATTACTTTCATTTAGTTCTCTAGTTTGGTTTAACTTGAATAGCCGTTCTGAGGCTATAAGTGAAGTGTCACAAGTTCATGCAAGCACAGTAGACTAGTTTTCTAAAGTTAGAATATGTCGTGACTTACGATTTTAGAGCTCGTCGTGGCAAGACGAGATTGGAGCTGGAAGAGCTGGTGCACGAGAAATGGTACCTGCAATCACAAGAAACAATTGGTTAAAGCGCACCCTATTTTCTATTCAAATAATCTGATCGTTTTGATTTTTATAACTGACTGAAACGGTGTCGAAAACGGTTCTAAATTTTATATAGACTATATATGGTGAAAATAATTTTACTGCAGGAGGAAATATTTTTCTGAAGATTATAGTAATTTTTAGGATTTTTAAAAGCTCAAAAACAATTTAAAAACTATTTTCCAATTAGTGACGTATTTATTCAGGAATTTATTCCGGATGCAATCTACATCGGAATGTTGCAAATGAGGTGTCAAAACGACCGTCTCGAAGAGTTATTTAACATATATTTTTCTCAAGTATTAGTTTACGTAAAAATAAGAAGATATGGATTTTTGAACGGAAATCAGGTATTTATCTTTTAGGGTTAAAAATTAATTTTGGAAAAACTAAGCGTCGGATTGAGACGAAACTAGCGCCATTGGGTCCAGAATGTCATTTCTGATTTTCTAGAGGTAGTCCCACATTTTTCTGGGGCTTATATAATTACTTATGGATTAAAAACCAATAAATCTATTAATTAATTAATTTAAATTACGAAAAATCGAAATATTCGTTATATTTACAAGTTTGCCATTCGAGTGTAATAAAACTTACGCATCACCGTCGCTTCGTTTTCGTTGCAGGCGGCGACGGCGGGCTTAGGCGGCGGCGGCTCAGCACGGAGGGGCGGCGAGGCGGGGCGGCGGACAGCGGAGGAGGCAGCGGCGGCTCCGGTGCGAGGTCGGAAGCGGCGTCGCCGACGGCGACGAGGCGGACGTAGCAGGTGGCGGTGCTGCTGCTCTGCGTCGTCGTGCTTGCAGGCGGAGCTCACGGTGGGTGGCGGTGTTTGAAGGTGGTGGTGAGGCGTTCGTTCACCGGAGGCGGGGAGCTAATGCTGGTGGCATCTCGTCGCCGGAGGAGGTGGAGGCGAGCTCAGCTTCGGGGGTTGTCGACGTGCAGGGGTTCGGGGGTCCCGTCGATGCTCGGAGGGCGGCGAGAGCGTGGGTCGAGGGTGGCGCTTCATCGGATCTGAGGGCGAGAGGGGCACTGACGGTGGACGAGGGGCGGGCGGTGGTCGGGGCCCGCCGGAGACGAGAGTGATCGAGAGCTGGGCTTTGTGTTTTGAAAATATGAAGAGGGAGAGAGGGAACTGTGAGCCTTAACATGAGCTGGGGAATATTTATAGGCTTAGATATAGGGTAGATGGGGGGAACGTGTTAGCAGAGAGAGAGAGAGAGCGGGGGGTTAGATACGGTTGTGGGTAGCTGAGAACGGGTACGTTAGGTTGTTAATTAAGTAATTAGGTTAGATAATAACCCATTAATGAAAGTCATTAGTGAAAAAATAAAAAAACGAAATTACGAAAATGCCCCTACTAGTAAACGTGTCCGAAAAATTACGAAAATATACCCACGGGATCGTATCGTCACGAGGATGGCGAATACGAAGACCGTTTCAGGGTTTGAGCTACAGAAATACTAGTTTTTGGCCAAAACGTTTAGAAAGCGGGTTTGCGGGTTCTCTAATGAAACGATATCAGAAAATTACGAAATTAATGTGGGAAGCCCTAAATGATCATAAGATGTTACTGCAGAAGTTTGAAAACGTTTTGAAGACGTTTGAATAGAAAATAAATTCATTGAGTCAAAACTGCAATATCTGAAAATGAATTTTTATCAGATCCTTTAGAGGTATTTGACGAAATCCGATTTTACTAAAATACTCCATAACTAGTCTGGTACTCCAAAATATTTTTATAGGAAATTTTTGAAATCAGTTTAAGACTGCTAACAAACCATTATAAAATACAATTAAAAATTGAATTTTCTTTAAATACTTAATTTGAAAGTATTGGAAAAATACAGGCCGTTACAGCTAAACACATAACGACTGCCTCCCCAGAGTTCGACACTTTTCATCTATACTACCCCACCGTACACTTGCGGTGAGTCGCGCTCCTGCGTTGAATCCGAAGACGAACAAGTTTTTGACGCCGTTGCCGGGGAGGCAACGGTTTGTTTTAGTTTGGAGTTGGAGAGTACAGGTTCCACCCACACTCTACCTTCAATACCTCTTTTTAATTTTTTATTTTATTGTTACCATATTTCTCTTCTGCTAAGAAGTTCCAAAGTTTTCTTTGAGCTCTTCTATTTTGCATGCAAACGCATCTACAAGGAGCAGAAAATCTTTTGCTCCTCAGTCCAGAAATAGAAGCAACTGCACGCCTGCTCAGAGCAGAGAGAAGAAAATAGCTAGAAGGAGAAAACATGGCTGAAGTTCCTCCAGAAAACACTGTTACAATTCCATCTCCACCTTCAGAGCCTAGGCTGATCCGGGATTACATGAAGCCCGGCACCATATCGTCTTCCTATGTGACCATGCCCCGGATCCGTCAGGGAAATTTTGAGTTGAAGACGATGCTTATTGTGTTGATGCTGCAGGACTGCTTCCATGGGTTTCCACACGAGAACCCCAACCACCACGTCGACACATTCTTGGCAAAGTGCGCCACGTTCCAGATAAATGGGGTCAGTGATGATGCGATTAAGCTTAGGCTCTTCCCCTTCACCCTGAAGGAGAAGGCCCACTATTGGTTGAAGTCACGGGGACAAAACAGTCACGACTTGGGATCAGCTGGCTCAGGCCTTTGTCACCAAGTACTTCCCCCTTCGAAGACGATCCATCTTCGGAATCAGATCACGTCCTTCAGACAGGAAGGACATGAGACACTTTATGAAGCCTGTAAGTACTTCAAAAACCTCCAACATTAGTACTTGCACCATCAAGTCTGGGATTGGGACTTAGTCTTGGCGTTCTACAGTGGGCTGCGCCAGGACACTAGGATGATCGTTGACGCAACGGCGAATTGTGTTATTATGGGAAAGGAGCCGGCTAAGCTATAGAGATTCTAGATGAGATGGCATCCAATAATCAGCATTGGGGAGACGAAAGGTCTACCTCTACCACTATCAAGCCCTCAGGAGGAGGCAAATTTGAAGTTAGCGAGGCGACGAACTTTGATGGCGATCTCGGTTCCCTCACACGGCAGATGGCCATACAGCCCCAGTATATGTCACTTGTGAGAAGTACGTTGAGCAAGTATTCCATGGTGGGAGTTGATCTTACAACACCCCTCGTACAACAACTGAGGAGGTCAATTATACATCTGACGAGAGAGGAGGAAATAGGAATGCTTTTGGAAATCCAGCTTGGAGGAACCATCCCGGGTTTCAATACAGGAACAGTAGTGGAGCTCAGCAGCAGTACCCACATCAACAGCAACAATAGGGCGGGCAAAGACCATTTGCCCCCTACAGACCACCAGGGTACCAGCAGCATCAGCAGCCCCTGCCTCCACCATAGGTCACTCAGCAGAAGACCTCATTGGAATCCACTCTAGAGAGGTTCATAGAAGGGCAGATGAAGATCAACAGTGACGTCATGAAGTTCAACAGTGATATCACGGCTAGCCAGACGGAGCTCTGCACCACGGTGGAGCAGCTTACGCAATAAGTAAGCCAACTTGCAAAAGCTCAGGGTAAGCTTCCCGCCCAATCGGAGAAGAACCCAAGGGAAAGCGCTTGTGCCATCACTACGAGGAGTGGCTTGACAATGAAGGACCCAGAGCCACCAATGATGACTCCTTCAGTTCCAGTGCCAGAGGAGAAGATAGATGAGCAGCTGAATGCTACAGAAGACAAGGGTGAGGAGCATCCTATAGTGTCTGAGAAGATAAAGCCTTCAGCGGAGAAGGAGGCAGTGAAAGAGAAGGTGAAGCTAGCTGATAAAGACAAAGAGAAGGCTCGCCCAGCTATAGTTCCCTTCCCGGGTAGATTGGCAAATGCAAAATTGGCTGAAAAGTATGCCAAATTTATTTAGCTGCTGACGGGAGTGCAGCTCAACATACCCTTCATGGATGCCTGACCGAGATACCAACCTACGCTAGGTTTCTGAAAAAGTTAATAGCGGGAAAGAAGAAGGCTGAGCATGTGATGTTGGCAGAGAAGCCGACATCGTTCTTGAGGAGCAACAATCTTCCAAAGAAGCTCCCAGATCCGGGTAACTTCACTGTCCCATGCTCCATTGGCGGTGTCCCCATCCGGAAAGCATTGGTAGATCTTAGAGCCAGCATCAACTTAGTGCCGCTCTCCATCTTCAGACGCCTCAACACCGATACAAAGCCGGAGCCAACCGGGATGACGATCCAGTTAGATGACAAGTCAATGGCACAGTCAGTCGGAGTGGCATGAGACGTCATATTGTAGATTCCCGATGGGGTGAGCATCCCTGTGGATTTCGTCATCATGGATATGACAGAAGATGGCGGTTCTCAAATCATACTTGGTCGCCCATTCATGGCGAAGACTGTAGTGCCGATAGACATCCGAGAGGGGACTCTTTCCATCAATGTGGGAAACATTGATATGGAATCCCGGCTTCCTAAGTCGGTGAGGGAGAGAGCACCTATAAAGGACATCAGTTATTTGGAACTGGTGGAAGACGAGCTTATTGAGGAGTTCGCAGCTGAGGAGATTTATTATGATCCCATGCAGCAAAGTGGAGACGATGATATAGACCCGCTACATGACAGAGCGGAGGCGGCTTAACTACAAGTGTTGGACGAGGCCCCAGCTGACAGTCTGACTACACACGAGCATACCATGCTCACTTTGGAGGATCACGACCCGGATGTCATGAAGATTAAGGGGATTGTTGCTGCGGCATCTTCAAGACGCCACAAAAAAAGGAGCGGAGATGACATGACCACTGATGGTCCAATGGAGGCGATCAACCAACTGGCTCCACAGGGGTGTCCGCAACTTGAAAGTGGTTTTTGGAAAGTTGATGTGGGTGTAGAATATTTGATTGCGAAAAATAAAGTTGGTTGCCATGAGAAAGAGGTGGTTTGGATCCCACCAACTTAAGATGTCAAAGATTCCACATCGCTAAGATATGTTGCAGTTCCCAACCCACATAAATTACATTATGTGTGGTACTAGATCTCCATATTTTGTGTTGCTACACCACCATCCACAGAAATTTCTCTACGGGTGTATACTTTACCCACGATTTTCTTCAACTCTTATGCAAAAACCATGGGTAAACTTTTCGTTTTGAAAATAAATGTAGCACCTATGAAATGAGAAATCCGTGGTAGAAGAATTTCCCTACGGACTCTACAATGCCAACGGGTAAACCATGGGGGATGGATGCATCGCCCACACGGACATCCCCCACGATTTTTTTGCCTTCGCATTTTCAAATAAAACCTTGTGAAATCATGCCTTTCCCCTTGGATTTGCTTGTAGGGAATGCGTCGTTTTTAAAATAAAATTAAGCATATTTTGTTTGATGGCTCTGATACCATGAAACCCGAATAGAAAGAAAAAATATTATTGAATCATCTATTTTAGCCACGCAAGGGATGAAAGTATACACAATCAGATATAGAATTTTACCGGAGTACAAAGAAACTCCAAATTATAGACTCCCAATACCATTAAAAATAGAAATACTAAATACAAATTGTTGACTAACACTCTACAAAAATAAGTTATTTTCGTTATCTTTGGCATAATTATAGATATTATATAAGTAATGGGCCGCTATGGAGCCCAAAGGCTTTTAAATGACTACATAATAATGTCCCAGTAAGCACGTGCAACCAAGTGATTTTTATGACATTTTTTACCCTTTGAATCTCCATGAATTAGAAGGTTTGGTTTTAAGGCTTATTAAGATGAGAGTGTCGGTCATTTCTCATTTACCGCTGAACGTAGTGGATGATGAAATTGGTAAAATGATGTGTATTGTGGTATTCCGTAATTTAAGTGGTAAAATAATGGCAGATGGATAGTTTTGTAAGATCAGACTTTCTAAACTTCTAGGAAATGGTTAATCCATTTGTTTAGGGTTAACTAATTGGACTTGTGGGGTTTATAAATTGGATTTGGGCATAACCAATCATGTTTTTGATTGGTTACACATTGTTAACATAGCTGTGCATGTACACATGCAAGTACTCCTCAATGACGAGACCTTTTGGAAACAAATTGGAAACAAAGTGCAGCAATTTCAAGGAGATTAAAAATCCCCTTTCGTGTAAAACTCGTATCCTAAAGCTTAATAAATACGTTCATGTTAGAAGAGGATTGGAGAGAATTAACCATGGCAAATAGCCATGGTACTATATTTATAAAACTCTCATGTTGATTTGGGAGTCCAAGGGCCTCCCCACTAACTTAGTGGGGAGTAATGGAGAGTGATGAGGGGAGGGAGGCCAAAGGCCACCCTCAACTCACAACACTCCCCCTCATCTCTCCATTACCTTGGGTTAAACATATGAATACTTCAGGATTCAGTATGCCAATGGGATGGATACTTCTGGATCCAGAGCCACTGTGGTTGCCTCGTTAAAACCTTAGCTGTGGAAAACCCAGTGGGAAAAACCAGCAGCTTAAGGGAAAAGAGTACAACTATTGAGGGACTCCCCCTGATCTGTACAAGCTTCAGGCTTGCAGATTTCCTATGTATCTATACAATCATCTCCTATTTGTCTATACATCCATCATGTTCTGAAAGCAAATACAGTCATCACTTATCTATACAAGTTTATTCATCTAGCGGCTATTGGAAAGTAGTGGCGCTCTGGAGTGGAATACTCTTCGAAGTTGGTAGACGACTCCACTAAAGTATTCTTTGAATCAGTCTTCTGTGTGCCTGCAAGGTACTGCTGGACCTGGCTGAGCGTTTAAAATACTTACTTCTTGGATGATGAGCTTCTCAGAAGATGTAGACATTGGAGGATGATGTGTAGATATTTGGGAGGTGGACGGCATTTTTAGTCATCGCGATGATATTTAAACCTGCATATGCGATATATATTCCATGACCCTTGGAAGTTGCGCAGAAGCAGCTTATCCTTGGTCTAATGGTGCTCTCCAGGGCAACACTATATCTGGTTAACAACTTTGCTGCAGACGTTCTATCAAAGACACGTGCAGTTGGCCAGATAAAGAAGTGTAACAAGTACACTAGAGCTAGGCTCTTCAGGAGAGCTAGGCTCTTCGGGACCTAGGATGTCCTCCCCCTCTTCCAGTTACTGGAAGGTGTCATAAATAAGCATCCATTTTTAATAGGATGCAAGTGGACATCATTCTTCATAAACTCCAGGTGTATGAAGGATATTAAAGGGTTCCACCACTAAGGTGTTAAATATATAAGCCGAGATAATACCTTGTTACACCTAGGTTTTTCATTTCCAAGGTATGCTTAAAGTTATCTGATGTCTAAATGGTCTCTGCAAGAGATCCTATCAGCTTTAAGTCGACCACATATACGGGGAATATCACAAATTCTGTCAACGATCTTTCGAAAAAGATACCCAGGAAGAATATTGCTTAAGATCAACTAACGATCTTTGTAGCCTTTATGGAGAAGACGTTTTTACGTCTCTCTATCATCTCTGTGGGTAGAGTATACCCTTCTGGAAGTTTTATATAGATCTCTATATCTATATTGCCGTATATATATGCAGTCACAACGTCCATGAGCTGCATGTATTGGTTTTTTCAGAGAAGTGTAGGCGTAGTAGGAAAATGATCACATTTCCTTCATTTCAATGTCTTTATGAAATCCGAATTATATTCCACAGGTATTTACACATTCAGGTGTATGGACTACTGGTCCAAAGACTTTGCTTTTCAAGAGTGAGTCCAGCTCTACTCTTATTGCCTCGTCCCACTTTGGCCATTCTATGCGTTTACGCTATAGAAAAGTGGGTAGACGTCATCGTCGTATTCAGCGACGTGAACGGCAATAGCGAAAGCAAAACCGTCGTCGACGACTGTGCTATATCTATCCAGTACCTCTCCAGTACGTACGTAAAATAATGATGTTTCTCCTGTTGTTTCCTCTGCAGGGGAAATTAGGAGGGGAGAGGTTGCTGGTCTGAGCTCAGCATCCTGTGGTTGGATCATTTTGATATATCCAGGAATCTTCCTCTTTTGAGGAATTTTATATTGTGAACCTGGCAGGCGTCCTCTTTTCAATTGAGGTAAAGCCAATTCTACTGCCGGTGGATTGCATCCATCTTTGGGAATGTCAATCCTAGCTGGCGTGTTGGCAACAGGGACGTGTGAACGAACAATCTTCTGGTTGTCCGCAAATTTATCCGTCAATTGATTTACTTTAGTCTGAATGTGAAGGATCTTCTGGATCTCAACTTCACACAAAAAAAGTATGCGGATCATAACGAGATGAGTACTTTTGTGTCCCATGATATGGTCTCAGAAGCTTCAGGCTTCCTTAGGCTGCGTGCCTATTTCAATGAGATTTTGCTCATCAAATTCACATTTATCAAGACTTGGTGGTAAACCATAAGCAAGCAGCATCAGCAATAAGATATGGCAACAAGCGGGCCGTATCGTGATAAGCGATGCGGAATGCAGTGTGATGGTCCCTAAACATCAATAGGCAACTATGATTTTACAATGGAGGTGAAATCCATTGGAGTCTCTTTACCAGAGACTCTGCTAACCCATTATGAGTTTGAACATGCTGCAGGATGTTTAATTTCAATGCCAGTTGCCTGGCAGAAGTCTTGAATGATTTGTGTAGGAAATTCACCCACAATATAAGCTTTTTAGAAAGCTAGGTTGCGAGTGAATATAAAGGCACACAAAAGACCATCTATTAGATGCATATATCAGTACAGTAATAAAGTACCGAAAATGGGCCACTTGCGGGGTGAATAGGCCCGTAAAGGTCACCATGTATTCTCTCAATGAAGCCATGAGACTCTAATCCCACTTTCAGGAGGGAAGGTCTCTCTATTAGTTTTCCTTTATGACAAAGGATGACAAGGAAACTCAACCTTTTGAAGAATCTTCAGGTTCTCCAATGGATTCATTTGATGATGCGTCCATCATCGCTGATCCAGGATGACCAAGTCCATTTTACCAGAGTTAAAAACTATGGCAATGAAAGGCACTTCTGGTGCTCAGTCAAGTTGGCTTTCTATAGGATGAATATCTGTAATTATAGGGGCCCGACGGGGGCCAATGAAATCGTAAGTATATGGGCTTCTGGCCATCCTCTTGACGATTTATATATTGATATTCAATATTTATTATCCACAGTGTTCAAGTTATGTTCGTTTAAACGAAATATACTTGAAAATTGGAAATTTCCTATATGTTTAAGGGGAGAAGTTTGCATCTTATAGTCTCGTTGTGTGTGGGAGCAATATCAATGCTACACCAGTGCAACGAGGCACTGTCCACAATATTCCATACTTCATCTATAATCAAAACGAAATTTTATTTAAGTCAATGAAAAAAAAGACATTCAAAATAAAAGTTCGTACTTAAGCAAATTAAAGACGAAGCAATATTGAATTTTAAATGCATAGATAAAAGATGAAGCTTAATCGAGCAGGTCGTCGTTCTCGAAGTCTTTTGCAGTAAACATCTTCGGCGGCTGAACAGCGACCAAGTTTGTTTCGGGCAGAGACTTCTGGCTCGCCTGATACAGTTCCTGGAGGTGGCGAGGAGTGCGGCAGTTTCTGGACCAATGTCCAGTCATGCCACATCGATGGCATTTATCCTCCCAGTTCTTCTTAGGAAGTGACACTTGGTCAGTGTTCTTTTGCTTCCATGTGAAGTTTCTCTTTCCCTTATTGTTGTTGTTAGAAAGGGGTGATGTTTCTCGTCCATTCTTCATCACAGCTTTTCCTTTGTTATTTTTATTCGTCCGTTTGTTTTTCCACTTCTGGGGAGAAACGTGGTGGGCTTCAGGGATAGGTGAAGTGTCAGCTCGACGTAAATTATGAGTGGCGAGCAGTAAATCTCGATTCTGCTTTGCCCTAAGTAGGCATGATATCAGCTCAGAGAATTTCGTGAAGTTGCGTTCACGATACTACTGCATGAGGATTGCATCTTTCTCGTGAAACGAGGTAAATGTCTTTTCCAACATGTGTTGCTCTGTCACTTCTTCACCGCACAACTTCAGGCGTGAGTTGATGTTATGAAGTGCAGAATTATACTCAGCGACGGACTTATAGTCCTGAAGCCTAAGGTTTTCCCACTCAAAACTGGCACGCGGTAATATAACATCAATTTGATGTTTATACCATGCCTCCAGCGCTGTCTACAGTTCCTTTGGGTTCTCTACCGTTAAGTATTCGGCCTTTAATGTCCGATTTATGTTTCCTAATGTAGATTATGGCTTTCGCCTTATCTACATCAGAGACAGTGGTAGGAGTGCTGTTGCTAGATGTAGCAGAAGCATCAGCCGCTGCTGGGGCCGATGAAGGAGCAAAAATGGAGCCAAGGAGGGCCATCGAACGCAAGTGGAACTTCAGGTCCACTCGCCAACTCAGGTAATTTTTCCCTGCAGAATCAAGGACCTCGAAATCGACGCTTGCCAATTTTGCCATTTATTTATGCAATTTAAAACAAGCATGAATTAATTAAAATTGAAATTCATGCATAAAAAATAAAATAAGTAAAATGTGGGGATCGGCCAGATACCCAAGGAAATACAAAGTCCAAAGTCCGAATATGCAATCCATAAAGAAAAGAAAAATACAATTTGGAAACCCAGAATGGGTCCCTATATTTTCCAATTTTCGTCTTCGTCTTCATTTGTCGGTACACCGGTCTTTGGCATTAATACATTTAATCCTCACTTACAAATTCTCTTAAAAAGAAAATAAAATTGCAAGGAATTTAAAGGGTATCAAACTGGCCGATCCCAAAAATCACATTTTAGCTTATATAAACATCCACGCAGTTTATAATATGCTACAGGCACAAAAGAAACAACCACGCATGTATATAACACAGACATATATAATATGGAAAATAGACTATAAAATATAATAATCTCTCGGACCACGGGGAGACGTCATACACCGTTAGGTTAGTTTACTAACGGCAGAGCGGTCTCAGGATCCTTAAGATGATTATATTTTGAAAAGTTCTAATATTCCATAAATTAATAATAATGCAAGAGTGATATTTAACATAATTTTAGCAATTTGACAAAATGGGCGTCAGGCCCAAAACTAGAAATTAAAATAAATTAATATTTTGATTGGGGCTGCAGGCCCATAAGTAAAATATTAATCATTTTAATAAGCAATTTTATTAACTAGGCTTCTGGCCCCAAAGGAAAAAATAACAAAATTAATATATTATTAATATTTGGGCTGCAGGCCCATTTGTAAAAATTTAATTAACATATTAATTTTGCAATTGGGTTAACTGGGCTTCTGGCCCAATTTAGAAGTCAAAATCAATAATTAATCTGAATGGGCTGCTGGCCCATAAAACTTATATGCATTGTTATAAAATGGGCTTCAGGCCCAAATTAGAGCACAAAATTAATTATATTCTAATATGGGATGTAGGCCCATAAACAAAACGAAAATCATTTTAATTAGCAACTTAAATTATCTGGGCTTCTGGCCCAAATAACCAGACAAACCAAGTTAATTTTATGTAGTAGGCTTCAGGCCTAATAATCAGCCATCGATTTTATTAAATATATTTGAACACAAGCCCTTAAACAAATTATTAAGGGAATGTGAAAAGTCCCAAAATCCAAATTTTTTTTTTCAGAGCACACAGAGAGCCCCCTCGTCATGGTGACCCCCCTTCTGCCCGGAGGGAGGGGGTGCAAATAGAACCTGTGGTGGTCGGAATCACGGAGCCCCCGACGGGATGGGGGGTCCGGAAAACGCAGAACCACCCGTCAGGGGGGTTTACAGACATCGCAGAGCCCCCTAACATTGTAAAAATTTTGCTAGTTGCCGGTGAAAAAGCAAAGCACATGACATATAGGCCATGCGATTGGTCATCTGCACCTTCTTATAAAATTGTTGAAAGTAGTGCTAAAAATTTGCTTATGAATTCAGCCAGGGTTATGCACCATTTATCCACCCTGAGCAGAACAGAGAAGGGACTAAAAGGATGGAGAAGTGATCAACCTACTATTTTCCTCATCTTTGTGAAAACCAATGTTAAAGCCTAGAGGGATGACTCATTACTAGGTCTACAAAAGGAGCTAGTATTGTCATTCTGCATCCATCGATCCATTAGATGATTCTATTCAATTTGTGGTGTGCATTGCTGTTACAATACTGGCCACTTTCGAATGGATTTTCATTTAATAAAACATTTTAACATCCGATTTGATCCAAAAAAATATGAGGATTTTTTTTAAATTTTGATGATTATCAAAATGGTGCATATTAATATAAGCCCATAGAATTGGCTATGTAAAATCTTAGCCTCCTATATTTTGTAGGTATCTACGTGATCGAAAAGAAATTACCTCTAGATCAAAGATCTAGGGAAGATCGTGATAATAAAAATCCGTAGATAGTTCCGCTCCCGATACGCTCCGAAGAAAAATCCCTGCAAAGCTTCGCCGCAACAATAGATTCCTGCGCACGTATGGGTTTAATTTTTTTTTTTTTTGAGGGAGACGGGATGAAAAGCTCAAAGAAATTTTAGAGCAAACGTACTGATAACGTGTTAGAAGAGGATTGGAGAGGATTAACCATGGCAAATAGCCATGGTACTATATTTATAAAACTCTCATGTTGATTTCGGAGTCCAAGGGCCTCCCCACTAACTTAGTGGGGAGTAATGGAGAGTGATGAGGGGAGGGAGGCCAAAGGCCACCCTCAACTCACAACAGTTCATTGATTTTCATTCATGTTCAGCAATCGGGGTTTAGCCCACTAGCAGCAGAACCTGGTCCAACACGTCGGATGGGATCCATCAACGGGGACCTCCCGACTTGACTCGAGGGTCAACAGACCCAACCTCAGCAAAGCCCCACAAGGACGACCCGACCTCGGGGTCTGCAGATCGCTCCCCCACAATGACTTCGCTAATCGAAGCTTGCTCTCAGCAGCTCAGCTTGGCCCACTTCGTCCACATGGCACGATCTCAAGCAACTGACCAACATTCTCTCTTCAAGTACAATAGCATTTAATGAATATCTTGTTCGCCGCCGCTTGCCCGCTGTCAGCGGATTTTTGTGTACAAAGACGGTTGTATCCATGGGGTTACAGCTTTACACGTGGCCAACATCCTCTGGCCCATGTGGCGAGCAAGGGAACCCATGGCCACCATATAAGCAGGAAATCCCCTCCGGAAAGTATGCTCCATTTGATATCTAAACACCTAGCAAGGCCAAAGGACCGTGGTCCAGCGGTATTTACCTCTCCTTCCCTATGGGGCCATTAGGGATCGATCCTTGGTGGATGCGAAACGCGCGCGCGCCTTTAACCAGCTTTACAATGTATCAAAAAAACACCTAGCAAGCATCTCCATCTCTGAAAACATCCCACGGCCATGGCCAAAATCATGCTCAACCCATGTGTCACCACACACGGGCTATCTTACGCCCATCATCTCCCTTCACGTACAATCTTGCCTGACTTAGGCATCGGAGGAGAAGAGGAGGGTTTGCCCCCAGCCCAAGGGTTATGCCCATAGGACCTCTGACGCCCATGTTCCTCCGTTTTAGGTGCAGGAGAAGGAAGACTGTTACGCCCTGAAGGCCGGCCCATGAAATTAAGGCCCGTATGCATTGGGGGCCAAAGCAAACACCTCACCGACTCTCCTAATGGGGCACAAACCGAGCTAAATATCACCTCCATCCAAAGAAGCTCGCCTCGCCCCGCCACAAGCTCGCCTACAAGGTCAACTAGGAAGCCGCCCGTCCGACCCACAAGCTCGCCGTGCCGAGGACAAGCTTGTCTACCCTCCAACAAGAAGCATCAACCGGAGGAGCCGAGCTTAATTGCCGATCTGTAGCTCGCCCCCGAAGGTGACCAAGCATAAATATCTCTGACAGGGTGACGTAGGATCACCTCCTCTCCATTAATGTCAGAGGTTAAGGACAAGAACTGATGGCAGTCACTCGTGTCTCATTAATGCACTTGACACCATTAATGCAGTAAATATCCCTGACACAGCTCGTCGACCTATCGATTCAGCACTCGATCGCCAATAGGGTTGCTTCGACAGCTGACGGGATGGCGAACAACCGCCTCTTTGCCTTATAAATACCTCCCTCATGCCTCCATAGAGGGGGTTGGTCAGTTAAATCTTCTAACTCATTTCAATACATAAAGTCAGATATCTTCCACATATCTGTGCCTTCCTCATAAGCTCGCCACACTTCACCGATCTGCCTTAAGATCGCCAAGTGTTCCCGACACCTATATTTTACGTCACCGGTTGACTTAGGCATCGGAGAGGCTACGGGTTGACAGCCAGCCCCACCTTTCTGACCAGTTGTTGATCCTCGTAGGAAGCTGGCCTCAGCTACCGGGAGAAGACGACCTTCATGCCATCTTCGGGTGACCTTGGATCCTTCACCTCTGAAGGGAGTTTTGAGTCGCGCTAACCTCTCCATCACCCAAAAACATGTAAATCATTGTACCCATGATTCCCACTTCAAATATTTCATTGTGTGCAAATCTGACTACAGCAGTTGGCGCCGTCTGTGGGAACAAGGGTTACACCCATGTCAGGCTCCACACATCCTCACCGCAATCCTCTCCATGGCAAGTCACTCAAGATCACACCCCCTTCACCTCTGAGGAGGCCGGGTCGACTTGAGACCATCATCGACGACACTCTGAGGCCACTCCTAGTCGAGGAGCTCTGTCCTCCGAGAAGGTCTTCCCCGATGAATCACCCCCTTGAGGGGTCGATCGCGGCCATTCAAGATGCGTCCCTTGGCATCTACAAGTTCTTCCAGAGCTGCACTAGAATGATGGAGGAGCGGACCGTTGCACGGCAAGCGGGACCATCTCGGGCAGAAGGCCCCCCGAGCTCCGCAACGTGAGGAGATACCTCCTCCCCCAATTTGATGAGGAAGCAGCAGCATAGCAGAGGCAGTTCGAGGAAGCGGAGGTAGCTTCTATATAGAGGGAAATCAATAGAGAGGAGTAGGCCGTCCAACAGAGGCAACAACAAGAGGAAGCGTCCCTTCAACGGCTTCACCTCCTCGATGCTAAGAGGGAGAGGCTTCAAGAGGGGAGCCGAGGAGTCACCTTGGCATCGGCCTCGATGGTGCGGAGGGACGCCCTGCAGGACCATCCTATTGAAAGCTACCTTCACGGGAGATCACATAGCCCGAGGCGAGGGGGCATGAATTTCGTAGTAAGAGCCCCCCAACGAGATCACCGCTCTCTTAGACATGGAGACGGAAGGCGGAGGTGCCGCGACCGCAGTAATATAACTCGGGAGAGAGGGAGGAACACCTCTGAGCACCGAAGTGGCTCATCCGGTGATTCCAACTGACGGGATGGAGAGCCGACACCTCCCCCAGCACTGAAGAAGCCAATTCGCTGACTCACAGGGTGATCTCAACTCCGGTATCGCATAGGTTCAAGTTATCTCAGGTTGAACTTTATGACGGTTTGGGCGATCCCGTGGAGCGCATGCAGCTATACCGGGGAGTCATGGAGATCCATGGGGCAGGTGACGCCCTCCTTTGTCGAGCTTTCCGAACCACCTTGAAGAAGGCGGTGGTGGAGTGGTATAATGGCTTGACCGGTGGCTCCGTTGATTCGTTTGGCGACCTCTCTCGAAAGTTTTGCCACCAATTCCTGGCGAGGCGGAGGAAGAAGAATGCATCTGACTACCTGTTCACGGTGGTCTAGAAGGAGGGGGAGACCATCCGTAACTTCCTATAACGCTTCAACCAAGAGCGACTCAGCGTAACGAGCTGTGGAGATGAGCTCCTCATGGTGTAATTTTAGCCTGTAAGGATCAATACACTAGAGGGGGGGTGAATAGTGTATATTAAAAAATTGTCGCAAATAAAATGTTAGTAATATTTGCAAAGATGGCACAGAAATAAAATGACAAGTGCTGAAAATTAAACCAATCGCAAACACATAGATTTATCCTGGTTCGGATCCTTGTGGTCCTACTCCAGTCCTCTATCCCGTAGAGATTTTCAATCCACTATAATCACTTGCCCCGCAAGCATGAACTTACAAAAATGGCGACACTCCCCGTGTCCCAAAATTTGTACAATCTCTAAACAGAGATTCCAACCTGTTAAATAAGAAATAGAAAAACACCTATAGCCTTGTTATAAATTTCAGAGAATGAATTCAAGGATGGTGTTTAGAAGATGAACTTCAAGATGTAAAAGATATGTAATGAAGCGCAACACTTGAAGTTCTCTGGTTCATAAAAGAAGAGATAGATCTATTGATATCTTCTTGCAATTATGAACACAAACAACTTTCCAAAAGTGATGTTGAAAATCCAAGTTCTTCCGTTCTTAAATGAAGAGAGAAATCTAATGATTTCTTCTTACAAATAAGAAAAGAACAACTAATGGCAGAATTACTTAAGAAAATTAATGACTTGCTTTCAACAAAATCAGAATAAAAAAGAGAAAAGTGTGTGGAAAATGAGAGGGGTACCCCTCCTTTTATAGGTTTTAGAAACGGTTGTGAACGGCTCTAAAAGAGACGTTGCACAACGTTCAGAAACTGAAAGGAACGTTGGAGAACGGTCAGAAACTGTTCTGGAAAATTTCAGTCCCAAAAGCATTTTGGCATGCTAGGAAAATTCGTAGCCTGCCAATTTTGAAACGGTAACAAACGGTCACAAAATTTTGGTGACATGGAATAGACAACGGATAGATCATTGTCTGAAAGTATTAAGTCAAAATATAACTGTTTTGGTAGGCTAGGAAAAATCCTAGTAGGCTAATTCTGAAAAATAGGAATTTTGACTTAGGATCAAATGAGTTAGGAGATGATGTAGATTTGAGCTTTAGGGATATATGATATGATATAACCAAGGCCCTGAAGCTATCTAAAAAGTAAAAATTACATCATTCCGTAGATACGTGTTTCACACGTAATTTTGAGTAGCAACACTGTTTTTACAGAGTCTCCTTGTACTTTGATCATATGCGTGATGTAAATGAATTTGCGTTGTAGCTGTACATCTGCATAGATAGAGTTAGTAACATGAAATATAATGATTTGTCACATCAAAACCTTATGGAAGAGAGGATGGAAAATACCAAGTTCCAACATTCTCCCCCTTTTTGATGATGACAAATAATAAAATACAAAATGTGAGTTGACATGTTTTAATGAGTTAAATGAAATATTACTCCCCCTGAGTATATGAATATAAACTCCCCCTTTGTTATCGACAAAAAGCGGAAAATAAAAATTGGCAGGCTAGAATAATTGGTAGCATGTCAATTTGTGATAGCGGAAAAATGGAGCTGTAAAAAAATGGAAAGAGAGGGAAATAATTAACTTACAAAATGCACAGAATGTTAATTTTGTGACAAATAATAGGGCATGTGTGTGGAAGATTATTAAATGTGTGTAAGTATTGGTGTGTACGTCGTAGGCCATGCAGAAACAATCGCAGAGAGTGATGTATACGAAAGAAACTTATATTCATTAAACATGAACGATATTAACTTAAACAAACAGGGGTACATAGTGATAACATGAAACTGCCAAGATACATTGAACAAGTACAACTTAGTCAACCCATTAACGCACGAACCAACATCGTCACAAAGCAAAAGGACATAAAACCAAACAGCCATGCAAAATAAACTAACAGCAGTAAAAGAGTCAAACCACCAGTCTTAGGGAGACCATGAGTAAAGCAAAACGAAGCACAACCAAAGGTCTGTGGGTCAATAAGCATCAGCCAAGAGGACCATACGATACACAGGAAGTCAAGGATAGAAGGAACCGAATGAAACAGAAAACCAAAAGACCAAAGTGAACAAGCAATCGAAGTCAAGGATGATAGGATGAAGACCCAGGAGAAGAACGGCGGGTGCGAGTGCGACGATTTGGGAGGATATTGTTGGCTTCCAAGCCAGAACGAAGTTCGGATTGGGTAACTTGAATCTGATCCAGAACTTTGGCGTAATGTTTCAGGGTCGCATCGTAGGAACTCATGTGCGTCTGTATACCAGCGAAACCATCGGAAACTTTGTCAGAAAGGCGACGGAGAAGAACAGCGGTTGTCTCGCGCGATGGAGAGATGCCATCCTTGGATGCGTGGACCTTCTTGTCGCATGCGGAGCGAGAAGAGCCAGAGAAAGAAGCTTGGCCGCATGAGTTGGGAGTCGACGGTCGGTGGCAAAATGAAGAGAGGATTCAGCCATGGTGGATTGGAGAGAAGAAAATTCAGAGAATGAAGAAATGTAAACAGAAAATAGGAAAGATAAAAGAGAAGGGGAACAAAATAAATAGAGGACCAAATAGTTGGAACGCCTGAAAACCGATCAGTTGCCATTATAGGGAGTGGGAGTAGTTTCTAAAACTGAAAGAAGTTGGAAAAAAATTGAACAGGCGAGAAGAGGAAGAGAGGCAGGTTGCGGTTTTGAAAAACTGTTTGCATTGAAAAACCAGAAACTGAATAAAAATTTGAAGAGATGCATCAACTGAACCCGTTGGCATACAAAGAAGAAATAAAATAATGATAAACTTTAAGATGGGAGATGTGAGTCCCTAGGTGTATGGGAAATTGAAGAGTAAATTGGTCAAAGTGATTTCCAATGCAAAAGAAATGGCAGGCTGAAATGAAAGGAGTGGTTGGGTCTTGGAACAAAGGACAAAAAAATAAAAAGGAGTTGTCATTCCAAGATAGGAAAACCAATGAAGAGGTGAGAGAGAAAATAATAATAAAATTTGTGTTGTCAGTGCTTTGTCCAAACGAATGCCAAAAGAGAGTAAGTGTTGAGACATGCTTTATCTCAAATTGGTGTTGTCAGAATGTATCTCAAGAGATAGCCCAATAAGAATAATAAAAAAGTAAGAAGAGAGACCAAAAAAAACTTTGAGCAAATGAATTAAAAAATGGTGAGTGCAAGGGCCAAGACAAAAAATTGTTGACCCGGAATAAAAGTTCTCAAGAAGTCTACAGGGTATGAGTTTCTTCACTCTATCCAATGAGAACATGATTTAATTATGTATTATAGCGATAAATCACACAGTGCTTACTTATTATATTCATTCTTCATGTGAGCCTTTACGAAATACAGGTGGGAAAAATAATGTCAGTACGGTGTCCAACGTGAAAAGCCGGGGAGATTGAAAAAGACAAAAGAGAAGTATCCATGTGGCAGTAGAGAGAACACAGATAGCAACAGGAATCAAAAAGATAGAGACAAAGTGGAAGAGAACGGGTAAGAATTTTGATACGAAATTTGATTTTGAGAATAAAATATAGGAGAAGTGTTTAAAAAATCCAAATTCCAGGGATCAAAGTAGGTACAAAACGGAGAACAGAAAAAAAATTTTAAAATTAGCATGCTACGAAATTTGGTAGCCTGCCAAAAATAAATAGTAACCAAAAGATTATAGAAAAATTCACAAAAATCAAAAATATTCTTCTAAATAAATGTATTCATAAATCAAATTCTGATGCACTAATAATGCCCAAATTTCTTCTAAGCTTAATGAAAGATTCTTCCTTCAAAGGCTTAGTTAAAATATCGGCAACTTGATGTTCAGTAGAAATAAATTTTAAAACAATGTCTCCTTTCTGAACATGATCATCTAAAAAATGATGACGTACATCAATATGTTTTGTACGTGAATGATGAACTGGATTTTTAAACAAATTAATAGCACTAGTATTATCACACATTATAGGACATGTGGAACAATTAATACCATAGTCTGAAATAGTTTATTTCATCCATAAAATTTGAGCACATGCTAAACCAGCGGTAATATATTCTGCGTCGGTTGTAGATAATGAAACAGAGTTTTGCTTTTTGCTAAACCAGGAAACTAATGCATGTCCTAAAAAGTGACATGTACCACTAGTACTTTTACGATCTGATTTGCAACCAGCAAAATCTGCATCACTATATGATAATAAATCAAATGTGTTTGTTTTAGGATAAAATAAACCAAAATCAGAAGTATATTTAACATATCGAATAATTCGTTTTACGGCAGTTAAATGTGAAAACTTAGGATCTGCCTGAAAACGTGCACATAAACATATGAAAAACATAATGTCTGGTCTACTTGCAGTTAGATAAAGTAAGGAGCCAATCATACCTCTGTATTGACGTTGATCAACACTCTTACCATTTAAATCTTTGTCGAGGGAAGTAGATGTACTCATCGGAGTATGTTTTTCTGTAGAACTTTCTAAACCAAAGCGTTTGATTAGTTCTTTAGAGTACTTGCTTTGGTGGATGAATATTCCTTCCTTCATTTGTTTGATTTGAAGACCGAGGAAGTAGTTTAGTTCACCCATGTGACTCATCTCAAATTCTTTCTGCATAATTTTAGAGAAATCTTGACAAAGAGATTCGTTAGTAGAACTAAAAATAATATCATCAACATATATTTGAATAATGATAATATCATAATTTATGTTTTTAATAAATAAAGTAGAATCTATTTTACCAATAGAATAACCAGAATTTAAAAGATAACTTTTAAGTCTTTCATACTAAGCACGAGGTGCTTGTTTGAGACCATATAAAGCCTTTTTCAATTTAAAAACATGATTTTCAAAATTTTCATGAATAAAACCCAGAGGTTGTTCTACATAAACTTCTTCTTTAAGAAAACCATTTAGAAAAGCACTTTTCACATCCATTTGAAAAAGTTTAAAATCTTTAAAACAAGCGAATGATAATAACATTCTAATAGATTCAAGACGAGCAACTGGTGCATAGGTTTCATCATAATCAATACCTTCTTCTTGATTATAACCTTGTGCAACCAATCGTGCCTTGTTTCTAATTACCTGACCAGATTCATCCAATTTATTTTTGAATACCCACTTGGTACCAATAATTGAATGATCTGATGGTCTGGGAACTAATTCCCAAACATCATTTCGTTGAAATTGGTTAAGTTCTTCCTGCATAGCCATAATCCATGAACTGTCTTCACATGCATCTTTGATGTTCTTTGGTTCAATGGTTGAGAGAAATGCACAATGTGCCATTTGCTCTATTTGGCGACGAGTTCTTACTCCATCTGTAATATCTCCAATAATTAACGCTGATGGATGATTTGGAACTTGTACAAATGCCTTAGGAAGATCTGCATTATCTGAAATAGACTCAACAGAATGTTTAGTAGCATCAATTTCATCAAGTTTCATATTATCTAAAGAATTAGAAAGAGGTAATATATTCTCTTCATCATCAATGATGGGAGAATTAGATGAAGGATTCTCATCAAATGTGACATGAAGTGATTCTTCAACTGTTGAAGTTCTTTTGTTGTATACTCTGTAGGCTTTACTACGTGTTGAGTATCCAACAAAAATACCTTCATCAGATTTAGAATCAAATTTGTCGAGTGCATCTTTAGTATTAAGAATGAAACATTTACATCCAAACACTTTAAAATATGATACACGAGGAATGCGATTAAAGAATAATTCAAAACATGTTTTATTAAGCAATGGCCTAATAAGAACTTTATTCATAATGTAGCAAGCAGTTGCAACAGCTTCTGCCCAAAAATACTTAGGAAGATTACTATCACAAAGCATTGTTTTTGCACATTCTTGTAAAGTTCTATTTTTCCTTTCTACTACTCCATTTTGAGGAGGAGCACGGGGAAAAGAAAAATTGTGAGTAATGCCATTTTCATTACAAAACTTGGTAAAAGATTCATTTTCAAATTCTCCCCCATGATCACTACGAATAGTGAAAATGTTAGAGGATTTGATTTTTTGTATCTTTTTACAAAATACAGAAAATTCTTCAAAAGCATCATTCTTGTTTTGTAAGAATATAACCCAAGTGTATCTAGAATAATCATCAACAATGACAAATGCATATATACTTCTATTCAAAGAAGCTATTCTTGAAGGACCAAACAAATCTAGGTGTAGAAGTTCTAATGGTCTCTTTGTTGAAATAACGTCCTTTGATTTAAAAGAAGATTTGTGCATTTTTCCTTGTTGACAAGCATCACAAAAGTGTTTGTGTTTGAAAGAAATATTTGGCATTCCATTAACTAACTTGTGTTTTGAAATACGTGCTAGATTTTTGAAATTTGTGTGTCCAAAACGTTTATGCCATAAAAGTGTATCATCTAATGTAATCATTAAACAATGATTATTAGTGGAAATAGACATGCATAAGATATAAATATTATTCTTACGCTTACCACGAAATAAAATAGATGACATATCAGAATCATAAATGATGCAATCATTTTGTTCAAAAACTATTTTGTAATTTTTATCGCATAACTGACTAATGGAAAGTAAGTTGTGTTTCAAACCATCAACCAGGAGAACATTTTCGATGATAGGCTAATTTGTATTACCAACTGTTCCAGTGCCTATGATTTTGCCTTTGTTGTTGTCACCAAAGGTAACTGTGCCTCCTTGTTTGTACTTGACGGTTGAAAGTAGTTTGACATTTCCTGTCATATGTTTTGAACATCCACTATCCAAAATCCATCTTTCCTTTTTAGGTACCTGAAAGATAAAACATTAAGTATTGGTACCCCCTTTTTGAGGTTCCTTGGGATTAGATTTTTGGAAGCCAAACCCAAGTGGAGTTTGGCTTACTAAGATATTCACTAGAATAAACAATAGAATGCATATAATTAGAAATATAACTATTTCTAACTTTTAAACATGAATCCTTAGGAACCCATTTACTATTTGTAATAGGTTTCCTAGGAAATATTTTTGAAATGTTAGTAACATTTCTTTGTGAAGAAGAAGTAGGAATGTTTACTTTCTTCGTGTAAATAAATGCATGATTCTTCTTTTGTGGTTTAACAAAAGTTGTTTTACCACACGAGGAAGAAGTGTTATAAGTCTTGGGTATATCCTTTTTGGAATATCCCAGTCCTTGTCTATGATTTGCTGGATATTGAATTTTAAGCAAATCATCGAGATTAGTCTTTCCTTTGTTAAATTTATTAACATTAGATGACATTTCGTCGTATTTCATCTTTAGTGATGAAATACTTTTATCCATTTCGGATATTTGTGTATGTAATTCAAAATTCTTAGTTTTGAGAATATCATTCTCTTTACTAAGATCCAAAACTTGAGTAGAAGTATTTTCAATGTTTTTAGAAGATGATAATTCTTGATATTTAGAAAGGAGATCATCATTATTCTGTTTCAATGATTTATGTTTACTATTCAATTTTTTGAAACGAGAATAGAGATCTTTTAAAGCATCAAGTAATTCTTCGTTATTAAGAGAACTTACCTCATCTTCATCATCTTGTGCCATAAAACACATGTTGGCATTTTCATTTAGATCGTCATCTTCATCATCTGAAGAATCATCCCATGTAGCCGCAAATGCCTTTTTCATTTTGTCAAACCTCCTTTCTCTTCTGGATTGATCATTGTTCGAAGTTTTGAACTTTGCTTTAAGAAGTGGACAGTCTTTCTTCATATGTCCTGGCTTATTGCAATTAAAGCAAAGAGAGGAATCAGTATTCTTAGATTTAAAATTATTATACTTACCTTTCTGAAAGAATTTTCTGAAGTTTTTGGCAAAAAATGCCATATCATCATCTGAATCTTCATTATCTGATGTTGCATTGAAGGCAAGTACTTTCTTCTTCTGATCTGATTCTTCTTTCTCATCTTGTAATGTAACTTCATGGGCCATTAAGTTACCAATAAGATCTTCCATAGTTAATGTGGAAAGATCATTGGCTTCCTCAATAGCGGTGATTTTTGGACGCCATACTGGAGTTAAAGCTTTAAGAATTTTGCGAACCTGTTCAAGAGAAGTGTAAGTTTTTCCAAGAGCACTTAAAGAATTTATAATATTAGTAAACCTGGTGTTCATTTCTCCAATTGTCTCTTGGTCCTTCATCTTGAACAACTCGAATTTGTGAACCAAAATGGAAATCTTGGTTTCCTTCACTTTACTAGTTCCTTCATGAGTTACCTCAAGTATATGCCAAATCTCCTTAGCACTTTTGGCCTGAGATACTCGATTAAACTCATGTTTATCCATAGCACAAAATAAAGAATTCATGGCCTTTGAGTTGTTGATTTTTGCAGTTTTGTCGTTGGTGGTCCAATCAGCAACAGGAGTTGTTGGCTTTTCGTATCCTGACTCTACGATGTCCCAAATCTCATAATTCATACTTTGGAGATGAATCTCCATTCGTATTTTCCAATATGAGTAATTTGAACCATCAAATAGAGGAGGACGAGTTTGAGAGTGCCCTTCAGGATGCTGATTGTAGTTGTGTGGAACTGCGTTCATGTTTGAGGAACTTGCTGCCATCTTAACTTTGCTCTGATACCAAATGTAATTTTAGCCTGTAAGGATCAATACACTAGAGGGGGGTGAATAGTGTATATTAAAAAATTGTCGCAAATAAAATGTTAGTAATATTTGCAAAGATGGCACAAAAATAAAATGACAAGTGCTGAAAATTAAACCAATCGTAAACACAGAGATTTATCCTAGTTCGGATCCTTGTGATCCTACTCCAGTCCTCTACCCCGTAGAGATTTTCAATCCACTATAATCACTTGCCCCGCAAGCATGAACTTACAAAAATGGCGACACTCCCCGTGTCCCAAACTTTGTACAATCTCTAAACAGAGATTCCAACCGGTTAAATAAGAAATAGAAAAACACCTATAGCCTTGTTATAAATTTCAGAGAATGAATTCAAGGATGGTGTTTAGAAGATGAACTTCAAGATGTAAAAGATATGTAATGAAGCGCAACACTTGAAGTTCTCTGGTTCATAAAAGAAGAGAGAGATCTATTAATATCTTCTTGCAATTATGAACACAAACAACTTTCCAAAAGTGATGGTGAAAATCCAAGTTCTTCCGTTCTTAAATGAAGAGAGAAATCTAATGATTTCTTCTTACAAATAAGAAAAGAACAACTAATGGCAGAATTACTTAAGAAAATTAATGACTTGCTTTCAACAAAATCAGAACGAAGAAGAGGAAAGTGTGTGGAAAATGAGAGGGGGTACCCCTCCTTTTATAGGTTTTAGAAACGGTTGTGAACGGCTCTAAAAGAGACGTTGCACAACGTTCAGAAACTGAAAGGAACGTTGGAGAACGGTCAGAAACTGTTCTGGAAAATTTCAGTCCCAAAAGCATTTTGGCATGCTAGGAAAATTCGTAGCCTGCCAATTTTGAAACGGTAACAAACGGTCACAAAATTTTGGTGACGTGGAATAGACAACGGATAGATCCTTGTCTGAAAGTATTAAGTCAAAATATAACTGTTTTGGTAGGCTAGGAAAAATCCTAGTAGGCTAATTCTGAAAAATACGAATTTTGACTTAGGATCAAATGAGTTAGGAGATGATGTAGATTTGAGCTTTAGGGATATATGATATGATATAACCAAGGCCCTGAAGCTATCTAAATAGTAAAATTACATCATTCCGTAGATACGTGTTTCACACGTAATTTTGAGTAGCAACACTGTTTTTGCAGAGTTTCCTTGTACTTTGATCATATGCGTGATGTAAATGAATTTGCGTTGTAGCTGTACATCTGCATAGATAGAGTTAGTAACATGAAATATAATGATTTGTCACATCAAAACCTTATGGAAGAGAGGATGGAAAATACCAAGTTCCAACACATGACAGCCTTCAAAAAGGGACTGACAAACAAAAGTCTTCACAAGTCACTGCTCCGAAAACCGCCCACCGATCTCCCCGCCCTCTTTGCTCGGGCAGAGAAGTTTTTGTTGAGCGAGGAAGCCCTGGGGACGGTGCAGAAGGCCCCGACCGCCGTAGCTCCCTGTGCTGAAGCAAGGACCAAGGATCGACCGAGGCGAGACGAATGCCCCCAAGGGTGAGACCAGGACCACAACAAGAGTCGTGACCCAGATCGCCCTCGAGGGCGTGATCAGGGGGGTCCCCGGGCACAAGATCGCCCCGGACCTCTGAGGGGAATCTTTGCTCCCAGAAACCTCGCTCTGAGAGGCGAGCCAGAGAGAGCACAGGAGGTGGTACACTACACCCGTCTCAATGCCCCTCTGACCGAAGTGATGGCGGCAGCCCTGTCTGGCGGGCTTCTCAGAGACCCGCCCCCAGAGATGAGAACTAGAGCCGACGAGAAGAATATGCAGAAATATTGTCGATACCACCGCGACAATGGCCATGACACAGATGACTACTTCGCCTTGAAGAGTGATATTGAGCAGCTGATCCCAGGCGGGCATCTCTGGAGGTTTGTCGACCCAGAAAGATCTGACCGCGGGAGAAGAGCAGCTGCAGGGTGTGATCAACCGACACACAACACCGAGCAAGTGGCCCACCACAGGCCCAAGCCGGTTGTGCATGTGGATGTAATATGCAGCGGGCCGGCCCAGGGTGGCACATCAGCATCGGCGAGGAAGGCGTACGCTCCACAAGTCCTGACGACAGACGTCGACGCGGAGGCAAAGCGGAGGAGATTGGCTCGTCCCCCTATCTCTTTCTCTGATGAAGACCTGGAGGGGGCCGAGCTGTCGCATGAAGATGCCATTGTCATTGAAGCTCTCGTCGGGCTGGCAATTGTGAGCAAGCTTTTGGTTGACACAGGCAGCTCGTGCGACATCCTGTTCTTGTCCACGATTGTGAAGATGGGGCTGGACCAGGCGGAGATGAAGACATACTTAGGCCCGATTGTCAGCTTCACTGGATATTCGGTGCCCATTGTTGGGGTAATCACGCTGCCGGTTACATTGGGGAGAGGCCCATGGCCGTCACTCGAATGATGCATTTTGTTATCGTCGACGTCACCTCGACATACAATGGCATCATATGGTGACCTTACATGACAATCGTCGAAGCTATCCCCTCACTCATGCATCAGATGGTGAAGTTCCAGACTTCGCATGGGATTGGACTGGTGCAGAGATCATAAAAGCTCTCCCAAAGCTGCTACGTTGGCTCCACCAAGCACAAGAGGTCCGAGCAAGATTTGCCGATCGACCTCCTCGACGATCGGAAGGACTTCGCTCATCAGTGACCTGCTCCAGTGGAGGACGTAGAGGATGTACTGATTGCGAAGGAAGCGAACAAGACAGTGTCGATCGGCACGAAGCTCGCCACGGAGCTGAGGGCGAGTCTAATTGACGTCCTCAGGGAAAATGCAGACATCTTTGCATGGTCTCCTTCATGCCCGAAGTCGACCCAGACATGATCGCACATAAGCTACTTGTCGATCCCAAAGCGTGTCCAATCCGGCAAAATAAGAGAGGGGCCGGAGGCGAGAAGAAGCAGGCAGCGGAGGAGGTGGTGGAGCGACTCTTGAAGGATAAATTTATTAGAGAGGTGAGCTACTCGGAGTGGCTCGCCAATGTGGTCGCGGTGAAGAAGCCTAGGGGCAAATGGCGGATGTGTGTGGACTTCACCGACCTCAATAAGGCATGCCCAAAAGATAGCTTTCTGCTGCCCAGGATCGACCATTTGGTGGACAACGCCTCCGGTTATGAGTTGTTAACCTTCATGAATGCCTTCTCCGGCTACAATCAAATCCAGATAGCATTTCAAAACGATGAGAAGATGTCGTTCATCACTAATCGAGGAACTTTCTGATACACCAAGATGCCTTTTGGCTTGAAGAACACCGGGGCGACCTATCAGTGGATGGTGGACAAGATCTTTCACCACCAAGTCGACAGGAACCTGGAGGTCTACATTGATGATATGCTAGTGAAGTCCAGGAAGGCCGAGGACCATCTCACCGATCTTGAGGAGACCTTCCAGAAAGTGTGGTGCTACAATATGTGGCTCAACCCGTCGAAATGCATCTTCGACGTTCAGTCTGGGAAGTTCCTCGGCTTCATGATCACGAAGCGGGGAATCAAGGCTAACCCCGAGAAGATATCCGCCCTCATAAACATGAGCGAACCAAAGACGATAAGATATTTGCAAAAGCTGAATGGCCGGATCACCACTCTGTGGAGATTCTTGTCAAAGTCCGCTGAGAGGTCACTCCCCTTCTTCAAAATCTTGCGGAAGGTCCTCGACGCCAGGAAGGGCATGAGGAAGGAAGTGGAATGGGATGACAGCTGTGCCCAAGCCTTCGGCGAGCTTAAAGCCTATCTGCAGAGCCCGCCACTGCTTACCAAGCCGGGGGAAGGAGAACAGCTCGGTCTCTATCTCCCCGCCACCGAAGAAGCTGTTGGCTTGGTCCTGATCAAAAAGGAAGGGGAATCCAAAGGCCGATCTATTATGCAAGATGGGTGCTCCGGGAGGCAGAGACCCGCTACAGCCCGATTGAGAAGGTCGCATATTGCCTAATACTGATGGCAAGAAAGGTCTGGCTCTACTTCCAAATGCATTCCATCATTGTCTACACCAACTTGCCGCTTGAGAAGAATTTAAGGATACTGGAGAGATCGGGCAGAATGCTGAACTGGAGTGTCGAGCTCAGCAAGGCCGACATCATCTACAAGCCCAGGGCGGTGATCAAGTGTCAAGCATTGGCAGACTTCGTGGTGGAGTGCACCATCGGAGAGATTGGTGGTGCAATGTCCGAAGCCCCATCGGACACACAACAGCAACATCTCGTCGATGAGAATCCTCCATCTACTTCCACACAATCCAGAGGCGGGATGTGGATTGTCTATGTTGACGGGTCGGCTACGGGGTCAGGAAGCGAAGCTGGCATCGTGATCGAGACCCCGAAGGGAAGCCTGCTGGAGTATGTACTCTGCTTCAACTTCTCAACGACCAATAATGTCACGAAATACGAGGCCGCTATCAACGGGCTGAAGCTTTGCAGGGTGCTGGGGGCGACGAATGTGCTGTTGATCAGTGACTCAAGGCTCGTCGTCCAGCAAATTGAGGGCAGCTTCAAAACAAGGGAAGATCCGATGAAGCTGTAACTAAAATGCGCCCGTGCCGAGCTACTCAAATTTAAGAAGGCTGTAGTCCAGCACCTCCCGAGGTCGAAAAACCTCCGCGTCGATGCCCTCTCCAAACTGGCAACCTCATATCCGGCCGAGATCAGAAAGGCCATCTACATCGAGAACCAGCTGACACCAAGCTTGGGAGAGAGTGAGCTGTTATGCGTCGACCGGGAGCAGTCGTGGATGAGCCCGATCGTCGCCTACCTGGAGAGCAAAGCCCTGCTAGAGGACAAACTGGAGACACGAAAGATCGAACGGCGGGCCTCGATGTTCGTGATCCTCGACGGCGTGCTATACCTAAAGCATCGCACGAGTTACGACATCTTGCCTTATCTAAAGTGCCTTGGGCCAAGAAGGGCGGAGGAGGTCGTCCGTGAGATCCATGAAGGGCTCTGCGGGAACCACTACAGAGGCTGCACCATGGCACACAAGGCGATCCGGCAAGGCTATTATTGGCCGACCATAGTGAAGGATGCCACCAACTATGCCAAGCGGTGGGGGGAGTGCCAAAGATTCTTCAAACATACAACAGCCCTGTCGGCTGATCTGATCCCGATCCTCAGCCTGGTCCCGTTCGCCAAGTGGGGGCTTAACATTCTCGGCCCGTTTCCCATGGCAACGGGAGGGAGAAAGTTTCTCGTCATCGCCGTCGACTATTTCACAAAGTGGATCGAAGCAGAGCCGTTGGCATGCATCACCTAGGTGGACATGAAGAACTTTGTCTGGAAGTCAATTATATGCCACTTCGGGATACCTCGCTCCATAGTGACGGACAACGGGAAGCAATTTGACTCCACAGACTTCAGGAGCTTCTGCTCTGATTGGGTCATCAACCTTCATTTTGCCTCCGTGGTGCATCCGCAGTGCAACGGCCTCGCCGAAGCAGCGAACAAGTGCATCCTAGAGCCACTGAAAAAGAAGGTCGGCAGCGCCCCGGGTCGTGGCCTAATGAACTACCTGGCCTCCCTTGGTCCAACCACAAGACGTACAAAGCCTCAACTAGCGAGAGCCCCTTCATGCTGGCTTTTGGGGCGGAGGCGATCATCCCGGTGGAAGTCGGCGAGGAATCTCTCCGGCTTTAGGACTTCGACAAAGAAGCCAATGAAGAGGGCATCAACATCAATCTTGAGCTCATCAACAAGGTAAGGGATCACGCACTAACAAGTTTAATCAAGCACAGCCAAAGGATGACAAGGTACTACAACCCCCTCGTTAGGTAGCGAAGCTTCAGAGTCGGCGACCTCGTCCTCCAGGACGCCACTTTCAGGCCCGAGATCGGCCGACGAGGCAAACTCTCTGCAAAGTGGGAAGGCCCATATACCATAACAGACGTCGTAGGACCGATGACGTACATGTTGGCAAACATGGAGGGTGAGGAGTGGCCCATCCTTGGAATGCTGAGCACTTACTCAAATTCTTTCAATAAATGCACTTGTATATCCATTCAATATTTGTAAATAAATTATTGCGTTTGTACACTCAGTGAGTTGTCTGGATTTGCATTTCAGCCCTCCCCTACTCAGCGAAGGTCGGCTATAGGCCTGGAAGCCCAAGCCTTAACAACTCCCACCTCCGGGGCAGCTCACCCACCAACAGAGGCTACAGGGTCGGCTCCACCCTATCGCCCACCTCGGCAGCTTGCCCTCTCAAAGAACTCCGGGGCAGCGCGCTACCAACAGAGGCCGTAGGGTCAGCTCCTCCATATCGTCCCCTTCTCAACAGCTAGCCTTCAGATCCGAAGTGGTCATGCAGGGTCGGCGACGGCCCAATACCCGCCCGAATTGAGGTTACGGGGTCGGCGACGGCCCAAAACCTGCCCTCTCAAAGAACTCCAGGGCAACGCATCGCCAACAGAGGCCATTGGGTCGGCTCCTCCCTATCGCCCCCTCTCGGCAGCTCCCTATCTCAAAGAACTCTGGGGCAGCACGCCGCAGACAGAGGCCACGGGGTCGGCTCCTCCCTATTGTCCCCCCTCTCTGCAACTAGTCTTCAGATCCAGAGTGGTCATGCGGGGTCGGCGACGGCCCAATACCTGCCCGAATTGAGGTTGCAGGGTCGGTAACAGCCCAATACTCGTCCTCTCAAATAACTCCGGGGCAGTGCACTACCAACAGAGGCCACAGGGTCGGATCCTCCCCCCCCCTCAGCAGCTTGCCTTCAGATCTGGAGTGGTCATGCGGGGTCGGCGACGGCTCAATACCCGTCCGAATTGAGATTGCAGGCTCGGCGACGGCCCAATACCTGCCCTCTCAAAGAACTCTGGGATAGTACGTCGCTAACAAAGGCCGTGGGGTCGGCTCCTCCCTATCGCCTCCCCTCTCGACAGCTCGCCTTCAGATCCGGAGTGGTCATGCGGGGTCAACGATGGCCCAATACCCGCCTAAATTGAGGTTGTAGGGTCAACGACGGCCCAATACCGGCCCTCTCAAAGAACTCCGACGCAGTGCCCCGCCAACAGAGGGTACGAGGTCGGCTCCTCCCTATCATACCCCCGCTTGGAAGCTCGCCTTCAGATCCGAAGTGATCATGCGAGGTCGACGACTGCTCAATACCCGTCCGAATTGAGGTTGCAGGGTCGGCGATGGCTCAATACCCTCCCTCTCAAAGAAATTCGGGGTAGCTCGCTGCCAACAAAGGCCGCGGGGTCAGCTCCTCCCAATCGCCCCCCATCTCGGTAGCTCGCCACCAGATCCGGAGCGGACGTGCAACTCCACAACATTCTCCTTCTCCACAGCCTGGGGCTCGTCAATAGCAGGATGGTGGAGGCATACACATACAAAAGCACAGTTCGCACAATGGACAAATTGAACAAACATCAACAGTAAGGAAAAATTTCAAATTTTATTTCATATTGACTTTGTACATCTCAAGGTCAAGACAAAAAACAAGACTCCATGCTCGGCCTCAGGGCCGGCCATACATTTTTGCCTCGGCCTATGGCACCTCGCCTCGGTCGCCACTCCCTTGATCGTCGTCCTTCGGGGCCCGCACGTCTGCCCGGTCGCCTTCCTGATCGTCGCCGCCTGGAATCTCCGCCACCTCGGCCTCAGAAGCGGTTGAAGCCTTCGCCTCGTTCTCGGATGCTGCTAACAGCTGGGCGAAGTCGATCTCCATGCTGTGGTATAGCTTCCCCAATCGCGCCTTCGCCCTCCCAAAGCAGGCCTCCAGACCGTCATCGAAGCCCTCCACCCTCATGGTCATCAGCGCGGGGACAAGCTCGCTGTTCTGGTACTGAAAAATGGCCTGGACCCTGACCTGGTCCAGGTCGACCTTTGTCAGCTCAGCATTCTGTCGCTCTAGATCGGCGATCTTCACTCCAGCCGCCTCTTTCTCTGAGGCCAGCAGCTTCTCAGCGACGACCCTTCGGGCCTCTTCTTCGCGGGCCCTCTCCAGCAGCTCCCCGACGGCCCTCTCCAGACTGGCGATCTTGTCCTTCTGGGTCTGATAATCCCCATGGACCTTTGCCAGCCTCTTGGTGGCATCCTTTAGCTTCGCCTCGGCTCCCTTGAGGGCAACCACCTTCCTCCCGAGCACTGCCTCGAGCCGGTTTACCTCTGACGAGTGTTGTTGAAGAGACACCAGAGCGGCGACCCTTACAAAGAAGATAAAAAATTATGAACATATCGAAATAAGAAGAGGTTCGACGTCTTCAGCGAAGGGCAACAAACCTGCATGCTATGCCAGATAGCTGTGTCACAGAGGTGTTCTACACCAATATCATGTATGGCCTCTCAGTCCCTTGGTAGCACACTATTCTCCGTCAAGCGGGCTGCCACACCAGCCTTGTCGAAGACAGACTCCTGGGCCCCTATCGAGTAGCATGGTTCGACGATTGTCTCGGGCGGGATGGTGAGAACCGCCTCCTTCGTCGACTTGAAGGTGGCCAGTGCGGCCTCACAGTTCGGATGGCCCGGCTTCCCCAGCCCATACGACGGGCATCTGTAGGGCCAAGTTGCCACTACAGGACGGCTGAAAGTGGGTGACGCATTCGAATGACTCAGTAGGGCGACCAAACTTGTGGAGACGTCGGTACCGGTGCTGATCGCCGGGCCCTGATACTCTGCGGTCACAGGGCTGACCGCGGGGTCCTCCGGATCGAGGTTAACTACCCCGCCAATGGCAGCCTTGCTCGAGCGGGATGAAGGAGCTGTGGCCACAGCCTCCTTCCTTGACTTCTTGGTCTGCCTCCCTTTCTCAGTCCGAGCAGTGGTGGACGCCTCCAAACTCCGATTCTGCTTGGCCTGTATCGAGCTTCTTGAGGCGGGATGCTGGCCCTTGGCCTTGCTCAACGATTGCTTTGATGACACCTCCCTCGCCTTTTTCATCACCTCCTCTATGGACATGCTCAAAGCCACTCCTGCAAAAAGAAAACAGATCAGGGTGAGCTTTTCAGATGATGTTCGCAGCATACGAAGTACCTTCAAACCAGATGTACTGGACGACCATCTCGTCCGTGACCAGGTCTTTGACGACCCTGTTCTCCCTTGGAATATCCTCCAAAATTCTGGCATTCTCCAGGTTGCTCCCCTCCAGAACCACTTCGGCATTCACTAAGAGATTAAACGTCCCCTAGTTCGACCTCAGAGACAGATCCACCGAAGTCGAGACAAAGGAAAATCTCTCCTTTCAGTCCCTCACCTTGCCTGGCATCTCGAGGATAAGAAGCATGCCCCTCTTTGCACAGACATAGTAGTAGTCATCATTCTTCTTCACCTCGAAGAAGTGCTAGAAGAGCAGCAGTGTCGGACTTATTCCATGGGCAGAGCAGAGGATGAGGAAGCCAACCATCGTGCTGATGGAGTTCGGCATCAATTGGAAGATCGAGAGTTCGAGAAAGTGGAGGATGAGGAGAAGGAAGGGGTGGAGCGGGAAGCAGATCCCCAAGGAGAAGGTCGGGTAGTACACGTCGACCTCGTAGTCCCGTGGGAAGCAAACCCGCTCGATGGGCTCGGAGAGGTGGACTGTATAGGTGGGCCGGATGTACTTGGCACAGATCTCTGAGATCGCGGAGGGTAGCAGCTGAGACACTTGGGCCAGAATTCTCGCATGGACCGCAGTCGTGACTCCTTCGCCGCATGTGACCTTGGCGGCCTTGGCAGGCGACTTGGGCACCTTCCATTTCTTGGGGTCCCTCACGATCACCGATGATGAAGTGACGGCCTGATCAACTGTCGTGTCTTCCTCCGGCTTGGACATCGACGGCATCTCCGACACCACCGGTTCCGATTCAGTGGAGTCACCCCAGCTAACCTCCCCGAAGTGCTGTTCGATTGGACATTTGAAGAAGAAGAAGCTGCGAAAGAAGTAGATGAAGGCATCACTGGGATCGAGAGTATACCTAAAGAAGAATAAACGAATGAAGCTCTGGCAAATGACGGCGATCGACGACAGCTGCTCTCGATGATGCAAGGGGGAAATCTGAAGTTTCAAAAATTCTGGTAAAAGCCTCTCCCGCTCCCTCTCCGTCTCTATTTATGGGAAGAGGCGGACGATCACCACCGTCTGGCTTTGGCCACGTGGCGAGATCTGAGCGAGTTTGGTCTGACGCCTCGAATTCTCCTCCAATCACCTCAGCCATGCATCATCTATTTAGCGAATAGGCGCCTTGAACTCTCCCAGTTGCCAGATCGCCATCATTAATTTTGAGATTTGACAGGCAGACCTCATTAAGTGCAGCTGACCAGCTTTCTCCAAGAGGGAGTACGAGTCGTCATCCAAACTGAAGCTGGGCTGGCCGTGCATTCTTGAATGACGGGGCCAATTGTTACGCCCTGAAGGCCGGTCCATGAAATTAAGGCCCGTATTTCACTGGGGGCCAAAGTAAACACCTCACCGACTCTCCTAATGTAGCACTAACCGAGCTGAAGATCGCCTCCATCCAGAGAAGCTCGCCTTGCTCCGCCACAAGCTCACCTCCAAGGTCAACTAGGAAGCTCGCACGTCCGACCCATAAGCTCGCCCACCCTCCAACAAGAAGCATCGATCAGAGGAGCCGAGCTTAATCGCCGATCTGTAGTTCGCCCCCGAGGGCGACCAAGCATAAATATCTCTGACAGTATGACGTAGGCTTACCTCCTCTCCATTAATTCCAGAGGTTAAGGGCAAGAACTGATGGCCGCCACTCGTGTGTCATTAATACACCTGACACCAGCTGACACCATTAATGCGATAAATATCCTTGACACAGCTCATCGACCTATTGTTTCAGCACTTGATGTTGGATATTGGACTCCCCGGATTTGGTTTTGGATGATAAACAAACATAAATATATTGTGAACTAACAATTTGTGAGCGCGGTTATGGAGATCATCGCCTAATTCATATGAACATCCAAAGCGACGTCTCAAGACTTCTCAAGCACGTGATCGTATGTCTAAAGCTTCGTTGAAGCTTTTGGACCATTTTAGAAGTCATGAAGATTCGGATCGAAGCTTTCGAAGACGGTTCGTTAAGTTTATTTTATAGTCTTTTAGCTTCGTTCCGTAGAATGTTAAGCCTTGAGTAGGTCTTACGTTTTAATCTTCATAACACTCCTATCTTAGAGCTAGGAACTTGTAAAAAGTCGATACTAACTTTCCCGAAGCTTCGCGCTTCGTTTCGCGACTTCTTGTGCATGTTAGTTGCTTCAAGAAGAAGAACCAACCAACTAGATGGTGATCTAGTCGGTCGGCAATCCTTCTTGGACCGACTAGTTTGCCTTCTCAAAATCATAGCTCTTTACTGTTTACAGTTAGTCGGTCTAAGTTGACTCACCGACCGACTAGTTTATGAACTAGTCGGTCAGTGATGCTTCTTTGACCGACTAGTTGAGCTTCTACTGTACATGCCAAGTTACTGTTTGTCGTTAGTCGGTCCATGTACATTTGGCGACCGACTAGTTGATGAACTAGTCGGTCAACTTTTGTTCTTGGACCGACTAATTCTATTTGTTCTCAGACTTTCTGTTTTATCTCTTAGTCGGTCTGAGTTGAGTGACCTACCGACTAGTTGTGAAACTAGTCGGTCAGCAACTCTTCTTTGGCCGACTAGTTCCCTTCAGCCTGAACTTATTCTTTTGGCTGTTCTACCATTAGTCGGTTCATGCTGTTTGACCGACCGACTAGTTGGTGAACTAGTCGGTCTGTCAACCTTCTTTGACCGACTAGATTGGTTTAGAATAGAACCGTTGGAGCTTTAATTGAAACGTTTTTCTCTCTCTCTTTCCTCTAACCTATATATACTTGATGAGCTGCATTCATTGCACTCAAGGCTGATATTAAGACAAGTTTAGAGATCAAAGAGAAATCATTCTTCTCATTTAAAGCTCATTCAATTCCAATCTTGAATCTCTTCTCACTCTTATTTCAAAAGAGAGATTCATTGATTGTGAGCCTTCCAAGCCAAGTGCTTGATCCTAGGTCACCATCAACCTCATAGCTCTCCATCACTGATCTTCATCTTGGAGCTAGGGTTTGGTGCCTCTTCACCTTCCTCAAAATCATCTTTGCCCTAATTCGTAAGTTTACTCAAGGCATAGGTATTTTGTGGTAAGCATTTCATGTCATTTACTTTCGATATTGTAAGCGTTTCGCTCTCGGTTGTGAGAGTGTGTTTGTGATCCCGGGTTGTGGGAGTCACAAGTTTCATTTGTGTATGATTTGACTTGTGAAGGTTTTTCACAAGTATTTCATAGTGGAAATCTTGAGTTAGGATTTCTAACTCAAGTATCCGGAAGTGATCCGGGTGGTTGGGACGTAGGATCACCGGGAACAAGTCGGGGAGACTTGGGTGGATCCGAACCCAGTAATATCGTTTGTTTGCGTTTGTTTATGTGTTGTCGATTATTTACTATTCCGCATTTCTGCATTAATTGGTAGAGTTTGCAAGGTAATTAGGAATAAGCCTCTTAATTATTTTAAAGTACTATTCACCCACCCCCCACCCCCCCTCTAGTACTTGTGCAGTAGCTTAGCAGGGCATTACATTTGGTATCAGAGCCAAGTCTATAGCTATGTCTGCCAACGACAACAAAACCGTTCGTCCACCTTCCGACTATAACACCTTCAAGAATCGTGAAGGAGCGTCTTCGGTGATGGAAGGACACTCTTCGACGAGGCCTCCATTCTTCAACGGTACCAACTACGGGTACTGGAAATGCCGGATGGAAACTTTCCTCCGGAGTGCTTCACTATGGAGGGCCACGATGAAGGAGTATGTCGAGCCCGCCGAAGAAGATTTCGAGAAATGGACTCCCGCGGAGATCGCCGCGGAGGTAAGCAATGCCAAGGCAATGAACGCCTTGCAATGCGCTTTGGAGCCCGAGGATTTTAATAAGATATACACATGTAAGAGTGCATATCAAATATGGAACTCCCTCCTCATCTTGCATGAAGGAACTAGTAGGGTAAGAGACTCCAAACTCGTAGTAGTTAATAAAGATTACGAGTTATTTCATATGCTACAGGGTGAGAAGATGAAGGAGTATTATGCTCGTTTCGTCGACATCACAAATGAGTTGGAGGCTCTCGGGAAAACCTATTGAATATTGGACTCCCCGGATTTGGTTTTGGATGATGAGCAAACATAAATAATTCATGAACTAACAATTTGTGAGCGCAGTTTTGGAGATCGTCGCCAAATTCACGAGAATATTCAAAGCGACATCTCAACACTTCCCAAAGCTCATATTCATGCCTAAAGCTTCGTTGAAGCTCTTGCGATGCTTTGGAAGATATGAAGATTCAATTGAAGCTCTCAAAGACCGTTTATTAAGGTTTTATTTATAGTCTTTTGGCTTCGATATATAGAATGTTAAGCCTTGAGTATATCTTACGTTTCTATCTTCATTTCGCTCATTTCGTAGCTCTAGGATCCTTGCACAAGTTCATTCTAACTTCCTCGAAGCGTCGCGCTTCGATTCGGACTTTGTTGTGCATGTTAGTTGGTACAAGAACAAGTACTGACCGACTAGATGGTGATCTAGTCGGTCGGCAACTGTTCTTGGACCGACTAGTTTGATTCCTTAATTTCTTGGACTTTACTGTTTACAGTTAGTCGGTCTACGTTGACTCACCGACCGACTAGTTTGTGAACTAGTCGGTCAGTGATGCTTCTTTGACCGACTAGTTGTGACTTTCTGTTCACTCTAAATTTCTCCTGAGCTACTGTTTACCGTTAGTCGGTCTAAGAACGTTTGATGACCGACTAGTTGACAATCTAGTCGGTCAACTTTTGTTCTTGGACCGACTAAGTCACTTTGCATTCAGACTAAGTTATTTTGCCTCTTAGTCGGTCTACGTTCATTGACTGACCGACTAGTTGTGAAACTAGTCGGTCAGAAAGTGTTCTTGGACCGACTAGATTTCTAGGTCTGAAATTCTCTTTCTTCTCAGATCTACTCTTAGTCGGTCCACGTTGTTTGGATGACCGACTAGTTGATGAACTAGTCGGTCAGTGTTTGTTCTTTGACCGACTAACTCTCACAGATTTCTATCCGTTGGAGAATGACCTAACTTGTTTTTATGGGACCCTATAAATACGAACCTAGGTCATTTCTATCTTCAATAGAGCTGCCATTAATAGATTCATTGAGTTCTAAAGAGATAGCTATTCTCCCTCAAATCTAAAGCTCTCTTCCTCACAAGAAACCCATTCTCTCTCATTTCTAGATCTAGAGAGAAGCTTGTTCTTGGTGAGCTTTTCAAGCTATTGCTTGATCCAAGTCTCCAACTCTTCCCTAGGCACCCATTGCTGCTCATTTCCTTGGTGCTAGGGCTTGGTGACTTCATCTTCCTCAAATCCTTCATTCCACCTATTGGGTAAGAAAAACTCAAGGTATAGGATTTTGTGGTAAGAGTATTTATTTCATCTAAACTCTTTTATATTGCTTATTGGCTCTCTCGGTTGTGAGAGAAGTTTGTGATCCCGGGTTGTGGGATTCACTTTGCCATTGCATGTATGATTTGATCTTGTGAAGGTTTTTCACAAGATATTCATAGTGGAAATCTTGAGTTAGGGTTTCTAACTCAAGTATCCGGAGGGGATCCGGGTGGTTGGGACGTAGGATCACCGGGAACAAGTCGGGGAGACTTGGGTGGATCCGAACCCATTAACATCGTTTGTTTGCATTGTCAATTTTATTGTTGTCATTCAATTTAAGCTTCCGCAAATTGTTTTGGTAGTTGTTTGCAATTTAATTTGGAATTATACTCCTTATTATTTTAAAGTACTATTCACCCCCCCTCTAGTACTTGTGCAGTAGCTGGTAGGGCATTACATTTGGTATCAGAGCCAGATACTCAGCTATGTCTGCCAACGACAACAAGACCGTGCCTCCACCTTCCAACTATGACACCTTCAGGAACCGTGAAGGAGCGTCATCGGTGATGGAAGGACATTCCTCTACAAGGCCTCCATTCTTCAACGGTACCAACTACGGGTACTGGAAATGTCGGATGGAAACCTTCCTACGAAGTGCATCTTTATGGAGGACTACAATGAAGGAGTACATCGAGCCCAAAGAAGAAGATTTTGAGAAATGGACTACCGCGGAGGTCGCCGCGGAGGTAAGCAATGCCAAGGCAATGAACGCCTTGCAATGTGCATTGGAGCCCGAGGATTTCAATAAGATATGCACATGTAAGAGTGCATATCAAATTTGGAACTCCCTCCTCATTCTACATGAAGGGACGAGTAGGGTAAGAGACTCTAAACTCGTAGTCGTAACCAAAGATTACGAAATGTTTCATATGCAACAGGGCGAGAAGATGAAAGAATATTACGCTCGCTTCGTTGACATAATAAACGAGTTAGAGGCCCTCGGCAAGTCCTACACTCAAAAGGAGAAGTGCTTAAAGCTTATTGAAGGACTTCCCTCTTCTTGGGAAAAACGTACCTTCGCCATCGAGGAAGGTAATGACATGAACAAATATACCGTAGTTCAACTAATGGGTACTTTGATGTCATACGAGGTACACAAAGATAGCAAGGTGAAGCTACAAGAAAAGATGAAGTCATATTTGAACCTAGATGCGCCTAAGAAAAAGGCGATTGCATTCAAGGCGGCTTCATCCACATCTTCCGATGATGAAGAATCGGAAAACGAGTTGGACTTGGAGTCCATGGCACTCATGGCCAAGAAGTTCAACCGTTTCTTCCGAAAAGGTAACTTCAAGAACAAAGCTAAAGTTGGTTCTACTAACGCCTCTTCCTCTCCTTTGTGTTTCAAGTGTAATAAGCCGGGACACATGAAAGCGGAGTGTCCCCTCAATAAGCACAAGGAGAAGTGGAAGGCGCCAAAGTATGACAAGTCCAAGAAGTACACGAAAGGAAACAAGAAGGGACTTGTCGGAGCTACCTTCACCGACTCCGAGGATTCCTCAAGCGGAGAGTCGGATGATGAGCAAGTGGAGCAAGCACACATGTGCTTCATGGCAAGAGAGGAGCACGATCAAGGATCCTCCTCTTCCGATGATAGTGATGAAGAAAGCGATGAGGTAACGATGGATGATCTTAGAAATGCTAACTCTCAACTTTGGTCAAAATACACTAAGTTAGTAAATAGATATACTAAGGTAAAAGATGACCTAGCTAGCATTCAAACATCGCCTAAGACTATCATCACCAACAACGACACCGTTGTTGAAGAGTTAAGAAATGAGATTGTGAATCTCAAATCTAAACTTGAACATGCTAGCATTGAGGATGCGGAAGAACATGAGATAGCGGATTTAACTTCTCAAAACTCGACTTTGAGTATTGAGAACGAGAATCTTAAATCTCGTGTTTATGTGCTCACTTCGCAAGTATCCAATTTGGATACTTCTATGCGTTCTCTCAAAGAGAAATATGAGAACACATTGGGCCGAATTAACAAATTCAACAAAGGTAAGGACCATTTGGATAAAATCCTAAGTGACTTACTTCCGGCCAATCACCACATTGGTTTGGGGTATATGATGTGAAATTCATCCAAGTCGGTCACTACTTTTGTTAGGCCAACTTCCGAAGCCTCAACGAGTGGGAGCAAACACTCTATTGGAAGTTCATCTTCCAATGGTGCTTCCACCTCGTCCACACCCTCTTTCGGAAAGAAACCCACATTGGGTGGACCTCCAAAGAAGGGGCATGCCTACATGTACACCAATAACATGCCACGTAGGAACACACGTTCTACTCCACCGGCTCACACATATGATGATTTTTATGCAACACATTCTCGGGCACGTGCACACCATGTGAGACACCCTCACGCACGTGTTCCCACACATGCATATGTTCCCCCATCGCATCATATGAATAATTCTCGTCGTGCACCATTCCATCATGTCCCGTATGCCTATCCACAACATGCATCACGTAGAAATCAACGTCGCATGCATGCACCCAATAGGATGATGGCTCCCAAAATATTCACTATTTGGAGCCCAAAGGACACAAGCATGGACGAAAAACAAATGTACATGAATGCTTATTTTTCGGATGTTGTACATAGTAAGAATTATGTGGGGAAGTCTAAGTCCACTTGGACTTGGCTTTCAAAGGTCTAATCCCTTGGACCCAATGACCTTGGGTACCATGATATGAAAGTTTCTATCTTTAGGTACTCAAGGAAAAGAAAAAGAAAAGGAGCAACAAATTTAAATTTAGCTCCAAAGGGAATTGGATACTCGATAGCGGGTGTTCAAAACACATGACGGGTGACGCTCGTTTGCTCTCCGGAGTGGTTCCCATTGCGAATGGAAACCGCGTCGTATTTGGAGGCAACGAGAGCGGAACCATCATAGGTGTTGGTAAAGTCGGTAACCCTTCTAAACCATTAATTAGTGATGTTTATCTTGTTAGTGGTTTAAATCATAATCTTATTTCAATAAGTCAACTTTGTGACAAAGGTTACAAAGTTAGCTTTGCGAAAGGATTGTGTCATATTTTAAGAAAGGATAATGAACAATTATTATTTTCCGGAACTCGTCGTAAAGACATTTATATTTTGGATCTTCCTAAGTCATATGAACAATGTCTCGTTGCCAACACAAGTGAACAACACTTATGGCATCGACGCTTTGGACATGTGAACTTTGGAACACAATATAAGCTTTCAAAATTGAATTCTATTAAAGGTTTTCCGAAGCTTGTTTTTGAAAAGAAAAGTTTTTGTGATTGTTGTCAACGCGGCAAGCTTCCTAAATCTTCATTTAAACCTAAGAAAAGCATCTCTACTAAAAGGCCACTAGAGCTATTACATCTAGATTTATTTGGGCCAACTAGAGTAGCTTCCTTAGGAAATGCAAGGTATGGACTTGTCATTGTAGATGACTATTCAAGATTTACTTGGGTATTTTCATTGTGTAATAAAAATGAAGCTTTTGAAAACTTCACAATTTTTGTTAAGAAAGTACAAAATCTCTTAGGAACCACCATTGTCACTATTCGTAGTGATCATGGAGGTGAATTTGAGAATGAGTCTTTTGAGACATTTTGTGATGAAGTTGGTATTACTCACACCTTCTCTTTCCCTCGTGCACCTCCTCAAAATGGTGTAGTTGAGAGAAAGAATAGGACGCTAGTGGAGTGTGCTCGCACTATGCTTGATGATAGCCAACTTGGCCATCAATTTTGGGCGGAAGCGGTACACACCGCTTGCTATGTGTTTAATAGAATACTTTTGAGGCCCGGCACTAAACAAACTTGTTATGAATTGTTGTTTGGTAGGTTGCCTCAAGTTAAACATTTTCGTGTTTTTGGTTCGAAATGTTTTATTAAGAACACATATGGTAGTTTGGACAAATTCGATCCAAGATCCGATGAGGGGATTTTTGTCGGATATTCTTCGTGTAGCAAAGCCTACCGGATATTCAACAAACGAACCTCAACGATCGAGGAGTCGCTTCATGTCTCATTTAATTAAGGATTTGTTCCAACTCGAATTTCAAATGATAATGATTCTTTGGATGTTTTATGTGATTCATTTGATAATTCTAAGTCTAATGATTCTATTGATTCTATTGAGACTAACCCAACTAATGAAGTTGTTGAGAATGTTCCTAGTGATCAAGGTATTCCCAAACGGCTTCATACCGTTCGTGACCATCCCCATGAGCAAGTCATTGGTAATATTCAAGATAGTGTCAAGACGAGATCACAAGTCCACCACTTCGCAAATTGTGCCTTTGCCTCATCGATAGAGCCAAAGAATATTAATGAAGCATGCGAAGATAGCGCTTGGATCTTAGCCATGGAGGAGGAGCTCATTCAATTCGAGAGGAATGAAGTTTGGGAGCTTGTTCCATTGCCATCGAAGAACCACACCGTCATAGGGACAAAGTGGATCTTCAAGAACAAATCCGACGAAAACCAAGTCGTCGTCCGGAACAAAGCTCGGTTAGTAGCTCAAGGCTATCGTCAAGAGGAAGGTATCGATTTCGGAGAATCTTTCGCTCCGGTAGCTAGATTAGAATCAATTAGATTACTTTTGTCTTTTGCATGCCATAAGAATTTTAAATTATTTCAAATGGATGTTAAAAGTGCATTTTTAAACGGAGATGTCGTTGAGGAAGTTTACGTTTCTCAACCTCCGGGCTTCATAAATGAAAAATTTCCAAATCACGTTTTTAAACTAAAGAAAGCTCTTTATGGTTTGAGACAAGCTCCTCGAGCTTGGTATGATCGCCTAAAGAATTTTCTTTTGGATTTGAATTTTAAAATGGGCGAAGCCGATTCAACACTTTTTATTAAGCATGCGAATAATGATATTTTATTAGTTCAAATTTATGTTGATGATATCATTTTCGGTGCTACTAACTTCACTCTTTGCGAAGAGTTTTCTAATGTTATGAAGGAACAATTTGAGATGAGCCATATGGGCGAACTCAAATATTTCTTAGGTCTCCAAATTCGCCAAATGAACGATGCAATCTTCATCCACCAAACGAAGTACACGGTGGAGTTGCTAAAGCGATTTGGAATGGAGAATGCCTCCGGGAAAAAGACTCCAATGAGCACGACTACGCATCTTGATAAGGATACGGGCGGTAAGGATGTAGACATTCGTCTATATCGAGGTATGATAGGTAGCTTACTTTATCTTACCGCAAGTAGGCCCGATATTATGTTTGCCGTATGCATATGTGCTCGTTATCAGTCTCAACCTAAGGATTCTCACTTAGTAGCGGTAAAACGTATTTTTCGCTATCTAAGTTACACTTTAGATTTTGGATTACTTTATCCGAAATCTAGCACGTATGAGTTAGTCTCATACAGTGATGCCGATTATGCGGGATGCAAATCCGACAGGAAAAGTACTAGTGGCACTTGCCATTTTCTAGGAAATTCTCTTGTCTCTTGGTTTTCCAAGAAGCAAAATTCTGTATCACTTTCAACCACAGAGGCGGAATATATTGCCGCTGGTGCCGCTTGTGCCCAGGTTCTTTGGATAAGACACACTTTGAAGGATTTTGGTATTCATTGTGATACTAGCCCTATCATGGTGGATAACCAAAGTGCTATCTGTCTTTCAAAGAATCCGGTGCACCATTCCCGATCGAAACACATAGATGTCCGACACCATTTCTTAGATGATCATGTTGCTAAAAAGGACATCATTTTAGTGTACGTTGAAACCCAAAAGCAAATCGCCGATATTTTCACGAAACCCCTAAAGGAGGACTCCTTTGTGCGGTTACGTCGAGAATTGGGGATTATGGGTGAATCCGAGATATAGGATTCATATTTTAATTCAACTATCTTGCATGCTATTATATTTCGAAATATTTCATTCATGCTAGATTTATTGAATTTTTGGGAATTTTATGTGATTTGTTCGAATTTATTGCTCGAATTTGTATTTCAATGACGTATTTAAGATTTCGACGTTTTATGGGGTAATTTAGATGACTAATGAGTGAGTTAGGATGTTTCATCCAAGTGGCTTGTGAAGAGAAATCAAATTTCTACTTTTGGACTCTTCTAGTCGGTTTAAGTACACTTGTCAACCGACTAGATGCTCATCTAGTCGGTCAGCAAATGAACTCAGACCGACTAGATCAAGCAAATATCCATCTCCTATCATTTTCTTTCGTTAGTCGGTCATAGTACACTTTCCGACCGACTAGATTGAAAACTAGTCGGTCAGTAAGTATACTGCGACCGACTAATTCTTGCCCTAGAAATTCATCTGAGCTACTGTTTCGACTTAGTCGGTTCAAGCTCATTGACCGACCGACTAGATCGTAATCTAGTCGGTCAGTGCTTGAACTGTGACCGACTAAGTGTGTTAGGGCAGTTGAGTCTTTTCGCTTCCCGGCCGACTTATACTCGATCTCGTCCGACTAAATTCTCATTTAGTCGGTCTTCTCACTTGCTCCAGCCCGAAAACCCAAAACCCTCAACTCGAAACCCTTCGTCTTCCGGCCGTTTCTCCGTCGATCCCCGACATCCGCCGCCGTCGACTCCACCTCCTAGGTATCTCCCTCCCTCTCCTAGGTCGATTTCCTATTCTAGGGTTGTCTCTCCTTGATTTCAAGCTCTAGATCCTAGGGTTTCAATTTCTAACCTAGGGCTTGTGATTTTCGAATTTTCTTGATCTCTAGGGTTGTTAGCTTGTGATCTCTAGGTTGTTAGTGACCTAATCTTCGATTGCTTGTGCTCGTAGTGCTATGGCTAAGACTCGTATTCCTATCGCCTCTTCCGGGGCCTCTCCTATGACCGTAGAACAACCTTCGGACCCTAGGAATCCCCCGAAGCCTAAGCGTCGTGCCAAGTCTACCCAAGCCTCTCCTTCGTCGCCTCCTCTTAAGAAGCCTAGGACTGCCACAGCCAAACCCCGCAAATCCAAGACCAAAAATCCTATTCTCCAATCTCCGGCTACTCCTCCCGATTCCGATACTGATTTTATCCCTGAGGATGAGCCTACTAGGGAACCTACCCCACCTCCGAAGACCCGTAAGGCCAAGGGTAAAGCTCCTATGCCAGTTGGCGGTGTAGACATATCGTTGTGCCGCGATGACCCTCAGTGTCTCGCAGCGTACAACCGTATAGAGCACTGTCCACTGTTGTTAGAGCATTACGTTCAGTTTTCTGATTTCCTCGGCCTTGCTGATCTTCTGTCCTATAGTGGTCTTCTAGATTATCTCCGATACGACCCCAAAGCCAATCCCAAACCGTATCCTCGCCTCTTGAAATTGTTCTATGCCAATCGCATTCGAGGCCAGTACGATGCCAGCCACTCCATTGAGACGACTGTCTTGGGAACTCCTATAGTTCTCACGGCAGAAATCTTGGGGGAGATCCTTGGTTGTTCATCGTGTGGTCTCCTCCCTTCGGACATTTCCGTAGACGATATCTCTTCCTTGGATCAGACTGTTCTTTCTGAGATTTTCCAGGTTATCCCCTCCGCATTCATTGGTGTTCCATCGAAATCCTTTAAGTCGAATGCGTGGGTTCTTAACCTAATTTTGAAGTCTTGTCTTCTCCCGAAGTATGGATCCTCTTCACTCCCTTCTCAGCCGTTTTTGAAGCTCATATACGCTCTTTTCTTGGGGTGCGAGATTAATTGGGCTCGCGTGATACTCGATAAGATGGATTCTTTCGAGTGTATACGCAAGACCAATAAGTCTGCGCACATACCATACCCTTGCCTGTTGACTCTCGTATTTCGTCATTTCCGAGTCCCTCTCCCTCCTGACGATGAGCGTCCCTTGGGTACGCCTCTGAACGCGACGGCCGTGAAGAAATCTCTAGCGGCACTTCGTCACGTGCAGAGGTCTACCGCATCTGCTTCTCAGGCTTCTCCGTCTGCTGCCGCAGCCCCCTCTCGTCCTGCTACATTGGACGATGTCGTACGCCTTCTTCGTCGGCACGAGTCACGTTTGGCTCGTACCGAGGAGGTCGTTTGTCGTATGGCTCGTCTGATGGGGATCGATCTTCCTCCTTCAGTTTCTGAGGCCGAGGAGATGGACGATGAGGAGATTGACGAGCTTGTCACTTCTTTTGCCCGTGGCGATGAGGCCACTGTTGCTGCTGCTGCTGGTACTTCTACTTCTGCTCCTGGAGATGGCACCACTTCCGGTGTTCCAGAGAAATCTGCTTCAGCACTTCAGTCGTCTGAGCCTGCTGCTGACCCTACTGCCGTGCCTGCTGATATTCCAGTTGACACATCTGCTGTCGAGACCCATGCTGATGTAGAGCCTGTTCCTGAGATCTCGACTCCTGCCCCGACGATTCCATCTGTTGAGACACCTCTACTCCCTGCAGATCCTGAGTCCACTCCGTCGACTGGACCCACGGACGCTGCAGATCCAGCCTCCTCCTCGTGATCGTTGTTCCGATGACTCTCCAAATACGCTTTGGATGATTTATCTTTGCGAGAGTATTTTGGGTTAGGATAGAGTATGAGGGTTATGATGTTTTGATGTATTTTGGATGCTGTCTATGATGTTGTACTTATTTTGATGAGGATGATGATGATGTATTTCTTCTTGATGGGTATGTTGTATTTTGATGGATTGATATATTTTTGGATGTACTCTTGATGTTATCATTAATATATATACATCGTCATTGTCTTTATCTTAATTCGTCGTGCACATTTTAATATTCGTTGAATGTATATGAAATGTGATTTCGTCGCTCGTCGCATGAAAACTTGGTTAAATAGATTTAAATTCTATAATTGTATAGAATTGTTTTCCATGCACAAACTTAACCAAGAATATTGAATATTGAAGAGTATGTTTCTTTATTCAAGAAATGAATAAACATTTGGTATTATTGATAATGGAAAATTTGGCACACCTTGCTTTGATTTCCACAATTTTCCCTTGGTGTCAAGTTGGTCCATTGTCTTTGTCTACGACTCCCGATGTTGGATTTTACATTTCCTAATTGTTGTCGTTGTATGCCCCCCATTTTTTGGGATAATGCCAAAGGGGGAGAGATAATGATAATAAATAGCGCAAATGAAAATTTAACTCAATTTCCAAGAATCTAGTTTGATATGTTAGATTCAGGGGGAGTTAAGATATATATAAGGATTTTCAAAATCCGATATTTCAAAAATCAATTCACTTTATTTATCTTACTCGTCTGCTTGATGCAATTCATTTATATTCAATTTGGAATTAACGTGTCATCAATGCAGGGGGAGTAAGTATTTTACATTTGAATTATTATCTTTGATTATTATTTATGTTGGTTTGTCATCACCAAAAAGGGGGAGAATGTTGAATATTGGACTCCCCGGATTTGGTTTTGGATGATGAGCAAACATAAATAATTCATGAACTAACAATTTGTGAGCGCAGTTTTGGAGATCGTCGCCAAATTCACGAGAATATTCAAAGCGACATCTCAACACTTCCCAAAGCTCATATTCATGCCTAAAGCTTCGTTGAAGCTCTTGCGATGCTTTGGAAGATATGAAGATTCAATCGAAGCTCTCAAAGACCGTTTATTAAGGTTTTATTTATAGTCTTTTGGCTTCGATATATAGAATGTTAAGCCTTGAGTATATCTTACGTTTATATCTTCATTTCGCTCATTTCGTAGCTCTAGGATCCTTGCACAATTTCATTCTAACTTCCTCGAAGCGTCGCGCTTCGATTCGGACTTTGTTGTGCATGTTAGTTGGTACAAGAACAAGTACTGACCGACTAGATGGTGATCTAGTCGGTCGGCAACTGTTCTTGGACCGACTAGTTTGATTCCTTAATTTCTTGGACTTTACTGTTTACAGTTAGTCGGTCTACGTTGACTCACCGACCGACTAGTTTGTGAACTAGTCGGTCAGTGATGCTTCTTTGACCGACTAGTTGTGACTTTCTGTTCACTCTAAATTTCTCCTGAGCTACTGTTTACCGTTAGTCGGTCTAAGAACGTTTGATGACCGACTAGTTGACAATCTAGTCGGTCAACTTTTGTTCTTGGACCGACTAAGTCACTTTGCATTCAGACTAAGTTATTTTGCCTCTTAGTCGGTCTACGTTCATTGACTGACCGACTAGTTGTGAAACTAGTCGGTCAGAAAGTGTTCTTGGACCGACTAGATTTCTAGGTCTGAAATTCTCTTTCTTCTCAGATCTACTCTTAGTCGGTCCACGTTGTTTGGATGACCGACTAGTTGATGAACTAGTCGGTCAGTGTTTGTTCTTTGACCGACTAACTCTCACAGATTTCTATCCGTTGGAGAATGACCTAACTTGTTTTTATGGGACCCTATAAATACGAACCTAGGTCATTTCTATCTTCAATAGAGCTGCCATTAATAGATTCATTGAGTTCTAAAGAGATAGCTATTCTCCCTCAAATCTAAAGCTCTCTTCCTCACAAGAAACCCATTCTCTCTCATTTCTAGATCTAGAGAAAAGCTTGTTCTTGGTGAGCTTTTCAAGCTATTGCTTGATCCAAGTCTCCAACTCTTCCCTAGGCACCCATTGCTGCTCATTTCCTTGGTGCTAGGGCTTGGTGACTTCATCTTCCTCAAATCCTTCATTCCACCTATTGGGTAAGAAAAACTCAAGGTATAGGATTTTGTGGTAAGAGTATTTATTTCATCTAAACTCTTTTATATTGCTTATTGGCTCTCTCGGTTGTGAGAGAAGTTTGTGATCCCGGATTGTGGGATTCACTTTGCCATTGCATGTATGATTTGATCTTGTGAAGGTTTTTCACAAGATATTCATAGTGGAAATCTTGAGTTAGGGTTTCTAACTCAAGTATCCGGAGGGGATCCGGGTGGTTGGGACGTAGGATCACCGGGAACAAGTCGGGGAGACTTGGGTGGATCCGAACCCATTAACATCGTTTGTTTGCATTGTCAATTTTATTGTTGTCATTCAATTTAAGCTTCCGCAAATTGTTTTGGTAGTTGTTTGCAATTTAATTTGGAATTATACTCCTTATTATTTTAAAGTACTATTCACCCCCCCCTCTAGTACTTGTGCAGTAGCTGGTAGGGCATTACAAAACCTACACCCAAAAGGAGAAAGTCTCGAAGATCATCGATGGACTTCCTTCTAGTTGGGAGAAACGCACCTTCGCCATCGAGGAAGGTAATGATATGAAAACCTATACGGTTGTTCAACTAATAGGTACCTTGATGTCTTATGAGGTACGCAAGGATAGCAAGTTGAAGTTGCAGGAAAAGATGAAGTCTTACCTACAACAAGACGAGCCAAAGAAGAAGGCTATTGCTTTCAAGGCCGCTCCATCTACTTCCACATCAACCGATGATGAGAACTCGGAAGACGAGTTGGACTTGGAGTCCATGGCACTCATGGCCAAGAAGTTCAACCGGTTCTTCCGGAAAGGTAACTTCAAAAACAAATCAAAGTTCAATTCTTCTAACGCCTCTTCTTCTTTATGCTTTAAATGCAACAAGCCAGGACACATGAAAGCGGAGTGTCCTCTAAACAAGCAAAAGGAGAAGCGAAAGGCGCCGAAGTTCGACAAGTCCAAGAAGTAAAAGAAAGGAAACAAAAAGGGGCTTGTCGGAACATTCACCGACTCCGATGATTCCTCTAGTGGAGAGTCGGATGATGAGCAAGTGAAGCAAGCACACATGTGCTTCATGGCTAGAGAGGAGCAAGATAAAGATGCCTCCTCCGATGATAGCGACAACGAAGGCGATGAGGTAATCATGGATGACCTTAGGAATGCTAATTCTCAATTATGGTCTAAATACACTAAGTTAGTAAATAGGTATACTAAAGTAAAAGATGATTTAGCTAGCATCCAAACCTCGCCTAAAACTATCATCACCAACAACGACACCGTTGTTGAAGGGTTGAAGAATGAGATTGTTAATCTCAAGACTCAACTTGAACATGTTAGCATTGAGGATCCGGATGAACACAAGATGGCGGATTTGACTTCTCAAAACTCGACTTTGAGTATTGAGAATGAGAATCTTAAATCTCGTGTTTATGTGCTCACATCGCAAGTATCCACTTTGGATGCTTCTATGCGTTCTCTCACCGAGAAATATGAGAACATATTAGGCCGAATTAATAAATTCAATAAGGGTAAGGACCATTTGGATAAAATCCTAAATGACTTACTTCCGGCCAATCACCACATTGGCTTGGGGTATACGATGGGAAGTTCATCTAAATCGGCCACTACTTTTGTTAGGCCAACTTCCGATGACTCAACGAGTGGTAGCAAACACTCTATTGGTAGTTCATTTACCAATGGTGCTTCCACCTCGTTCACACCCTCTTTCAGAAAGAAACCCACTTTAGGTGGACCTCCTAAGAAGGGTCATGCCTACATGTACACGAATATCAAACCACGTAGGAACACACATCCTACTCCACCTGGTCACTCATAGGATGATTTTTATGCTACACATTCACGGGCACGTGCACACAATGTGAGACACCCTCATGCACGTGTTCCCCCACATGCATATGTACACCCACATCACGTATGAATAATTATCCACATGCACCATTCCATCATGTTCCTTATGCCTATCCACGTCATGCATCACGTAGAAACCAACCACGCATGCATGCACCCAACAGGATGAGGGCTCCCAAAATCTTCATTATTTGGAGCCCAAAGGACACAAGCATGGATGAAAAACAAGTTTACATGAATGCTTATTTTCAGATGTTGTGCATAGTAGTAATTATGTGGGGAAGTCTAAGTCCAATTGGACTTGGCTTCCAAAGGTCTAATCTTTTGGACCCAATGACCTTGGGTACCATGATATGAAATTTTCTATCTTTAGGTACTCAAGATAAAGAAACGGAGCAACAAATTTAAATTTAGCTCCAAGGGGAATTGGATACTCGATAGCGGGTGTTCAAAACACATGACGGGTGACGCTCAATTGCTCTCCAGAGTGGTTCCCTTTGCTAATAGAAACCGCGTCGTCTTTGGAGGCAACGAGAGCAGAACCATCATAGGTGTTGGTAAAGTGGAGCCAAAGAATGTTAATGAAGCATGCGAAGATAGCGCTTGGATCCTTGCCATGGAAGAGGAACTCATTCAATTCGAGAGGAATGAGGTTTGGGAGCTTGTTCCATTACCATCGAAGAACCACACCGTCATAGGGACAAAGTGGATCTTCAAGAACAAGACCGACGAAAACCAAGTCGTCGTCTGGAACAAAGCTCGGTTAGTAGCTCAAGGCTATCGGCAAGAGGAAGGTATCGATTTCGAAGAATCCTTTGCTCCGGTAGCTAGATTAGAATCAATTAGACTATTGTTATCTTTTGCATGCCATAAGGATTTTAAATTATTTCAAATGGATGTTAAAAGTACGTTTTTAAACGGAGATGTTGTTGAGGAAGTTTATGTTTCTCAACCTCCGAGTTTTATAAATGAAAAATTTCCAAATCGTGTTTTTAAACTTAAGAAAGCTCTTTACGGTTTGAGACAAGCTCCTCGAGCTTGGTATGACCGTCTAAAGAATTTTCTTTTGGATTTAGTATTTAAAATGGGAGAAGTTGATTCCACATTATTTGTTAAGTATTCGAATAATGATATAATTTTAGTTCAAATATATGTTGATGATATCATTTTCGGTGCTACTAACTTTGCTCTTTGCGAAGAGTTTTCTAATGTGATGAAGGATCAATTTGAGATGAGCCACATGGGTGAGCTCAAATATTTCTTAGGTCTCCAAATTCGCCAAATGAATGATGCAATCTTCATCCACCAAACGAAGTATACGGTGGAGTTGCTAAAGTGATTTGGAATGGAGAATGCCTCCGGGAAAAAGACTCCAATGAGCACGACTACACATCTTGATAAAGATGCGGGCGGAAAAGATGTAGACATTCGTCTATATCGAGGTATGATATGTAGCTTACTATATCTTACCGCAAGTAGGCCCGATATTATGTTTGTCGTATGTGTATGTGCTCGTTATCAGTCTCAACCTAAGGAGTCTCACTTAGTAGCGGTAAAGCGTATTTTCCGTTATTTAAGTTATACACTCGATTTTGGATTACTTTATCCAAAATCTAGCACGTATGAGTTAATCTCATATAGTGACGTAGATTATGCGGGATGCAAATCCGACAGGAAAAGTACTAGTGGCACTTGCCATTTTATAGGAAATTCTCTTGTCTCTTGGTTTTCCAAGAAGCAGAATTCCGTATCACTTTCAACCACCGAGGCGGAATATATTGCCGCATGTGCCGCGTGTGCTCAAGTTCTTTGGATGAGACACACACTTAAAGACTTTGGTATAAACTGTGATACTTGCCCTATCATGGTGGACAACCAAAGTGCAATATGTCTCTCCAAGAACCTGGTACACCATTCCCGTTCGAAACACATAGATGTCCGACACCATTTCTTAGATGATCATGTTGCTAAAAAGGACATCATATTAGTGTACGTTGAAACCCAGAAGCAAATCGCCGATATTTTCACGAAACCCCTAAAGGAAGACTCCTTTGTGAGGTTACGTCGAGAATTGGGGATTATGGGTGAATCCGAGATTTAGGATTCATATTTTATTCAATAATCTTGCATGCTATGAAATTTCATTATATTTGCACATGCTAGATTTATTGGAATTTTTCTGGATTTTTGTTGAATTTTCGGAATTTTCGCTCGATTTGTGCGTAATCGTCAAATTTCAGATTTTCGATGCTTAATGGGGTAGTGTAATGATTAATGAGAGTATTTTGATATTTCGTCGATGTACGATTAGGAGAGAAATCAAATTTCAAAATTTTCAATTTTTTGGACTCTCTTAGTCGGTTCAAGTTCATTGGCCGACCGACTAGATTCAGTTCTAGTCGGTCAGTGAATGAGCTTAGACCGACTAAATCTTGTCAGGAAATTTGGCTTCAGTTACTGTTTATAACTAGTCGGTTCAAGCTCATTGACCGACCGACTAGATCGTGATCTAGTCGGTCAGTGCTTGAACTGTGACCGACTAGTTATGACGGGGACTGTCTTGTCTTTTCGCATTCCAATCAATTAAAACTCCATCTAATCGACTTGATCTCTTTCATGTCGGTTTCTATCTTTCTCCTCCAGCTCGAAACCCCCCTTGTCGCTTGGTATTCCTCCCTCTCTGATCATCTTTCCGGCCATCCCCTCCATCTCTCCGGCTGATCTCTCTAGGGTTTGTCCTCTACTCCCTCTCCTAGCCACCTAGGGTTAGGATTCTCTCGGCTAGGGCTTCATTCAATTTCGGCTAGGGTTTCTATATCTAGGGTTTCTTAGATTCGATCTCTTGTGCATCGTGTCTTGCTTCGATTATGGCAAGAACACGGATTCCGATCCGTCCTACGAGCCCTTCGCCTATGACCGTAGAGCCATCCCCTACGGATCCCGATTAACCCTCGCAACCTAGACACCGATCGAAGACTACCCAACCCTCGTCGTCGTCGCATCCTCTCAAGCGGAAGAGGACGACGACAGCGAAGCCTAGAGCCCAATCTCAACCTAGACCCAAGCCTGTGAAGGAAATTGCGTCTCCCTCCGCTTTCCATACTCCTTCGGATTCCGATACGGAGTATATCCCCGAGACCGAGACCCGTAGGGAACACTCACCTCCTCCTAGGCAGCCTGAGTCTAGCTCTCGACCTCGTACCCGTCAGCCTAAGGGAAAGGCTTCGATGCCGGTTGGCGGTGTCGATATCTCGTTGTGTCGCGACGACCCATTGTGTCTCACGGCTTACAACCGTATCGAACACTGTCCGCTGCTTCTGGAGCATTTCATTCAGTTTTCTGACTTCATAGGGCTAGCTGACCTTCTGTCGTCTTCGGGTCTTATCGATTACCTTCAATATGATCCTAAGACGAATCCACACCCCTACCCTCGTCTAGTGAAGCTCTTTTATGCCAATAGGATCCGGGGTCAGTACGACGCGACCCACTCGATTGAGACGACTGTCTTGGGGACTCATATAGTCCTCACGGTAGAAATCTTAGGAGAGTTGATTGGGTGTTCGTCGTCTGGCCTCCTCCCCTCTGATATTTCCGTTGATGATATCTCTTCACTTGATCAGGTCATCCTCTCTGAGATCTTCCATGAGATTCCTCCCGCCATGATTGGCGTCCCCTCTAAATCTTTCAAGCCCAATGGCTGGGTCCTGAACCTTATCCTGAAGTCGTGCTTACTTCCTAAGTACGGCTCCTCCTCTTTGCCATCCCAGCCATTCTTGAAGTTGATCTATGCCATCTTCATGGGTAGCGAGATTAACTGGGCCCGGATCATACTCGATAAGATGGATTCTTTCGAGTGTATCTGAAAGTCCACGAAATCTGCGCATATCCCATATCCTTGCTTGTTGACTCTTGTCTTTCGCCACTTCAGAGTCCCCTTGCCCCCTGACGATGAGCGTCCCCTTGGTCCCCCTCTGAATGCGACGGCCGTCAAGAAGTCTCTTGCAGCGCTCTGTCACGTTCAGAGGTCGACACCTTCAGCATCTGTGTCTGCCTCTGCCTCTGCCTCAGCTGCTCCCCCTTCCACTCTTGACGAGCTCTTGCATTTAGTGCGACGCATGGAGTCTCGATATGCTCGTACTGAGGAGATACTTTCTCGTATCGCCTCACGTCTGAGTATTGAGGTCCCTCCATCAGTCTCTGACAAGGAGGAGTTGGATGAGGAGGAGATTGAGGAGCTCGTTCGTGCTTCCACTCGTGCCCCCGAGGGCACTTCTGGTGCTGCTTCTTCTTCTTCTTCTGGTGACCCCGAGAGCACACCTGTTGCCACCGTTCCTGCGGTGGATACTCCGAATGGTGCTCCTGAGGCCACTGTCGTTGCTTCTCCAGAGATCTCCACACCTGTGGTGCCAGAGATCACCACTTCCGTCGCTCCCGTGGACACTTCTGCAGACCCGGTGACCACCACTCCTGCTGCAGAGCCTGCTGCTGCTGCAGATCCTGCCACTGCCTCCTGAGCTTCTTTGAGGCCTCTCCTGATGCACATTAGATGAGATATCTTGTTGTGAGAGAGTGTGGGTTAGGATATTTTGGGTGGTTTTGTGGTTATGATTTTTGATATTTTTGGATGTATGATCATGTATCTCTGATGATGTTATATGTTTTGATATGATGTTGTACTTTTGTGTCCCGATCGTTGGATCGCTTTTGTATGTCGGCGATGTATCATTTTGATGTACTCATGCTTTATATATATATATATATATATATATATATATATATATATATATATATATACATATACATCGATGTTGACATTTCATTTTTGTTGTGCTCATTTTAATATTTTATATGTCTCTGCTGTTTTGATTTCGTCGCTCGACGAAAATACTTGGTTAAATAGAATTCATTTTATGAAAACATAGAATTGTTTTCCATGCACTAAATTAACCAAGAATGTTGATATTGGAGAGTATATTCCATAACTCAATTTGAAAAATTTATTTGAGTTTTGATGATTTTAATTATCGATTTTCGACTTTGGTCTCATTGACACGCCTTGATTTCATTCGTATTTTTCTTTGGTGTCATTTGGACCGTCGTCGTATTCTATGACTACCGTGCTTTTATTTGAAGCCACTGTTGTTGTCGTTGATCTCCTCCCGCTCTTTTTGCTAATGCCAAAGGGGGAGATATAATAATGACATGTGCTAAATGATAATTTAAGCATTTTTCCAAGAATCTAATTTGATATGTTAGATTCAGGGGGAGTTAAGATATAAAAATTGGATTTCAAATCCGATATTTCAATATTTGATTCTCATTTTATATACTTCACTCGTCTGCTTGATGTGTATTATTATTGTTTAATTTGGAATTAACGTGTCATCAATGCAGGGGGAGTAAGTAAATTACATTTGAATCATTATTTTTTATTATTATTTACGTTGGTTTGTCATCGCCAAAAAGGGGGAGAATGTTGGATATTGGACTCCCCGGATTTGGTTTTGGATTATGAACAAACATAAATATATTGTGAACTAACAATTTGTGAGCGCAGTTATGGAGATCATCGCCAAATTCATATGAACATCCAAAGCGACGTCTCAAGACTTCTCAAGCACGTGATCGTATGCCTAAAGCTTCGTTGAAGCTTTTGGACCATTTTAGACGTCATGAAGATTCGGATCGAAGCTTTCGAAGACGGTTCGTTAAGTTTATTTTATAGTCTTTTAGCTTCGTTCCATAGAATGTTAAGCCTTGAGTAGGTATTACGTTTTAATCTTCATAACGCTCCTATCTTAGAGCTAGGAACTTGTAAGAAGTCGATACTAACTTTCCCGAAGCTTCGCGCTTCGTTTCGCGACTTCTTGTGCATGTTAGTTGGTTCAAGAAGAAGAACCAACCGACTAGATGGTGATCTAGTCGGTCGGCAATCCTTCTTGGACCGACTAGTTTGCCTTCTCAAAATCATAGCTCTTTACTGTTTATAGTTAGTCGGTCTAAGTTGACTCACCGACCGACTAGTTTGTGAACTAGTCGGTCAGTGATGCTTCTTTGACTGACTAGTTGAGCTTCTACTGTACATGCCAAGTTACTGTTTGTCGTTAGTCGGTCCATGTACATTTGGCGACCGACTAGTTGATGAACTAGTCGGTCAACTTTTGTTCTTGGACCGACTAATTCTATTTGTTCTCAGACTTTGTGTTTTATCTCTTAGTCGGTCTGCGTTGAGTGACCGACCGACTAGTTGTGAAACTAGTCGGTCAGTAACTCTTCTTTGACCAACTAGTTCCCTTCAGTCTGAACTTATTCTTTTGGCTGTTCTACCATTAGTCGGTTCATGCTGTTTGACCGACCGACTAGTTGGTGAACTAGTCGGTCTGTCAACCTTCTTTGACCGACTAGATTGGTTCAGAATAGAGCCGTTGGAGCTTTAATTGAAACGTTTTTCTCTCTCTCTCTCTTTCCTCTAACCTATATATACTTGATGAGCTGCATTCATTCCACTCAAGGCTGATATTAAGACAAGTTTAGAGATCAAAGAGAAATCATTCTTCTCATTTAAAGCTCATTCAATTCCAATCTTGAATCTCTTCTCACTCTTATTTCAAAAGAAAGATTCATTGATTATGAGCCTTCCAAGCCAAGTGCTTGATCCTAGGTCACCATCAACCTCATGGCTCTCCATCGCTGATCTTCATCTTGGAGCTAGGGTTTGGTGCCTCTTCATCTTCCTCAAAATCATCTTTGCCCTAATTCGTAAGTTTACTCAAGGCATTGGTATTTTGTGGTAAGCATTTCATGTCATTTACTTTCGATATTGTAAGTGTTTCGCTCTCGGTTGTGAGAGTGTGTTTGTGATCCCGGGTTGTGGGAGTCACAAGTTTCATTTGTGTATGATTTGACTTGTGAAGGTTTTTCACAAGTATTTCGTAGTGGAAATCTTGAGTTAGTGTTTCTAACTCAAGTATCCGGAAGTGATCCGGGTGGTTGGGACTTAGGATCACCGGGAACAAGTCGGGGAGACTTGGGTGGATCCGAACCCAGTAATATCGTTTGTTTGCCTTTTGTTTATTTGTTGTCGATTATTTACTATTCTGCATTTCCGCATTAATTGGTAGAGTTTGCAAGGTAATTAGGAATAAGCCACTTAATTATTTTAAAGTACTATTCCCCCCCCCCCTCTAGTACTTTTGCAGTAGCTTAGCAGGGCATTACACTTGAGTGCCAGCAGGGTTGATTCGACAGCTGACGGGATGGCGAACAACCGCCTCTTAGCCCTATAAATACCCCCCCTCATGCCTCCATTGAGGAGGTTGGTCAGTTAAATCTTCTAACTCATTTCAATACACACGGTCAGATATTTTTCACATATCTACGCTTTCATCATAAGCTTGCCACGCTTCACCGATCTGCCTTAAGATCGACAAGCATGCCCGACGCCTACATTTTATGTCACCAGCTGACTTAGGCATCGGAGAGGCTACAGACTGACAGCCAGCCCCGCCTTTCTGACCAATTGTTGATCCTCGCTGGAAGCTCGTCTCAGCTACCGGGAGAAGGTGACCTTCATGCGATCTTCGAGCGACCTTGGATCCTTCATCTCTGAAGCGAGTTTTGAGTCACGCTAACCTCTCCATCACCCAAAAACTTGTAAATCATTGTTCCCATAATTCTCACTTCAAATAAATTTCATTGTGTATGGATCTGACCCGCAACAAAGACAGCCCAATGAAACCGACCTGTCTGTACTCAACTGGTGCGGGATTTCTCAACCACGCGGCCCAATCTGGCCCATTGAGAGTCAGCGATAAAGAAAGGGCCTTGTGACAACAACCATCTCGTAGGCTCTCAAACCAGCATCTCCGTGTAGATCTGCTTCAGATCTCATCTCAGATCAACAAGACCCCCAGCTCTAGCTGGGGTCGTTCCTCTTCTATAAATCTCATCCTCTTCAACATCCCAGATCCGTGCCGCTCAGCGCTTCCTCCATCCTGCCCTTCGGTGGAGGAAGCCCCAAATCTCGCAGTTTCCAGTTCTCGGGGACTACCGTGGGTTTAATCCTTTCAAGAGCCATGCTCTGCGGGATAATCTCAACGCTTCCCTCTGTGGCTCGCTCCTTCATGCGCTCCACTCTATAAGGACGGTCCTACTGTTGAATATTGGACTCCCCGGATTTGGTTTTGATGATGAGCAAACATAAATAATCCATGAACTAACAATTTGTGAGCGCAGTATTGGAGATCGTCGCCAAATTCACGAGAACAATTAAAGCGACATCTCAACACTTCCCAAAGCTCGTATTCATGCCTAAAGCTTCGTTGAAGCTCTTGCGCCGTTTTGGAAGTTATGAAGATTTAATCGAAGCTCTCGAAGACCGTTTATTAAGGTTTTATTTATAGTCTTTTTAGCTTCGATCAATAGAATGTTACGCCTTGAGTATATCTTACGTTTCTATCTTCATATCGCTCATGTCGTAGCTCTAGGATCGTAGTACAAGTTCATTCTAACTTCCTCGAAGCGTCGCGCTTCGATTCGGACTTGTTTGTGCAAGTTAGTTGGTACAAGAAGGAGTACTGACCGACTAGATGGTGATCTAGTCGGTCAGCAACTCTTCTTGGACCGACTAGTTTGATTCCTTAATTTCTTGGACTTTACTGTTTACAGTTAGTCGGTCTACGTTGACTCACCGACCGACTAGTTTGTGAACTAGTCGGTCAGTGATGCTTCTTTGACCGACTAGTTGTGACTTACTGTTCATACTAAATTTCTCCTAAGCTATTGTTTATCGTTAGTCGGTCTAAGAACGTTTGGTGACCGACTAGTTGACAATCTAGTCGGTCAACTTTTGTTCTTGGACCGACTAAGTCAATTTGTATTCAGACTATTTCACTTTGCCTCTTAGTCGGTCTACGTTCACTGACTGACCGACTAGTTGTGAAACTAGTCGGTCAGAAAGTCTTCTTGGACTGACTAGATTTCTAGGTCTGAAATTCTATCTCTTCTCAGTTCTTCACTTAGTCGGTCCATGTTGATTGACTGACCGACTAGTTGATGAACTAGTCGGTCAGTGGTTGTTCTTTGACTGACTAATTGTCTCAGATTTCTATCCGTTGGGAATTGACCTAACTTATTTTTATGGGACCCTATAAATACGAACCTAGGTCATTTCTATCTAGGTTAGAGCTGCCATTAAGAGATTCATTGAGATCAAAAGAGATAGCTATTCTCACTCTTTTCAAAAGCTCTCTTCCTCACAAGAAACCCATTCTCTCACTATTCTAGATCTAGAATCCATCTTGAGAGAAGCTTGTTCTTGGTGAGCCCTTCAAGCCCTAGCTTGAATCAAGTCTCCAAATCACTCCTAGGCACCTATTGCTGGTCATTTTCTTGGTTCTAGGACTTGGTGACTTCATCTTCCTCAAATCCTTCATTTCACCTTTTGGGTAAGAAAAACTCAAGGTATAGGATTTTGTGGTAAGTTTGTTTATTTCATATAAACTCTTTTACATCGCTTATTGGTTCTCTCGGTTGTGAGAGAAGGTTGTGATCCTGGGTTGTGGGATTCACTATTGCCTTTGCATGTATAATTTGATCTTGTGAAGGTTTTTCACAAGATATTCATAGTGGAAATCTTGGGTTAGGGTTTCTAACCTAAGTATCCGGAGGGGATCCGGGTGGTTGGGACGTAGGATCACCGGGAACAAGTCGGGGAGACTTGGGTGGATCCGAACCCATTAACATCTCTTGTTAGCTTTGTTAATTTTGTTGTTGTCATTCAATTTAAGCTTCCGCAAATTGATTTGGTAGTTGTTTGCAATTTAATTTGGAATTATACTCCTTGTTATTTTAAAGTACTATTCACCCCCCCTCTAGTACTTGTGTAGTAGCTTGTAGGGCATTACATTTGGTATCAGAGCCAAATACTTAGCTATGTCTGCCAACGACAACAAGACCGTGCGTCCACCTTCCAACTATGACACCTTCAGGAACCGTGAAGGAGCATCTTCGGTGATGGAAGGACATTCCTCTACGAGGCCTCCATTCTTCAATGGTACCAACTACGGGTACTGGAAATGCCGGATGGAAACCTTCCTCCGGAGTGCATCTTTATGGAGGACTACAATGAAGGAATACATCGAGCCCGAAGAAGAAGACTTTGAGAAATGGACTACCGCAGAGGTCGCCGCGGAGGTAAGCAATGCCAAGGCAATGAACGCCTTGCAATGCGCATTGGAGCCCGAGGAATTCAATAAGATATGCACATGTAAGAGTGCATATCAAATTTGGAACTCCCTCCTCATACTTCATGAAGGGACGAGTAGGGTAAGAGACTCTAAACTCGTAGTCGTAAACAAAGATTACGAAATGTTTCATATGCAACAGGGCGAGAAGATGAAGGAATATTACGCTCGCTTCGTTGACATAATAAACGAGTTAGAGGCCCTCGGCAAGTCCTACACTCAAAAGGAGAAGTGCTCAAAGCTTATCGAAGGACTTCCTTCTTCTTGGGAGAAACGTACCTTCGCCATCGAGGAAGGTAATGACATGAATAAGTATACCGTGGTTCAATTAATGGGTACTTTGATGTCATACGAGGTACGCAAAGATAGCAAGGTGAAGTTACAAGAAAAGATGAAGTCCTATTTGAACCAAGACGTGCCTAAGAAAAAGGCGATTGCATTCAAGGCGGCTTCATCCACCTCTACCGATGATGAGGACTCGGAAGAAGAAATGGACATGGAATCCATTGCACTCATGGCAAAGAAGTTCAATCGCTTCTTCCGAAAGGGTAACTTCAAACAAAAATCTAAATTTACTTCTACTAACGCCTCTCCACCTTTGTGTTTTAAATGCAATAAGCCAGGACACATCAAAGCGGATTGTCCTCAAAACAAGCAAAAGGAGAAGTGGAAGGCGCCGAAGTTCGACAAGTCGAAGAAGTACAAAAAGGGGTACAAAAGGGACTTGTCGGAACAACATTCACCGACTCCGAGGATTCCTCAAGCGGAGAGTCGGACGATGAGAAAGTGGAGCAAGCGCACATGTGCTTCATGGCAAGAGAGGAGCATGATCAAGGATCTTCCTCCACCGATGATAGCGACGACGAAGGCGATGAGGTAACTATGGATGATCTTAGGGATGCTAACTCTCATTTATGGTCTAAATACACTAAGTTAGTAAATAGATATACTAAAGTAAAAGATGACCTAGCTAGCATTCAAACCTCGCCTAAGACTATCATCACCAACAACGACACCGTTGTTGAAGAGTTAAGAAATGAGATTGTTAATCTCAAATCTAAACTTGAACATGTTAGCATTGATGATCCGGAAGAACATAGGATAGCGGATTTAACTTCTCAAAACTCGACTTTGAGTATTGAGAACGAGAATCTTAAATCTCGTGTTTATGTGCTCACATCGCAAGTATCCACATTAGATACTTCTATGCGTTCTCTCAAAGAGAAATATGAGAACACATTAGGCCGAATCAATAGATTCAATAAGGGTAAGGACCATTTGGATAAAATCCTAAGTGACTTACTTCCGGCCAATCACCACATTGGTTTGGGGTATACGATGGGATGTCCATCCAAAGCGGCCACTACTTTTGTTAGGCCAACTTCTGGTGACTCTACGAGTGGTAGCAAACACTCTATTGGTAGTTCATCTACCAATGGTGCTTCCACCTCGTCCACACCCTCTTTTGGAAAGAAACCCACTTTGGGTGGACCTCCAAAGAAGGGGCATGCTTATATGTACACCAATACCATGCCACGTAGGAACACACGTCCTACTCCACCGTCTCACACATATGATGATTTTTATGCAACACATTCTCAGGCACGTGCACACCATGTGAGACACCCTCACGCACGTGTTCCCACACATGCATATGTTCACCCACCTCATCATATGAATAATTCTCGTCGTGCACCATTCCATCATGTTCCTTATGCCTATCCACGACATGCATCACGTAGAAACCAACAACGCATGCATGCACCCAATAGGATGATGGCTCCCAAAATTTTCACTATTTGGAGCCCAAAGGACACAAGCATGGATGAAAAACAAGTATATATGAATGCTTATTTTTCAGATGTTGTGTATAGTAGAAATTATGTGGGAAAGTCTAAGTCCAATTGGACTTGGCTTCCAAAGGTCTAACCTTTGAGGACCCAATGACCTTGGGTACCATGATATGAATGTTTCTATCTTTAGGTACTCAAGGAAAAGAAAAAGAAAAAGAGCAACAAATTTAAATTTAGCTCCAAAGGGAATTGGATACTCGATAGCGGGTGTTCAAAACACATGACGGGTGACGCTCAATTGCTCTCCGGAGTGGTTCCCATTGCAAATGGAAATCACGTCGTATTTGGAGGCAATGAGAGCGGAACAATCGTCGGTGTTGGTAAAGTGGGTAACCCTTCTAAACCCTTAATTAGTGATGTTTATTTAGTTGATGGTTTAAATCATAATCTTATTTCAATAAGTCAACTTTGTGACATAGGTTACAAAGTTAGCTTTGCGAAAGGATTGTGTCATATTTCAAATGATAATAATAAATTATTATTTTCCGGCACACGCCATAAAGATATTTATATTTTGGATCTTCCTAAGTCATATGAACAATGTCTCGTTGCCAACACAAGTGAACAACACTTATGGCATCGACGCTTTGGACATGTGAACTTTGGAACACTTTATAAGCTTTCGAAATTAAATTCCATTAAAGGTTTTCCGAAACTCGTTTTTGAAAAGAAAAGTTTTTGTGATTCTTGTCAACGTGGCAAGCTTCCGAAATCTTCATTTAAACCTAAGAAAAGCATTTCTACGAAACGGCCACTAGAGCTTTTACATCTAGATTTATTTGGGCCAACTAGAGTTGCTTCCTTAGGAAATGCAAGATATGGACTAGTCATCGTTGATGATTATTCAAGATTTACATGGGTATTTTTCTTATGTAATAAAAATGAAGCTTTTGAAAACTTCACAATATTTGTGAAGAAAGTACAAAATCTCATCGGAACCACCATTGTCACTATTCGTAGTGATCATGGGGGTGAATTTGAGAATGAGTCTTTCTCAAATTTTTGTGATGATCTTGGAATTACTCACACGTTTTCTTTCCCTCGCGCACCTCCTCAAAATGGTGTTGTTGAGAGGAAGAATAGAACGCTTGTGGAGTGTGCTCGCACTATGCTCGAAGATAGTCAACTTGGTCATCAATTTTGGGCAGAAGCGGTACACACCGCTTGCTATGTGTTTAATAGAATACTTTTGAGGCCCGGCACCAAACAAACTTGCTATGAATTGTTGTTTGGTATATTGCCTCAAGTTAAACATTTTCATGTTTTCGGCGCAAAATGTTTTATTAAAAACACATATGATAATTTGGACAAGTTTGATCCGAGATCGGATGAGGGGATATTTGTTGGGTATTCCTCACGTAGCAAAGCCTACCGGATATACAACAAAAGATCCTCTACGATCGAGGAATCACTTCATGTCTCTTTTAATGAGAATTTTACTACTTCTAGAATTTCAAATGATAATGATTCTATGGATGTTTTATGTGATTCGTTTGAAAATTCTAAGTCTATTGATTCAATTGATTCTATTGAGACTAACCCGACTAATGAAGTTGTTGAGAATGTGCCTAGTGATCAAGGTATTCCCAAGCGGCTTCATACCGTCCGCGACCATCCCCATGAACAAGTCATTGGCAATATTCATGATAGTGTCAAGACGAGGTCGCAAGTCCACCACTTCGCCAATAGTGCCTTTGTCTCATCAATAGAGCCAAAGAATATAGTTGAAGCTTACGAAGATAATGCTTGGATCCTTGCCATGGAGGAGGAACTCATTCAATTCAAAAGGAATGAGGTATGGGAGCTTGTTCCTTTGCCATCGAAGAACCACACCGTCACAGGGACAAAGTGGATCTTCAAAAACAAATCCGACGAAAATCAAGTCGTCGTCCGGAACAAAGCTCGGTTAGTTGCTCAAGGCTATCGCCAAGAGGAAGGTATCGATTTCGAAGAATCCTTCGCTCTGGTAGATAGATTAGAATCAATTAGACTTTTATTGTCTTATGCATGCCATAAAAATTTTAAGTTATTTCAAATGGATGTTAAAAATGCATTTCTAAACGGAGATGTTGTTGAGGAAGTTTACGTTTCTCAACCTCCGGGCTTCATAAATGAAAAATTTCCAAATCATGTTTTTAAACTAAAGAAAGCTCTTTATGGTTTGAGACAAGCTCCTCGAGCTTGGTATGATCGCCTAAAGAATTTTCTTTTGGATTTGAATTTTAAAATGGGCGAAGCCGATTCTACACTTTTTGTTAAGCATGCAAATAATGATATCTTATTAGTTCAAATTTATGTTGATGATATCATTTTCGGTGCTACTAACTTCACTATTTGCGAAGAGTTTTCTAATGTTATGAAGGAACAATTTGAGATGAGCCACATGGGCGAACTCAAATATTTCTTAGGTCTCCAAATTCGCCAAATGAACGATGCAATCTTCATCCACCAAACGAAGTATACGGTGGAGTTGCTTAAGCGATTTGGAAGGGAAAGTTCTTCCGGGAAAAAGACTCCAATGAGCACGACTACGCATCTCGACAAGGATACGGGTGGTAAGGATGTAGACATTCGTCTATATCGAGGTATGATAGGTAGTTTACTTTATCTTACCGCAAGTAGGCCCGATATTATGTTTGACGTATGCATATGTGCTCGTTATCAGTCTCAACCTAAGGAGTCTCACTTAGTAGCGGTAAAACGTATTTTCCGTTATCTAAGTTATACACTTGATTTTGGATTACTTTATCCAAAATCTAGCACGTATGAGTTAGTCTCATACAGTGATGCCGATTATGCGGGATGCAAATCCGACAGGAAAAGTACTAGTGGCACTTGCCATTTTCTAGGAAATTCTCTTGTCTCTTGGTTTTCCAAGAAGCAAAATTCCGTATCACTTTCAACCACCGAGGCGGAATATATTGCCGCCGGTGCCGCTTGTGCCCAGGTTCTTTGGATGAGACACACTTTGAAGGATTTTGGTATTCACTGTGATACTAGCCCTATCATGGTGGATAACCAAAGTGCTATCTGTCTTTCAAAGAATCCGGTGCATCATTCCCGATCAAAACGCATAGATGTCCGACACCACTTTTTAGATGATCATGTTGCTAAAAAGGACATCATTTTAGTGTACGTTGAAACCCAAAAGCAAATCGCCGATATTTTCACGAAACCCCTAAAGGATGACTCCTTTGTGCGGTTGCGTCGAGAATTGGGGATTATGGGTGAATCCGAGATATAGGATTCATATTTCATTCAATTATCTTGCATGCTATTTGATTTCGCGATATTTCGTTCATGCTAGATTTATTGAATTTTGGGGAATTTATGTGATATGTTTGAATTTTTGCTCGAATTCATATTTGAAAGTCGTATTTAAGATTTCGATGTTTTATGGGGTAATTTAGATGACTAATGAGAGAGTTATGATGTCCCATCCAAGTGGTTTATGAAGAGAACTCATTTATCAATTTTTGGACTCTTCTAGTCGGTTTCAGTTCATTTGTCAACCGACTAGATGCTCATCTAGTCGGTCAGCAAGTGAACTCAGACCGACTAGTTCAAGCTTTTAGCTCTCTATTGTCATTGACTTCTTTTAGTCGGTCACAGTACACTTACCGACCGACTAGATTGAAAACTAGTCGGTCAGTGAGTATACTGCGACCGACTAATTCTTGCCCTAGAAATTCCTCTTTGCCTCTGTTTCGACTTAGTCGGTTCAAGCTCATTGACCGACCGACTAGATCGTGATCTAGTCGGTCAGTTCTTGAACTGTGACCGACTAAGTGGGTTAGGGCAAACGTGTCTTTTTGCTTCCAGACCGACTTAACTCAACTCTTATCTGATTAATCTTCACTTTAGTCGGTGTGTTTTCTCCTCCAGCCCGAAATTTCCCAAAACCCCCCTCGAGCCCCTTCAACTTCCGTCGATTTCGGCCATCTTTCCGTCCATCCGCCGCCGCCCATCGGTCTCCTAGGTATCCCTCCTCCTCCTCCTTGGTCGATTTCCTATTCTAGGGTTGATCTAGCTCGATTTCTCTCCTAGGTGATCTAGGGTTTCGGATTTTTTGAAGTGTGTTAGGGTTTGTTGATTGTGCTTCTAGGGTTTGATCTCTAGGGTTTGTGTAGCTCGTAGCTTCGTTTGATTGTTCTCGTCGTGCCACGATCATGGCAAAGACGAGGATTCCTATCACCTCTTCTGGGGCTTCTCCTATGTCTATAGAGCCTTCCAATCCTAGGATTCCATCTAAGCCCAAGCGTCGTGCTAAATCTACCCAAGCTTCTCCGTCTTCGCCTCCTCTGAAGATGCCGAGGACGGCGACGGTCAAACCCCAAAAATCTAAGTCTAAAAAGCCCATTCTCCACACTCCAGCTACCCCTCCTGATTCCGACACTGAGTTTGTCCCTGAGGACGAGTCTGGCCATAGGGAACCTACTCCTCCACTTCGTCCTAGGACTCGCCAGCCTAAGGGAAAGGGCCCAATGCCAGCGGGTGGTGTTGACATATCTTTGTGTCGCGATGACCCTATGTGTCTAGCGGCCTACAACCGTATTGAACACTGCCCGATGCTATTGGAGCACTATGTTCAGTTTTCAGATTTCCTTGGCTTAGCTGACCTCCTCTCTTATAGTGGCCTTTTGGATTATCTTCGATATGACCCCAAGGCGAATCCTAGACCATATCCTCGCCTGGTCAAATTGTTTTATGCCAATCGTGTTCGAGGCCTGTACGATGAGAGTCACTCCATCGAGACTACTGTCTTGGGAACTCCTATAGTTCTCACGGCAGAAATCTTGGGGGAGATTCTTGGTTGTTCATCGTCCGGTCTTCTTCCTTCGGATATCTCTGTTGATGATATATCTTCCTTGGATCAGTCCGTTCTTTCTGATATCTTCCATGTGATCCCTCCTGCCCTCATTGGTGTCCCTTCGAAGTCTTTCAAACCTAATGCATGGGTATTGAATCTCATTCTGAAGTCGTGCTTGCTTCCCAAGTACGGCTCATCTTCACTTCCATCCCAGCCATTTTTGAAGCTGATTTACGCTCTTTTCTTGGGATGCGAGATTAATTGGGCTCGCGTTATACTCGATAAGATGGACTCTTTCGAGTGTATACGCAAGACCAATAAATCTGTGCATATCCCTTACCCGTGTCTGTTGACCCTGGTTTTCCGTCATTTCCGAGTTCCTCTCCCTTCTGACGATGGCGTCCTTTGGGTCCTCCCCTGAACGCGACGGCCGTTAAGAAATCTCTTGCGGCGCTTCGTCACGTGCAGAGGTCGACCACTTCTGCTTCCCAGGCTTCTCCCTCAGCTGCTGCTGCCCCCTCTCCTCCTGCTACATTAGATGATGTCGTACGCCTTCTTCGTCGGCACGAGTCACGTTTGGCTCGTACCGAGGAGGTCGTCTGCCGTATGGCTCGTATGATGGGGATTGATCTTCCTCCTTCATTTTCTGAGGCCAAGGAGATGGACGATGAGGAGATTGACGAGCTTGTCACTTCCTTGGCTCGTGGCGATGAGGCCACTGCCGCTGCTGCTGCTGCTGCTGCTACCACTTCTGCTCCTGGAGTTGGCACCACTTCCGGTGCTCCAGAGCCTTCTGCTTCAGTAGTTCAGACTTCTGAGCCTGCTGCTGATCCTGTTGCCGAGCCTACTGATACTCTTGCTGAGACCCCTGCTGTTGAGCCAGTTGTTTCCACACCTGCCCCGACGATCCCGTCTGTTGAGACGCCTCTACTCCCTACAGAGCCTGAGTCCACTCCGTCGACTGGACCCACGGAGACTGCAGATCCTGCCACTTCCTCGTGATCGTCTGTTCCGAGGACTCTCCACTACTCTTTGGATGATATACCTTATTGAGAGTATTTTGGGTTAGGATGGAGTTTGAGGGTTGTTTTGATGTATTTTTTGAGTTTTCTGGATGTCGGTGTTGGATATTTTGATGTACTTTGGATGATGTTGATGTTGGTGTTATATTTTGATGTGGATGATGATGTTGTACTTTTTGATGTTTATATAGATGATGTGTCGTACTTGATATGATGTACTTCTTGTAGTCGATATCTTTTTGGATGTACTCATGATGTTTCTATCCATATATACATCGATGTTCATGTTGTGATATTTACTTCGTCGTGCACATTAATTCTCATTCAATGTCTAGCTATGTTAAATCATCGCTCGACGATTGAAAAACTTGGTTAAATAGATTGAAATTCTATAATTGTATAAAATTGTTTTCCATGCACAAATTTAACCAAGAATATTGAATATTGAAGAGTATGTTTCATTATTCAAGAAATGAATACTTATTTGGTATTTTTGATGATTTTGATTATTTTTTTTGATAATGGACAATTTTGGCACACCTTGTTTTGATTTCCACATTTTTCCCTTGGTGTCAATTAGTTCCATCGTCAGTGTCTACGACTCCCGATGTTGGATTTTCCTTTTCCTAAGTAGTTGTCGTTGTATGCCCCCCATTTTTGGGATAATGCCAAAGGGGGAGAGATAATGATAATAAATAGGTCAAATGAAAATTTAACTCAATTTCCAAGAATCTAATTTGATGTGTTAGATTCAGGGGGAGTTAAGATATATATAAGGATTTTCAAAATCCGAAATTTCAAAAATCGATTCTCTTTATTTATCTTACTCGTCTGATTGATGCAATTCATATATATTCATTTTGGAATTAACGTGTCATCAATGCAGGGGGAGTAAGTATTTTACATTTGAATCATTATTTTTTATTATTATTTATGTTGGTTTGTCATCACCAAAAAGGGGGAGAATGTTGAATATTGGACTCCCCGGAATTGGTTTTGATGATGAGCAAACATAAATAATCCATAAACTAACAATTTGTGAACGCAGTATTGGAGATCGTCGCCAAATTCACGAGAATAATTAAAGCGACATCTCAACACTTCCCAAAGCTCGTATTCATGCCTAAAGCTTCGTTGAAGCTCTTGCGCCGTTTTGGAAGTTATGAAGATTTAATCGAAGCTCTCGAAGACCGTTTATTAAGGTTTTATTTATAGTCTTTTTAGCTTCGATCAATAGAATGTTAAGCCTTGAGTATATCTTACGTTTTTATCTTCATATCGCTCATGTCGTAGCTCTAGGATCTTAGTACAAGTTTATTCTAACTTCCTCGAAGCGTCGCGCTTCGATTCGGACTTGTTTGTGCAAGTTAGTTGGTACAAGAAGGAGTACTGACCGACTAGATGGTGATCTAGTCGGTCAGCAACTCTCCTTGGACCGACTAGTTTGATTCCTTAATTTCTTGGACTTTACTGTTTACAGTTAGTCGGTCTACGTTGACTCACCGACCGACTAGTTTGTGAACTAGTCGGTCAGTGATGCTTCTTTGACCGACTAGTTGTGACTTACTATTCATACTAAATTTCTCCTAAGCTACTGTTTATCGTTAGTCGGTCTAAGAACGTTTGGTGACCGACTAGTTGACAATCTAGTCGGTCAACTTTTGTTCTTGGACCGACTAAGTCAATTTGTATTCAGACTATTTCACTTTGCCTCTTAGTCGGTCTACGTTCACTGACTGACCGACTAGTTGTGAAACTAGTCGGTCAGAAAGTCTTCTTGGACCGACTAGATTTCTAGGTCTGAAATTCTATCTCTTCTCAGTTCTTCACTTAGTCGGTCCATGTTGATTGACTGACCGACTAGTTGATGAACTAGTCGGTCAGTGGTTGTTCTTTGACCGACTAATTGTCTCAGATTTCTATCCGTTGGGAATTGACCTAACTTGTTTTTATGGGACCCTATAAATACGAACCTAGGTCATTCCTATCTAGGTCAGAGCTGCCATTAAGAGATTCATTGAGATCAAAAGAGATAGCTATTCTCACTCTTTTCAAAAGCTCTCTTCCTCACAAGAAACCCATTCTCTCACTATTCTAGATCTAGAATCCATCTTGAGAGAAGCTTGTTCTTGGTGAGCCCTTCAAGCCCTAGCTTGAATCAAGTCTCCAAATCACTCCTAGGCACCTATTGCTGGTCATTTCCTTGGTGCTAGGACTTGGTGACTTCATCTTCCTCAAATCCTTCATTTCACCTTTTGGGTAAGAAAAACTCAAGGTATAGGATTTTGTGGCAAGTTTGTTTATTTCATATAAACTCTTTTACATCGCTTATTGGTTCTCTCGGTTGTGAGAGAAGGTTGTGATCCCGGGTTGTGGGATTCACTATTGCCTTTGCATGTATGATTTGATCTTGTGAAGGTTTTTCACAAGATATTCATAGTGGAAATCTTGGGTTAGGGTTTCTAACCTAAGTATCCGGAGGGGATCCGGGTGGTTGGGACGTAGGATCACCGGGAACAAGTCAGGGAGACTTGGGTGGATCCGAACCCATTAACATCTCTTGTTAGCTTTGTTAATTTTGTTGTTGTCATTCAATTTAAGCTTCCGCAAATTGATTTGGTAGTTGTTTGCAATTTAATTTGGAACTATACTCCTTGTTATTTTAAAGTACTATTCACCCCCCCCCCCCCTCTAGTACTTGTGCAGTAGCTTGTTGGGCATTACACCTACCAATAGCACCCAAGAGTCGACCTCTTGGCAAATGCACTCCACAAAGACGAACCTCAGAGATAAATACCCAGAAAAATCCTCGAGGATCTGTTCAGAGATGGGTATGCCATCGAGGCAAATTCATACATGTGTATCTATACAGACATCTTGTTCAAAATAACAGTAAGCTGTTTGGTAAGTATTTATCTAAGTTAGTAGAAATGTTATAATCATTAGAAACTTAGGTAAATTCCTGAGACTTAATGCAAGGTCAAACATGTATCGAGATGAGGATCTCGATCATGGAGAAGTGTTTGACCGTTAGTAGAATAAGTGTAAAAAGGTTCGTGGTCGCAGATGTTTCGAGAAAAGGAAATCGAAACATCGGATAGACCATTGTGTCCTAGTCTTCATCGTGTAGCGATGAAGATGGTCTCATTATCATTTGACTTGACGAAGTCGAAGACGCGACACAGGTGCTCATTGGAGAATGAGTTTACTGAACGACCCAACAAGAGTTATCATATGGTTATGATTGACCAATCTGTCAATGATAACTCTTAGGATGATAGGTAAGTTGGTCTTTTGACTTGAGGTTATTGTACGAACTTGTGCATGAACGGTGTTACTTAGATCACTGATCTAGCCTCGGGTAAGTCCCGTTGAAAGGTCTTTGGTTGGGTGACATTTGAAACGTGCGAGGAGAGTAATGACCAAGATAGGATTCGTCTCTTCCGGTCAATGGGAGTTAGTGTCGTAGTGTTAGGTCGATCTTTAGTGAAAACTCTGGTCAGAGTATGTTGGAAGATGTCCAATATTATTTGACTAAAGATCGATGGAGACTAACCGGCTTTGATCTATTAGGGTTGACAGTTTGACCGTATCCTAGGCTTGAATTAAACGACATAGTTTTGACGAAGAGACTAAAACTGTGGTATTCATCACGGACACAGTCAAGGTGGTCCCAACAATACTCATGTCAATGAGTTAACCACATAAGTATGATACTGAAACAGTGATGGCACCTACTGCTTGCGGTTACTGCCGTCTGGGGCTTCGAGCCCCACCTGTAGTAGTGTCAGGCTGTAGGTTTCACACAAAGTGCGACCTTCATCAAGTAATAGGTAGAAATTAGGGAGAATATGCATTTGATGCAAGGGATAGAATACTGCAAAGAATTTGCAATTATCTTCTGCATTCGGGATAAATGATCATGAATGCTAGTGGAGATGTTGGGAGATTTATGCCCTCAGATCATTTGTATTTGATGCAAATGATTTTTCATAATAGATGTGGACATTTTTGCATATGAAGCAAAGGGAGTTAAATATGTCGTAAATTGTTTACACACATATTTAATGTAATAAATGCGTTGAAATGGTTACTGAATGACGGGATCATCCCGGTCTAAACGCAGGTTCAAACCGCATCAAAAACGGAGTCCAAATGCTCAAAATATAGCCAAAAGACCAAATGGAGCCCAAAGGGGCCAGCCCAAACCAGTTGAGCTGAACCCAGCCAAAAGGCGGGCCCACGCCCGGCACCCGTAGGACAGGCGCGGGCACCGCCCTCTTTATATGGGCGGGCGCCAGCCCGCCCCATTTGAGTGAGCGCTTGGCGCCCTCCCCATTTGAATGGGCGCCTAGCGCCCGCCCCATTTGAGGCACGCCCGGCTAGCGCCAGCCAGTCTGTGGGCTAGTGGGTAAGTAGGACCCACTTTGGTCCCCACAGATAAGGGTTTTTTTGAAACCCTATGTCGGCTGAACTGTATTTTCCAAATACAAGTTTTAAGCTGACTTTGACGTTTGAGGGGTCAAACGGACTCGGAATGACTCGTCGTTTTTTCCAACGCGTTCACCATTCAGCACCCTTCGATTTGATAGGTTGTATCTGAAGGGTTTTAGCAGAACCGTAGGGCTCAGACCTGTGCCCATCCTACGTCGGACGGACAATAGAGGGATTAAAAATCGCCGCGGAAAAACATATAGGCAAACATTTTAGCTAAGGCCCTATGGCGAGCCAGAACCTAGCCAAGATCTATGTCGACTTAGGGTGGATCTGACCACCCCAAGAGGGATCTATACTACTGCGACATTATTAAAATTACACTAAAAAGCTTTGATCGCTCCGGGATGTAACCCAAAGAACGGTTGTAGTTTTACCGCAAGCGCACGGTATAGCGGCGAGCGGGATATCGAACACAGGAAGGACGAATGACCGTGCTTGTTCCAATCAACCTGGCTATTTAAGAAGAGAGAAATTTGCCTTTGGCGATCCTGTCACAATCGTCAGACAAAGTACGGAAATATCAAATCAAATAAAGAACGTCTAGGGAATGGGGAATTCACGCTACTCACCGTATCTCGTCAATGTGGTTCATCGGTGTCAAAATTGCTAGAATAAGATTTTGGACGAACTAGTTGCAGCTGAATGTAGAACCAAGCTCACGCTCTCGCGCTGTTGCCGGTCTATAGCTATCCTAGGTTTGGGTCCAATCTCTTGCAAACCCTATCCTAGGGAAACTAGCATTAGGATCAACATCATCGTTCAATCGCGCTCCGAGCCCACTCTCGTGCAAACTCGGGCCACGACCTAGGTTGGGATAGTTCCTACCCGTCCAATCTCTTGCAAACGGGTATCGGCACGGAATTGCAACCGGGAACCCTAGTATCGGTCCAATCTCTTGCAAACCGATACTTCGGAAATTCGATTCCAACCCAATTCGGATTTCTAGGGTTTCCTATCGAATTGGGATCCAATCTCTTGCAAATCCCAATCGGTATGAACTCCTAGCTATCAGTAGTAAATCGATCCCAAACTAATCCCTAACAACGATTCTAGCAAAATTTCTACTAATTCATCACAAATAAGAAATTGGGCTTGTAGGGTTCATCCCCACGCCCCAAGACGTGGAGACTACTCGTAATTCATAGCAAGATCACAAAAATAATCAATGAAATAAGCAATAGAATTCATCACAATATTGAGATATGCAATAAAAATAGAATTTTAGAGAAGAGAAAGACAAACCAATGGAGTTCTTCAATTAATCCAACAAAAATCAACTTTTGTCTCCTCTCCAATCACAAGAATAAAGCTAAAAAGTTAATCTAAAAAGCTACAAAAATCTAAGTGGAAAAGCTCTCTAAAACTAGGGTAAAAACAGGGTTTAAATACCCCCCAAAATCGTCCAAAAACTGTGACCAAAATACCCCTGCGCAGCCTGAAATTCGCAATTTTCGCTACAGGCAGCGCGTCGCACTCGGCCGAGTGACATAAGTCGCTCGGCCGAGTGAGAAACCCTGTAATTTTCCAGTAACTCTTGATCTTCAGGGGTCTTCACTTCGGGGGCTGCTCGGCCGAGTGAGTTGTAGTCACTCGGCCGATGGCTTCATGGTACTCAGGCGGTCGGGATTATCCACTCGGCCGAGTGGGTCTTCTGAAGCTCAGGCAGCTGAAAGACAGTAAGTTGGCGATTTTTGAATAGCTTCGTCTGGGCGCCACTCGGGCGGACGGGATCTCGTCACTCGGCCGATGTGGTCTCCGTCGCTCGGCCGAGTGCACATATGAATCGTATCCGATCTGGTCGGCCGAGCGGTGTCTCGCTGGTCGGCCGAGTGGCTCCTCCACTCGGCCGAGTGGGACACAAAAAATGCCCAATCAGCTTGTTTTGGCCTCCTCGTCGCTCCTGTGACGTCCGTTCTTCTTCCGCTCCTCTCCAACAGCGAAATACCCCTTGGGGAGGTCGTCGGTGACCCTCTGGAGTAAGCGCATCTCGAGATCACTCCAAATCGCGCCAAATCACCTGAAATGCGACAAAAACAACAAATCGTGAAAAGCATCGCAATATCGTCGATATATCGTGAAAAACATGATTTGGGCGATCTAAATGGCATGCAAACATGCGGGAAAAAAGTGTAAAATAAGGAGTGATCAAAATCCCCCAAGCTTACCTCTTACTCGTCCTCGAGGAAGATAAGTAAAAGGCGAACCCGGCGGATTCGGAAAACGAAAACGGCGAAAAAATGAAAAATGAAAAACGGAGAAGAATGAAAAACGAAACAAAAATAAAGAAGAAAGAAAGAAGCGAAGAGGTAAGCTGCTAGATCATTTTCTTAGGACGTGGGTTTCGCTTACTCACATAGCATGCACTGAATGAAAAATACATGTCAAAGAGTTTTATTTTGATATCATAGTATAATAGTGCATATAGAAATAGAAACCCCATGAACGACGATATAATCATGAAAAAAGGAATAATTTTAGAATTAACATCGTTTGAATCATTTAAAGCGGTATACAAATCGCAGATCACACACTTTTCAATTGAATGCTTTCTATGAGGAGTATAAGAGTATCACACAATAGAATAGAGAGAATAGAAAAGTATGGATTTCATGATATGAATGCTAGGCTTAGATTCCTGGATTTCGTAAAGCTAGAAATAATCTCACCGAGTATAGAATATTACTTAGCCTAGGTTGTCGTGCAACGTCAAGTAGTCACTCTCTCACACATCAATGGATTCCTTCCCCCAAGCTTATCTATAAGCATGGTGGCATTAAAAAAATATTCACATCCTCATTTTTATAAAGCTCCAAAAGTACTAAACATGAACACGAAAAGAGAGAAGAAAGAAAGGAAGTGAGATGGGATCTTTTATTGAGGATTTTTCCTCTCTCTTTTTTTTTCTTTTTCTCTTTTGGTTTTTTTTTCTTTTTTTTCTTTTTTTTTCTTTTTTTTCTTTTTTCCCCTTTTTTTTGATATAGCATATATACAAAACGATCCCAACTCAAAGAGAGATAATGATATACAAGAATATTTTCTCTTTTCCTTTTTTTTTATTTGGGATATTTGGAGCTAGGAATTAATAGCGGGGGAAATGCCATATAATAGAATCGCTAAGGGGAGATTCACCAATGATGTTTAAAAGTAGAGAAATGATGTTCAAGATTTGTGGAGAAAGAAATAAATATATCTCTCGGTTCACTCTATAAGACATGCACGACAACTTCAGCAGGGTAATCTAATCTACTCAGTTTCGATCACAAATAAAGCTAACTAATCCAGATTTATCATAGCTAACATCATTCAATCATCCTAAAGTGAAATGTACAATTCATGCATATAGAAGTGATATAGGAAAGGAAATCGGTACTCCAGATATAGGCATTCAATGCGTGAATCTTGGTGTGTTTTCTGTGATAGCATACATATGAATATTCAGACTCAGCTAATAATAAAATTTCATCCATTTTCATGTGGAAAAAGTGTGGGTTACTATCTCTTGGTGCAAGGCAAGTCATAGCATATGATATCAGAAATAAAGTCTAAGACATGACAAATATAGCATGCAAATAGAGTAAGCTAACTCCCACGTCATCATCATCATAGAAAAGTCATCTCTAGCATGAGATGAAAAAGGAAAGAAATAAAGATAAAAGGGAAAATAGAACTATTTACAATGCGGCACACAGAAAAATAAGGAAAACGTGATGCATGGTGAAATAAAAGAAAAATGATGAAAATAAGTGCAAAAGCGGAAAATGGTGCGAAAAACTAAAAATAAAGGTGGCAAATCGAAAAAGATCGTGAGAACTCACTCCCCCAAGCTAAATGGCACAGTGTCCTCAATGTGCAAAGTGTGGCACACCGAGAGACAAGTAATGTGAGGGGTAAGGGAGGATGCATGCATGATGGAAAAATGAAAATAAAAATAAAAATAAAGAAATGAAAAATATGATGCGGGCATGATGCATGCAAAGATAGGAGTGATACAGATATATAGATGTGGCACCAAAAACTCTCCCTCTCTCCCAAAAAAGATATATAAAGATATGATCAAAAGGAGAATCGCAAAAATAAGTGAGGGGAGGGGGGTGGACAAAAATGCATCAGGACCCAGCAGAAACGGGCAGCACAACGGCAAAAATAATCGATGGCATCAAGGGTGCCTAGGACGGGGGTGCTGCGCCGTCTCTGTCCTGAGGCGGAAGTGGCGGTGGTGTAGGCTGCTGAGCAGGGGTGGGTGTGGAAGTGGTAGCAGGCTGCGTGTGTGTGGAAGTGGGGGTGGGAACATGCTGGGTGGGTGGGGGTACGCGTGGGAGATGCTCCAGGACCTGGGTAAGACAGTAGTGAATCTGAGGAAGCAGGTCGAAGCGGTGAGCCATATCGGCGACGGTGGCGGACAGGGTCCTAAGGTCGCCTCTGAGGCCACTCACCGCCCCCTCTAGAGCACGAATGCTCTGAAGTACAGTGTCAGGGGGAGGTGGTGCAGAGGGACGCACCGGTCGGGGCTGTGCAGGTCGGGGCTGGCGTACTCTGGTGGCGTAGGTGATGGGCTCAGCGGGTAGGGGAACAAAAGGTGCTGCACTCGTAAGTGGGGGCCTGGCCTCGGTGCGAGGCTGGGTAGGGCGGTGAGAAGTGGAGGCAGCAGCAACGAAAGAAGAATACAAAAGAGGCAGTGAGGCGGCCGGAGAGGTCGGTGGCACAGAAGTGTGGACAGACGCCACGACACTCTCGGAAAATACAGCAGCAGTGGAGACAGAGGGCTCTCCGCACTCAACTACGATCGACGGGCGCTCGGGTGGGACAGAGGAAACGGGCTCAGCAGACAGAGGGCCAGTGGTGGTGGTGACAGCCTCGGAAGCAGTGGAAGTGGGCTCAGCTAAGGTACTCCTGACACCGACAAAGGTGTGGACAGAGGTGTTAGGAGCAGCGGAAACATCGGGTATAGGCTGAGGGGCCACGGGGTCAACAGGGGCAGCAGGCTCGGCAGGGGCAACAGGGTCTGCGGGGGCAGCGTGGGCAGCGTGGGCCTGCTCGGCCTCCTCGGCCTCGAGCACGTAAGCAGCTGGGATGAGAACATCCATCGCAGGGAGCCAGTCCACATGGGCAGGTGCAATCTGAGTCCGAGCTGGGCTCGGAAGAATCATGTAATCGGCACCGTAAGGGCCGTGCAACCAGACCCAGTGTCGCTCACCGTGCGGACGAAGCATCTTCATCCGGGCCATAACATCAATCAACAGAGAAGTGGGGCCCGGTACTCGTCGCAGGTCGTCAGGGAAGTCCTCGCCGGTCATAAGGGCAAGCAAGGTGATCAGGCCGCCGCAGCATATCGGTGAGCGAGCGCCCACCGATACAATGATGCGGTCCAAAAACCAAGCCGCGATATCAATCACGACGGCAGGGACCAGCTCATCGCCATCCCTAGATAGAGCTCTGGGCCGTGTCATCGCGTAGAGCATGTAGAGCTCCGGCGTAGACATCGTGCCCGGCTCATATCTGGCCAAAAAGGTCGTCGCCATAAAGCGCTGAGCTATACGTAGGCAGGGATGGACAATGGCCGAGGCCTTGGCCCTACTAGGGTCAAAGGCAGCGTGGAGACCCGTAATCCGGGCCCAGAAGGCACCGGAGTCGAAGGAAGGTGGGGGGATATGGGTGGGGGCGTAACCACGATCGGCCCCGGGGACATCGGGCCACGAGAAAAATGCTCTCATCATACCGAGAGTGACCTGGCACTCCCGGTCCATGAACCGAAACGAGCATCCCTCGTCGGTCCGGGCGATCGAACTAAGTACCTCAAGTGTCGGACGGACAAACGTGTCCGCCGACACCTGCAAGAAATCTCGCCAGCCCACGTTGTCGTACAACGTGAGCATCCCCTCTAGTACCCCCAGGCGTCCTAGGTCGGCAAGGTGTGCAAACCTGGAGGGTATGATCGAGCGCTGGGAGATACGCTCGAAAGTGACGCGGTGTGCGTCGTTTCGGAACGTGATCCCCAGCGGCCCGATCAGTGGAGCCGGAGGTGGTGGCTGTGGAGCGGCAGGGAGCGGCTGTGTGGGGTGTGCGGGCTGTGCAGGCTCTGCAGGCTGTGCCGGGTGTGTGGGGCCGCAGGCTGTGCTGGGTGGACGGTGTGTGTGGGAGAGGGCAGAGGAGAGTCCTCCAACATGTGGGAGGGGCCGGCGTCATCCGACCGCTTCCGCTTGGCGGAAGCTCTCCTCGACCGCGGCCGTGTCCGGGGCGGCATATGGGCCCCGAGCGCGCGCCGAAAAACGTGAAAAGTGCGGCGTGTGCAAAATAAAGGAAAGAGTATACCCCGACACGCCGCGAGTGCTAAGCAATGGAAGCGTGCGAAGACAGCGCCTCCGCGAAGCCCAAATCAGTCCCGAGAAGCTCCCCTGGGCTCCCCTAAGCTCCCAAAAACAACCTGCGCATGAAATGGAGATATCAGCGGGTAATATTCAAAACGTATGGAGCATTAGGGGTATAATAGATCGATATAGAAATCAATTTGGGTTTGGGGTTCGTTTAACTCATGGATCCTCGAAAAATACACAAAAAGAGGATAAAAAGGCGAAATAGGCGATACCGGAGGTGGTCGGAGTGGTGGCCGCCACCGGCGACTCGGGCGAGGCGCGGCGGAGCTCGGCCGACAGTGGCTGGCCGAGCGACGGCGCGGCGGTGGTCGGCCGGGCGAGTGAGGGCGCGAGCGAGGGGAACGGGCGAGGGGAATGCGAAGGGTCGCGGGCGTTTTGAGATTTTTTTCGTTTCGAAAAATGTGCCCCCCCTCGGCCCCTTATATAGTAAAAGTTACGACTCGGCCGAGTGACTAGGTCACTCGGCCGAGTGAGATCAATGGAAATATCCTCCTCGCTTACGCTTCGGCCGAGTGGCCTTGCCAGCCTCGGCCGAGTGGAGTAAGTCCATTCGGCCGAGTGGCTCAAGCTACTCGGCAAGACTCGCCCTAGGAGCGTATCCGTTTTACTCGGCCGAGTGAATATATATACTCGGTCGAGTAGCAGTTATACTGAAATCAGGAAAATAAACAGAGAGTTGGGTACAGCTGACTTCCCTCGTTCGTGAGCGGCTCGGCCGGACGAACTTGTGTACTCGGCCGAGTGACTAGTATACTCGGTCGAGTGAGCCTTGTGTTCTGCTGTTTGTCTTCGTTTGGGCTCTAAACTCCGTCTTTCTTCCTCCAGTCGATTTCATCTTCCTCCTAAGCGTCGAGCGCCTTCCTGGGGTGCTCCTCGTCGTCTCGTTCATCCTCCTCATAATGGATTTACCTATCTCCTCTCCTGTCAAGAAAAATAGGACCCGTTATTACAAAATTTTTGGGCGAACGACTCGAAACACTAAAATTTTCTAAAATAAAAATAAAAGAAAAATGAAAATAAAGCAATAACCGTCGGGTTGCCTCCCGACAAGCGCTCGTTTAAGGTCGTGAGCTCGACCCCCTATGATTTTCAATTAATGTGGGATGTTTGGTGCATATGAGATGCACCCATCAAACTTTCCGGGGAGAAAGCTTGGATTCGGAAGTTGCGGCGGCGTGTTCTCCCTCGGTGGTCTCCCGTCTCGAATAGTGTTGGGGGGAGGCTCCCCCAAGCTAGCCTTTGCTCCGGTCAACGGCTTCACCGGTGACGCCGATTTCCGTATCGGCGGAGCTTTCATCGGAGACTTCAATTTTGAGAGCTTGCAGAGCTCTCGAATCCTTGTGACATCAGCGTCGCCTTCATCATTTTTAGCGGAGAGGTCGGGGGAATCATCTATCTTCTCATCTCGGCCAAAATCCAGGCCTTCCTCTAAATCCTCATCGAAAAGAGCGCCAATTGAGTGGGGGATCGCCTCTTCTATTACCTCATCAAGGAGGTATGAAAGATCATCCGGCCGTCCCTTAAGTAGATATATTCTATTGATTTCTCCGTTGGGACTCCCTCGGAATAATGCTTGAGTCTCTGACCATTTACCTTGAACGAGGCCCCGTCTTTGCTTTCCAACTCGAAGGCCCCTCCCGGTTGTATGTTCTTAATGGTGAAAGGTCCGGACCAACGTGACCTCAACTTTCCGGGAAATAGTCGGAGCCGGGAATTATAGAGTAAGACCTTGTCTCCTACCTTGAAGTCTGTGACGGTTATGCGGGCATCGTGGAGAATCTTGGTCCTTTCTTTGTAAATTCTCGAGCTCTCGTAGGCGTCTCTCCTTATTTCATCAAGTTCGTTGATGTCCAAGAGTCGCCTCACCGCCGCACTCTTGTAGTCGTAGTTAAAGGTCTTGATGGCCCAATATGCGCGGTGTTCCAACTCTACCGGCAAGTGGCAAGCCTTCCCATATACTAGTCGGAACGGTGTGGTACCGATGGGAGTGCGAAAGGCCGTGTGATATGCCCATAGAGCATCGTTTAGCTTCATTGACCAATCCTTTCTAGATCGATCCACGGTCTTCTCAAGAATCTGCTTGATCTCTCTATTTGAGACTTCCACTTGGCCGCTTGTCTGGGGGTGATATGCCATGCCAACTCTATGGTTTACTCCGTACTTCTTTAGCATGGCTTCAAACTTGTTCTCTATGAAGTGTCTCCCCCCGTCGCTTATCAAGGTATGAGGCACTCCGAAGCGCGGGAAGATATTTTGCTTGAAGAACTTGGAGACGACCCTTGCATCATTAGTAGGGGTGGCGATTGCTTCCACCCATTTGGAGACATAGTCGACGGCCAATAGGATGTATTTGTTGCCATTGCTCGACGGAAATGGTCCCATGAAGTCTACTCCCCAACAATCAAAAAGCTCAATTTCTTGGATGGGCCTCATTGGCATCTCATTGCGCTTGGAGATATTTCCGGTCCGTTGGCATCTATCGCACCCCTTTACAAAGTCGTGGGTGTCTTTAAACATTGTCGGCCAGAAGAACCCGCTCTGCAAAATCTTAGCGGTAGTTTTAGAGGCGGCATGATGTCCTCCGCATGGTAGACGTGGCAATGCAAAATGATGGATGTCGCCTCCTCTTTAGAAACACACCTCCGAATGACGCTATCCTTGCATATCTTGAAGAGGTATGGATCTTCCCAGAAATAGCTACGGACCTCATGAAGAAATCTCCTCTTTTGATGCGTGGGCATCCCATGCGGTTTAATTCCACAAGCCAAGTAGTTGACGAAGTCCGCGTACCAAGGGACTTCTCCGGTCCTTATGGCATATAGCCTCTCATCCACGAATGTGTCGTCGATAGGCAAACTCTCATCCTCCTTGTCGCGAATGAGCCTAGATAAATGATCCGCCACGACATTGTCCGTACCCTTCTTGTCTCTGATCTCTAAGTCGAATTCTTGCAACAAGAGTATCCACCTAATCAACCGAGGCTTGGCCTCCTTCTTGTTTAAAAGATACTTCAATGCCGCATGGTCGGTGTGGAAAATCACCTTGGAACCGAGGAGGTAGGAGCGAAACTTCTCTATGGAATAGACGACCGCTAGAAGCTCTTTCTCGGTAGTTGTGTAGTTTTTCTGCGCGTCATCCAATGTCTTGCTCGCATAGTATATCGCATGAAGCTTCTTATCTTTTCTTTGTCCCAACATCGCTCCAATGGCTTGGTCGCTAGCATCACACATTAGCTCAAAAGGAAGGCTCCAATCCGGTGGTTGTATGATGGGCGCGGAGACTAGTGCTTCCTTCAAGGTGTTGAAGGCTTGCAAGCATTCTCCTGAAAAAACAAAAGGAATATCTTTAGCGAGCAAGGAAGTAAGTGGTCGGGCAATCGAGGAGAAATCCTTGATGAAGCGGCGGTAAAACCACGCGTGACCAAGAAAGCCTCTAATGCCCTTGACATTAATAGGAGGAGGGAGTTTCTCGATTACCTCAATCTTTGCTTTATCTACCTCAATTCCTCTCGAAGAGACAAGGTGTCCGAGAACTATACCTTCCGTGACCATGAAGTGACACTTCTCCCAATTGAGAGTGAGATTGTTTTGTTGGCACCTTTTTAGGACTTTAGTAAGATTTTCCAAGCAAGAGTCAAACTCACTTCCATAAACCGAGAAATCATCCATAAAAACTTCCATAATATTTTCAATGTAATCGGAAAATATGGATGTCATACACCTCTGAAAGGTGGCGGGAGCATTACAAAGGCCAAACGGCATCCTACGGTAGGCATAGGTCCCGTAGGGACAAGTAAAAGTGGTCTTTTCTTGGTCGTCTTCGTGCAAAGGGATTTGGAAGAATCCCGAATACCCATCTAGATAGCAAAAGTATTTATGTTTTGCTAGGCGTTCAAGCATTTGATCAATGAAGGGCAATGTGTAATGGTCTTTTCGGGTGGCTTTATTGAGTTTCCTATAGTCAATGCACATTCGCCATCCCGTGACGGTGCGTGTAGATATGGGCTCACCTTTTTCATTTTTTATGACTGTCATCCCCCCTTTCTTGGGGACGACGTGAACGGGGCTAACCCACCTACTGTCGGAAATAGGATAAATAATACCGGCGTCTAGCAATTTTAGGATTTCCTTTTTAACCACCTCCTTCATGTTCGGGTTTAACCGCCTTTGAGGCTCTATGGAGGTGGCGTCGGTATCCTCCAAATGGATCCTATGCGTGCAAAGCCTAGGGCTTATCCCTTTTAGATCGGAGATAGTGTAGCCAAGGACATCTTTGTGGCTCCTAAGAACGTCTAGGAGTTTTTCAAGTTGGTCTGGCGTGAGGTGGGAGTTTACTATCACCGGGAAAGTTAATTTGTTACCCAAAAAGGCGTACCTTAGATTCGGAGGTAATTGTTTAAGTTCTACCTGAAGAGGCGCCGCTCCTTCTACTTCATCAGCTCGCATGAGTTTGGCTTCTTCCTTGTCAGCCGGGTCTAGCTCGTGCTCAGGTGGCGCGCTCTCTTGTGAAGAGTCAGACTCACTACTTAGTGAGGACGATGCATCGAAATAGGTGATCTCCGATTCTGTACTAGCGTCGTCAGAGCTTTCACTCGGCTCCGGTTCGTTCCTGGAATCAAGAAACACATCAGACGACTCGTAGAAGCAAGAGTAAGTGTCATGGGGTGTAACTCCCTGAACGATGGTTTGCTCTGAAGATCCTCCCGGAGTATAGTGATCCTCGACACTTGTTTTACCGTCTTCGAAATATAATTTGTCGTCGATCACGTCAACTCTGACATTGCCCCCGATAGTCCCCTCCGGGGAGATCTGGTCCATCACGAAACTAGCAAACAGTTGTTCGTCGGGGTCCTTGACATCGATAGCGAAAGCTCCGGTAGCATGGACCTCGTCGACAAGCTCCTTAAGGAGGTCTGTGAAGGACTCATAGTCTTCCTGACTGAGTTCTATTGCTGGCATTGCATCCTCCATTCTCCCTGTTAAGATCTTATGCGAAATACGGGAAGAATATGCAAATAGAAGAAAGTAAAGAAAGAGAGAAAGAAGAAGTAACCGGGTGGTCGATGAAGAACACCGTCAAAATGCTCTCCCCGGCAACGGCGCCAAAAACTTGATCGCTCCGGGATGTAACCCAAAGAACGGTTGTAGTTTTACCGCAAGCGCACGGTATAGCGGCGAGCGGAATATCGAACACAGGGAGGACGAATGACCGTGCTTGTTCCAATCAACCTGGCTATTTAAGAAGAGAGAAATTTGCCTTTGGCGATCCTGTCACAATCGTCAGACAAAGTACGGAAATATCAAATCAAATAAAGAACGTCTAGGGAATGGGGAATTCTCGCTACTCACCGTATCTCGTCAATGTGGTTCATCGGTGTCAAAATTGCTAGAATAAGATTTTGGACGAACTAGTTGCAACTGAATGTAGAACCAAGCTCACGCTCTCGCGCTGTTGGCGGTCTATAGCTATCCTAGGTTTGGGTCCAATCTCTTGCAAACCCTAGCCTAGGGAAACTAGCATTAGGATCAACATCATCGTTCAATCGCGCTCCGAGCCCACTCTCGTACAAACTCGGGCCACGACCTAGGTTGGGATAGTTCCTACCCGTCCAATCTCTTGCAAACGGGTATCGGCACAGAATTGCAACCGGAAACCCTAGTATCGGTCCAATCTCTTGCAAACCGATACTTCGGAAATTCGATTCCAACCCAATTCGGATTTCTAGGGTTTCCTATCGAATTGGGATCCAATCTCTTGCAAATCCCAATCGGTATGAACTCCTAGCTATCCGTAGTAAATCGATCCCAAACTAATCCCTAACAACGATTCTAGCAAAATTTCTACTAATTCATCACAAATATGAAATTGGGCTTGTAGGGTTCATCCCCACGCCCCAAGACGTGGAGACTACTCGCAATTCATAGCAAGATCACAAAAATAATCAATGAAATAAGCAATAGAATTCATCACAATATTGAGATATGCAATAAAAATAGAATTTTTAGAGAAGAGAAAGACAAACCAATGGAGTTCTTCAATTAATCCAACAAAAATCAACTTTTGTCTCCTCTCCAATCACAAGAATAAAGCTAAAAAGTTAATCTAAAAATCTGCAAAAATCTAAGGGGAAAAGCTCTCTAAAACTAGGGTAAAAACAGGGTTTAAATACCCCCAAAATCGTCCAAAAACTGTGACCAAAATACCCCTGCGCAGCCTGAAATCCGCAATTTTCGCTACAGGCAGCGCGTCGCACTTGGCCGAGTGACATAAGTCGCTCGGCCGAGTGAGAAACCCTGTAATTTTCCAGTAACTCTTGATCTTCAGGGGTCTTTACTTCGGGGGCTGCTCGGCCGAGTGAGTTGTAGTCACTCGGCCGATGGCTTCATGGTACTCGGGCGGTCGGGATTATCCACTCGGCCGAGTGGGTCTTCTGAAGCTCAGGCAGCTGAAAGACAGTAAGTTGGCGATTTTTGAATAGCTTCGTCTGGGCGCCACTCGGGCGGACGGGATCTCGTCACTCGGCCGATGTGGTCTCCGTCGCTCGGCCGAGTGCACATATGAATCGTATCCGATCTGGTCGGCCGAGCGGTGTCTCGCTGGTCGGCCGAGTGGCTCCTCCACTCGGCCGAGTGGGACACAAAAAATGCCCAATCAGCTTGTTTTGGCCTCCTCGTCGCTCCTGTGACGTCCGTTCTTCTTCCGCTCCTCTCCAACAGCGAAATACCACTTGGGGAGGTCGTCGGTGACCCTCTGGAGTAAGCGCATCTCGAGATCACTCCAAATTGCGCCAAATCACCTGAAATGCGACAAAAACAACAAATCGTGAAAAGCATCGCAATATCGTCGATATATCGTGAAAAACATGATTTGGGCGATCTAAATGGCATGCAAACATGCGGGAAAAAAGTATAAAATAAGGAGTGATCAAGCTACTAAATGACATACCCGGAATCTTGGCCTTAGAGCATGCAAGATGTACCGCACCACCTTCTTTCGCTCCTCAAAGCTAAGCCGCCTTACGCCTTCGATCCGATCTACCCGAAGAGAGCCAGTCACTTGTCGAAGAAAGTTTCACTTGAGAAGATCCATGTCAGACACTTCTGGATCCAATCCCAACCTCCTAGCCGTCTTGCTAGGACTCGATTGGAGGATATGAAGAAAGAGGAGGAATAATTAAGTCGTCGATCGAGCATGCTCAAAAATCAGGAGCTTCTTGAATCGAAGACTTGGTACAAAGTTTCTTTTGGGTGTCCACCCCTATTTATTAAGGGAGCTAGACCCCATGCTCGTCGCACGAGCAATGTGGGACTAAATAATCAAAGAGGAATTTAATTAAGTTAGTAAGCCATTCATAAAGGCCTAACTTCAATCAATTAAATCTCCCTCACCATTGAGCTTCAGATACTATACAAGTTATCATTTCTAAGAGCTTTGAGTGGTAAACGTGTAGGAACAAACGGCGACGTATTCCGACTTCGGTGGACCCCTCAAACAATTGCCCAAAGATGGGCAAAAAGTTACTTTCGTAGCCGCCGTCTTGGGTTTCAAAAAACCCGAGGAAAACAAGCAAGGAGGCCCCTAACCCACGGGCACGCCTGCTAGGCTAGCAGGCGTGCCTGCCTCCTTTGCGGGAGGGGTGCCCGCAGCCAAGAGCGGGCACCCCGGCCCGCTCAGCGGGCCGCACCCGCTGGGCCACAGCAGACGCCAGGCCCGCCAAGCGGGCCTGCCCCACTGGGTTCAGCGGGTCGCGCCCGCTTGACTCAGCAGGCGTGCCTGCCCGCTTTGCAGGCGGGCTCTGCTTTCTTGGCTGGTTGGGCCCTCTTGCCCCAAAGTGGTCTGACCCACTTTACCCTTTCCACTGTTTTCTACTTTCTGGGCTCGTTTGAGCTCCAATTCCAACGCGATTTCTTCCTGTGAATTCCTCAAGAACACCTCTTCAATCCCAAATGCTAAACTCCTTTAGATTTATACTCATAAACCATTTGTGAGCTTAATTATTCCATTGCATCGAATGCATTCCTCTTATCGTCCTTCCTATTACTGAGCCGTGAATACTACTCGGTGTGAGACCCTACAGCATGACCCTACTACAGGTTGGGACTTGAAATCCCTGGACGATAGTAACCACGAGCAGCAGGTGTCGTTCCTGTTTTAGCATCATACTTATGTGATTGACCCATCGATAAAAGTGTCGTCGGGATCACTCTGACTGTGTCAGCAATGAATACCGCAATTTTAGTCACTTCGTCATAACTGTGTCGCTGCATAGCCTAGGGTATGATAAACCATCAACCCCACTAGCCAGCATTGGTTAGTATACATCGGTCTTTGTTATATACATGTTGTACATCCTACAACGTACCCCGGCCGAGGATTAACACAAAGATCGTACTGAGCCGGTGACACTAACTCCCCTTTGACGAAAGAGCGGAATCCCATCTTAGTCATTTACTTACCTCGTATGCTTCAGGTGTCACCCAATCTAAGACCTTTCGACAGGCCTAGCCTCGAATTTTAGGTCAAAGATAAAAGTGGCACGATTCACGAACAGGTTCGTACAAACGACTTCAGGTCTTATGGACCAGCTTGCCTATCATCACTCTAGAGTTATTATTGACAGTTTAGTTAAAGATTAACCATTTAATAACTCTAAGTTGGTCGTTCAGTGAACTCATTCTCCAATGAGCATATGTGCATTATCTCCGACTTCGCCAGGCTGAATGACTATGAGATCATCATTACCCTTAAGGTAAGACAAAGACACAGTGGTCTATCCGATGTGTCGATATCCTATTCTTGACACATCTAAGACCACGAACCGTTTAAGACTCAAGTTCTTATCGGTCAATTACTTCCCACAATCTAGAACTTCATCTAGATACGTAATGACCTCACTTCAAGTCTAAGGAAATTATTTAAGTATATAATACATGGAATTTATACTAGGACAATTTGTACCGTATCATCATTAGAACAAGATGTTTAACTCAGGATAAATGCCTCAAGGGCATACATCTTCCTACAGTATCAAATGTGAAGCTCAACGGTGAGGGAGTTAAAATTCATAGAAGTTTGGCCTTTCTTTAAGGCAAACTAACTTGAATTCTTTACTCCAAAACCTTTAGTCCCACATCAGAATTGGAGTAAAGGGGAGGGGTCAGCCGCCTATATAAATAGGGGCATGCCCCCTCCTCATAACGCGTCCCAAGCTCTAGATCTGAGCCGCTCCCAAAAGTATGGAGCACGCTCGGATCTAAGCTTAAAATAAATATTCTCTTCTCCCCATATTTCTCCATTACTCTTGAAGGGCTCTAGCAAAGCCACGAAGGGGCTCGGATTCGATCCGGAGTCTTGGCGAAGGATCCACTCAAGGTGAAACTTTCTTCGGCGCGTGGTTGGCTCAGTGACTAGGGAGTTGCTCGCCTCGGGATGCGGTGTGGTTCAGGAAGCGGTTCAGCTCGGGATGAGGAGCGGCTCGGGACGCGGTTCGATACACTTTGCCAGTGCAAGCAAAGTTCCAGGTATGTAGTTTAATTAAGCATTTCATTTATTATATTGTAGTAGCTTAGATCTATCTTGGGGTGGTTAGATCCACCTCAAGATAGTAGAGATCCTGGCTAGGGTCTTGAAATCCTTATGGCTTGCTAGTTAAATAGTTTAACGTTTTCCGCTGCTTTCGTTTCTGTTTACTTCTATCGTTCATCCGACGTGGACTGGCATAGAATAAAGCCCTAAGGGTCCCTCAAAACCATCAGGATCGACGTGCCCGGGCTCCCGATATGGCCCATCACTCAGGGCCAGCCTTCTGTTCAGATTAGCCAACCCGCTCGGCCGAATTCCCAATGAAGGCAAAGCCAGCCATAGTGGCATTTTCCCAAGCAGCACAAGCTGGGGCCAGCCCCCCAATGATGATTCTTCCTACAGAGCCCCCGGCCCAGTCTGGGGCTCCCTAGACCTACCTCAACCGTCCAGCATAGTAAGCATCCCAACAACATTCGCCTAACACTCCTCTAAAGGGTACAGCCCTCAAGCCCTTAGCGCAGACAGTGGTTGCATCGATGCGAGTTTAGATTCCAAATCTGGGCCAGACCAGATTGACCTCAAGTCTCTCAACATAAATCTGAGGATGCACAGGCCGATGCACCAGACTCCTCCTCACTCAAGAGACTAAATGGCCAGCATGCACTCGGCAACTCGTGCTTGGCATGGTGGTATCCTACGGTATGCTGTGATTTTAATGGTTAGCCTCTTGAGTAAGGACTCGAGGCTCGTGCACCAGAGAAGCAAAATAATACGGGTGAAGTAAAAAAAAGTAACGACTTGAAGACGGAAGTATTTGGATTAAATTTTTTCAAGTCGTCTTTTCATTTTATAAAGTTCTATTACAATAGTTTGGCCACTATGAGCGGCTTCATTCTTTTACAAAGATAAACCCTTTCGCATCTTTTACAAAGATCTAGTCTTTCGGTGAAGAAACACGAATGTGTCTAAGACACATAGCAACACTGAAGACACGGGCTCCAAACACCAAAAGTTATCCCCTACAAATCTAGGATGCCCTGATAGCCGACCCGTCAGTAGATACTCTTCGGGATGGTACGCAAAGCCACGCACAGGACAATCCTCCATCCCAAGGGGAATCCAGGCTCACAGCAGAGTAGCTTGGAGCGAGGGTCTCGAGCCATCAGCTAAGGGCGACCCTTGCAATGGAGACAGACACATGCAAAGAGCAGACATGTTTTTGTCGACTAATTATAGCTTATTGGTCGATTAACCAGTCTGCAGGAAAACAGAAAATGTTTTTGTATCAAATTAGTCGATTAATGAATGTCATTAGTCGACTAACTGGGCATTAGTTGACTAATGACTATGCATTAATCGACTAATGGCCTTCATGCAAATTAGGGTTTTGGGTTTAATTTTGGGTGCGGGTTTAATCCAAGGTTAAATTTAAAACCAACCCAAATTAATAGAGTTCTATTCTAATATGAATTCCTAATGGTTAGAAAATTCATTGGTGTTCTGGTTTAACAATTCCGCCATGATTTAGGATTAAATTTGGATTCAAGTCTAAAATCCTATTGGAATTAGAAAAACAAATTAACATGCCTTCTTCTAATATTGTGTTTAAGGATAGGGTTGTGTTTACGGGTGTTTTCTCACCACTGACTCGATGACCCACAACTAGTCAGTCAACGTGGTCAAGGGATCGGTTGGGACCCCTTGGATGCGCCGAGCGCACGTGCTCTCGGCGTGGATAGGCGATGGATCCGCGGCTGAGCAGACGCCTCGGTGGAGTGTCGATCTTCGGCTGGCGTGGAGCCGAGGGGAAGCCTCGGTTCCTGGTCAAGTGCTCGGCCTCGGCTGGTCGAGCGTCGAGGGGAATCCTCGGCGCCTTGTACGTTCCTCGGTCTTGATTGGCGACGGCGCTCGCGGACGGCGAGCGGGCTCGTTCCTTGCTGGATTGTAGCATCGGCGCCTCGGTTCAGCTCCTTCCTGGACAGACGAGACAACTCGTCAGGGGGGCCGGACCTTGGTTCCGGCCAAGTCCCCTCCGATGCCTAAGTCAGAACGGATCTGTGTAATGCTCGGCGGGATCGGTACGGCTCAAGAGGAGGCCAGCACACGTATCCTCGGACCGAGCTATGGCAGGGGAGATAATGGGGAAAAGCAAGGTCTTGTTAACGAAATACCTCAATTGTAGGTGCCCAGGATTCGATCCCCCTCCCGGTTGCCCCTGCTACCCCTTTATAGGGTTTGGCCCACGATCGCCCCACATCCACGTCCCCTGACCGCCTCCCCTCACATCCCCGCGATCCACCTCCATCAAAGCGCATGTGTGCGTCGTGGGGAGGGTCGTTTAATGGGCCCCTTAATGGTCATTAAGGTACCGCGCTTTTTAAAGGGACGGTTATCTCCGTGGAGCGCGAGCTGATCGTGCGTCCTCCAGGCTGGGGCCGGTCTGACGTTGGGTCTATCCGTGGGCCTCGTCGGGTGGGTCTAAACCCATTCGTGGGCCTCCCACTCTAGGCTTGGGCTTGGTTCTTGGGCTTCTCCAAAATAGTCGTATCAGGTTGGATGACAACTCCTATTCGATATCGCGGCCTAGATCAAATTGAATTCAAGTATATCTTCTCTCCCTCTTGGATGCATGATTATTATTCCCTGATATTTCAAGTTTTGCGGTATATCTTAGCTATGGTATGTGATAGTCTTCTATTATTTTTCTAAATTGTTTAGAAAAACTAGCATATTCGCTTTCTTAAGAAATGCCAATATGTCCTTAAGGTAGGTCGAGGATAAGAGTATGCCCATTAGTATGGTGCTCGATGGAATTTCCCAGTTGGAGCAGGATTTTGGTGACTTGTTCCATTAGGATCCTTCTTTTAGGCAACCATACTTGATTGCCAATGAATCCCATCAGCAAGTTGGTGCCTAATTTCAAGAAGCATGTTATTGAAAAATTGTTAACTAAGCATCATGTACCAATCGAACCGTGTCGCACATGGTAGTCTCCCATCTTTACACTGTCAACTATCAACTCATCACGATTTGTGTCTAGACCCTTCATGTCTTTGTAGGAGAAAGATGTAAGTATGATGCGACATAATGATGAGGGCGGCGGCGGCGGAGACGGCGGCGGCGAAGGTGGTGGGGTTTCTTGTCCCTTACAAACTTGCTGTTGGCTCATTGGTACCAAACCACTTGTAAGCAGGCCTAACAAGCGGCATCGATCAAGTAGGCTCGAAACGCATGGCAACAAAGACGACACGAGAACTCACGTCTCCAATATTCCTAACGAGCAGCAGAGAGGGATTGAAGGGAAGCTAGCTGTGTGTGGAAGCTGCATTGCCACGGTCGACTGGGTGGATAAAAGCAACATCTCACTGTCAAACACAAGCAAAATCCTGCATGCAATCCTATGACGATATCTATTTGGCATGCAGCCAAGATTGGTACGTACGTAGCGTCGGAGGCCAGATGCTAAGAAGAGAAAGAAAGCGACGCCTAGTTTGATGGCAGAGAGAGAGAGAGAGAGAGAGAGAGAGAGGACGTGGATCCTGGCAGTTCAAAGGAGAAGCTAAGGCCGTAGCATGAAGACAGATATCCTGATATCCGAAATATGTGTTTGATTGCAGGACTGCCAATTTGGACTAGTCTCAAGAAAATGATCTTTATTGTAACGAACCAAATGATTGTTACATGCTAAACTTCAAAGTATTGCTATATACAACGGGTGTGCGTATATTAAATTTCGTGCCAAAATCAACAAAAATTTTTACACCTCGTTGATATCGTTAAAAAGTATCACACTTACGAAGATCATAATCCATTGATTTCAAATTTTTTTAGCATTTTCATCGAGTATATAGCGAAAACATAGCCAAAGTCCAAAATATTGCATGAAAATGTCAAATAAATTAGTATCAATGGATTCTACTCTTCATAAGCTTTCCAACGATACCAACAATACGTAAAACAGACACCGAACAAGTGAAATACCAAAGAGGGTCAAAAAATATTATTCTGATTTTGAAACGGAATTTAATATACACCGCACAGTGTATATAGTTCATCCCAAACTATAACTGAAGACTACCTTCCTTCATGATTGGGCTGACTCTAATAAGACTGGTGTCAAAAAAACAGATGCTAAATGATTGAACCTTTGATGGCCCCCTCAACACTAATAATATTGGATGATTAGGCTGTTGGGTTTGGCCGAGCAAAATCCAAGACCGTACACATGTGGACCAAAAGCCCAAAGATTTTAGCATCATGATTCATAGACTCGAAGATCCTTGGAATCTGACCTAAGCCCGGCCCAATCAAGTCATTGTCTTTTGATAACTTTAGCCCTCACATGAACTGGGGGCACTGCACCCCCTGCTTTGTGGTGTCCTTTTAAAGAAAATCGGTGCCCATCAAACCTACCCAACAGTACTTCAAAATCCTTTCCATCCCCAACCAGCGCATGCGTGCATGTTTCGTACACAATGACACGGATACCCGCCCGTTTGGGTACGGGTATGGATAGACATTTATACCCACGAGTACGGGTATGGATACCCATGTTTTACCCACAGGTAAAACTATACGGGTATGGATACTATATATCCATAACCACGGGTATCCGTATCAGCTCATTTTAATATTAATATATTATTCTTGTAGAGTAAAATACATTTAAACTCCAATTACATATTTTATAAAAATAATAAACTAATAATAACTAAACTAATATTCTAATAGAGTAAATTTAAACATCTTGTAGTATAAATAATTTTTTACGGTAAACGGGTATGGATCCTGTTAGTGCACGGGTACGAATCAAATTTGGATATCCGCATACTCGACCCTTTTAGCTTCCGCGGCCCAATACCCCACGCGCTCTTAGCGGGGTACAGCTAAGTCGGACGAATGGGTCGTTCGACCGTTGGACTGGCGCCGACATTCATGGGAGAGTTATTGAGGCTGAGTAAATGGGCAGCCGTTAACTCGAATCCTGGAGAAGATCGTTCCCAAATCAATGAGGGACGGTTACACATCATCAAGGAGGAGCTACCTATAAATATACCGACGAACGAATGTAAAGGGGTTCCATCTTCAAGGTACGAGATCTAAAACATAGAACTCTATCTTCTCGCTTTTACCATTCTTATATTCGAGCTTGCGTCGTCGGTCTAGAGACGAACCTCCGTGGGTCGATCTCAGCTACGCCAAGCTCCCTCTCTTTCTTAAGTTCCACACTAACTTAAGTATCAGAGGGGATTTCGGTCGGAACCCAGATCCGATCCCCCCTTACGAGTCCCTATGGTGTAGATCCACGATCGCTATCCAACATTGAAGGTCGACGTCGAGCTCTCCAACCTCGAACGATCGACGCAACAGCCGCCCGAGGGTCGGTCGAAGGTTGCATCATCTCCAACTACCATCATTCGACCATGTTTCCTCCAACCAAGTGTCCCACTCCAGCCACTGACGAGGCTCCAACTCAGCGCTTTAAGTCTACGTCAGCTTAACAACTGTCTCGGTCAATTTTGGCATTAACAGTTTGGCGCCATCTGTGAGAAACCACGATTCGACATCCCGATCGACGAACTGCTCGACCATGTCGACCCGCCCAACCACATCGTTCGAGGTTGCCACGAGACCTCCCAACATCGGGCTCATCAGCATGATAATGGAAGGTCCCCGCACCCTGAGTTATCAACCTCTCTCCAAAGCTCCTACGCTGGGAGGTTGATGACAGTATCCGTGGGGCAAAAGCGTCCCAGAAATTCAACACCTCATATCTCTTTCTCGGATGAAGATTTGGAAGGTGTAGAACCAACACACGATGATGTCGTCGTCATCACGGCCACCATCAAAGAGATCGTCGTGAAAAGGTTGCTTGTCGACACCGGAAGCTCATTGGACATACTCTTCTCCACTACGCTGAAAAGGATGAAAATGTCATCCGTGGAGTTGACGCCTTGCACGGGACCCCTGGTGGGGTTCACCGGACATTCCGCCCCGATAGCAGGCATCATCACCTTACCGGTGACCCTCGGTACATATCCTCAACAAATCACTCGCCTAACCATTTTCATGGTGTTGGAGATCAACTCGGCATATAACGGGATCATCGGAAGACCACTGCTGAACGCCATAGAAGTAGTAGTCTCGACCTTCCATCAGATGATCAAATTCCAGACCCCTGAGGGAGTCGGAAAGGCAAAAGGGAATAGAAACAGGCGCGGTCATGTTACACGCTTTCCAACGCCCTGAGGAAGATCGAGCAGGCGGACCCTATCGACCCACGAATCGAAAATCGACTGCCCACCGCGGTCGAAGAAATGGAGAATATCCAAGTCTCCGATGAGTAAGGAAAAACCGTCTATATCGGGTCGCTGCTCCCTTGCGACCTAAAAGAACAGTTAATCACCCTCCTAAGAGACCACGCCGACATCTTCGCCTGGACCCCAAAGGACATGCTCGGCATCGACCCGGAGGTAGCATCCCACAAGATGGAAGTCGACCCGACCTCCAGACCCATGAAGCAAAAGAAGAAAAACAAGGGAGGTGAAAAGATGAAAGCTACTATCGAAGAAGTGGATCGACTTCTAGAGGCTCGCTTCATTCGAAAAGTTAAGTCCCTGAATGGCTCTCGAATGTCGTGATGGTCAAGAAGGCGAACGGCAAGTGGCGAATGTGCGTCGAATTCACTGACCTCAACAAGGCGTGCCCAAAGGATAGCTACCCACTACCACGAATCGACCATCTGGTCGACAGTGCTTCGGGATACGAGCTTCTCAGCTTTATGGATGACTTCTCAGGATATAACCAGATTCAGATGGTATTGGAATTACATAGTTCCTACTCCATATGGTTTTGATGTGACAAACTTCCTATTATTATTACTACTAACTCTTTCTTGCAAATATCCGACTACTCAACATTTGCGCTTTGGACATTATCACAAATTGATATCTGCGCAAAGTCTTCTCAAATACAGCTATAGTCATATCTACGGATTTGATGTAATCAATGTAATTTTTGTTTTATAGGGTTTTAAGCCTTATGATGACTTATCTTAGATACCTAGGTGTCTCTCCTATCCTTTATCTACAAACTGTCTTTTTTCGATTCCACTCCTCTCTAAAAAATTAATCGACCAGGTGAATTTGGCGGGCTGGCTAATTTTTTCTTTTCGAATTAGACCATGAAATTTTGTGGGTATCTTTCTTTCCATGACTGATTCACGATTGTAAAATTTAACAGTCAAATTCTGTCATTTGAAAATTGGCCGACCAACACTTTTTTGCTGACAGGCTAATGCCTTTTTTGCAGTTTTTGTTGAGTATTGGTGTTTCATACCAATCTTATTTTGATGATGATCACAACATTATGTTGTTGCTAATGACTCTCATGTTTTAGTCTCTCAGTTTTATTTCAAGAATATCTTTCTTGGAGACTAATCACTTGGTACAAGGATGGACATCAAGTGGAGAAGAGCCAAAGCTTGGACTCAAGGAGTGCCAAAGCTTGGAGAGGATGGAGAGCAATCAAGGCATCAAGATTGAAGACTTAGACTCTAAGGAAAGCATTGTAATCCATGTAATTTACTTTATTCCTTTCTCTCTCTTTTGCGTCTAGGATTAATGTAATGCCTTGTTAGATTGTTTACTCATTCATGCATATGCATCTAACCATCTTAGTGAGCCTTAGGATTATCATAGAATCCAACCTATTAGGTTCACTCTGTCCAAAGACTCTTTTGGAGTCTCTGGCTTTCCATCAGTCGCCTGCTGAAGGAAACACAGTCGACTGGGTGATTTCCAGTCGCCTGTAGATCCTTCTACAGTCGCCTGATATGCACAGCTCAAGTCAACATTTCAATTGACTCAAACTTGAGCTTTACGCATAGTCAACTACTGGTCAGCTTACAGTCGCCTGTATATTTACAGTCGCCTGTAGATTGGTCATCAGTCGCCTGTATAGCGTAAGTGCATTCTCTATATCTCTCTGTTGCTTCTCCATCTTATACAGCAGACGACTGATTACGGTTTTACAGTCGCCTAACTAAAAGACAGTCGACTGTATTATTGACATCAGTCGCATGTGTGCTTAACTGGAGAAAGAGTGCAGCTCTCTATTTTATTCCATTCCCTGCAGCAGTCGCCTGCTGAAGGATTAACATGTGCCTGTCCTGTTCTCAGTCGACTGTACTGTCTTCATCAGTCGACTATCATGGCTCAAATTATAGCCGTTGGATATTTTCTAGCCGTTGATCAGTCGACTGTCTTTTGATCATCAGTAGACTATTCCTGTCGTTTTCGCCCAGTTTCTAGCCGTTGCAGAATTGATTCTTTGGCTGTTTTCTTGGGTTTTGGGGTTTGATATAGGGTTCATATATATATGAGTGTGCTGACATCTCTTATACTTCTTGATGCTATTGAATATCTCAAGAGATCTATAAGCAACTCACAAACTCCCTCAATTCCCTCTCAAGAGCTCTCATTCATCTTCATGCATTGAAGTCCAGCTCAAGGGAATTCATCCAAGTGCTTTCAAGCATATCTCAACACTTGGAGATCCTCTTCTATGCCTTGCATCCATTCATGATTAAGCATCTCAAGGCATATGTAAGAGTATTTACTTTACTTGGTGTAATTTGTGTCTCTAATTCTCTTTGTGGGAATTAGAACTTTCTCTCTTTGTGGGAGGTTGTCTCTTTGTGGGACTTAGGATATTCTCTTTGTGGGAATAACTCTCTTTGTGGGAGTAACTCTCTTTGTGTGAGTTTAGTGTCCTAGTGTAGAGCTAACCCTAATTCTCTGAGTGGGAGTTAGTGATTTTCTGTGTGGGAGTCTTGATCCTCGTGTAGGATTGGTTGGATCCTTGTGTAGGACATAAATCCTCTTTGTGGGGTATCTCCTTGTGAGATTTGTTTTCACTTCTCTGTATGGGAATATAGTGAATATTGGTGTGGCTGAATGTACCCAAGTTTGGGGAACCATGGTAAAACTTTGTGTTTGCGTTTGGATTGATTATGCCTTTTAATTCCTCTTGCATTTATAATTCCGCATTTGCAAGTTAAATTTTAATAGGACAATTTTATTGCCATTACACTATTCACCTCCCCCCCCCCTCTAGTGTGTGTTGTTAGTATTGCAAGGGTAAGGCGATCCTTACAGTTTTCAGAACCGAATTTTTTCTATCCGTTTGGGACAGTTTCTGGCTGTTGGGATTTAGTTTTTATAATTTCTCTCCAATCCTGTAAATACATGGGTACCCCCTTTCTTTTACACATCTTTTTTTACAGCTTCTCTCTCTAGAAATCAATTTATATCTTCTCCAAGAGAGAAATTCTGTTGAAATTCTGCCATTGTTTTCAATTTGAAGAAATATATTCTGAAATTTCCTTTCTTCATTTGAAAACTGAAACGTTCACGTTTGTTTCTTCCATTCTAAATCTAGAAACCTTGAATCTTTTCTTTACACCTCGTTCCTAAGTCTGGATCACGCAACTATCTTAGTACTCTCCTTTTGAAATGTCTTTATGCTGTGATGGGTAGTTTCCCTGTTAACTGGGCCGCAGTTCTCATCCATACCCTTGCCAAGACAATCAACTAGCATTTTTATTTACCCTGTCTCATTACTCCGATTCTGCGCCACTTTCGAATTTTCCCTACTGATGACATCCCAATTCTCAATCCTATTGATTTCGATGCTACTACTCTTGCTAGCATGAAGTTGGATGTTTCTGAGTCCCATTCAGATGATGATGATGTTGAAACCGATTTTGCTGACACACATGCATCAACGACCCCAGGCTCCTCCGGTCGCCATAGCAAAAAGGTGTGTGTCACCCATGATGACGTCTACTCTCGACGTCAGAATAATTCATCCTTGCTTCGTCATTTCAACACCAATGTGGATACGTTGACTCAACACATTAGTGACGGATTTTCCGGCGTTCAGCAACAATTCAGCTCCTACGATGACGCTCTTCAGACCCATGCATGCCTCCTTGGCCAGATCCAAGAGTCCCAGTCGCAGATCTTCTCTCTCTTTGAAGATCTCAATCTCACTCCACGTCATCCTTCCTCCCGTAATCCGACCTCTCCAGCCGCGGCACTCCTAGCCGTCGCCGTTAGGTTGCATTATCTGCCTACCTTTCCGATATAATCATCTGCCTTAACACACCCCTGCAGTTGTTTTCCCTATGGCTCCTTGATGATTTCGGTTGTTTTCGCCTAAGTTGGTTTCGGTTGTACTGGCCCTAGACTTGGCATGTGTTGTTGTTTTTATTCTGTTTCAATCGTTGTCACTTTTATTGGTCTGTTGTTTTAAAAAAAAACTTCACTCTGTCAGTTCCATGATTGTAACTTTTTTCTAGTCTGTTGGTTTGTTTCAATGTATTTCAGTTGGACTATATGTGTTGTTTATACGACCCTAAATATAATATCCTGCTTTGTTTGTTTTTTAGAATGATGCTCTGTTATCTATGGTTGGGTCCCCACTTCTCATTCTGTTATTAATGTATTATGTTACTGATATCTCAGTGTTCCCCTTCTTGTCATGTTACTATATTGTTGTATCTTATTGACTATTGGTCTGTGCTTATCCAATTCTTACTATCACATCATGTTATGTTCTGTGTTTCTTATATCTGTGTTATTCTTCTATATGTGTTAACTATATTGTCCCTTATTTCTTGCCTTGGGTCTACATAAGTTTCACTTTGTCTCCTACATATGCTAACGTTTTTTCCCACTTTTTATGGATGACAAAGGGGGAGAAAAAAATCACTCGGCATTTACTTAGGGGGAGTTATAAGACTTTACTTTATTAAATGTTTGTCATCATCAAAACGGGGAGAATGTTGGACTTTCATAATTCCTACTCCATATGGTTTTGATGTGACAAACTTCATATTATTATTATTACTAACTCTTTCTTGCAGATATCCGACTACTCAACATTTGCGATTTGGACATTATCACAAATTGCTATCTGCGCAAAGTATTATCAAATACAGCTATAGTCATATATACGGATTTGATGTAATCAATGTAATTTTTGTTTTATAAGTTTTTAAGTCTTATGATGACTTATCTTAGATATATAGGGTCTCTCCTATCCTTTATCTACAAACTGTCTTTTTCTGATTCTCAAAACTCCTCTTTAAAAAATTAGCCGACCAGGTGAATTTGGCTGGCTGGCTAATTTTTTTCTTTTCGAATTAGACCATGAAATTTTGTGGGTATCTTTTTTTACATGACTGATTCACGCCTGTAAAATTTAACGGTCAAATTTTGTCATTTGAAAATTGGTCGACCAACGCTTTTTGCTGGCAGGCTAATGCCGTTTTTTGCAGTTTTCAGAACCGGATTTTTTCTATCCGTTTGGGGCAGTTTCTAGCTGTTGGGATTCAGTTTTTATAACTTCTCTCCAATCCTATAAATACATGGGTATCCCATTTCTTTTACACATCTTTTTTTACAGCTTCTCTCTCTAGAAATCAATTTCTAGCTTCTCCAAGAGAGAAATTCTGCAGAAATTCTGCCATTGTTTTTAGTTTGAAGAAATATATTCTGAAATTTCCTTTCTTTATTTGAAAACTGAAACTTTCAAGTTTGTTTCTTCCATTCTAAATCTAGAAACCTTGAATCTTTCATTTACACCTCTTCCTTGAATTTCATTCGAAATCTTCATCAAGGCTTTTAGGTATTATTTTCATTCTCCATTTTTGTAAGTTGAATCTCTTGGTATAGAGATTGTACAAAGTTTGGGACACAGAGAGTGTCACCATTTTTGTATGTTGTTTGCTTGCGGGGCAAGTGTTATAGTGGATTGAAAATCTCTGCGGGGTAGAGGACTGGACGTATGATTACAAGGATCCGAACCAGGATAAAATCTTGGTGTTTGTGATTTCCATTCTCTGTGTTGTATTTATTTACTTCCGCACTCTTATTGCAATTTTTTATTAACTTTTAAATTTGCAATTTCGTCGTGATATACACTATTCACCCCCTCCTAGTGTATTTGGTGTGCCAGGAGATCCTACAGATGGCACCAGATCATCACTGATCGAGGTATTTTCTGTTACACCAAAATGCCGTTCGGTTTGAAAAATGCAGGGGCCACGTACCAACGCATGATGAACGACGTCTTCGAGGCTCAAATAGGGCGAAACCTAGAAGTTTCGACGACATGTTGGTCAAATCGAAGAAGCCAAAGGATCATGTCGCAGACCTCCGGGAGATATTTGCACAGATCCGATGATACAACCTTCGACTTAACCCTGCCAAATATACCTTCGTGGTTCGATTGGAGAAGTTACTTGGTTTCATGCTGACGAATCGAGGAATCGAGGCCAACCCCGACAAGATCGCTGCCATCATCAAGATGAAGGAGTCCTCGACTCTCAGAGAGCTCCAGAGGCTGAACGGAAGGATAGCAACCATGGGACGATTCCTGTCTAAGTCGGCTGAGGTATCATTACCTTCAAGGTGTTGAGAAAGACAATAGCCTCTCCTTCAAGCAGCAAGAGAGTCTTCAAATGGGACGAGGACTGCAAAAAAGTCTTCTCAGAGTTGAAGGAGTACCTTTGCACACTACCGCTCCTGACCAAGCCAGATAAAGATGACCAGCTCATCATCTACCTGGCCGCCACCGAGGAGGCCGTAAGTTTGGCCCTTGTCAAAGAAGATGCTGGGGTACAACGGCCCATCTACTATGTCAGTCAGGTCCTCTGAGGCACGGAGGTCAACTACTCGAGGATTGAAAAGATGGCTTTTGCGCTGGTCCAATCCGCCAGGAGACTGCGACCGTACTTCCAAGCATTCACCATCATGGTCCTCACCGACACTCCCTTAGAGCATACCCTGAAGAGGCTCGATCGTTCAGGGAGAATGACGAAATGGAGGCTCGATCGTTCACTACCCAATCATCATGAATCAAAAGATGGAATTTTCATTCAAAGTTAACCCAAAATCATTACAATAAAGAGATATCAAAATACAAAGAGGAAGAGGAAAAATTTCACCCAAGCTTTCACCAAATGAGCCTTAGCCTCCTCCAATTCACTCCTCCACCAAGCTTTTCCATCATCCCATGGCTTCCAACCCTAGCCCAAGCCTATTTGGGGAAGAAGACTCCCCAAAACCCCTTAAAACTGTCTCAGGCCGAAAAACTACAAAGAAACCACAATTTTTTGCAACAGCCCACTTTAAAACGTTACGGGTCGGATTTGGGTCGGATCCGACATGCTTGAATTCAGCCCGCCCCGCGTGGGGCAGGGGGGAACCGCTGCAGCCCGCAAGTGCGGGCTGCAACAGTAGCACGCGCATGGGCCGGTCGCCTGGCCGACCCACAAAAACAAAAAATATGTTTTTTAAATGCTGCGGCCCGCTCCAAGAGCGGGCCGCCGGCCGTTAAGTTTTTTTATTTCTTTTTTTTAAATAAACAAGCGGCGGCCCGTTCGCACAGATGCAGCTGGATTGGTGCCACGTGACGCCGCGGGATCGCGCCACGTGGCTCCCCTTTAAAATCCTTTTTTCTGCTTTTTAATCCCTTTTCTCCTCCAAATAATTCCCAAAAAACACCTAAAAATCTCAGAAAAATCCCAGAAAATTCTGAAAAATCCCCAAGACTCTCACGAGTACCTGAAAAATAGGGAAACTAGAAATTAGTCAATTTGATGAGAAAATTAATATAATGACTATTATAAACACAATATTGACTTCCAAAATTCCATATAAACTATTCACATGCTCAAATAATTCCCAAAAAATATAGATATGATCAAAATAATAGCAGGAGCATATGAAAAATAATAGGAAGCCAATAAGAACGATTAAAACCCGTATTTTGTGCAAAGAATGAGAGTAAGCCCTAAAATGAAATGAAATGAAAATATACCCAAAAAGAGCAAGTTTAAGTATAATTCTTAGCACAAAATGGGGGTAGTTAGAGGGTATAAATATACACTTTTCACTCCGAATCACACCCCCCAACTAGCTTTTTGCTAGTCCCTATCAAAATATGCGATAAATTCGGATTAAAGTGAAAAACATACACCAAACTCAAGATATCATCATGGCATACCAAATGGTATTTCCAATTGATTCCAAAGCTAATATACACAATGTATGAAAATAAATAACAAATGACAATACACAATGTATGAAAATAAATAACAAATGACATTCTCCTCAATCCAATTCAAAGAAAAATAAGGAATTAAGCACCGTATCGCATTCTTTGGGATATATCGCAAATGACAAAGTTTCTACTTTTCATTGAAATGGCCAAAACAAAAGAAATTTCTCTAAGTTGTAGGAGATAAGATTGCATCACTCATGTTACTTATTCATAAATTTATTCATTCATTTTTCTTTTCTTTTCTTTTTCCTTCTTCTTTTTTTGATGTTTATGTTTTGCATTCACGCGATAACGCTATGAAATGCAAACACCGCCACCTTTTGCCTACACACGATAACGCTATATAGGCAAAGGGATGGAATGATCCCCTAAATCTCATTTTTGGCGTCCTCCCCAATGTTTCGTGGGGCACTGGCTACTCAATTTGATTAAAAAGAAACATTCACTTATATAACTCTTTTTCTCATTCCAAACATGAATTATCAACCCATCCACCCACTCCTTAAGAGGAAAACAAAACATAACAATTGGCCACACCCATTCCAATTAAAAACTAAGCCATTCATCCCAAATCATGCAATCACTTACACCAAACTTTTCCCAAATTATCTCAAAGAGAGCATCACGACATATAATGTAGTTCCATACATGGCATATTCGCATATGAATCCAAATTGGAAAAGAATTAAACCATGCCAATCAAACATTCATGAATTTGATACCAAAATGATAATCCCAAAAATTGCATGGAATTAAAGCAATTGGGGACTAAGCATAAAGCTAACGGCATAGGGACGAGGAGGACAAATATGATATGTAATAAAGAGTAATGGGTGATGACAACATGGAGGTATCTCAAAAAAAATTGAGCTAACATCAAAATCCTAACAAACCTAAAGATTCTAACACTCTCCCCCCCAACTTAAAATAAACATTGTCCGCAATGTTAGGAGAGTATTAGATCTCACAAAAGATCCTAGAAAAGAAAAGAAAAGCATACGAAAACACTAAAATAAAACATTTATTTATTTACACTATTGGAAAGAACACGCCGTGGCAAAAGGCGAATCTCGGATGTATAACGGTGGTGGCAACTGCTCGATCATATCCTTACGCTCCTCCGCGAGCTGCTTTGAAGCTAGGCCTCCACCGGCCTCCTTGGATTCCAGCAATGCAACTCCCAGCGTCCCCTTTCGATAATAGGTGTCATGTGTGAGACGAGCTGCATCAATCCAAGTCATGTCCTCATGCCCTGCAGAAGAATTCCAAAACGGGTCGTCAAAATAAATAAAAGAATGTAAATGCAATGGACGACAATCTGAAGCAAATGTATATGGAAGTGAAAATTTGGGTTCAGAAATGCAATGCATGATATGGTGGAAACTTTCCTGAATACTGTCTCTAGGTGTGGCATGATACTCTGCCTCAGGAGGAGGAAGTGGCTGCAGAAGAGAATCTAGATGAGACGACGGCTCAGGCTCAATGTAGACTATCTCGCAATCGTCCTCACTATCAGAAAGTGTAGGCTCCGCAAACCTCCCCAGACTACGAAGTGTATCCTGAAAATCTCCATGAATGATGGTCTGGTGCGTATCCTGAGGTGAAGGGTATATGACATGCTGTACTGAAGTAGGAGGAAAGTCTGGCTCGGGCTCCGTCATGGTCTGTAAACTCACTCCCTCGCCAAAATCATCCTCATCATCGTCAAAGAAAACTCTCTTAACAGTCCGTCACATGCACTCGTACACCTCAAAATGGGCGGATGTAGTAGATGGGAAACAAAACTCAGGCTCTCCAATATCATCCATATCGCACGTGCCTTCACATGCATCCACTACAACATCACCACCAACATAAAAATGTATCGTGTCCACAACACGGTCGACACGCACTCCATCATCCATCTCCTCCAGCTCATCCAAATGTATACGCTCAAATTCCTCTACTTGGCACCAATGCACCCTCTTCACTGGTTTCTCTTGGTATTCCATATGGTCGCATTGGAATGAGCCCTCAGCTGGCTCCTCAGGCTGGAACTGAACCTGTTGGACTGTGTCCTCATACTCTGCCAGGTCCCTCAGGTAACACCATGAATCCTCGGTCGAAAAATCAAAGAATTCTCCACCGCAGCTCATCTGCACAAAATCCCGCCCAGATGGCGATAATCCAGTATAAAATATCTGCAGGAGATGATCCTCGTGAAAGCTCTGGTGTGGGCACGCAAGCACCAAATCAGTAAACCTCTGCCAAGCTTGACATTCAGCTTGGGCAAAGCTCGCTATAAGCTGCTCCATGGCCTGCCGCCCCTGTACCTGCTCCAAGAAAATAGGCAAAAATACTTGGAGAAATTCAGCCTGAAATGACAACCAAGTAAAATGTGAGTCGAGAGACAATGAATCAAACCACAATCTAGATCATCTAGTAAAGAAGAGGAAAAAAATCTAAAGTATATGCAATTATTAAAAATTTTCCCACCAAGACATGAAAATATCCAATCTTTAAAATTTTTCAAATGTAAATGAGGGTTCTCCCACTCCGTACCATGAAAGTATGGCGGGAGTGGGATATTCTCCAAATCGATGTCGGAAAAGTCTGAAGATGATGCCATTTTGTTGTAAAAAAAATTTCTCAAGAAAATGAGAATAAACAACCAAAAGACTCAATAAGAGGAAAAAAAATAAAATGAAAAGACACAACACTAAGAGATAGAAGTACCACACTAAAACTTTCAAAATCAATCAAAAATTGCTACTAATAGAAACTGTTGTCCATGGCAACGGCGCCAATTGGTTGAACCGGAGGACGCGCAAGGAGTACGCCCTCCACTCCCAAGCGTAGGAGTGTCAATGCAATAAAAATAATCGATGAGTACGTGGTCGGATCACAGGGACACGTCGTTCTATATTCACAAAATTGATCGATAAAGAAAAATAAAAGCGTGTACAACAATCTCAATTAACGGTGAAAAAGTGTGGGAAAACGTGTTGTGAAACTAAAATCCTATCCTAAGTGTGTAGGGTTAGAGAACCAAAAGTGGAGTTAGGATAGCTAGGAGAGAAAGCATGGGTTGTGGGTTCACTAGGATTGGTGTTAATTAAGCTCTAATTACCCGCATATAACTCAATTGATCATCCGGCTAAGAACACTCAATCGAAAAAGTTAGCATTCAAGAACACAATAATTAGCAATAAGCATGGATACATCATCGTAGCACTAATCAAATTAAGAATATGGATTCATCTCGAATTGTGCCCTCTCGGGACTTTACCAATGAAATTGTGCCCTAACAATTCATCCAAGATTAGCAAGATAATAGGCAAGAGGAAATTAGGGCTAAAATTAGCAACCAAACACAATGAATCACAACCCAAGCAAATTATCACTACCCAATCATCATGAACCAAAAGATGGAATTTTCATTCAAAGTTAACCCAAATTCATTACAATAGAGAGATATCAAAATACAAAGAGGAAAATGAAAAATTTCACCCAAGCTTTTACCAAATGAGCCTTAGCCTCCTCCAATTCGCTCCTCCACCAAGCTTTTCCATCATCCCATGGCTTCCAACCCTAGCCCAAGCCTATTTGGGGAAGAAGACTCCCCAAAAACCCTTGAAAAACTGTCTTTGGCCGAAAAACCACGAAGAAACCACAATTTTTCGCAACAGCCCACTTTAAAACGTTGCGGGTCGGATTTGGGTCGGATCCGACACGCTTGAATTCAGCCCGTCCCGCGTGGGGCGGGGGGCAAAACGCTGCAGCAGTAGCACGCGCATGGGCCGGCCACCTGGCCGGCCCACAAAAACAAAAAAATATGTTTTTTAAATGCTGCGGCCCGCTCCAAGAGCGGTCCGCAAGCCGTGAGGTTTTTTTTATATCTTTTTTTTAATAAACAAGTGGTGGCACGTTCGCATAGATGCAGTTGGATTGGCGCCACGTGGCGCCGCGGGATCGCGCCACGTGGCGCCCCTTTAAAATCCTTTTTCTGCTTTTTAATCCCTTTTCTCCTCCAAATAAATTGCAAAAAATACCTAGAAACCTCAGAAAAATCCCAAAAAATTCTGGAAAATCCCCAAGACTCCCAGGAGTACCTGAAAAATAGGAAACGGAGAAATTAGTCCATTTGATGAGAAAATTAATATAATGACTATTATAAATCACTATTGACCTCCAATAATCCATATAAATTATTCACATGCTCAAATAATTCCCAAAAATGGCTATATGATCACAATAATAGCAGGAGCATACGAAAGATAATAGGAAGCCAATAAGGATGATAAAAACCGTATTTTGTGCAAAGAAAGAGAATAAGCTCCTAAAATGAAATGAAATGAAAATACACCCAAAAGAGCAAGTTTAGGTATAATTCTTAGCACAAAATGGGGGTAGTTATGGGGTATAAATATACACTTTTCACTCCGAATCAGAAGCGGGGCCGGAATAATCGTCCAAACCTCTGCGGGCGATAAATTCGAATACGCCCTCCGCTTCGATTTCCAAACCACTAATATTGGTGCGGAATATGAAGCGGCCATCAACGAACTCCGACTGGCTCGAGCCCTAGGGAGAGAGTGGTCCAAGTACTCAGCGACTCCAGTCTCGTTGTCTACCACTGAATGGGACCTTCGAAGCCAGCGACGACTCTATGCAGAGTTACATGCAAGTCGGTAAAGCGGAGCTCTCCAAATTCACACGCGTAGGAATTCACCACGTGCCGAGGTCGAAGAATCATCGAGTTGACGCCTTGTCGAAGATTGCTTCCTCTTCCCCTGCGGGACTTGGTTGGACCGTGTATGTACAACGTCTGCCCTATCCCAGCAAACTGGCACAAGAACTGATGAACCTCAATTAGTAGGTCACGTGGATAGATCCGATAATCCGTTACCTAAACACGGGTGAAAAACCGGCCGACCCAGTGGAGGCACGAAAGCTAGAATGGAAGGCCTACCAATTCGTTCTGCTAGATGGTTCATTGCACAAAATACGATAGACCAGGTATGACATCTTCCACTATCTTAAATAATTAGCCCCGCAGAAAGCGCACTACGTGATCTAGGAGATCCACGAGGGCGACAGCGAAAACCATTGCGGAGGGAAATCCATAGCCTTGAAGGCCATGAGACAAGGGTATTGTTGGACAATAATGTTCAAATATGCCGTCGAATACGTTCAACGGTGCTCAACCTACCAAAGGTTCTCAAAGATCAGCTTGGCCCCACCAACTGATCTGATCCCCATCGTTAGTCCAGTTCCTTTCGCCAAATGGAGACTAGACCTCCTTGGACCATTCAAGCCAGCGAGTGGACAACGAAGATACCTAATAGTGGCAATCGACTACTTCACTAAGTGGATTGAAGCGGAGCCTCTATCCCAAATCACCTGGAAGAAAGCTCGAAGCTTCGTCTGGAAGTCCATCGTCTGTCGTTTTGGCATCCCGCAATCCATAGTAACGGACAATGGGACAAAATTCGACAGCGTCGGCTTTAGAGACTTCTACACAAACCTGAAGATCAAGTTGCACTTCGCCTCTGTCGCCCATCCCCAGTCGAACGGCTTGGCAGAGTCAGCCAACAAAAGCATCCTCGATCCCCTACAGAAGAGAATAACCTAGCTCGAAGGAATTTGGCCGGACGAGATCCCCGGTATACTATGGTCGTACAGAACGACCCATAAAACCTCGACGGGTGAAACACCGTTCATGCTGGCTTACGGGTGCGAAGCCATCGTCCCAGTGGAGGTCAATGAGCGACCGCTTCGTCTGTAATACTATGATGAAGAAAAAAACTCAGAAGGCCTCGAGCTCAGCCTACAATTGGTGGACGAGGTCTGCGAATGAGCTTTAGCGACCCTTATCGAACAAAAGGGGCGCACGGCCCGCTACTTCAACTCGAAAGTTCGTGAACGCAGCTTCCGTGTGGGTGGTGGGCTCCGAAAAGGTGCTCTCTCTCAAGCGCAAGAGTCCGTACAAGTAGTAAAATCTGGGAGTCCAGATATCGAATCCACGGGAAGAAATCTGTTGCAACCACAGCTCAAATCAAATAGAAATTCTACGAAAAGAAACTAACCACTTCAATGATGATGGCAATGTGAATACGTGAACAATATAAACAAGGAAATTCGCGTATGAAAATACCTATAAAAAGTATGCACATGGTATGGGTTCGTTAGGATCAATGATTCGTATTAATTTGGTTGACAAGTATAACGCAATGAATTCTCCTTTTGGGAGCAATTCATCGGAAAATACCCAATATAACTCAATGAATTCTCCTTTTGGGAGCAATTCATCGGAAGATACCCTTTTGGGGGTTCAAGCACAAAATTCAATAAGATCGTCGCTAAAGGTATAATACGATATGAAACTCTCTTTTGGAGAGATCAAAACTACGGTATGAAACTCCCTTTTGGGGAGATCAAAACTCACCCTTTTGGGGCGATCATCAACTCAATCACTTCTTTTGGAAGATGAAAGAGACGATTTACGAACAAAGATTACAATTTTAGCGACGTTTAACGATTTAGCACAAGGAATACAACCAAATAAACACAAATCATATCCCCTAACTACTCCATACCATGCACAAATAAGTTTTAGCTACTCATAATATCAGAATAAACAAGTTTCATAGCCAAATACTTCAAGTTCATAGCAAAATACAATAGAAAACACCAAAATACGGGGTTTAAGTTAAGAAATTTATCACCAAATCTCCAAGCTAAGCCTCAAAACTCTCTGAAAATAATAAGAACAGCCTCTGGAATTTTACAGAATTTTTCCCTGGCGAAATACGGCTCCTAGAGCCTCCAATACGCTCAAAATACGCCAAAATCTGCTTGTGTACGCCCAAAAACCCTAGGAATACCTTATATAGAGGCATTGCGGGTTTGGGTTGTGTTATCGGGTTCAAACCCACTTAGAAATCGAACCCAAAACCCGCATCAACTCCTGCCCGTTTGATCAGAGGCGGGATCGCGCCTACGCGTGACACGTGTCCATCAAGATCCGTGGTCGCCTGCTCCGTTCTCGCATCCGACTCAATTTCGGGGTTTAATCTCGTTCGTCCGATCGACATCGGACCGTCCAAACGCAGCCACGTCACCGCGAGAATTGCCGCTTCGTTCGCCGCTTTGGGTCGATCGCGGCCGTTCGATTACAATCGAACGGTCGTAACGTCGCCGCTTCGTATCGCAGCAGCAGCCGCGATCGTTCGTTGGATCACAATCGGACGGCCAACGAGTAGCCACGTCACCCAGACGTATACGCGCGGATCTTAAGATCTCGTCCGCTCATTCAAAAGGCGGGATTAAACGTGGCGCTGCCACGTGTCCCACGGCGTCGCCCGCTGCGCTTTTCCTCTGGCCGTTGGATCTCGATCCAACGGCCGTTAGCTTTCCCCGCTGTACGCACATCGTGGCCGCTTGATGAGGCTTGGACGGTCCCGATTACGCCATGTGGCGTGCTGTGATTGGCTGGCGACGTATTTTCGTATTTCCTTGCGTATTTCCCCATTTAATTGGTATTCTGTATTCAAAAATACACAGTAATTAGCACAGATCTCAGAAAAATACAAATAAATAGTCGTTGGAATCGTGAGATCGAGACCAAGCTAGGAAAAATATAAAAAGTGCAGAAATACTTCGTTAATTGCTGTTTTGTGCTCAAATAGAGTGTTTTCTCTAATAAATAATGGTGTACAAAATACGTATGAATTAGAGAACAATGTAGCATCACATGAGCACAAAATAGGGCTAAATGGGGGGTTAAATATGTAATATTAAACCCGAATCAAACCCCCCAACTAGCGATTTGCTAGTCTCTAGCAAAAAGAGCGATAAATACGGATGAGTAATAAAAACAATAAGTTCTATCAAATTGCTCATGGCATGGCTCAATAATACGCATTCCAACATGATCTAGACTATCAATATATACAATCCATGAACAAAATCAATCACATGATATTTTCTCAAATTTAGTATGAATAAATAACATGCAAGCATCGTTTTGCGCAAGCGAAAGTATAACACGCCGTTTTGTTCTAGTTTTCTTGTTTCCAAGGAATTGGCCTATCAAAACAATCGTTCAAGACATGGGTATTGAAGTTGCTTAGTATATTCACCATTTCTTTTCTTTTATTAGTTCTGCGTAACGCGCATCAAGCAACATTTGCGGAAAAAGGTATAACTTGGATCGCTCCATCAAATGAGTGAGTTTCCTGTCAATGGCTCCCAAATCAGACGATAATAGGGCATTAGGCCAAAAAGGACCCCTCGGATTGTACTACTCGAGCCAACCAAGTTATTTATTAGTGACATACTTATTCATTCATTTTTCATCATTCATTTTTCATTCATTTTTCTTTTCTTTTCTTTTCTTTATCTTTTTCTCTTGTAAGCAACTCAACACCCATTCTTTCGAACATAAACATTAATAACAAAGGCCAAAATCCTCTTCAACTTGAAGACTTTTCCAATAAATCGTGTATACTTAAGCTTTTTCATCACATTAGCATGCATGAAATGAATTCAAACTATTTCGAGATATTAATCAAGGAAATTGAAAATTTTCATGAATGACATATTAACGGTAATTCCATAAAGAGAAAAATAATTAACTCAAGCCATAAACAATTTTAGAACTCAATTAATGCGTAATCATCCGTATTTAAGGCATATGAAGAAGTTTTAAAAGATGAGTTTTGGTGATTTATTCTTCTCAAAAAAAAATCCTAAGGTCTCATACACACCCCCCAACTAAAGATGGACATTGTCCTCAATGTCGAAAGGGGTACGAGTTTATTCAAGCAAGCAACCTAGAAAGCATATAAAAATCTACACTACTGGAAAGAACACACCGTGATCAAATGGCGGATCCTGAATCTTTAATGGTGGAGGAAGTTGTTCAATTTGCTCCTTGCGCTCCTCGGCGAGTAATTCTTCCTCCAATGACTAAACTGGACTCCAGCAACACAACTCCACGCATCTCTATAAGCTGTTTACCAATTTCCTGCAAGAGATGAGTTATGTCAGTCCAAATTAGTTTAAAATTCTTCGCAATAAGGTTATTCCAAACGCAGTCATCAAAATAAGTGAAAGAAATTAAAGCAAGTTGACGACTACTCCCTGAAAGATATGCACTACTCTCTGTATGATGCTCGATCAATGGGGAGAGGGGTAAATGATTTTGGGATAAAACTGGAGGAGGGCATGATTCTGACTCCATGGCGATAATCTCAAAACCCTTGTCCCTAGCTGTCTCCTTCTCTCGTTCATCCAGAATTGCTAGCTCGTCCTCTCTTTTGCACACACTTTCTGCCATGTGGATATTTTTATTCGTGTCATCAACGTGACATGGCTTGCTCGATTTTCCTGCAATAGAAGATAAAATCGTATTAGATTCTTGAAAATGAGTTTCAAAAGCCTTACCTTCTTCTACGCAAGTGACAATCAGAGTAAGATCTTCAATGGATTTCTGAATCTGCCGACTCCGAGCAAGGAAATTCTCTTGGAATTGAAGGGATGTGGCCTCCTGTGTCTGAATAATCAGGTAAGCTTCCTCTTTCAAGGATTGCAAAGGTACGTCTACGCTTTGATCTTCTTGATCGAGGCACGAAGGCTCCGTTGAATCGCTCTCTGAAGTCTCTTCCATGGTTTCTTCATTTTCTTGCAGAGACTCCATGTATTCCCACGCCTCTGTCGGCGTCATGACTCCCAAGAATTCCTGCAGCTGGGGTTGTAGTCCATCTAGGAAGAACTCCATAAGCTCGTTCTTTGTGTACCCATGCTGCGGATAGCTCGATATTAGGTCTGTGAACCTCCTCCAGGCCTGAAAGAAAGTTTCACAGTCAGTTTGATTAAAATTAACGATCTTGAGCTTCTTCATCCTATGTTTGTGTGCATTAGCATACTTTGCATCATACAGATTGTTTGTGCAATAGAAATTCATATACTCCATTGTTACAAAATAAAAATAAAAATAAAATAAAAAAACAAAAGTTTATGTACAGTAAAGTGGAAAGATCTCACCGAAGGTTCTCTAAATGAAATAAACCGTAGTCACAAACCATTCCTCCCCAGCAACGGCGCCAAAAACTTGGTGGGCTCCGAAAAGGTGCTCTCTCTCAAGCGCAAGAGTCCGTACAAGTAGTAAAATCTGGGAGTCCAGATGTCAAATCCACGGGAAGAAATCTGTTGCAACCACAACTCAAATCAAATAGAAGACCTACGAAAAGAAACTAACCACTTCAATGATGATGGTGATGATGGTGATGTGAACACGTGAACAATGCGAACAAAGAAATTCGTGTAAGAAAATATCTATAAAAAGTATGCACATGGTATGGGTTCGTTAGGATCAATGATTCGTATTAATTTGGTTGATGAATATAACACAATGAATTCTCCTTTTGAGAGCAATTCACCGGAAAATACCCAATATAACTCAATGAATTCTCCTTTTGGGAGCAATTCATCGGAAGATACCCTTTTGGGGGTTCAAGCACAAAATTCAATAAGATCGTCGCTAAAGGTATAATACGATATGAAACTCTCTTTTGGAGAGATCAAAACTACGGTATGAAACTCCCTTTTGGGGAGATCAAAACTCACCCTTTTGGGGCGATCATCAACTCAATCACTTCTTTTGGAAGATGAAAGAGACGATTTAATACCTAAGATTACAACTTTATCGACGTTTAACGATTTAGCACAAGGAATACAACCAAATAAACACAAATCATATCCCCTAACTACTGCATACCATGCACAAATAAGTTTTAGCTACTCATAATATCAAGAATAAACAAGTTTCATAGCCAAATACTTCAAGTTCATAGCAAAATACAATAGAAAACACCAAAATACGGGGTTTAAGTTAAGAAATTTATCACCAAATCTTCAAGCTAAGCCTCAAAACTCTCTGAAAATAATAAGAACAGCCTCTGGAATTTTACAGAATTTTTCCCTGGCGAAATACGGCTCCTAGAGCCTCCAATACGCTCAAAATACGCCAAAATCTGTTTGTGTACGCCCAAAAAACCCTAGGAACGCCTTATATAGAGGCATTGCGGGTTTGGGTTGTGTTATCGGGTTCAAACCCACTTAGAAATCGAACCCAAAACCCGCATCAACTCATGCCCGTTCGATCGGAGACGGGATCGCGCCTACGCGCTGCCACGTGTCCCACGGCGTCGCCTGCTGCGCTTTTCCTCTAGCCGTTGGATCTCGATCCAACGGCCGTTAGCTTTCCCCGCTGTACACACATCGTGGCCGCTTGATGAGGCTCGGACGGTCCCGATTGCGCCACGTGGCGTGCTGTGATTGGCCGGCGACGTATTTTCTTATTTCCTTGCGTATTTCCCCATTTAATTGGTATTCTGCATTCAAAAATACACAGTAATTAGCACAGATCTCAGAAAAATACAAATAAATAGTCGTTGGAATTGTGAGATCGAGACCAAGCTAGAAAAAATATAAAAAGTGCAGAAATACTTCGTTAATTGCTGTTTTGTGCTCAAATAGAGTGTTTTCTGTAATAAATAATGGTGTACAAAATACGTATGAATTAGAGAACAATGTAGCATCACATGAGCACAAAATAGGGCTAAATGGGGGGTTAAATATGTAATATTGAATCCGAATCAGTGGGCGACTTGGTGCTGCGTAAGGCCGATTTCACTTCCGAGATTCTTAAGCAGGGAAAGCTTACCGCGAAGTGGGAAGGACCCTACACAGTGATCGATGTACTCGGTCCTTCCACCTACCGACTCGCTACTTTGAATGATAGGAAACTTCCTCATCCCTGGAACGCTGAGCAACTACGGAAGTATTATCAATGATTGTACTAACGGGGTAAAACAATCGTTCATTTCTTTATCCTATGCATGTTCATTACGAATGCAAAGTATATCATTCTTTGACATCAGTCGAAATACCCTCGTCGGTCGTAAGTCGAAGGGATCTCGCCCCTCGCCACCGAACAAACCTTGTCAGACGTAAGTCGAAGGGGCCTTGCCCCTTGCCACCGTACGACCCTCGTCGGTCGTAAGTCGAAGGGGCCTCGCCCCTCACCACCGAACGACCCATGTCAGCCGTAAGTCGAAGGGGCCTCGCCCCTCTCCGTCGAACGACTCTCGTCGACCATAAGTCGAAGGGGCCTCGCCCCTTGCCGCCAGACGGCCAGGTCGTATATGTCGAAAGAGACTCGCCATTCTCTACCAAAGGAAACGTGATCCATGGTTTAAAGGGTTACGTTCATTGATAGATTACACCTAACCTATCCATGACCTAACTTGCCTAAAAAGATTTCAATGAAATTTCAAGTTAGATCATCGAGGGGCCATACACACGTAGTTACTCAAACAAAAAAGAGAAAGGTAGAAAAAAGTTTTTCAAGTTTTTCTTTTCATTTATTCAAATAAAAGAAAATTACAGAAGCTAGCAAAACAAAAGGCCCACCGGCCTAAGAGGGAGGGGGCGCTTACAGACACCAAGATGCTGGTGAAAGCCTCCTTCACCTTCGCGAGCTTCGACATAAGCTCTGTCTTCTCCTTCCCAGCAGCCTCCTCGAGCCCTACGACTTTGGCCTGGAGCTTGGCCTTCTCCGACTTGCAGGCCTCCACCCACCTATCGGCATCATAAGCCTTGGCCCGAAGCTCGATCGTCTCCTTCTTGAAGGCATCGAGCTCCTCCTCGAGTTGGGACCTCTACATCCTGTTGAAAACTCACAACTCCTCATATAGTTTTGATGATACAAACATATTATCATTGTACTAACTTTATCTATGCAGTTATTATAGCACAATCAACTAAGACAATCATCAAGTATACAAGTTGCAAGAAGCATCCACTACAAGACGAAGCTTATCGATGATATTTTGTATCCTGTAAATGGGATGTAATCTTTATTTTTTTCTCTTGCATTTACTTAGAATGTAAAAGCTTTGATGATAATCTCTCTTAGTCGTTTAGGATCCGTCTTCAAAAAATCACATTAAAAATCCAATTAGTCGACCAATCCCTTGTGCTTGTCGACTAATTTAAATATTAAAATATTTCTATCCTAAAATTTCGTCAGACCTATTTTAGAGTCTCTAGAATCATTTTTTTCACATTTCCTAACTTTCGAAATTTTAGTCGACTAAAAGACTTTGTTAGTCTACCAGTCTATTTTCAAATCAGTTATTTTAAATGATTTATCATTTAAATAATATATTTTATTTCTGCAAGATAGAACTATCATAAACGGCTAGTTTTTGTCAGTTTATATCCGTTTACAGAAGTTACTTTTCGTTTTCGAAAGTTACTTTCTGAAAGGACACCTCAACAGCCAGAATCCTAGTAAGCAGTTCTAATTAGTCGACCAGTCTATACTATTAGTCGACTAATGTGAAAAACTTTCTGGAATTTTTTGAAAATTTAGTCAGTTGTCCAACGTTCAAAAATTGCCTTTTTAGACTATAAATAAACCCCCAGACCCATGCCTAAAATCACAAGAAAATTCACTCTCTTTCTATTTTCTTAAGTTTACTTTCTCTCTCTAGAAAGTGAGTGATTTTCAGATTTTCTTAGAGGAACCTCTGTAGAAATTTTTCCTACATAGAAAGTCCAATCTTCAAGTTTGTTCTACTACAAGTTTCATCCAGAACCTTGGAAATTCAATCACCTTCCTTGCTCAATCATTCCATCAATTATCAAGGCTGTAGGTGATATTGTTTCATACTCTTTCTTTACTTTATTTGGTGAATCTCTTGTTGAAGAGATTGTACAAGTTTGCAACACAGAAAGTGTTGGCATCTTTGTATGTTGGTTACTTGCGGGGAGCAACAGTTTTAGTGGATTCAAATCTCTACGGGGTAGAGGACTGGACGTAAAATCACAAGGATCCGAACCAGGATAAAAATCTATGTTTTTGCGTTTGGAATATTCTCGATTGTGTTCATTTATTTCTGCACTCTTATTGCACTTTTTTATTAACTTTTAATTTTGCAATATTGTCGTGATTTACACTATTCACCACCCCCTCTATTGTATTTGGTGTGCCAGGCGATCCAACATTTGGTATCAGAGCCTCATGGTTAAGATGGCCTACACCTATCCAACGAACAATTCAACGTCTTCATCACAATTTCCAAAAGGACACTCTACTACAAGGCCTCCACTATTCAATGGTTCCAACTACTCCTATTGGAAGGCAAGGATGGCAATCTATCTTCAAAGTATCGACTACGAACTTTGGAACAAGTTGAAAACTCAATACGATAAGCCTACAACCACATATGCCCAATGGAACACTACTAACAAATCTGCTGCAACCCACAACTCTAAAGCAATGAAAGCACTATTTTGCGCTATGGACAAGAATGAAATCAATCGTGTCTCCCAGGCCAAATCAGCATATGACATCTGGCGTAAACTCCAGGTAACACATGAAGGAACTAATAAAGTTAAGGAAACTAAAATCGTTGTTCTTGTTCACAGGTTTGAGTTATTTAGAATGAAGGAGAATGTACCAGTTGGATAAATGATCACTCGGTTCACCGACATTGTCAACTCCTTAATATCACTTGGCAAAATCTATTCTCAAACGGAACAAGTAAGGAAGATTCTTCGTGCCTTAACGTCAGAATGGGAGAAGAAGACTACAGCCATAGAAGAAACCAATGACTTGTCAACTCTCACCGTTGAAAGCTTGTTTGGTAACCTGATGGCCTTCGAAGTACAACTTCAAGATCGCAAAGAACAAGCATATACAAAGAAGAAAACTCTTACCTTCGCCGCTTCATTAGACACCGATGATTCAGACATAGACGATGATGGAATGGCACTTATAACAAGAAACTTTAAAAAGTTTCTACAAAGAGGTAAAGAGGTAAGTTTAAAAGTTTTAAGCCCAAAACTACTTATGCTTCTTTGTGTTTTCAATGTAACAGACCATGACATATGAGAAAAGGATTGTCCACTTCTTAAGCTAAAAGAAAGGACATTCAACAACTTCAGAAAGGAAAAGAAGTTCGAAAAGAAAAAGGAGGTACTAGCAGCAACATGCGACTCTTCATCTTTAGATGAAGAAGAAGAAGTCAACGACCAATCTAATGAAGAGAATGCACATATGTGTTTTATGGCACAAAGTGATAATGACATAAGTAGATTAGATAATGAAGAACTATTGGATGCTTTTAATGAATTATATACTAGATTCAAGCAATTGAATTCTCAACACAAGGCATTAGTTCTTTCTCATCAAGAACTAACCTCTTTTACGTCTTCATTAGATAATCTAAAAATTGAGAAGGAAACATTATCTTCTGAAAATGATAAATAACTTCATGAAAATGATATTCTCAAATCTGAGAATCATAATATGATTTCACGCATTTCTACTTTAAATAAGGATATTTCCCCTCTAAAGTTGAAATATGATGATAAGTCTTCTAACATTAGTAAGTTTAATAAAGAAAAGAATAATCTAAATGATTTACTTAGATTACAACATCATGCTAATCATAGACAAGGTTTGGGGTATAAGAGTACTCCCAAATCCAATATTCTTGGTAATGCCATTTTAGAAAAGAAGAAGCATGAATTTATTAATGCAAAGAAAATTGATTTTTCTAATAGTATGAAAAAGGATACTATTCATATCCAAAGAAGACCAATTTGTTGAGTATTGGTGTTTCATACCAATCTTATTTTGATGATGATCACAACATTATGTTGTTGCTAATGAATCTCATGTCTTAGTCTCTCAGTTTATTTCAAGGATATCTTTCTTGGAGACTAATCACTTGGTGTAAGGATGGACATCATGTGAAAAAGGGCCAAAGTTTGGACTCAAGGAGTGCCAAAGCTTGGAGATGATGGAGAGCTATCAAGGCATCAAGATTGAAGACTTAGACTCTTAAGAAAGCATTGTAATCCATGTAATTTACTTTATTTCTTTCTCTCTCTTTTGAGTCTAGGGTTGATGTAATGCCTTGCTAGATGGTTTGCTCATTCATGCACATGCATTTAACCATCTTAGTGAACCTTAGGATTATCATAGAATCCAACCCAATAGGTTCACTCTTTCCGTCAGTCACCTGTTGCGGGAAACACAGCCGACTGGGTGATTTCCAGTCGCCTGTAGATCCTTCTACAGTCGCCTGATATGCACTGCTCAAGTCAACATTTCTATTGACTTAAACTTGAGCTTTACGCATAGTCGTCTATCGATCGGTTTCCAGTCACCTGTATATTTACAGTCACCTGGATATTGGCCAACAGTCGCATGTCTAGCGTAAGTGCAATCTCTGCATCTCTCTGTCTTCTCTCCATACTTTACAGTAGTCAACTGATGAAGAATGTACAGTCGCCTGACTATTTGACAGTCGACTGTATTATTAACATCAGTCGCCTGTGTGAAGAATTGGAGAAAGAGTGCAGCTCTCTGTTTCAATCCATCCCTTGCAGCAGTCGTCTGCTGAAGGATTAACAGGCACCTGTCCTGTTTATCAGTCGATTATATTGACTTCGTCAGTCGACTGTCCTGCCTCAGATTATAGCCGTTGGATATTTTCTAGCCGTTGATTAGTCGACTGTCTTATGATCATCAGTCGACTGTTCCTGTCATTTTCACCCAGTTTCTAGCCGTTGCAGATTTGATTATTTGGCTGTTTCTTTGGGTTTTTGGGCTTGATATAGGATTCCTATATATATGAGTATGCTGCCTTTGCTTAAACTTCTTGATTGATTCTTCATTACTCTTGATTCTATTGAAAATCTCAAGAGATCTTTAAGCCACTCTCAAGCTCCCTCATTTCCCTCTATTGAGCATTCATCTTCCTTCATGCATTGAAGTCCAGCTCAAGGGAAATCATCCAAGTGCTCTCAAGCATATTCCAACACTTGGAGATCCTCTTCCATGCCTTGCATTCATTCATGAGTAAGCATCTCAAGGCATAGGTAAGAGTATTTACTTTACAGGGTGTAATTTGTTTTCCTATTTCTCTTTGTGAGATTAGGATACTCTCTTTGTGGGAGTTTCTCTCTTTGTGAGAGGTTGTCTCTTTGTGGGACTAGGGAATTCTCTTTGTGGGAATTAACTCTCTTTGTGGGAGTTCTAGTGTCCTAGTGTATGGCTAACCCTAATTCTCTGAGTGGGAGTTAGTGATTCTCTGTGTGGGAGTCTTGATCCTTGTATAGGATTGGTTGGGTCCTTGTGTAGGGCATAAATCCTCTTTGTGGGGTATCTCCTTGTGAGATTTGTATTCACTTCTCTGTGTGGGATTATAGTGAATATTGGTGTGGCTGGATGTACCCAAGTTTGGGAAACCAGGGTAAAACTTTGTGTTTGCGTTTGGATTGATTGTGCCATTTAATTCCTCTTGCATTTATAATTCCGCATTTGCAAGTTAAATTTTATTTGGACAATTTTATTGCCATTACACTATTCATCCCCCCTCTAGTGTGTGTTGTTAGTATTGCAAGGGTTAGACGATCCCTACAATTGGTATCAGAGCGAGGTTAAAGCATACTGCAACGATGGCATTCAACGCCTCTTCCGCGTCTCATAAAGAAGGTCACTCAACCGTTCGACCCCCGCTCTTCAACGGAACCAACTACCCTAGTTGGAAGATCAGAATGATGATCTACATGGAGGGTCAAGACCTATGGGACATCACGGAGGTGCCATTTGAGAAGCCCACTACTCCTGCAGCTTCAAGGACAAAGGCGGAGAAGGACTCAATAAAGTTCAATGCGAGAGCTATGAATGCATTACATTGCGCTCTCTCTGCTAGTGAGTTCAACCGCATCTCCATGTGCAAAACAGCGAATGATATCTGGCACACCTTGGAGATTTATCATGAAAGGACAACGAAGGTAAAGAAATCTAAACAAACTGTGTTTAGATCTAAATATGAAATGTTTAAGATGCAGGAAGGCGAAAGCATTTCAGAGATGTTCACTAGGTTCACCGATATTGTGAACGCTTTGGAGGGTCTCGGGAAGACGATTTCCCAAGAGGATCGTGTTGAGAAGATCCTAGACTCTCTTACACCTCGTTGAAAGTCAAAGGCCAACGGAATTTTGGAGTCATATGACACGTCTAAATATACCGTTGAGGAGTGCATTGGAAATCTCATGGCGTATGAAGTAAAGCTTCAACACAAGAAGGAGATTCAACCAACGAAGCCCGAGAAGCTAAAGAAGCAAAAGGGGGTTGCATTCCATGCCAAGGAGGAGCCAATCAAGTTGAGGAGGAAATTCCATCGAGAAGCTCCTAGCGAAGAAGATGAGCAAGAAGATACAAGTTGAGAAGAAATTGAGGATCTTGCCGAGCAATTCAAAGCTTTCCTCAAATGCAAGCAAGGTAAGTCTTTGTCAAAGCTTGCCTCCAATTCTAACAAGGTTCCTACTTGTTACACTTGCAGTGGAAAAGGTCACTTGTCCACCGAATGCCCTTCCAAACCCATCAAAGAAACTTACAAGGGTAAAGGGAAGAAGTATTGGAAAGGAAAGTCCAAGTCCAAAAATCACAAGAATGGACTTGTCGGGACCTTTGATGATTCGAGTGAGGACACTTCTAATAACGAAGAAGAGGATACAAAGGAGGATGCTCACGCATGCTTTGTAGCCATGGATGGTCCTACACCAATCCCCTCCGGATTAAACGAAGAAGAGTTAGATGCTTGGCTTGATGCATACAATTCCTATGAGGATTCGTTCCTCACGGCTAAGGAGTAAAAGTCGTCATCAAGATCTTGCAAGGATGATGATGTTATTGTTGAGATCGAGGAAGAAAAGATCTCATATGAGGAGCTCAAGATCAAATTTGACTTGGTCTCCGAAAATGCTAGTAAGTGCATCAACTCTTACAATAGATTAAAAGCAAAATATAAGATTGCTAAGAGTAGAATGCATGAACTAGTTATTGTAAGTGTAGTTCAAGATGAAAGGCATGTTTATGACACTTGTGAGAGAGACACACTTCTCTCTCAAGTTAAGGAATTGAGTATTTCTAATGAAAATCTCATTGCTCAAAACCTTAGCTTAGATGCTCACATTCAACAACTTACGTTGAAATGTGAAGAGGAATCACGGAAGCTCATAAACTTTGTGTATTCTAGGGATTCACTCCACGATTTGTTGGAAAAACAACATCCGGCAAATCATAGAGGAGGTTTGGGTTATATTCAAAATGTGGTTCCCAAACCCACCTCTAATTCTTCTTTTGGTGCAAATTCAAGAAATATTGCTACAGCATCTAAGAAGAATCACCATGCTCTCTTGTACAACAATAACACCCACAAGAAGCATGTAGATCACAAGGTAATGAGGAAGAATGAAGAATCTTCATTTTTTGCTAAGAAGCAAAATCCTCATTCTATGCATGCTAAGAAACTTGTTTCTACACCTAAGCATGCCACATCCTTCCCTCTTGCAAAGGCAAAACCATTGCCTAGGAATTCCTTGAGATTATGGATTCCCACTAAGGGTAGTGTGCAAGAGAGAGATAGTTACATCAACTCTCTAGTTAGGGATGTGATCACCTCGTGTGATTACGTTAGGAAATCAAACTCCTCTTGGGTTTGGTTACCTAATGTTTAGGTTTCTCACACATTTGCATATGGCATGGGTATTGTGCTTCTATGTTTATTTTAAGCATACCCATTGATTGTGCGTGTTCCATGATTTTGAAAATATTTTTCAAATTTATTTCTTTTCATGAAAATTGGAACCTTGGGGTTTATTGACATACATGCATTTTTGATCCATGTGTATGTCAATGGGGGAGTTAATATATTATATGTTTAAATTATTTTAAGACATATTTTAACTCTCATTTAGGAGGTTATTTGAGATCATTATTTACATTTGGTTATTTTGGGTCTCAAACCAAACCTCTTGTTTATTGCCAACTTGTTTCATGTCTCATTGTTTTTGGCAATATCCTTGTGTATCTTTGATGCTTGATTTTTTCATATCTATTGCTTTGATACATTTTTAAGGCCCATGGATCCATTAATTAATTAGTATTAGATTCTAAAAGTCAAAAGTTGACCATATCTATGATCTAGGGGGAGCATGGGATAGTGAATTGATACCCACTAAAATTTTACATTTTGTATCATACATATCTTTCTTTTCTTGCATATTGTCACATCTTGGTTAAGATGGCAAAGGGGGATATTTTTGATGTCCACCTTTTTGACGATGTCAAGGGGGAGAGATATATGCATTATGTGATCATATCTATAGGGGAGAGATATATACATATGCATATGGGGAAAGATATCTCAATGGGGAGAGATATATGGGATTAGATAAACCTTTCATGTTTGCATGCTTTTATTCCTTGCAATTGGTTTATGTAATCCATGCCTATTATATGTCACCATGTTGTTATTGGTATTATGAGTATTTACCTTTGTGTAGCTCATTATATATTTGGTGCATATATGTAGGGGGGAGATCATTAGCATTGTGCTTTAATTCTTTATGATTTACATAATGTGTGTCATCATCAAAAAGGGGGAGATTGTTGAGTATTGGTGTTTCATACCAATCTTATTTTGATGATGATCACAACATTATATTGTTGCTAATGAATCTCATGTCTTAGTCTCTCAGTTTATTTCAAGGATATCTTTCTTGGAGACTAATCACTTGGTGTAAGGATGGACATCATGTGAAGAAGGGCCAAAGTTTGGACTCAAGGAGTGCCAAAGCTTGGAGATGATGGAGAGTTATCAAGGCATCAAGATTGAAGACTTAAACTCTTAAGAAAGCATTGTAATCCATGTAATTTACTTTATTGCTTTCTCTCTCTTTTGAGTCTAGGGTTGATGTAATGCCTTGCTAAATGGTTTGCTCATTCATACACATGCATTTAACCATCTTAGTGAACCTTAGGATTATCATAGAATCCAACCCAATAGGTTCACTCCTTCCGTCAGTCGCCTGTTGTGGGAAACACAGCCGACTGGGTGATTTCCAGTCGCCTGTAGATCCTTCTACAGTCGCCTGATATGCACTGCTCAAGTCAACATTTCTATTGACTCAAACTTGAGCTTTACGCACAGTCGTCTGTCGATCGGTTTCCAGTCGTCTGTATATTTACAGTCACCTGGATATTGGCCAACAGTCGCCTGTCTAGCGTAAGTGCAATCTCTGCATCTCTCTGTCTTCTCTCCATACTTTACAGTAGTCGACTGATGAAGAATGTACAGTCGCCTGACTATTTGACAGTCGACTGTATTATTAACATCAGTCGCCTGTGCGAAGAATTGGAGAAAGAGTGCAGCTCTCTGTTTCGATCCATCCCCTGCAGAAGTCGTCTGCTGAAGGATTAACAAGCACATGTCCTGTTTATCAGTCGATTATATTGACTTCGTCAGTCGACTGTCCTGCCTCAGATTATAGCCGTTGGATATTTTCTAGCCGTTGATCAGTCGACTGTCTTATGATCATCAGTCGACTGTTCCTGTCATTTTCACCCAGTTTCTAGCCGTTGCAGATTTGATTATTTGGCTGTTTCTTTGGGTTTTTGGGCTTGATATAGGATTCCTATGTATATGAGTGTGCTGCCTTTGCTTAAACTTCTTGATTGATTCTTCATTACTCTTGATTCTATTGAAAATCTCAAGAGATCTTTAAGCCACTCTCAAGCTCCCTCATTTCCCTCTATTGAGCATTCATCTTCCTTCATGCATTGAAGTCCAGCTCAAGGGAAATCATCCAAGTGCTCTCAAGCATATTCCAACACTTGGAGATCCTCTTCCATGCCTTGCATTCATTCATGAGTAAGCATCTCAAGGCATAGGTAAGAGTATTTACTTTACAGGGTGTAATTTGTTTTCCTATTTCTCTTTGTGGGATTAGAATACTCTCTTTGTGGGAGTTTCTCTCTTTGTGAGAGGTTGTCTCTTTGTGGGACTAGGGAATTCTCTTTGTGGGAATTAACTCTCTTTGTGGGAGTTCTAGTGTCCTAGTGTATGTCTAACCCTAATTCTCTGAGTGGGAGTTAGTGATTCTCTGTGTGGGAGTCTTGATCCTTGTGTAGGATTGGTTGGGTCCTTGTGTAGGGCATAAATCCTCTTTGTGGGGTATCTCCTTGTGAGATTTGTATTCACTTCTCTGTGTGGGATTATAGTGAATATTGGTGTGGCTGGATGTACCCAAGTTTGGGGAACCAGGGTAAAACTTTGTGTTTGCGTTTGGATTGATTGTGCCATTTAATTCCTCTTGCATTTATAATTCCGCATTTGCAAGTTAAATTTTATTTGGACAATTTTATTGCCATTACACTATTCACCCCCCCTCTAGTGTGTGTTGTTAGTATTGCAAGGGTTAGACGATCCCTACACAATTTTCTTACATCTTCTAAGAAAACCATTATGCATAATATTTGGATTCCTAAATACATTTGCTTATATGATAAGGATTTATATATATCTAACTTTATACAAAATGTTATTCTTTCTTCTAACAATTTGAAGAACCCAAATTTTACTTGGGTTTGGTTTCCTAAGGACTAATCCAAAGGACCCATATAAAAAGGGTACCAATATTCATTGTTTATCTTTCAAGTACCCATAAAAAAAGATGGATACTAGTTAGTGGATGTTCTAAACACATGACCGGAAACATCAAACTTCAATCAACCGTTCAATTCAAAGATAGTGGCACCTTACTTTTGGTGATAACAATAAAGGTAAAGTTATTGGCATTGGAACAGTTGGTGATCCAATTAAGCCAATCATCGAGAACGAACTCCTCGTTGACGGTTTGAAATACAATCTCTTATCCATTTCTCAATAATGCGAAAGAAATTTTAAAATTGTTTTCGAAAAGAATGCAAGCAGTATATATGATTTTAATATAACTAATGTTTTATTTTAGGGTAGTCGTAAGAATTATATATATATATATATATATATACACATATATATATATATATATACATATATATATATATATATATATATATAATACATGAAAATATCTTCACATGATCATTGTTTACTAGCATCCACAGATAACACATTATTATGGCATAAACGTTTTGGACATACTAATTTTAAGCATTTGGCACGTATTTCAAAACAAAAGTTAGTTTCTGGTATGCCTAATATATCTTTTACTCATACACAATTTTGTGATGCATGTCAACAAGGAAAACTGCATAAATCCTCTTTTAAATTAAAAATGCTATATCTACAAAAAAACCACTTGAACTTTTACATTTGGAATTATTTGATCCTTCTAGAATAGCTTCTTTGAATGGTAATAAATATGCATCTGTAATTGTTGAGGATTTTTCAAGATATACTTGGGTATTATTCTTGAAGCATAAAAATGAAGCATTTGAAGACTTTACAATATTTTGTAAAAAATTCAAAATTTAAAGTCTTCATCCATTATTACTATTCGTAGTGATCATGGAAGAGAGTTTGAAAATGAATTATTTACAAAATTTTCTAATAAACATGGTATCACACATTACTTTTCTTTTCCTCGAGCCGCACCACAAAATGGTGCAGTTGAAAGGAAAAATAGAACATTACAAGAATGTGCTAGAACCATATTATGTGATAGTTCTTTACCAAAATATTTTTGGACATAAGCCGTTGCTACTGCATGTTATGTTTTGAATAGAATTTTGCTAAGGCCACAACTCAATAAGACAATTGTTGTATGATCGCATATCACATGTATCATATTTTAAAGTCTTTGGTTGTAAATGTTTTATTCTTAACACTAAGGATTCACTCGATAAGTTTTATTCTAATTAGACGAAGGTATTTTGTTGGATATTCTACACGTAGTAAAGCATATAGGATTTATAATAAAAGAACCTTATGTATTGAAGAATCTCTTCATGTAAGTTTTGATGAAAATTTTTCACCTATCACACATTTAGATAAAGAAGATTCTATACATATCACTAGTTCTTTAGAAAACACTAAATTAGATGACGATAATTCTACTAATTCCATTCGTGAGATTATCCCTGAAAATACAAGTCTTCCTAAAGAATTTGTTGAAGTTCCTAATCATTCACATGATCTAGTTATAAGAGATATTTCTGATAGAGTAAGAACTAGATCTCAAATAGAACAAATAAATAATTGTGCATTTATATCATCCATCGAACCAAAGAATGTTATTGAAGTATGTAAAGATAATTCATGGATTATAGCAATGCAGAAAGAACTTAATCAATTCAAAAGAAATGATGTCTGGGATTAGTACCTAGACCTTCAGATCATCCTGTTATTGGAACTAAGTGTGTATTTAAGAATAAATTGGATGAATCTGGTCTAGTAGTTAGAAATAAGGCTAGATTAGTTGCACAAAGTTATAATCAAGAAGAAGACATAGATTATGATGAAACCTATGCACCAGTTGCAAGATTAGAATCTGTTAGAATGCTTTTAGCATATGCAAGTTACAAAGATTTTAAGTTATATCAAATGGATGTTAAAAGCGCATTTCTAAATGGTATTATAAAGAAAGAATTTTATGTAGAACAACCATCATGATTTCAACATGAAAGTTTGGATAATCATGTTTTTAAGTTAAAGAAAGTATTATATGGATTAAAACAAGCACCTCGTGCTTGGTATGAAAGATTGAAAAACTTTCTATTAAAATATGGTTATTCTATATATTGGAAAAATAGATTCTACTTTATTTACCAAACATATAGATTCTGATATTATTATTATACAAATATATGTTGATGACATAATTTTTGGTTCAACTAATGATTCTCTTTGTCAAGAATTTTCTAAGGAAATGCAGAATGAATTTGAGATGAGTCACATGGGTGAATTGACCTATTTTCTTGGACTTCAAATCAAGCAAATGAAGGACTGTAAATTTATACATCAGAGTAAGTATACAAAGGAACTCATCAAAAAGTTTGGATTAGAGAATTCTGCGGAAAAGCGTACTCCAATGGTTACTTCATCAAATCTTGACAAGGATCCAAAAGGTAAGAGTGTTGATCAAACATTATATCGAGGTATGATTGGATCATTACTTTATCTTACCGCAAATAGACCTGATATTATGTTTTGTATATGCGCGAGATATCAATCAGATCCTAAATTATCACATTTGACTGCTGTCAAAAGGATAATTAGGTATATTAAATATACATATGATTTTGGTTTATATTATCCAAAATCAAACTCTTTTGATTTAATTTCATATAGTGACACAGATTTTGCTGGTTGCAAATCTGATCGTAAAAGTACAAGTGGAACTTGTCACTTTTTAGGTTATGTATTAGTATCATGGTTTAGTAAGAAACAAAACTATGTTTCTCTATCTACTACTAAAGCGGAATACATTGACACCGGTTTAGTATGTGCACATATTTATGGATAAAACAAACAATACTAGATTATGGCATTAAATATAACACATGTCCTATTATGTGTGACAACACTACTGCTATAAATTTATCCAAAAATCCGGTACATCATGCACGCACTAAACATATAGATATACGTCATCACTTCTTGGATGATCATGTTCAAAAAGGTGACATTATTCTTAAGTATATAGATACTAAAAATCAAATAGCTGATATCCTTATTAAGCCCCTTAAGGAAGAAACTTTTCTAAAACTTAGAAGAGAACTCGGCATTATTAGTGAATCGATATTTTAACTATATATTATAGTTATATATTACGTTAGTATCATTTATGATTTTTCTGGATTTTTCTGATTTAATTCATATTTCAATTAGTCGACCAATATTTGATACTAGTCGACTAAATATCCAGAATTATTTATTATATAGATATCGATATTAATCTTAAATATATTTTTCATAAAAGTATTTTTTATTCTGTTTTATTCAGTCAAAAATGAATTCCCCCATTCAAATTTTTGAATGTTCAATTTCCCTCTCAAAAGTACTGTACAAGTACTAAAGGACTTGGCCTCTCACTTACACTCTCTTACACACTAAGTACAATAGTACTTACTTTATGGTCACCCATTTTTTCAAAAAAAAAATTGTTCGTTCCCAATGCCATAACCAATCAGTCCTTTCCTTTGATCGAAATATTTTTTATTAATAAACTTTTGAACTTTCGACCAATGCCCAAACCGCTCAGAATTTACACAGATTGGTCGACCAAAGCTGAAAACTAGTCGACTAATCGATGTAAACTTTCGAAGAACAGCAGTTTCTGAATGTTATTTTGCGCGATTTCTTGCCAGATTTTCCTCTCAAAAACGTTGCAGAAGTTCCCAAAACGTCTTAGAAGTTATTAGGAAGTTTTTAATTCGGTTTCTTGATTCAAAATTCGAATTTTCCACACAAATTATCTATGTAACCACAATGGGTCTTTCTTCTTCACCATGAGAAAACCCAAGGCACAATATAGCCAAAAATCATCTATTTTCCGAGAGAGATGACAAAAATTCTCTGTTGGAGACTTCATCCCTCTTTTATGGCTTCCTCTTTGAATCCTCGTCATCCTCGACGCCCAAATCCGGTCGCAACCGTTAAAAGAGCCTCGCTCTTCCCGGATCGCTTCATCAACTTTTCGAATCCAGTCATCCTCAACTATAATCTTTTCCATTTTCTCAACATCGTTTCTCTCTTTAATATTTGGAATGATCACATCCCTTACTATCCCATTCTCGTCAAGGAATTTTACTCCAACATGGCCTCGGTAGTAAAAGGAGGACCCGTTTTCCTTGATACCATCGTAGAGGAATACCTATCCATCTCACCTATGACACTCTTGCTCAAAGTCTCCATATCCCTCGTTGTCCTTCTCAACATCCCGCTTCAACCCCCATGGACGCTCCAGAAATTTTTCAATCAACTAAGCTCCAATTTTCGGATTGGCATGTCCGCCATAGATTTGAAACCCATTCCTCGCCTTCTCCTCAAGATAATCACTTACAATTTGCTCCCTAAGGTTGGTTCCCTCAACTATATTAATGAAAGCCGTAGCCTGGCTCTATATGCTATAATGGGGGAAATAAAAGTTGATTGGCGTATCACCTTCATGCATGTTTGCTCAAACCCATTACTACTCACATTTTTCTTCCATGTACCATCACACATATCCTTCACCACTTTGGAGTCCCTCTTGATGGTGAAGTTTCCATCGTTAATCCCCAAGAATTTTATCGTTCCGTCGTCAATTGCATGTAACTTTCCGCTCCTCTTTCTATTGCCGAAGATGAAGAAGAAGAACCCCAAGAATAACAACCTCAAGTTGAACGGCCTTCCCGTCGTCGCAAAGTCACCGTCAATCCATACGCTCGTCATACTCCTTCACGACCAACATTATAAGATCAAATTGATCAACTCCGTGATGATGTCAACTCCGGCTTTACCGGTGTTCAAGAGCACCTTAGTGGTTTTAAGACTAGACTTGAAAGGATTAATACCGACAAGAACACGGGCTTTGGCACAGTGCAAGAGAGTCAAGCACAAATTCTGAGTCTTTTAGAACAATGGGCTCCTTACTCTCCCTCCACATCACACCGTGCTCCTAGGCCTCCTCCACCGTATTAGAATCCAGACGTTTCAGTTTCTGGTCGACTAGGGAGATCAGCCGGTCAACTAGTAGCCTTTGTTGTTTGTTTGTTTGTTTTGGTAGTCATCATGTTTGCTTTATGTTGTTTAATGATTATATCTTTCCCCATGGTTTGTAATCATCCTATTATGTATGTTGTTATTCTCTATTAATGCATTTCAATTTGCCTCTAAAAGTGTCTCCTCTGTTTTTCTGTTATCTGAATTTTTCTGATGTTAGTCGACCAGCATATACTATTAGTCGACTAATATACTATTTTGGCAGATTTACCCCATTTTGGATAATTTCCATGGGAGAGAATTAATATTATAAATATTCTAATATTCAAAGGGAGATATAATATTCAGGCGGAGATATGCTACATAATGCACTAACATTCAATATTTCACATTTTCATGTTCATGTTAACATTCATGTAATTTCATTACCAAAGTTTCTTATAACATCATATATGGCTATACGAATTGAAATTTTCATATATTATTTATAAGCAATAACATTTTTTAGTACTAACATTTTCTTTTGAAATAACATCTTTTTATTAATATAATATTTAATGTTTGTAAAATCATCAAAAGGGGGAGAATGTTGGAAACGCACAACTCCTCATATGGTTTTGATGATACAAATATATTATCTTTGTACTGACTTTATTTATGCAGATATTATAGCACGACCAACTAAGACAATCATCAAGTATACAAGTTGCAAGAAGCATCCACTCCAAGACGAAGCTTATCGAGGATATTTTGTATCTTGTAAATGAGATGTAACCTTTATTTTTTTCTCTTGCATTTACTTAGAATGTAAAAGCCTTGATGATAATCTCTCTTAGTCGTTTAGGATCCGTCTTCAAATAATAACATCAAAAATCCAATTAGTCAACTAATCCATATAGCTAGTCGAATAATTTAAATATTAAAATATTTCCATCCTAAAATTTCGTCAGACCTATTTTAGAGTCTCTAGAATCATTTTTTCAAATTTTCTAACTTTCGAAATTTTAGTCGACTAAAAGACTTTGTTAGTCTACCAGTCTATTTTCAAATCGGTTATTTTAAATGATTTATCATTTAAATAATATATTTTACTTCTGAAAATTAGGATTATCATAAACGGATAGTTTCTGTTAGTTTATATCGGTTTACAGAAGTTACTTTCCATTTTCGGAAGTTACTTTCTGAAAGGACACCTCAACAGCAAGAATCTTAGTCAGCAGTTCTAATTAGTCGACCAGTCTATTCTATTAGTCAACTAATGTGAAAAACTTCCCAAATTTTTTTGAAAATTTAGGCAGTTGTCCAACATTCAAAAACTACCGTTTGGACTATAAATAGACCCACAGACCCCTGCCTAAAATCACATGAAAATTCACTCTTTTTCTCTTTTCTTAAGTTTACTTTCTCTCTCTAGAAAGTGAGTGATTTTCAGATTTTCTTAGAGGAACCTCTGCAGAAATTTTACCTACATAGAAAGTCCAATCTTCAAGTTTGTTCTGCTACAAGTTACATCCAGAACCTTAGAGATTCAATCACCTTCCTTGCGCAATAATTCCATCAATTATCAAGGCTATAGGTGATATTGTTTCATACTCTTTCTTTACTTTATTTGGTGAATCCCTTGTTGAAGAGATTGTACAAGTTTGCAACACGAAGAGTGTTTGCATCTTTGTATGTTGGTTACTTGTGGGGAGCAAGTGTTTAAGTGGATTCAAATCTCTATGGGGTAGAGGACTAGACGTAGGATCACAAGGATCCGAATCAGGATAAAAATCTCTGTGTTTGTGTTTGGAATATTCTGGATTGTGTTCATTTATTTCCAAACTCTTATTGCAATTTTTTTATTAACTTTTAATTTTTCAATATCGTCGTGATTTACACTATTTCCCCTAGTGTATTTGGTGTACCAAGAGATCCAACACAACCGACAATGAAGCTCGACAAATTTGTAGAGGTCCAATAGCGACGACAGGCTATCTTTAGCCTCAGTCACCTCCCACTCGACCGTCGTCTTGTCCGCAAGAGCTTTCCCCAAGGCCTCCTCTGCCTCCTTCGCCCGTGCCTCAAAGCTGAGCACTTTGCACTCCACGTCTGCCACCCGCCGACCTCTGTCGATCAAGTCGGTAGCCTGGCAGCGCAGCACGGCCCTGAGAACAGACATCTGCAAACAAAGACGCCAAAAAATAAAGGCTCGGGTGACATACCTGGTATCCACTCCCCACGAAGAAGTTGGCCACCCTCTCCAAGTCCAACTTCTACAGGAACTCCAGATCCTTGGGAATGATCGAGTTCTCCACCACCCTGGCAGTCGTCCCGAAGTCCCTCAGGGCCGACTCCTCCTTGCCCCGAAGGGGGGCAGGTGAAACTCACCTTGGACCGGCTCCGAGGATCGAGACGAAAGCGGATTGAACAGTAACGCTCGATCGAACTCCCCAGGGATCAAGCCGACCAACGGAGTGGGCGACACGATGTCACCCCACGGCCACTGATCCAGAAGGGGCATTGTGGGGCCCTGGGGCATTGAAAGGGTCTCCAACGTCTCTGGAGTCTCGAGAGAAGCGACCCCCTTGCCTTTCCCAATGGGATCCTCCTCATCCACTCGCCTCCTCTTCGGAGACCCCTCCTCCCCATGGGAGGGCGTCTCCCTCTTCTGGACGACCGCTTCAGTCGGATCGATGACATCGGCAGAGTCGACGTCGACCACCTCTGGCGGCACTGCAACCACGACGAAAGCCAGGGGATGTGCAGGAGCCTGGCAGGAGGCCTCCCTCGAAGAGGCTCGGGAAGAAGGCTTGGATGCTTTTCTAGTCTCTCCCCCTTTGGAGGAGGAGCTCTGGTGGACGTGGGGGGGATCGAGAACCCGATCCCTCGATACGAGCACTCGATCGGTCGGTTCGAGCACCCGACCTTTCGACCGTCCTCTTCTTCTTCTACTACTCCTTCCAGACTTGGTCCAAACTAGACTCACCACTGTGTCGGCTACCGTTGGTCATATCTGCAGACAATGAACATAATTACCGTGATGGCGGAGATAAAGATATTGATTCGAGAAACCTTACCAGGGCTCCATAGAAGGATCTTTAGCGTATTATCATCCAACAAATACTGAATCAACCTATCTTGTCTCGGTCGACTCAAGAGAGACTTCATCGACTCGACCTCACCCGGTGACAACCGGGCTCTGACCTGCTCCAAATACATCCGAGACTCCACCGCAAGCTCAAGATTCGGAGAACTTCAACCATTGAGCAAGGGCCCCAGGTTGGAAAGAACGACGAACACGAAGGTATCCATCAACCCAGGGTCGGAAACTGGGAGGTCGTATATGATCCTCGTACCCGGGCAAGCAACGATATGATACCACACTCGGTGAGGGTCAGCTATTATCCAAAAGAAATACCCGAACAGCCCGAGGGTCAGATAGACTCCACAAAGCTCGCACAACTCGATGAAGCCAACTAAGGGAGGGAACGCTTGAGGAGCGAGTCTACAGATGGAAAGCTCTAAGGAGCACAGAACCTCCATAATGAAGGTGTGAAAGGGGAATCGGAGTCCTAAACAAAAAGATTTGAGATACACCACAACCTCCTTCTTTCATGGAAAACACTCTCTCTCATCCGAATTGGGCACCCTATCCCTAAAAGGATCACAGAAACAACCCTACCAAACCTCGGCAGTCATATTGAGGGAAAACATAGGAGCCATGTCTAAGATGACTACAGGGAAATTCGACCTCCGATCCCTTCGACGGATGGGAAGGCTGGGCTCAACCCAAATTTCTTTCCCTTTCCAGGAACTTCCATGCATCGAGGGGGCCGGAGGTGCTCTGCTAGTTCCTCAGGGGTTAGCACCTTGAACATAACCGGAGCAAACATGCCTGACGAACCTGGAAAAGATCAGAGTTGAAGAAGGAGGATACCTTAAAATGGAGACAAGAGATCTCCGGGGAGGCAACGATGGAAGCGAGCTTGCGAAACAAGGAGAAAGATGAAGCAGGGAGATCTCTGTTGTTTTCTCGCTTCTTTCTTTTACATGAAGAAATCCAACCGGCTGACGTCCAATGCGCAACATGTGTCCATGGCCAGCCACGAGAGACGACGGAGATCGGTCCAAAGGCGAAAAGGTTTTGGCGGCACAAATAAAATCAGATATTTTGAAAACTGTGTGCATTTAAAGATATTACTCATCATTCGGTCCCAGTCAGCACGGTTCCTGAGGTGTGAATGATGGGGACCATTGTTAGTACACGGGTACGAATCTAATTTGGATATCCGCATACCTGACCCGATTAGCTTCCTCGGCCCAATACCCCCGTGCTCTTAGTGGGGTACAGCTAAGTCGGACGAATGGGTAGCTCGACCGTTGGGCTGGCACCGACATTCAGGAGAGAGTTAATGAGGCCAAGTGAATGGGCAGTCGTTAACTTGAATCCTGGAGAAGATCATGCCCCAATCAATAAGGGACGGTTACACATCATCAAGGAGGAGCTACCTATAAATAGACCGACGAACGAAGGTAAAGGTGTTCCATCTTCAAGGTACGAGGTCTAAGACATAGAACTCTATCTTCTCACTTTTACCATTCTTATATTCGAGCTTGCATCATCAGTCTAGAGACGAACCTCCGTGGGTCGATCTCAGCTACACCAAGCTCTCTTTCTTCCTTAAGTTCCACACTAACTTAAGCATTGGAGGGACCCCCCCTAACGAGTCCCAGTTGTGCAGATCGACGATCGCTATCTAACATCGAAGGTCGATGTCGAGCTCTCTAACCTCGAACGATCGACGCAACGGCCGCCCAAGGGGTCGGTCGAAGGTCGCATCATCTCCAACTACCATCGTTCGAACCTGGTTCCTCCAACCAAGGGTCCCACTCCAGCTGCTGACGAGGCTCCAACTCAGCGCTTTGAGTCTACATCAGCTTGACAACTGTCTCGGTCAATTTTGGCCTTAACAGATACCCATACCCATCGGGTACACAGGCACCCACTGGTATCCGTATACCCAATGGGTATGGGCATGGGTACACAAATTTACCCATCACGTGTATATGTACGGGTAAATTTAGCGAGTACGGGTAAATTTAGCGGGTAGGGGTATGGGTATGGGTAGTGCATATCCATGCCCGCTCGCCCATTTTGCCATGTTAGATCTACGAGAAATAGAACTGAATCTTAATGCGGAAGTGTACCTGAATCCAAAACGCCATGTACTGTAGAACCGAGTGGTTGGCCTTCCAGATCTACCCGAATCTCCAAAAGAAATCCTTTAGCTTTTCTCTGGCTCTACTCTGTCGATGTGATGCAGAAAAGACGACTCTTCGTTTGTGTGATCTGGGGACCATGACCACCTATAAATAAGCAAAAGTCATTGTTGAGTATTGGACTTCTTCCTACTTGGTGTTAATGATAAGCAAACATAAATACTTGTGACTAATCTCCTATTTACTGTTAATTCATTGCCTAAGCATATCATAAAGATCAATTAGCAATGGATGTTACTCAAAGATCACTGAAAGCAAGAAAAGTGGATTGGATGATCAAAGATGGTGATTGAAGCTCATAAAAGACTTCAAGCTCAAACTTTGGAAAGAAGAGAGAGTTCTACAAAATGTAATCTTCTTTTTCTCTTCTAGTATGTAGCTTAGAATGAGAACTATGTTGGAGCACACACACATCTTCATTTCAGTCCTAGGAAATCATTAGACCTCTTTTCCTTAGACTCCAATTCATAATTCGCAAGAATGTGCATGTTGTGATTTCAACAGGCGACTGCTGAACGTTTTACAGTCGCCTGTCTAAAAACAGTCGACTGTTTTTTGTTCTACAGTCGCCTGTTATGCACATACTTAATCAATTGATTTTTGGGCTTTCTAATATTTAACTCTTTCAGGCGACTGTTGTACATTTTACAGGCGCCTGTCCAAGAGACAGTTGACTGTGAATTATTAATCAGTCGCCTGTCTATCTTCAGCCCAAAGATCGTTTTTTCTTTTCATCTGGCCAGTCGAGTGATGTTGTATTTACAGTCGCCTGTCGAAGGCACAGTCGCCTGTAAATGCTTCAACAGTCGCATGTCCATGATTCCTCTGCAGAATCTGCTCTCTAGAATGTTTAACATTTTAGTGCCAGTCGACTGATGTTGTATTTACAGTCTCATGTCCAATGGCACAGTTGATTGTCAATGCTTCAACAGTCGTCTGTCTTTGAGCTCTCTGCAGACTTAGCTCTCTGGAAAATGTCAGGGTTTGTGACAGTCGACTGATGTTGGTTTCACAGTTGCATGCACATAGGACAGGCGCATGTGTGTTCCACATCAGTTGCAGATCCTGTCTTTCGATAATTTTCTGAGATTTTCTCAGCTTACCCATATTGCAACCAGTCGCCTGTAGAAGGATTTATAGTCGCATGTTGGATTTACAGTCGCCTGTCTTCTCTTCATCATTCGACTGTCCATGTGGTAAGTTACCGTTTGAATTCTCACCTACCCTCTGACACAGTGCAGCAGTCGACTGTGTTTTGTTCAACAGTCGACTGTCAACTATGTAAATTCTATCTGTTGGCCTTTTCTCTAAGGATTTCAAAGGGGTTTTTGGGGATTCTGTTTGAGGGATTTGAGAAACCTATAAAGGCAGCCTCTACTGTTCCATTGTGAGGTTACTCACTCATCTTTTTGAAACCCTAAGCTTTCAATCTCAAGCTCTCAAATCCTAAAGCCCTAGAATTCTAATCTTTCAATCGCTTGCTCTCCAGCCTAGAACCAAAGAGATATCTTCTAGGCAATTGGTGGTGACAAGAGAAAGGGCTTTCCTCTCTTCCAAGAGAGACATAAACACAACACACTTGCTCCTTCAAGGCATAGGTGTTGTAAGTGTTGTCATTTCAATATTTCATAACTTTCGTTATTAGATTTACTCTCCGTTTGTGAGAGTGGTTTGCTTGCTCCCAAGTTTTGGGAGTCAAGGACATCGAGTGTACTTCGATTTCACTTGTAGGGTTGTTACAAGTGAGTTTAACGGAAACCTCAAGTTAGGGTTCTAACTTGAGTATCCGGTGGTATCCGGGTGGAAGGGACGTAGGATTACATGGAACAAGTCGGGAGTTGACTTGGGTAATCCGAACCCTTGAAACATCATTGTGTTTGCATTGTTTCATTTAAGGTTTATTTTCATTCCGCATTAATTTTTGGTTAGGAATTTAATTTGGTGTAATTATCTTTTTAACTTGTATAAACACTATTCAACCCCCCTTCTAGTGTTTTTCCCATAGACAGGGATCTTACAATTGGTATCAGAGCGCTGGTTTATAGTTATGGCATCCAACAACAACAACGTTCCTCCACCGACTTCGTACAACAATCACGACCATGATAGCGCGTCCACCGTCTTCGAAGGACAATCAACGGTTCATCCTCCACGTTTCAATGGCACGAATTTTAGTTATTGGAAATGCCGGATGGAGACATTTCTGAGGAGCACTTCTCTTTGGAGAACCCTCCACAAGGAATACGTCGAACCCTCCGAAGAGGATTTCGACAAATGGACACCCTTTGAGAAGTCCGCCGAAGTGAACAACGCAAAGGCAATGAACGCTCTTCATTGTACGTTGGATCCAAATGAGTTCAACAAGATATGCACATTTAAGAGTGTATATCAAATTTGAAACCATCTAGTCGTTACACACGAGGGAACGAATAAGGTAAAACTGTCTAAACTATATGTTGATGTACAAAATTTCGATAAGTTTCTGTAACGGTCCGGTTTCAACATGCACAATTTTCCGTATTCATGATAGTATCAAATACGTTCAAAATGAGTAAATGAATTTTTTTCAATTTTTTACGTCACTCAAACCTTAAATTTGACTTCATATTCGTGATCCTTGTAACGATACGATCCCGTGGCTATTTTTTCATAATTTTTCGGAGTTGTTTGCATAAAGAAAATAATATTACAAAATGAACCTTACTAATTACTTTAACCTATTTACTAATTACTTTCTTACTAACCTAATTCCCGACCCTAAAACGTGGAAACATTTTAGTTTCTTCCAAATTTAGTCAAGCTCTAACCACTCCTATTAAATATTTAGTCAAAAAGTCCTAACTACCATAATAATTACTAATAGTGAGTTCATGAACCCAATTAACCTATAAATACCCCTCTAAACCCATTTAAATCAAATTAAACCCATCAAATCCCAAATCGTTCTCTCTTAGCCTGACTCCCCCAAACTCCCTGGCCCGCACGAAAGCCCCGAACCCATCTCTTATCTCTTCATCTGTCTCCCATTCTCATTTCTCTCAAACTCAGTCCGAATCCATACGATATGCGAGAACGCTACCCATACCTATTTACCGAGTTGGATAATCTTACTAGTCTCGAGACTAGTTACGGAAGCTATGATGATATCAATAGTAAGTATTCATAAACATCATCTCTTGTTTTCTTGATGCAATGATATCACGTTATATTTCATGTTATTTACAACCTGATTTATTAGATCACTATCATTCTATCATTTTATTTTCTTGAGCTTCTTCATAACATCTAGTTCGAGAAATTCCCAGGACGGAATTCTTATAAGGAGGGTAGGATGTAACGGTCTGGTTTCAACGTGCACAATTTTTCGTATTCACGATAGTATCAAATACGTTCAAAATGAGTAAATGAATTTTTTTCTATTTTTACGTCACTCAAACCTTAAATTTGACTTCATATTCGTGATCCTTGTAACAATACGATCCCGTGGCTATTTTTCGTAATTTTTCGGAGTTGTTTGCATAAAGAAAATGATATTACATAATGAACCTTACTAATTACTTTAACCTATTTACTATTTACTTTCTTACTAACCTAATTCCTGACCCTAAAACGTGGAAACGTTTTAGTTTCTTCTAAATTTAGTCAAGCTCTAACCAATCCTATTAAATATTTAGTCAAAAATTCCTAACTACCATATTAATTACTAATAGTGAGTTCATGAACCCAATTAACCTATAAATACCCCTCTAAATCCATATAAATCAAATTAAACCCATTAAAACCCAAATCGTTCTCTCTCAGCCCGTCTCCCCCAAACCCCCAGGCCCGCACAAAAGCCCCGAATCTATCTATTAGCTCTTCATCTCTCTCTCCTTCTCATTTCTCTCAAAACTCAGACCGAATCAGTAACCCGCGGCAAACAACCCCCCTCTTCTCTCTAATACACACACACAGTAACTACTCTCTCTCTTTTCCATTCGAACCCCACTCTCTTTCTCTCTATCTCTCGCTCTCCCCGCTCTCTCACTCCCTCCCTCCGGTGGTCGACCGCCGCCTGTCGCCGCTTCGCTGCCACCCCCCGAAGAACAGCCCCCCTCCTACTCTCAAACCCTCTCTCCCTCTCCCGCTCTCACTCGAATCTCTCCCTCCGACGGCCTCGACTACCGCTCAGCCGCCGCGTTCCGACGCCGAGCCCTCGAGATCAGCACCCCGCGCCCTCTCTCCGAGCTCCCACCCTCCACCGCCGTAGCATGCCACAAACACCCCCGAGAGACCCCCCCGCCTTCGATCTCTCTCTTCCCGCTCGGAGCTCTGACGAGCTTCACACCGTGCCACACCTTCGTCGCCTTCGCTTCCCCTCGACTTCGCCACCGCCTACTCCGCCGCCTTACCCGCTCGCCGCTGCTTCCTCCGCTTCGAAGGAGCCCGCAGCCTCGAGCAACCCCGTCGGAGTCCACCAGAGCACCTCTCTGCCTCCCCTTGACCGCCTCGCCTCCGTCGCAAGCCCCAACGCCATCCGCCACCGCTGTCGCCGCCCCACTGTCGCTTCGCCGCCGACGTCCGAGCGAGAAAACCCCCCGCATGCACTCGTGGAGAAACGACGCGAAGGTGTGTTATTTTATAACGTTTTTAAAAAAATAATACGTATTCGTATTCGTATACGGCGTATTTTATAAAATATTATATAAGTGTAAATAGTTTTAAATTCATAACTAATTATATAAGGGTCGGAAAATGAAAGGCTAGCTCCAGAAAATCAGAAAAAACATTTTGGATCTAATGGCGCTAGTTTCATCTCAATCAGACGAGTAGTTTTTCCAGAATAAATTTTTAAGCCCAAAACTTTAATAAGTCATTTTCACTTAAAATCTGTAACTTGTTATTTTCACGTAAACTGATACGTGAGAAAAATATATGTTGTAGATCTCTTCGAGACGGTCGTTTTGACAGCTCACTTGAACCATTCCGATATGTATTTCATCCAGAATAAATTGTTGAATAAACACGTTACCTAATTAAAACTAGTTTTTAAATTAATTTTAAGCTTTTAAAAATTATAAAAATTAACAGAAGCTTCTGAAAAAATCTCCTCCTGCAGTAAAATTATTTTCTTCATATCTAGCCTATATAAAAATTTAGAACGTTTTTCGACACCGTTTCAATCATTTATAAAATCAAAACGATCAAGTTAATTAGATAGAAAATAAGTATATTCTTTAACTGAGTATTTCTTGTGATTGCAGGTAATTCTTGTGCACCAAGTTCCGTGGAAGCCCTAGATCCAGTCCCGGCTTGCTACGTCAACCTCGAAATTAGCAAGTCACGATAAATTCTAGATTTAGAAAATTAGATAAGTGTACTCGTACGAACTTAGAACACCAATATAGCCTCAGAACGGCTATTTGACTTGAACCAAATAAGAGACCTAATCTAATAGGAAAGTAATCAACTACAGATTACTTTGCCAACTTTCAACTTTGGTGGTTGTGGCACACAACCATCAACTTGGGTAAATTGTGTGCTAACGAAACCACAACATGCTCAAAGCATTGAATCAGTATTGTAAATGTTGGACTTGTCTTTATCCTCACTTCGCTTTGGTCCGGTCCGCTTTGAAATGAGTTACTACTTTCTGGTTTTCAATAAGAAAGTCAACCAGTTGTCTTGGTTTGACTAGCATCATGTGATACATGATCGCGCCCCGGATACACACCCGGGACAAGCGACTCGTAGTCTTACCGCAAGCGCACAGTGTAGCGGCGAGCGGGTATCGAACTCAGTGAGGACTAATGATCGTGTCTCCTTCCAATCACCTAGCTATCAAAATAGTCGAGAATAATTTGGGGTAAAATAGTCACAATCGTTCAAATGTCGATAGAAATATCAATAAAATAAAGCGCCTAGGGATAGGGAATCCCCGCTACGGACCGTATCTCATCGTTGTGATTCATATGTTTCATCATTGCTAGACTTGAATTTTAGGTGAACTAGTCGCAACTAAATGTAGAACCAAGCTCACGCTCTCGCGCTATTGTCGGTCTATAGCAAACCTAGGGTAGGGCCCAATCTTTTGCAAACCCTAACCTAGGGCGCTAGCGTGGAGAACGACATCATCGTTCAATCGTATCTCGAGCCCACTCTCGTGCAAACTCAAGCTACGACCTAGGTTGAGATAGTTCCTACCCGTCCAATCTCTTGCAAACGGATATTGGTATAGAAACACGATTAAAAATCCTAGCTTTGGTCCAATCTCTTGCAAACCAATTCTAGAGAAGTCCAATCGTAAATCTAAATCGAATTTCTAGGGCTTCCTATCAATTGGGACCCAATCTCTTACAAATCTCAATCGATATGAATCACTAGCTATCCGTAATTAATCAATCCTAACCTAACCCTAATCAATTCTAGCAAGAATTTCACCAATTCATCACAATTTAGAAATAGGGTCTATAGGGTTCATCCCTACGCCCTATGACGATGGCACTACTCACTAATCATCATGCAATACTTAGGAAAATCAATAATAAAATCAACACAATTCATTGCAATAGAGAAATTGTTAATAAAAATTGGGTTTTTGATAAGAGAATAGACAAACCAATGAGAATCTAATAGCATCCAACAAAAGTAGCCTTTTTATCTCCTAAAGAAAAGCTAAATCTAATGATCTAAAAAGCTCTCAAAAAGGCTCCCAAAAATCTCTCAAAAATTCCCCCTAACTAGGCAAAACTGGGTTTAAATACCCTTCAAAATCGCCCAGAAAATCATGACCAAAATGCCCCTGCGCAGCCCAGAAATCGCAACTTACGCAGCAGGCGGAACGGCTCACTCGGTCGAGTGACAAATGTCACTCGGCCGAGTGACAAACCCTGTAGATTTCCAGTAAGTCGGGGGTTTTCAGGGGTCTGTCTTCGGAGGTGACTCGGCCGAGTGGCTTTACTCACTCGGTCGAGGGGCATTCCATGCTCGGCCGAGTCGGAACTCTCAGGTCGACTGTAGATTTCCAGTAAGTCGGCCTCTTTTTGGATGGATTTTCCCGTGCCACTCGGGAGAGGGGATCTCCATACTTGGCCGAGTGGTCTATCGTCACTCGACCGAGGGCACGCTGATATTCTTCTGTTGTGCGCGTCCGATCTGGTCGGCCGAGCGAGCTTCTTTGCTCAGTCGAGTGACATGCTGTAGATGCCCAATCTTCTTTGTTTCTCCTCCTCGTCGCTCCTACGAAGTTCCTTCTTCTTCCACTCGTCTTCCATCATTGAATGGCCCTCAAAAGAGCTGTGGGTGACACTCCGGAGTAGGTGCAAATCCTCTTGATCTCAAAATCACTCCAAATCGCTCCATATCTCCTGAAATACGACAAAAACAAGAAATAGTGAAAAGCATCGCAATATTGTCGAATAATCGTGAAAAACGGGATATGGGCGATCAAAACGGCAAGTAAACATGCAGAAAAAAGGTGTAAAATATGGAGTGATCAATACACCGTATGGAACATCTTGTGAAACATCCTGTATTGTTAGTTCTTGGGTTCAAGACTAACGTTGTTTTGATGATGATCAATACTATGTTAGTGTGCTAATCAATCTTATGTTTTAGTCTCAGTTTATCTTAATGATTATATGTTGATGAGACAAAGCATAATGCTTGGAGGACATTATAAGGAATATCTTAAAGATCTCCAAGAGTGATGGTTGGCTCAAGCTTGGATGAAGTCATGAAGATCATCTAATGAAGCCAAAGCTTGAAGCATGATGATGGATGGACATCTAGAGAAGCATTGTCAAAGCTTGGAGCTTGATGAAGGGAAGCTCATCAAGGAGTGCCAAAGCTTGGAGATGATGGGGAGCATCAAGGTATCGTGAGCTTGAAGACTTAGACTCTAGGAGATGCAATTTGTAATCCATGTAATTTCTATTACTTGCATTTCTCTTTTTGAGTCTAGGATTATTGTAATGCCTTGATAAATGGTCATACTCTCATGCATATACATATAACCATCTTAGTGAGCCTTAGGATTATCATAGAATCTAACCCAATAGGTTTATCTTGCCCAAAGACTCATTTGGAGTCTCTGGCTCTCCATCAGTCGCCCGATGAAGGTTTTACAGTCGACTAGGTGATTCCAGTCGCCTGTCGACCCTTCTACAGTCGACTGTGATGTATAGCTCAAGTCAACATTTCTATTGAATCTTCTTGAGATATTCGCATCAGTCGACTGATGTTCAATTTACAGTCGCCTGTGTTTCTACAGTCGCCTGTGAATTGGCCGACAGTAGACTGTGCGCTTCTTGCATTTTTTGGGCTTCATCCCAATTTGCAAGACAGTCTCCTGATGAAGTTTTTACAGTCGCCTGTGAAATGGCCATCAGTCATCTGAAAGGCGTAAGTGCGAAATATGCATCTCGTTCTCTGTTTTTCTTCCATCTCTGCAGCAGTCGCCTGATGAAGGATATACAGTCGACTGTCTATTTTACAGTCGCATGGGTAGTCTTCTACAGTCGATTGTCCTGGCTCAGATTATAGCCGTTGGGATTTTTCTAGCCGTTGAACAGTCGACTGTCATTTGTTCATCAGTCGACTGTCTGTGCCGTAAACTGCCAAAATCTAGCCATTGCAGATTTATTCCCTTTGGGTTTTTGGCTAGTTTTATGGGGTCTTCTTGGCTTCCTATATATAGGAGATGGCTTAGTTCATTTAGAACTCTTGGTTAATATTGAATATCTTTGAGAATCAATAGCCACTCCTAATCTCTTCCATTCCCTTATTTAGAGTTTCAATCTTATGCTATATCATCTAAGCTCTAGGGAATTTGTCCAAGGGATTTCAATCTCATTCCTTTTCTTAGAGAACATCTTTCTTCTCTTCATTTCATACACTCAAGTGAAAAGTGTTAGGATTCATTCCTAGAAGAGAGAAAGATCATCAAGTGCAATCAAAGCCTCATCTCAAGCACTTGAGTTTCACTTGCATGTCTTCTTCTTCACATTGGTAAGATCATATCAAGGCATAGGTAAGTGTTTTGTTCGAAACCCTAATTCTCTTTGTGGGAATTAGATACTCTCTTTGTGGGAGTTACTCTCTTTGTGAGAGTTTGGTTCTTTCTGTGTGAGAGAACAAATCCCCTGTGTGAGGCCTCTCTGTGTGAGAGTAAGGATATCTCTTTTTGGAAATCCTAAACCCTCTGGGTGAGGTATCTCTGTGTGAGATTGTATTCACTTCTCTTTGTGGGAATTATAGTGAATATTGGTGTGGCTGGACGTACCCAAGTTTTGGGAAACCAGGGTAAAATCCTTGTGTTTGCGATTGTTGTTGTTGAGCACTATGTTTATTTTCCACTGCTTATTGTGCTTTAATTTCAGTAACTTTTAATTAAGCACTTCGCTTGCCATTACACTATTCACCCCCCTCTAGTGTGTGCGTGTGTAGCCCCTCAGGGTCCCTTACACGTATAACACTTGACACTTCACTGGGGTTTTTTAGGGTAACTCTTAGTTTGAGAGAGTATGGGAGTGACTGGAGTTCATCTTCCCGTCCAGCTGCCTGTGTTTCGGCATCCCGTCCGGCTGCCTGAGTTTCGGCAAAATACATGTACCGCTGCATGTGTTCTGGGATTCGTCTGGGTAAGCGCACCCAGGCAAGAGATGAACTCGATGGTCACATATTGTACTCTTCAACTTGAGTCACGTAGTTCTAGTGTAGCTTGCATGATCACCTCTTTGCAGTACATGCACTTTATCTACTACACCTGTGCAGTCACCAGTACCTTAATTATCATACTTTTAGCTACAGCAGTAGCATGTTTCACTTGCCTAGCCTGCTTTACACTTGCACTACCACAGTACAGTTGTTCACTTCTTTCAGTCTTGTTTACTTTTACTACTCAGTCGTGTACAGTTGTTATTCAGTACTTTACTTTTCACTATGGTCTGCTTGTACGTAGTTACTTTTGTCATACTTGTGCACTGCTTCTTTTCTATATTTAGAATTGTTGTGACTTACCTTCGGTTCTATTTATGGCACCGGTAGATGGCGATCAGAACGAGGAAGTGGCCCCTGAGTTTGAGGAGCCAGAGTTCGACCCGGAGACTACACACTTCTAGCTGCTTGTTTTGTTGTGCGTACTATGTTATGTATTTCCTTTCCGCATTTCCTTTCTGTATTTCCGTTATGTATTTGGTGTGTGAGTGCTGCTTGTTGTTGTACTTTAAATTTGGACTGTAATAATGTACGCTGGTTTGAGTATTGGTACATCTCTGGATTGGGGCTATATTGATTTCACTAGTAAACTGCAGACCTGTAATTAAAATCAAATAAGTAATGGTCCCCTGAGAGCGGGTTGTTACAGCTTCACATGTAGGATAGTGAGCATAGCAACAATGTACGGACGTTTCACCGACATCACCAATTAACTTGAAGCTCTTGGGCAAGTATACATCCAACAAGAGAATGTGAAAAGGATTATAATGGGAAAGACCTCCAAATGGGAATGAAGAGCTATCGCCATTGAGGAGGTCAACGACATGAAGAATTACACAGTAGGAAATCTCTTCGATACTCACATGTCTTACGAAGTAAGACGAAAGAACCGATTGAAGATTCGAGCGATGATGAACCCTACGAAGGCCAAGAAGAAAGCATTAGCATTCAAGGCTAATTCTTCATCCTCCGATAGTGAAGAATCAGATAACGAGATGGACTTGGAGCAAATGACTCAAATGGCGAAGAAGTTCCTACGCTTCTTTCGCAAAGGTAAATTTCTCTCCAAGAATAAATTTGATTCCACTAACAACACTTCATCTCTTTGTTTTAAGTGTAACAAACCAGGGCACATCAAGAAGGATTGCCCAATGCTCCGAAACAAAGAGAAGTGGAAAGCTTCAAAGTACCACAAGTCCGACAAATATAAGAAGGATAAGAAGAAAGGACTTGTCGGTACGTTTGATGATTCAAGCAGAGATTCCTCAAGCGAATCCGAGGATGAGAAGTGCGAAAGTGCCCATATGTGTTTCATGGCCCAGGAAGATCCACTCTCCAATTAGAGTGATACCGACATCGATGAACCCGAGGTAATAATGGATGAACTTCGTATTGCTAACGAAGAACTATTTTCTAAGTATCAATCTCTAATGCTTAGATATACTAGTTTAAAGAAATTAAATCTTAGCAAACCATCCATACCATGCACTATCAACAATGACACCATTGTTGATACACTTACACTTGAGAAAACCTCTTTGATTTCTCAAAATGACATATTGAGAAATGAGGTGAATTCCCTCAAATCTCAACTAGATCAAACGTATCCTAAGGATAATAGTGATCTAGCTTCACAAAACACACGATTGGGTATAGAGAATGGTTCTCTTAAAACCCAAGTGCACGAGCTCAAAACACGAGTTTCCACTTTGGATACCAATATTTCTTCTCTTAAGAAGAAATATGAGCTCATGTCCTCCCGAGTTATGAGATTTAACAAAGAGAAAGGACAATTGGATGAATTGCTCGCAAACCAATTTTCGGCCATACATCGTGTTGGACTTGGTTATGTGGAAGCGAATGCATCCAACTCTCGCACCTCCTATAGTGGTGTTACTATAGACTTTGTGAGGCCATCCTCTGGTACATCCACAAGTGGTGTCAAAAACACTATTGGTAGCAAACCTACCAAGAAAGCCACCACTTCACAATCTCTTCATTTTGACAAGAAACCCACTAAGGGTGGAAACCAAAAGAGAAGCCATGCTTATATGTACACCAACCTTCATCCACGTAGGAAATCTCTTACTTCACAAGTGGACACTCATGACACTTTTAATGCTCCACACACACGGACACGTGCAAACCCATACATAAGAAATACTCATGCACGTGCCCTTACACGCTCATATGCTCATACGCATCATTCTTCCATGTATGCACATCCACCTCATGTTGCATGCTCCATATGTTGCATACATGCATGTTCCTAAGTATGCATACAACCCATATATTTCCAATGCTTATACACCTCTATTTTCATATGCTAGAACGCATGTTTCTAGGAAGCACGCACCACATAGAAATCAATCAATTGTGCATGTAACTAGGAAAAGGACTCCCAAAACATACACAATTTGGGGTCCTAAGAACACTAGCTTAAATGATAAGAATGCTTATGTTGATTCCTATTTTAATGATGTAATAAATAGTGGTAATTATGTTGGGAAGCGAAAGTCCAATTGGACTTGGCTTCCAAAGGGCTAATCCCCTTGGACCCAACAAAAATTGGATACCATGAGCTTATGGTATATTAAGTAGGTACCCAAGAAAAAGAAAGAGCAATAAACTTCATATTGGCTCTAAAAGGAAAGGATGGATACTCGATAGTGGTTACTCCAAGCACATGACGGGAGATCCCACATTGCTCTCCGAAGTAATTAGCATCAAGGATGGTGCCACGGTCAATTTTGGAGGTAATCAAAAGGGAACCATCATTGGAGTAGGCAAAGTCGGTAATCCTTCCAAACCACTTATTACAAATGTTTATTTAGTTAGTGGTTTATGTCATAACCGTATCTCCATTAGTCAACTTTGTGATAAGGGTTACAAGGTTAACTTTAGAGAGGGTATGTGTGAAATTGTAGATTTTGATTCACATGTTTCATTTACCGGTGTTAGGCGTAAAAATATTTATTATTTGAGCTTGCCTAAAACCGTAGAACATTGCTTAGTTGCTAATACATATGAACAACTATTATGACATCGCCGTTTTGGTCATGTTCATTTTAAGCACTTATATAAGTTAGCTAAGCATGATCTAGTAAAAGGTTTTCTAAAAATTGCTTTTAGTAAGAAAAACTTTTGTGATTCATGTCAAAGAGGTAAACTTAGTAAATCATCTGTCAAACTTAAAGAAGGCATAACTTCTAAGAGGCCCCTAGAATTGCTTCATCTAGATTTATTTGGGCCAACTAGAACCGTCTCTTTAGGTAATGCTCACTATGGATTAGTTGTCGTTGACGACTTCTCTAGATTTACTTGGCTTTCATATTTAACCAATAAGAATGAAGCCTTTGAAGAGTTTACCATATTTACAAAGAAGATTCAAAATTTCTTAGGATCCACCATTATCACTATTCGTAGTGATCATGGAGGAAAATTTGAGAATGAGTCTTTTACAAAGTTTTGTGATGACACCAGGATTACTCACAACTTTTCTTTTCCTCGCGCACCATCACAAAATGGTGTTGTGGAGAGAGAATAGGACCATAATTGAGTGTGTCCGTACCATGCTCCATGATAGTCATATTGGACTACAATTTTGGACGGAGGCGATGCACATGACATGTTATATTCTTAATAGGATCCTAGTAGACCCCGAATGAACAAAACTTATTTTGAGTTATTTTATGACAAAAAGCCACAAGTTAAATATTTTCGTGTTTTTGGTTCAAAATGCTTTATCAAGAACACTTTTGGTAACTTAGACAAATTTGAGCCAAGATCTGATGAAGGAATTTTTGTTAGATATTCCACACGTAGCAAAGCCTACCGAATATACAACAAAACCTCTTCAACGATCGAGGAATCACTACACGTATCATTTTATGAAGATTTTGATTTTCCTCATGTGGTTGATGATAGCGTAGATGTTTTATGTGATTCTCTTAGTAATGTTAAAATTAATGATTCTATTATTGAGACTAACAATATTAATGAGATTGTTGAAGATGTTCCAAGTAATGCAGGGATTCCCAAAGCTTCCCAACCGTTCGTAACCACCCCATGACCAAATTATTCGAGATATTGGTATGGGTGTTCGAACGAGGTCAAGAATTGATGAATTCTCTCACTGCGCATTTGTCTCTACCATTGAGCCAAAGAACATCCAAGAAGCATGTGAAGATAGCTCTTGGATAGTTGCATTGTAAGAAGAACTCATGCAATTTCAGAGAAATGAAGTTTGGCAGCTCGTTCCTCTTCCAAGTGGTCACCAAGTAATTGGGACCAAGTAGATTTTCAAGAACAAGACCGATGAGAACGAGGTCATTACTTGAACGCGTCTCAAATATGTGATGCTTGAGCGCTACTCCCAAGTGTAGGAGGACGTCAAGTAATAAATTTATATCTGGTGAGACCGGGTCGGATCACGGGGACAATTCATTTTGCAATCGCAAGTTCAATTAATAAAGGAGAGATAAAGGCGAAGCCATAACCAACTAAGCTAACGGTGGAAATGTGTTTTAAAATGTGTGTGAAAATGTGTGTGAAACCATCTACCAAATCAACAACCTAGGGTGGAAGTATCGAGGAGGAAAATAGGCGAGGAAGCGTGTTTGGTGTGTGGGGATGTGGTTGTTAAGCATATGGGTTCAATCCGAGGATAACTCAATTGTCTTTCTGACTAAGTAATGAGCAATCGGTGGATTTGGCATTTTATCGAACACATGGTGTGCAATGAAAGTATGGTATGGAAAATCGAGATAATAAACAACCAAGCATATATGAATGGTACCACTAGGCAAACTCCACTCTAGGGATACCCACTAAGGTCGCTAATTCAAAGTATATCCCAAAAAATCCTACCACATAAACTTTAGAACATGCTAGAATTGAAATTCCATAGCCCAAGTAAGCAACATCACCACACAACCACACACAATGAGATCTAGTTACTCATTGCAATAAAAGAGGCATTTTCATCTCTAAAAAACATCACCCAGTATTACTACAATAACCAAAATCAAATTCACAAAATAAAGGGAAGAGATCACCAAAGATTTCTCTTAAGAAAATACAACTTTCCCTCCAATGATTGTGCTCCTCCAAGCTTTCTTGCTCCTCTCCAGTGGCCTCTATCCCTAAAAATGAAGAAGAAGGAGAGTGGAATGAGGAGAATAGAGGGGAGAAGCCCTAAAATAGTCCTCAACCGAACTGGGTCTGGAAATAAGTCAAACGGGTCGGATTCGGGCCCAAAACCCGCAAGCAATGCCCAAAGCAGTAGAAAATTTCGGTATCGTCACCCTGTCTTGCGAAAATTCTAGAAAAATCATCCGACCTTAGAATGACGTGTTCCAGGCAGCGATGGAACCATAGCAAAGTGTACTACAACTGAAAAATATCTCTAGGCCGAAATATACACTGGAATGATAGCAAAATTCTGCCCAAGAGGGAAAAAGCAGAATTTCCAGACCAGAAATTTTCAGCACCGTCACCCTGTCTTCCAAAAAATACAGTAAATTTCTCCGACCTCTAACAATTCTGGAAAAATATGCGTTGGAATTGGAACTTCACGAACTTCAACCCAAAAAATAATAGGAGACTAAGATGAAGATGCTAATAAGCTGTAAAAATTGTGTCTTATGCATATATAAACGATAAGCTTCAAAATATGATAATATCATGAAAGAGCGAGTAATGGAGCTAGAATGTGAACGATAGATGCATAAAGAGCACCGAAAATGGGGGGATAAATATACAATAGTTATCCCGAATCAGTCATCACAAGGAATAAAACAAGGTTAGTAGCTCAAGGCTATCGGCAAGAAGAAGGTATTGATTTCGAAGAATTTTTTGCCCCCGTAGCTAGATTAGAAGCTATTAGATTGCTTTTATCTTTTGCATCCCATAAAAATTTTAAATTATTTCAAATGGATGTTAAATATGCATTTTTTAATGGTATTGTTAATGAAGAAGTTTATGTTTCTCAACCACCCAGTTTCATACATGAAAAATTTCCAAACCATGTTTTTAAACTTAAGAAAGCGTTATATGGGTTGAGACAAGCTCTTAGAGCTTGGTATGATCGACTCAAAACCTTTCTTTTGGATTTAGGTTTTAAAATGGGTGAAGTTGATTCAAATCTTTTCATTAAAGATTATGAAAATGACATCCTTTTAATTCAAATTTATGTAGAAGATATCATATTTGGTTCTACTAACTTTAATCTTTGTCAAGAATTTTCTAAGTCTATGAAGGATGAATTCGAAATGAGCCATATGGGTGAGCTCAACTACTTCCTTGGACTACAAATTCGACAAATGAAGGATGGGACTTTCATACATCAAACCAAGTACACCGGGGAGCTTATCAAGCGATTCAGGATGGAATCGTCTTCAAGCAAAAGGACCTCTATGAGTACGACAATCCATCTACACAAGGGTGAGAACGGGAAAGATGTACACATTCGTCTATATCGAGGGATGATCGGTAGCTTACTTTATTTAACCGTAGTAGGCCTGATATCATGTTTTCTGTATGTCTTTATGCCAAATATCAAGCTAGACCTAAAGAGTCACACTTGATTGCGGTTAAACGAATTTTTCGTTACCTCAATCGTTCACTAGATTATGAGTTACTTTACCTTAAGTCTATCACATATGAGTTAATCTCATATAGTGATGTCGACTTTGTCGGATGCAAATCCGATAGGAAGAGTACTAGTGGCACTTGCCATTTTCTAGGAAATTCCCTAGTTTCTTGGTTTTCGAAGAAACAGAACTCGGTATCATTGTCCACGACTGAAGCAGAATATATTGCTGCTGGTCTTGCATGTGCACAAGTTCTTTGGATGAGACACACACTTAAGGACTATGGTGTCAATTGTGATACTTGTCCTACCATGGTTGATAACTAAAGTGCTATTTGTCTTTCCAAGAATCCGATACATCACTCCTATACCAAACACATTGATGTGAGACACCATTTTATTAATGATCATATAGCTAAGAAGGACATCATCTTAGAGTTCATTGAAACCCAAAAAAAATCGTCGACATCTTCACTAAACCTCTTAAAGAAGATTTATTTGTGAGGTTGCGTGGAGAATTAGAGATTACGGGTGAATCTAAATTGTAGAAGTTCATAATTTCATGTATATCATACTTGAACTCATATCATCATTTTTACTTCTCTTCTTGTAATAAATTATATGTTTCACATATATTTGTTTTTAAGAGACATATTTGAGATTTCGATTGTTTGGATTGATTTACAAGATTTGTACGTGAATCTATAATATTTTGATATTGATTTCTTGATTAGATTTGTGTTAGAGTATAGGTCCTAGGGTGAGTTGTCTATATCCTCAGGATTTTAATCTCACTGTGCATTTCTAGACCAAGACAGACGACTGTCATTCCTTCGACAATCGACTCCCCAACTCTATATTTTCATACAGCAGACTGTATTTTTCGCACAGGAGATTGATGAACATTATTCAGTCGACTGTCTCCAAGAAAGGCGACTGCAATTTGGTCATCTGGCGCCTGTCCAAATCTTCAGAGGTTTCTGTTCTTATCATCATATTATTGATTCTCTGTCATTCAACTGATGTGTAAGGAACAGTCGACTGTCTCTCCAACAGGCGATTGTGAATTACTCAACAGTCGACTGTCTGTTAACCTAAGCTGATTTCTATCTGTTCCACCAGTCGACTGATGATTGTTCATCAGCCAACTGTCTAATTCTGTGGCGGTTCGTTAACTTGATCTAAGCCGCCGATTTTTTTCGATCCAACGGCCCAGATTCTCTTGACCCCTTCATATAACTTCGAGAACCGTCAATTTGTTCAAATTGTTTCTCTCTCATCAGACGCTAGTTCCCTCGTCTTCCTCCTTTGAATTCCATTGTTGCCATCGATTTCTTCTCTGATTCGAAGCTCCACTCTTCGATCACTCTTCCAATCGTTCGATTGCAAGTTCAACTGTCTCCTTCTCCGTCGTTCTCCTCAAATTAGGTATCGTTTTTCTTTTGTCGATTCGTTCGTGCATTTCTTTCGTATCGTTTGATTCGTGCAATGGCTCCCAAGACCAAAGGGAAGGCTGTTGCTCCTAGATGCCCTAGGAACCCTAAGCCCTCTATTGCCAAATCCAAGATACCCCACAAAGCCCGCACCAAGCACCATGATCCTCACTTCGACACTTCAGGTTCCTATTCCCCTTCTTCTTCCTCCGAAGAAGAAGCCTACACTGAGCCACTCGTAAAGCGTCTGCGGAAGACCATTGGTGTTAGCATCAATGGGCCTATCCCTGAGGCTGAACCTACTCGGGTGGCTGCTGACACCCACCCCGAGTCTATCCTCGAGTCTTTTCCCTCTTCTACCCAGGCCCAAAATCCTCCCGTGACTCCTGCTGATCCTCTAGTTCCCATTTACCGAGACGATGCTTGTCTGGCAAAGTTCCAAGCCACGCTAGGGATCAAGCTCCTTCGTGAGCATTTTATTGTATATCAGGTCATCACTGCTGAGAGACTCTCAGAGATTCTCTCGTCGACCCACTTGGGTGATCTCTTTCGATACTCTCATGTCGACTCCCCCACGTGCATATCCCTTCCTCGTCAAATTATTTTATGCCAACCGCATTCGCGGTGAGTATGTTGACATGGGGGAGATAGACACAGTTGTTCAGGAAACCCATATCCGGCTTGACCCTACTCTCCTAGGGACCATTCTTAGGGTCCCCTCCACTGGCTCCCTTCCTGCTGACATTTCCATCTCTAATGTTGGTGATCTTGATCAGTCTGTCCTTCAGGACATGTTCACTGTGATCCCCTCCTACCTTGGACCTCCATGTTCTTGGCTAGAGGTTGGGCTGTTCACCTAGTGGTGAAGTCCAATATCTTGCCGAAATATGGCTCTTCCGATCAGCCCTCTCAAGAGATCCTCAGATGCATGTATGCTATTTTCTCGGGTATGTCAATGAACTGGGCCGAAGTCCTCCTTGATCGGATGGACAAGGTCGAGTTCACTACTGCCTCCTCTCACATTCTATATGGAGGTCTCCTCACCTTTGTCTTCTGTCACTTTGGGATTGATTTGACTCCTTACGAGCCTATGCCCCTTGGCCCTCTTCTCGATGCTTCTGCGAAATCGAAGTCCTCTTCGACACTGCAGTCGGCATCTAAGAATAGGTAATCAACTTCTGCTCCATCATCATCCACCATTCCTCCATCTGATCAGTCATCTTTCTCAGCTGCACCCTCTCGTGACCTGTTAGACGAGAAGGTTTCTGGTTTGTATGGGTTATGTCATCTGATATTCCAGCATCAGGGAATTCCTTTTCCTGATCACCTCAGATCCTTAGTACCTCCTTGGCCTTCTCAGCCTCCTCCACCTGTCGTCTCTGAGATTTTGGAGCAGCATGGTGTTACTGCTCCTGAGCCAGTTGCTTCTCCGACTCCTCAGGATGTCTCTGCTGCTGCTCCTCCTCCTTCTCCCGAGGATTCTACGGTTGAACCAGAGGCACATGAGTTCCAGACTGTGTTGGCTACCTCCTCTGCTGCTGATATAGATTGACACTCCACTGAGAGCACTCACCTATAGACCTAGATTTTTTGTTAGGGTTGAGAGTTTTTGAGTGTCAGTTTGTATTTTGATTCATTTTTGTGTTCTCGTGTATGGATAATGTATGTATGTTGATCACATTTTGTTTGGATGTACATGGAGTTGTTGCTGTATTTTTTACTCCTATATATACTGATTATATATATATATATGAAAATGCTTTTACTTCATATGTTGCTTCACACTTTGTCTCATGTTTGACTTATCTGTGTGAAAATTGTGAAATTGTCTCTTTGTATGCTATATCATATATATGATGTGATTTGAGACGTTTTTCTCTTTTGGCCTGTAATGTTTGGATTCTCATTCCTTCAGTCAACTAAGATTTCTTGAGTTTTATGAGTTTTTTGTATGTATATCTTAGAGATATCCCCTTTGTGATAAGCTTTTCTCTGAAAATTTGTTGGCATCACTTTTGATATATTAAAACTCGCATGATTGTTTTAATACTTATTTAGCACTATTGTTGTTGTTATTCTACTCCCACTTTTTGGATAGTGCCATCGGGGGAGAGAAATAAACATATCATAATTATGTGCTAAGTAAATTCTAATTCTAAACTTGAATCTAAGAATAAAGTTGCCTTAGATTCAGGGGGAATAAGATATAATGAACTTGGATTATAAAATCCTAGATTTCAAGATTTCAAGAAAATCATTTCATTCATGCATATCTTACATACTTGCTTCTTTTGATCTATAGCTGTCCTAATAGTCATTGACTAACTTGATTGGCATCTATGTAGTGGGAGTAAGTTTTCTTTAAGCACAATTATTTATTTTTTGTTTATGTTTGTTTGTCATCATCAAAAAGGGGTGAGAATGTTGAGTATTGGACTTCTCCATACTTGGTGTTAATGATGAGCAAACATAAATACTTGTGACTAATCTCCTATTTGCAGTTAATCCATTGCCTAGGCATATCATGAAGATCAATTAACAATGGATGTCACTCAAAGATCAATGAAAGCAAGAAAAGTGAATTGGATGATCAAAGATGGTGATTGAAGCTCCTAGAAGACTTCAAGCTCATACTTTGGATAGAAGTGAGAGTTCTACAAAATGTAATCTTCTTTTTCTCTTCTAGTATGTAGCTTAGAAGTAGAACTATGTTGGAGCACACACACATCTTTATTTCAGTCCTAGGAAATCATTAGATCTCTTTTCCTTAGACTCCAATTCATAATTCTCAATAATGTGCATGTTGTGATTTCAACAGACGACTGCTGAACGTTTTAGAGTTGCCTGTCTGAAAACAGTCGACTGTATTTTGTTCTACAGTCGTCTGTTATGCACATACTTAATCAATTGATTTTTGGGCTTTCTAATCTTTAACTCTTTCAGGCGACTGATGTACATTTTACAGGCGCCTGTCCAAGAGACATTCGACTGTAGATTGTTAATCAGTCGCATGTCTATCTTCAGCCCAAAGATTATTTTTCCTATTCATCTGGCCAGTCGACTGATGTTGTATTTACAGTCGTCTGTCCAAGGCACAGTCGACTGTAAATGCTTCAACAGTCGCATGTCCATGATTCCTCTGCAGAATCTGCTCTGTAGAATGTTTAACATTTTAGTGCCAGTCGATTAATTTTGTATTTACAGTCGTCTATCCAATGGCAAAGTCGACTGTCAATTCTTCAACAGTCATCTGTCTTTGAGCTCTCTGCAGACTCAGCTCTCTGGAAAATATTAGGGTTTGTGACAGTCGACTGATGTTGGTTTCACAGTCGCCTGCCCATGGCACAGGCACCTGTGTGTTCTACATCAGTCACATGTCCTGTCTTCCCAGAATTTTCTGAGATTTTCTCAGCTTACTCATATTGCAACCAGTCGCCTGTAGAAGGATTTATAGTCGCATGTTGGATTTACAGTCGCTTGTCTTCTCTTCATCATTCGACTGTCCACGTGGTAAGTTACCGTTTGAATTCTCACCTACCCTCTGACACAGTGCAGCAGTCGACTGTGTTTTATTCAACAGTCGACTGTCGACTGTGTAAATTCTATCTGTTGGCTTTTTCTCTAAGGATTTCAAAGGGGTTTTTGGGGAGGGGATTCTGTTTGAGGGATTTGAGAAACCTATAAAGGCATCCTCTACTGTTCCATTGTGAGGTTACTCACTCATCTTTTTGAAACCCTAAGCTTTCAATCTCAAGCTCTCAAAGCCTAAAGCCCTAGAATTCTAATCTTTCAATCGCTTGCTCTCCAGCCTAGAACCAAAGAGATATCTTCTAGGCAATTGGTGGTGACAAGAGAAAGGGATTTCCTCTCTTCCAAGAGAGACATCAACACAACATACTTGCTCCTTCAAGTTCTACTTCAAGGCATAGGTGTTATAATGTTGTCATTTCAATATTTCATAACTTTCGTTATTAGATTAACTCTTGGTTTGTGAGAGTGGTTTGCTTGCTCCCAAGTTTTGGGAGTCAAGGACATCGAGTGTACTTCGATTTCACTTGTAGCGTTGCTACAAGTGGGTTTAAAGGAAACCTCAAGTTAGGGTTCTAACTTGAGTGTCCGATGGTATCCGGTTGGAAGTGACAGTATTACAGGAAACAAGTCGGGAGTTGACTTGTGTAATGCGAACCCTTGAAACATCATTGTGTTTGCATTGTTTCATCTAGGGTTTATTTTCATTCCGCATTAATTGTTAGTTAAAAATTTAATTTGCTGTAATTATCTTTTTAAATTGTATAAACACTATTCAACCCCACCTTCTAGAGTTTTTCTCATAGCCAGGGACCATACAGTCCTAATGCATATTGGGTTTCTGATCGGTCCATATTTTATACCTTTTTTCTGCATATTTGCATGCCATTTCGATTGCTCATATTGCGATTTTCATTTTTATTCGACGATATTTCGTTACTTTTCACTATTTCTTGTTTTCGTCTGATTTCAGGAAATATGGAGCAATCGGGAGCAAAAATGAGCCTAAAGGACTTGTACGCATACCAGAGCATCGCTCATGGCCTTATTGAGGAGCTAACGACGATGGACGATGAGCGGCAGAAGAAGAAGATCGATAGAGTCGTCGAGGAGGCGAGGAGGAGAAGGAAGGATTCCAGAAACAGGCCACTCGGTCGAGTCACGCTAGTTACTCGCCCAAGTGAAGCAGTGTACTCGGCCGAGTACGACTGATATGAAGAACATCTACCTGACCTGAGTGCCACAATGCACTCGATTGAGTGGTGAATTCCACTCGGTTGAGTAGAGAACTCCACTCGGCCGAGTGAGATCAACTTCTGAAGGAAATCGAACCAGACTCTCTGGTGGGGAGCACAGTAGAAGACCCACTCGACCGAGTGATGAATCTCACTCGGCCGAGTGACGCAGAGCGCCAGAGTGCCCAAACCCCGACTTCGAAGCAGACTCTCTGAAATTTTGGAAGAACATCAGAAGACCCTACTCAGCCGAGTAGAGAAGTCCACCCGCCCGAGTGAAGAATCCCACTAGGCCGAGTGACGCTGATGACACGAGCGCCCAGATTTTCAGATAGCCTTTCACTCTTTTGAAATCTTCCATCATTCCAGTGGGAAAAGTATTTTTCTCATATTTTTTATGGATAGTAAACTTCATGAAGGTTCCAACGCCGCCAAGAATGCGCCAATCAGAGGTCAGATGAAATCTGGAGAATTTCTGCAAGTTGATGCTGCAGTGCTGGAATTCGCATACCTGTGTCACTCAGCCGAGTGACACTTCCACTTGGCCGAGTGACCAGTTTTTGACAGTTTTTGACAGAGTGTTGTTTTTTGGAGTTTCTGCAGGAACTCTCACTCGGCCGAGTGAGCTTTCCACTCGGCCGCGTCGCTGCTGGCCCAGAACTTAAGTTACGCGCAGATCTGATTTTGGGCGCGGGTTTCAGAGGGTTTTTGGGGGTTTTTGCTAGGGTTTTGATGGGGCTATATAAGAAGGTTGTAGCCGTCATTAGAGAAGGGTTTCCATATGTTTTCTTAGGGATTATTTTAGAGGTTAGGCCATGGCCTAGACCCCCTCTTGGATCTAAAAGCTTGTATTGGGATTGAAGTTCTTCATCAAATCTAAGTATCTTTGTTCTTATTATTTTAATCTTTGATTTGATATCTTTATATATGCAAGCAATGTTTTTTTATCGATGTCTCTATCGTTATTGCTATACTTGAGTAGATTCGCTGTTCTAGAACACGGGGATGAACCATATGGATTCGATTTTAGAATTGTGATGAGTGGGTTCATATGTTGCTAGAATTTCTAAAGGGGTTAGGTTGTGATTGATTTATCACGGATAGCTAAGAATTTCCATCGATTTGTGTTTTGCAAGAGATTGGATTCCTATTGATGGGAAGGCCTAGATATTCGAATTAGGTTTATAATCGAAATCCACTAGACTTGGTTTGCAAGAGATTGGACCAAAGCTAGCATTTTTATTATAAATCTATACTGTCATGCCCTATTTTGCACTATACGTGTATTCTACTGAACACGCGTGGTATTTCTACTTACGACACATGGGTAGTCATGAAATAAACGTAGATATCGATAAATGTAACGTAGTGCAAGGGGGATTAGGCCGTAATGCGTGGCTAAGAGACGAGAAAGAGAGATTGAGTGCAGGAGAAGTGTGAAGGACGTCGTTGGTGCAAAACAACAGGAATGTATTGGACGTGCGTGTGTAATGCAGGAATGAACGCATGGATGTGTGTAAGGAGAGCCATACTAGGGTAGGGTCCAATCTCTTGCAAACCCTAACCTAGGCTAACTAGCGTGAAGAACAACATCATCGTTCAATCGTATCTCGAGCCCACTCTCGTGCAAACTCAAGCTATGACCTAGGTTGGGATAGTTCCTACCCGCTATTGCCGGTCTATAGCAAACCTAGGGTAGGGTCCAATCTCTTGTAAACCCTAACCTAGGCTAACTAGCGTGAAGAACAACATCATCGTTCAATCGTATCTCGAGCCCACTCTCGTGCAAACTCAAGCTATGACCTAGGTTGGGATAGTTCCTACCCGTCCAATCTCTTGCAAACGGGTATTGGTATAGAATTACAATCGAAAACCCTAGTTTCGGTCCAATCTCTTGCAAACCGATTCCGGAGGAATCCAATTGTAACCCAATTCGAATGTCTAGGGCTTCCTATCGAGTTGGGATCCAATCTCTTGCAAATCCCAATCGGTATGAATCCCTAGCTATTCGTATTAAATCAATCTCAAACTAACCCTAATCAATCCTAGCAATTATTTCACCAATTCATCACAAATTTGAAATTGGGCTCGTAGGGTTCATCCCTACCCCCTAAGACGATGAAACTACTCACAATTCATAATAAAATGCAATGGAAATTCACAATCAAAATCAATAGAATTCATAGCAATATTCAAAATATCAATCAAAATGGAGTTTTTGAGTGAGTGAGAGAGAGAGAGAGAGACAACCCAATGAAGAACAAGATAGCATCCAACAAATTATCACTTTTCTCTCCTCCCTAAAAGCTAAATCTAATTCCTAAAAAGTTAATCTAAAAAGGCTGCAAAAAGTTCTGAAAAAGCCCTCTAAACTAGGTTAAAAACTGGGGTTAAATACCCCCCAAAATCGCCCAAAAAAACTGTGACGAAACTGCCCCTGCGCAGCCCAAAAATCGCAGTTTACGCTACAGGCAGCGCGGCTCACTCGGCCGAGTGACAAATGTCACTCGGCTGAGTGACGAACCCTGTACAAAAACAGAGAGTTGGGGGGTCTTGGGGGTCGTCTCCTCGGGAGTCACTCGGCCGAGTGACTTTTCTTCACTCGGCCGATGGGCGTTCTTCACTCGGGCGGACGGTCGTTCTTCACTCGGCCGAGTCGGTCTTTGGGAATCGACTGTACAAAAACAGTAAGTCTGGAATTTTGGTGCCGTCGTCTTGATGCCACTCGGGCGAGTGGGTCTCCGTGGTTCGGCCGAGTGACATGGCGATGCTCGGCCGAGTGCACATTGATATTAGCTCTGTTGCGTGTCCGATCTGGCCGGCCGAGCGGGCTTCCGATGGTCGGCCGAGTGACTCCTTCACTCGGCCGAGTGACATGCTCAAAATGCTCAAACTTCATATTTTCGCTCCCTCGTCGCTCCTACGATGTTCTTTCTCCTTCCACTCCTCTCCAATAGCAAAATACCCCTCAAGAGAGTCGTTGGTGACACTCCGGAGTGGGTGCATCTCAGAATCACTCCAAATCGCTCCAAATCTCCTGAAATACGACAAAAACAACAAATCGTGAAAAGCATCGCAATATTGTCGAATAAACGTGAAAAACACGATTTGAGCGATCTAAATGGCATGCAAACATGCAGAAAAAAGGTGTAAAATACGGAGTGATCAGCAGGCCACCATGATGGCCGTGGAGGCGCAGCACTGGTCGGCCCAGGCGAAAGACCTCGAGGAGTCCTCGGCTCGGGACCGTTTGAGGGCCGGGGAGGACGAGGTGGCCGCCGCAGAGGCGTGCATGGAGGCCTAGCAACTTCGACGCCAGGTGGATGAGCTTGCCTCGGAGGTGTTGGACCTTCAGGGGGGCTGGTCGATGCTCGGAGGTCGGCTCAAGAGGCGGAAGAGACGTTCCATCGGGAGAGGGGCGATCTCTGGAACGAGTTGGGAGCGTTGCGTCAGATGACCCGGTTCACCGAGGAGGTGGAGAGGGGCGTCAACGGAGTCCTGAGGCCGCGGATTGCGGAGGTCCTCATGGAAGCCTTTGGCTCCTACGAGGACCTATTGGCCCCCCGGATCATTGAGGTCTTTCGAGACTCCTTCCAGCGGTTTACGGAGCGCGCCCGGTAATCTCTCCCACCCAAAGCTGGTCCCGTGGATCCTCCACGCTCTGAACAAGGCGAGGTCCCAGAGGATGCTTCCTCCCGTGCCCCAGGACCTTAGGCGGCACTTCTCTATTTTGATCCCCCCTTTGGCTTGTAATACCGAACACTTTTTCACAATGTATAAAGCTTTTTCGTTGGTCCACGTGTTTTTCGACAGTTTCCTTGTTGTCTGGGCATTCTTTTGGCAGGGTTGCTTCTCAGGGGAAGGGGGCCCTTGGTCTTTTTGATCTTCGGTTGCGCTTGACCTGGTCGAGAAAACGATTCGCTGATGTCCCTTTATCATTTGTGGTGAGTGTGAAGGGTCTTCGGGACTTTGTAACGATCAGTCCAATAGACCGGGGCTTTGGAGGTGCTCTCGGCCGACCTGTCGTGATTTTCCCTCGTTCGCAATCCTCGGGCCTGTTGGGTGACCGCCTCGCAAACTGTGGGTTTTCCCTCAGTCTTACGGCCAGTCGAGGGGTCAGCCTGTGAGAGGAATCGCCTCCGATCCCTCGGCTGATGGGATCGTCCAGGCTGCAGGGGTGTTGTCCCCCGGGCCTATACCCATCTGATATTCAGACCTGCTGGAAGAGTTGCCCCAGCCTTACGGTTGATTGATTCGACGGGTCTACGAGGGGAGCTATCCCTCGGCTTATAACTAACCGAGGGTCCCGTCTGCTCGGAGAGTTGCACCGGCCTTACGGACGGACTCAGAGATCGACCTGCTGGGGGGTTGCCCCAGCCTTACGGTCGGTCGGGTCGACTGGTCAGTGGGGGGGAGCTACCCGTCGGCTTATGACCATTTGACGTTCCCGCCTGCTGGGAGAGTTTCCCCCAGCCTTACGGACGGGCTCAGGGATCGACTTGCTGGGGGAGTTGCCCCCAGCCTTACGGTCGGTCGGGTCGACTGGTCAGTGGGAGGAGCTACCCCTCGGCTTATGACCATTCGACGTTTCCGCCTGCTGGGAGAGTTGCCCCCAGCCTTACGGACGGGCTCGACGATCGGCCTGCTAGGGAGTTGCCCCCAGTCTTACGGTCGGTCGGGTCGACTGGGCTGCGGTGGGAGCTACCCCTCGGCTTATGACCATTCGATGTTCCCGCCTGTTGGGGGAGTTGCCCCAGCCTTACGGACAGGCTCGACGATCGGCCTGCTGGGGGAGTTGCCCCCAGCCTTACGGTCGGTCGGGTCGACTGTGCTGCGGTGGGAGCTACCCCTCGGCTTATGACCATTCGATGTTCCCGCCTGCTGGGGAAGTTGCCCCCAGCCTTACGGAGGGCTCAGCAACCGGCCTGCTGGAGGAGTTGCCCCACAGCCTTACGGTCGGTCGGGTCTACTAGGCTGCGGTGGGAGCTACCCCTCGGCTTATGACCAGTCGACGTTCCTGCCTACTGGGGGAGTTGCCCCCGGCCTTACGGACTGGCTCGGTGATCGGCCTGCTGGGAGAGTTGCCCCAGCCTTACGGTCGGTCGGGTTGACTGGACTGCGATGGGAGCTACCCCTCGGCTTATGGCCAGTCGACGTTCCCGCCTGCTGGGGGAGTTGCCCCCAGCCTTACGGTTGATCGTTTCATTGCTCTCCCCGAGGGTGACTTCCTGCTTGTCCTGCAGTCGACCGCCCAACCAACAATAATGAGAGACAAAGAGCTGTACTAATACGGTTCTTTCCATTCCACGAACCCGAGCGTACATTTGGAGGAAAAACAAAAAACAGTGAAGGCGTGGGCAAGCTAGCCTTGCCCAGGCGAGGTGACAGCTGATTGTCCTGCCAGCTCACTCGATGATGCGCACGGCCGTCTGGACCACCTTCTTCCCTTTGTCAGATTGCTTGGATGTCCCTTCCCTGGGGGCGGGGGCCGAGTCGTCGACGAAGTTCTTTAAGTGCCTCCGGCTGACCAGCTTCTCTATGTCCTTCTTTAGGTGCCAACAGTCGTCAGTGTCATGGCCGTTGTCCTTTTCATACTTGCAATACTTTTCTTCGTCCTTTCCGCCTCTCTTCATCTTCGGAGGCAGCCTGCTAAAGCGCCCCTCCTTTTGGGCGTGTGCGAGGATGACATCCGGAGAGGCGTTCGGCCTGGGGGGGGTCGCGGCTCCTCCCTGCACTGCTTTCCCTTGGCCCTCTTCCCCTGTCGATGCTCGTCAGGGCCGCGGCGCTCGTTCTCGTCATGCTTGAATCCCCGCTTCGTTCCCATCGTCCTCGGCCAGTGCCTCTTCCGTCAGCATGTAGCGTTCCGACCTGGCTATGACGCTGGCGAGGTCTTTCGACGGATCGTTGTGTAGTGATTTTCTCAGGCCCCTATGTCATAGCCCTTTCTTCAGGGCCGTCTTGATGACCAACTCGAGGCAGCTCTCCACATTCAGTCACTCTGCGTTGAAGCGACGCATGTAATGCCTCAGGGTTTCACCGGGACCCTGCACCACATTGAATAGGAGTGCTGAATCCAGTTTTACCTGACGTCCGGCCATGAATTGCTTGGAGAACTGCTGGGAGAGGTCCTCGAAGCTATCGATGGACCGGTTAGAAAGGCCATGGTACCAACTCTGGGCCTCTCTCCGAACGGTGGAATAAAAGCCTTTGCAGAGCAAGGTATCATCGGCCCCTTGGAACGCCATGACACCCTCATAGTCCATCACGTGGTTCTCTGGATCGCTCGTGCCGTCATACTTCTCCAACGTTGGCACTTTGAACCGGGAGGGGACACGTGCCTCGGTTATCCTTTGGGATAGCGGACAACGATTTCTTCTGGGGCCCCCGAGCGCCCTCCAGCGCTCACACCGTTGTTGCCTGGAGATGACGAGTGAGCGTGGTCACACCAGGGGCTTGCCTACGTTCTTGCTGAGCTGCGGACAGGGGTTGATTGGCGGGCGCTCCTCTTTTCCCTACGGTGGTCTTGCTTCTCCGGTTTTGCTCGACGGGGACTTCCACTCCGACGAGCCGGTCCCCCAAGGCTCGGTGGCCGACCGACCGTTGATTTGTCGAGCCCGGTCGTCGAGACGAGGTGGTAACTGATTCGCCTCCAGTTTGGTTGAGTCTCATCCCATCTCCTTCGCGGGGCGAGGTGGGAGTGAGGGACGCCTCCGGGACGAAGCCCGGCAGGGTAAATCGTCGTTCCAGGTTGATTGCTCTATCCCCATGGTCGGTGACCATGGCGGACGGTACAGGCTGGCGGTCAGCTCCCACTTGGTGGGCCCCTCCCATCCCCTCTCGTCAGACGAATGGGTTGTCGACCAGCTGTTGGATCGTGGCGACCAACGTCTGGAGGTTGGCGTTGGTTTCCTGGGCAAAGAGACAAAGCTACTCTTGAGTCACCGATCGGGAGTCGCATGTTCCCTCGATGGTGTGGATGTGCTGGTTCATGGGAGGGATGTAATCTCCCTCCTCTTGGATGGGGGTATTCACCCCGAGCCGTTGCAGACTGGTTCCATTCCGGTGGTTTGACGTGGGCTTTGTCCGATTCCCACAGATGGCGCCAGATGTTTACGGGTGTTTTCTCACCACTGACTCGTTGACCCACAACTAGTCAGTCAACGTGGTCAAGGGATCGGTTTGGACCCCTTGGATGCGTCGAGCGCACGTGCTCTCGGCGTGGATAGGCAATGGATCCGCGGCTGAGCAGATGCCTCGGTGGAGTGTCGATCTTCGGCTGGCGTGGAGCCGAGGGGAAGCCTCGGTTTCTGGTCAAGTGCTCGACCTCGGCTGGTCGAGCGTCGAGGGGAATCCTCGGCGCCTTGTACGTTCCTCGGTCTTGATTGGCGACGGCGCTCGCGGACGGCGAGCGGGCTCGTTCCTTGCTGGATTGTAGCATCGGCACCTCGGTTCAGCTCCTTCCTGGACAGACGAGATAACTCGTCGGGGGGCCGGACCTTGGTTCCGGCCAAGTCCCCTCCGATGCCTAAGTCAAGACGGATTTGTGTAATGCTCGGCGGGCTCGGTACGGCTCAAGAGGAGGCCAGAACACGTATCCTCGGACCGAGCTATGGCAGGGGAGATAATGGGGAAAAGCAAGGTCTTGTTAACGAAATACCTCAATTGTGGGTGCCCAGGATTCGATCCCCCTCCCGATTGCCCCTGCTACCCCTTTATAGGGTTTGGCCCACGATCGCCCCACATCCACGTCCCCTGACCGCCTCCCCTCACATCCCCGCGATCCACCTCCATCAAAGCGCATGTGTGCGTCGTGGGGAGGGTCGTTTAATGGGCCCCTTAATGGTCATTAAGGTACCGCGCTTTTTAAAGGGACGGTTATCTCCGTGGAGCGCGAGCTGATCGTGCGTCCTCCAGGCTGGGGCCGGTCTGACGTTGGGTCTATCCGTGGGCCTCGTCGGGTGGGTCTAAACCCATTCGTGGGCCTCCCACTCTAGGCTTGGGCTTGGTTCTTGGGCTTCTCCAAAATAGTCGTATCAGGTTGGATGACAACTCCTATTCGATATCGCGGCCTAGATCAAATTGAATTCAAGTATATCTTCTCTCCCTCTTGGATGCATGATTATTATTCCCTGATATTTCAAGTTTTGCGGTATATCTTAGCTATGGTATGTGATAGTCTTCTATTATTTTTCTAAATTGTTTAGAAAAACTAGCATATTCGCTTTCTTAAGAAATGCCAATATGTCCTTAAGGTAGGTCGAGGATAAGAGTATGCCCATTAGTATGGTGCTCGATGGAATTTCCCAGTTGGAGCAGGATTTTGGTGACTTGTTCCATTAGGATCCTTCTTTTAGGCAACCATACTTGATTGCCAATGAATCCCATCAGCAAGTTGGTGCCTAATTTCAAGAAGCATGTTATTGAAAAATTGTTAACTAAGCATCATGTACCAATCGAACCGTGTCGCACATGGTAGTCTCCCATCTTTACACTGTCAACTATCAACTCATCACGATTTGTGTCTAGACCCTTCATGTCTTTGTAGGAGAAAGATGTAAGTATGATGCGACATAATGATGAGGGCGGCGGCGGCGGAGACGGCGGCGGCGAAGGTGGTGGGGTTTCTTGTCCCTTACAAACTTGCTGTTGGCTCATTGGTACCAAACCACTTGTAAGCAGGCCTAACAAGCGGCATCGATCAAGTAGGCTCGAAACGCATGGCAACAAAGACGACACGAGAACTCACGTCTCCAATATTCCTAACGAGCAGCAGAGAGGGATTGAAGGGAAGCTAGCTGTGTGTGGAAGCTGCATTGCCACGGTCGACTGGGTGGATAAAAGCAACATCTCACTGTCAAACACAAGCAAAATCCTGCATGCAATCCTATGACGATATCTATTTGGCATGCAGCCAAGATTGGTACGTACGTAGCGTCGGAGGCCAGATGCTAAGAAGAGAAAGAAAGCGACGCCTAGTTTGATGGCAGAGAGAGAGAGAGAGAGAGAGAGAGAGAGAGGACGTGGATCCTGGCAGTTCAAAGGAGAAGCTAAGGCCGTAGCATGAAGACAGATATCCTGATATCCGAAATATGTGTTTGATTGCAGGACTGCCAATTTGGACTAGTCTCAAGAAAATGATCTTTATTGTAACGAACCAAATGATTGTTACATGCTAAACTTCAAAGTATTGCTATATACAACGGGTGTGCGTATATTAAATTTCGTGCCAAAATCAACAAAAATTTTTACACCTCGTTGATATCGTTAAAAAGTATCACACTTACGAAGATCATAATCCATTGATTTCAAATTTTTTTAGCATTTTCATCGAGTATATAGCGAAAACATAGCCAAAGTCCAAAATATTGCATGAAAATGTCAAATAAATTAGTATCAATGGATTCTACTCTTCATAAGCTTTCCAACGATACCAACAATACGTAAAACAGACACCGAACAAGTGAAATACCAAAGAGGGTCAAAAAATATTATTCTGATTTTGAAACGGAATTTAATATACACCGCACAGTGTATATAGTTCATCCCAAACTATAACTGAAGACTACCTTCCTTCATGATTGGGCTGACTCTAATAAGACTGGTGTCAAAAAAACAGATGCTAAATGATTGAACCTTTGATGGCCCCCTCAACACTAATAATATTGGATGATTAGGCTGTTGGGTTCGGCCGAGCAAAATCCAAGACCGTACACATGTGGACCAAAAGCCCAAAGATTTTAGCATCATGATTCATAGACTCGAAGATCCTTGGAATCTGACCTAAGCCCGGCCCAATCAAGTCATTGTCTTTTGATAACTTTAGCCCTCACATGAACTGGGGGCACTGCACCCCCTGCTTTGTGGTGTCCTTTTAAAGAAAATCGGTGCCCATCAAACCTACCCAACAGTACTTCAAAATCCTTTCCATCCCCAACCAGCCCATGCGTGCATGTTTCATACACATTACACAATGACAGGATACATTCTTCTTCATAAATTATACGCGTGATAAAAAAATAATGTTTCATGTGACTCTTTATATACTGTGGATGAGAATATTACATGTTTCTGAGTATATGACTACTGCTGGATAACGAGAAGAATGATGGTATAAAGTCATGGTTCTCTATTTATTAAATCAATAGAAGTCCAAAGGCCATAGGATAGCCAAAGGTCCCCCGTTTTTAGGGATAATGGGTAGTAATGAGGGGATAAAGATGAGGGGAGGCCTAAGGCCTCACTCATTCATAACACTCCCCCTTACCCACTCGTTACTTTGGTCTTAGTGTAAATGCTAAGGTGGTGGATACTTCTGGATCCGGAGTAATCGTGTTTGCCTCACTAAACCTTAGCTGTTGAAAACCCAGTGGGAAAAACCAACATCTTAAGGAAAAAGAGTGTAACCAACATGTTACTCCCCCTGATCCATACAAGCCTTATGATTGTAGGTCTTTCAGCTTTCATTAGAGGTGGACACTTCATGGTCCAGAGTTAAATGAGGTTGCCTCATTAAAACCTTTGTCTATGGAAAACCCAATGGAAAAACACATAGCTAAGGGAAAAAGAGTACAACTCTACTATCAACTCCCCCTGATATGTACAATCTTCAGGCTTGCAGATCTCTTATGTATTTATACAATCATTTCCTATTCGTCTATACATCCATCATGTTCTGAATACAATCATCACTCATCTACACAAGTTTCACTCATATCTAGCTACTACTGGAAAACAGTGGCGCTCAGGAGTGATACGCTCTACAAAGTTTGGTAGATGGCTCCACGTATGTATTCCTTCACTCAGTCTTCATTGTGTCTGCAAGGCACTGCTGGACCTGAATGGGCGTATTTTAGATATGCTTTTTGGATGATGAGCCTCTCAGAAGATGTAGACTTTTGGAAGATGATGCGTAGATCTTTAGGAGGTGACAGGCCATTTGTGCTTAGTCATCGCGATGGTCTGCAAACCTGCATATGCGATATTTATTCCTTGGATGCTAATCCTTGACCCTTAGAAGTTGCGCAGAAGCAGCTTATCCTTGGTCCAATGGTGCTCTCCAGGGCAGCACTGTATCTGGCTAACAGCTTTACTACAGACGTTCTATTAGGGACACATATAGTTGGCCAGATAAAGGAGTGTAACTAGTACATTAGAGCTAGGTTCTTCAGGACCTAGGATGTCCTCCCCCTCTTCCAGCAACTGGAAGGCGTCATAAATTTGCACCCATTTTTAATAGATTGCAAATGGACATCTTTCTTCATAAACTCCTGGTGTATGAGAAATATGATAGGTATAAAAAGGATTCCACCACGAAAATGGTTAATCTGTAAGCCGAGACAATACCTTGTTTTGCCTAAGTATTTCATTTCGAATGTATGCATAAGGCTATCAGATATATCAATGGTCTCTGCAGGAGATCCTATTAGATTTAAGTCATCCACATAGACTGTGACTAATACAAATCATGACCATGTTCCTTTGATAAAGATACATGGGAGATTTTATTATTTAGGGAGTCCTTGTTCAGCAAGGAATTCGCTAAATCTGTTATACCCCATTTTTCGTGAATGCATAAGATCATATAATGATCTTTGAAGCCTTATAGAGGAGACTTTCATACGTCTCTATTTCATCTCTGGGGGTAGAGTATACCCTTCTGGAAGTTTCATATAGATCTCTATATCTATATAGCCGTATAGATATGCAGTTACAAAGTCCATGAGCTGCATTTCTTGGCTTTTCCAGAGACGTTTAGGCTTAGTATGAAAATAGGAAAATGATCACATTTCCTTCATTTCTTATTCTTATGAAAACCCAACTTACATTCCACAGGTTTACACATTCAGGTGTTGGGACTACTGTTCAAAGACTTTGCTTTTCAAGAGTGAGTCCAGCTTTACTCTTATTGCCTCGTCCCACTTTGGCCAATCTATGTGTTTACGCTATAGAAAAGTGGGTTGAACGTCATCGTCGTATTCAGCGACGTGAATGGAAATTGCGAAAACAAAATCGTTGATGACGACTGTGCTATATTTGTCCAGTACCTCTCCAATACGTACGTAATATAATGATGTTTATCATATTGTTTCCTCTGTAGGGAAAATCAGGAGGGGAGAGGTCGCTGGTCTGAGCTCTGCATCCTGTGGAGGGATCATTTTATTATCTCCAAGAATCTTCCTCTTTTGAGGAACTTTATCTTTTGAACCTGACGGGCGTCCTCTTTGCAATTGAGGTATAGCCAATTCTGCTGCCGGTGGATTGCATCCATCTATGGGGATGTCAATGCTACCTAGCATTTTGGCAGCAGGGACGTGTGAACGAACAATCTTATGGTTGTCCATGAATTTATCCGCCAATTGATATATTTTAGTCTAAATGTAAAGGATCTTCTGGATCGCATCTTCACACATATATAGTATGCGGATCATAACGAGATTAGGACTTTTGTGACCCATGATATGGTCTCAGAAGCTTTAGGCTTCTTTAGACTGTGTGCCTATTATAATGAGACTTTGCTCATCAAAATCACAGTTATCAACACGTGGTGAGATGGAGACATATATTAGCACATCCAAACACTCTCAAGTGAGATATGTTTGGTGGTGAACCATAAGCAAGCGGCATCAGCAATAAGATATGGCCACAAGAGGGCCGTATCATGATAAGCGATGCGGACTGCAGTATGACGTATCCCTAAAAATCCACATGCAACTGGGATTTAACAATGGACGTGAAATCCATTGGAGTCTCTTTATCAGAGACTCTTGATAACGCATTCTTAGTATGAACATACTACAGGATGTTCAATTTCAATACCAGTGCTTGGTAGTAGTCTTGAAAGACCTGTGCAGTGAATTCACCCACATTATCAGCTTTTGAGAAAGCTAGGTTGCGGGTGGAAAAAAGGTATACATAAGACCATCTAGTAGATGCATCTATCAGTACATTGAAGTACTGAAATGGACCACTTGTGGGGTGAATAGGCCCGCAAAGGTCACCATGTATGAAGCCAGGAGACTCTAATCCCACTTTCAGGAGGGAATGTCTCTCTATAAGTTTTTCCTTATGACAAAGGGGGACAAGAAAACTCAACCTTTTGAAGAATCTTTAGGTTCTCCAAAGGATTCATTTGATGATGCGTCCATCATTGCTGATCCAGGATGACCAAGTCTATTGTTCTAGAGATGAAAACTCTGGCAATGAAAGGCACTTCTGGTGCTCAGTCAAGTTGGCTTTATATAGGATGAATAACTGTAATGATATGGACCCGACTGGGGTCCAATGAAATCGTGCGTAGATGGTCTTCTGGCCATCCTCTTGACGAGTTACATAAAGATATTCACTAATTATTATCCACAGTTTCCAAGTTATGTTCGTTTAAACAAAATATACTTGAAACTAGGGAGATTACTCAATGAATTAGGAGAGAAAAATGCATCTTTTAGTCTCGTTGTATGTGGGAGCAATTTAAATGCTTTAACAGTGCATCGATGCACTGTCCATAATATATCACATTCCATCTATATTAATGCAAAGTGGAAATTTATTTGAGTTATTCAAAATAAAATTCATTCAAAGCAAACTACAGATGAAGATATATAGATTTAAATGCATAGATATAAAGATATGGCTCAATCGAGCAGATCGTCATTCTCGAAGTCTTGTACAGTGAACATGGCTAGAGCTTGAATATCTGCCAGGTTTGTTTCAAGGTGAGGCTTCAGGCTCGCCTGATACATGTCCTGGAGGTTGCGAGGAGTGCGACAGTTTCTGGACCAATGTCCAGTCATGCCACATCTATGGCATTTATCCTCCCAGGTCTTCTTAGAAATTGACACTGGATCAGCATTCTTATGCTTCCAAGAGAGGTTTCTCCTCCCTTTATTGTTGTTGATCTGGGGAGGTGCTCCTCTTGCTGGCTTCATTATAGCTTTCCCTTTGTTCTTTCTAGCCTTCTTCTTGTTTTTCCACTTCTGGAGAGAAACATAGTGGGCTTCAGGGATATGGGCAGTACCAGCAGGGCGCAAATTATATGTGGCTAGCAGTAAATCTCTATTTTGCTCTGCCCTAAGAAGACAAGAGATCAAATCGGAGAACTTCGTGAAGTTGCGTTCACGATACTGCTACATAGGGGAGAGCACGGTCTCAAACCAGCGGTTTTGGATCTAAACCGAACCAGACCGTATAAGTAGCGGTTTCTCACAGGCCAGACCAAACCAGACCGCCAGACCGACGGTTTTCGAGCCGACGAAAACCGCTTGGAGCGGTTTGGTTCGGTTTGGAACCGCGGTTCAGACATATGATGATGAAAGATCACATCGTATACCCAATTTTGCTTAATATAGACTTTGTTATTAAAATAATTTCATGACATGGCTTCATTTCTGTGCTCCTTATCAAACCAGGAAAAATTAGGCACTGCATCGCTTGCAGGAGTTCTAACCGTGACTACGACAGGTGCGGTAATTATTGTTCTATGTATTTTCATTTTTCTATAGCAGTTAGGGTGCATTCATCACTAGAAGTTGTATCAAAATGGTATTTGATGCTGAATTGACGGTCAATTGCGTTGTTGGAGTAGAAGTAATGACGTCCTTTTAGAACTATGGGTCAAAATATGAGGGTTAGTCGTAACTAAATGAAAATGGAATGAAATGCGTTGCTGCCTGCTCGTAATGCAGAAGAAATTAAGAGGACAATCAGATTCAAGAAAGAAAGAGAATTACAGATAACACGATAAGGAAATATCGAGCTCACAGTCAACCGTACTTGAACGTAGTAGCGCTAACCAAGATGAACTTCTCTTTTTTGAGACCGTGCTCTCACCTACTAGGGTTAAAATCCCAACAGATTTTCAGCACAATACATAATATATGTTAGGAGTCGGTTCGGTTCGGTTTAAGCGGTTTCGACAAGGTGAAACCAAACCAGACCATATAAGTGGTGGTTTCCAACGATTGAGACCAAACCAGACCGATGGAGAGCGGTTCGGTTCGGTGTTTGGCTCGGTCTGGTTCGGTCCGGTTCGGTTCGGGTGGTTTGAGCAAACCGTGCTCACCCCTACTGCTACATGAGGATTGCATCTTTCTCGTGAAACGTGTAAATGTCTTTTCCAACTGTGATGCTCAGTCACTTCTTCACCGCACAACTTCAGGCGTGAGGTGATATTATGAAGTGCAGAGTTATACTCAGCCACGGACTTATTGTCACGCCCCGCTTCCCATTATACTTGGGGCGAAGACGTGAGCGGGCCCGCATGTGCTTAAAGCAAAGAAGATGTACTTTTTTTTTCTTTCTCCTTTGACTTAAGCACACTAAGCGTGATTTTAGCGAAGGCAGGTCCCTGCACGTGAATCTTCACGAGCAGCGCAATCATTCATTACATTACAATACCAGCGTCAGAAGCAAACACACAGATAAATTTAGGCCTAGCATGGCCGTACAAACTGCTGAAACAAACACACCTGAAAATAAAATACAACAATACTGAAATATAAAAGTCCCGCTCTAGTCTTCTGCGGGGATGATCTCAGTGTCCTCGTAACTCTGGTCAGCGGGGTCCACCTCTAAGGTGGGATCCTCAAGAGTGGTGTCCTCTGGGTACTCTGTCTCTAAACCTAACATATATTTCAAAACACGTTGAAATATATGTCAGCGATAAGCTCGGCAAGATATTTTAAAGCAATGAATGAAGAACAACTATAAGGGACAAAAAGCGTTAGTACACAGTTATGAATAATAAGTGCAGAAAGTAAAGTACAAGCACGCATGTGTTTTGCAGTTTTAAAAGTAAGGTAGTTGTAAATTGAGTATTTGTGCTCGTGATAAGTCCATGTCTGAGAAAGTAATGTTCTCGATACACCCTATCATCGGGGGCTTACCGTGACGCTTCTTGCCATTCCAACCTGGAATATGGTCAAGCTGCTTGCCTCCGTTGGTGTGGTTTTGGAGGTAGCCGTAAGGTGTTCAAGCAACAATTACAAACTCTACTACAAGAACCAACCCCACCCAAGTGTCCTGTTTAGTCATTGACCAAGTTTCACCCCATCTGTATTCGATGGCTTTACCCCCATCTGTATTCGATGGCTATCACATATGTGTTTACAACACACTTGTTTTCCCAATTAAATTCATTTGTTAACATGCAGAAAATAAAAGCAGTCCAATTAAGTCAAAAAGACAATAAGTAAAATGGAACATGATATTCGGTTCCAAAATTTGACAAACACAACAAATTTATCAATAAGTTTGAACGGTCAGGTTTGCAGTTCATTTACTCAAAATACTTGCCTTGACGTGGGTGTGGGCGTCCAGGTGGTGGTGACGCGAGGTACGTTTTATCTGCATGAATAGGCTAGTGGTATCAGTTAAATGGTCGACATCCAGTTGGACTAGCTCACTAACATTAACTTAAGTGACAACCTTAATTTAGTACTAACTTACAGTAGCTAAGAATTAAGTTAAGTTAACTACTTAATCAACTAAACTTATTAGTTACTAACTTAATTAATAATCTTAATAAAACACTTTATAATAATAAACTTTATAAAACTTTAAAAACTTTATAAAACCTTACTGTTATAATAATAATAATAATAATAATAAATAACTTTAATATTAATAGACCATTGAATAACACCCCCCCCCCAATCTCTTTCTCTCCCTCTGTCTCGTTCTCCCCTCTTCTGCTTCTTCGTTTTCTTTTTTTCTTTTTTTTTTCTTTTTTTTGTTCACCTGCAGGCGGATGCAAAAGGGGGCGAGAGCGGCGACTTCGGGCTTCCGGCGGCCAGATCGGAGGCGGACGGCGGTGCGCGGCCTCGTGGGCGGCGGGCGGCGTGGATCGACTCCGGAGACAGGGGATCGGGCTTCAGGGCAGCGGCTTCGACGCGAGATCCGGGCACGGCGGCGCGGCGGTTCCACGGCGGGGCGCGGGGCAGGCGAGATCGGCGGCGGCGTGCTGCGGCGTACGGCGGGAAGAGGGCGGCGGCGGAATCGGGTCGGCGACGGCGGGGCGCGGCCTCGTGGGTGATTTTGGGGGTTGATTTGGGATTCAATTTGTCGATTGTGATTTGTGGTTGGATTTGGGTTGATTTGGGGTTGTTTTTGGTTTGTGATCTGGTTTGGTTTTGATTTGGGTTGTAAGGATGTTGTGGAGACTGATTTGAATGGGGGAGGTGATGGTGGCGTGGTGGAGTTGGGTTGGTGTTGGTTGCTGTGGGTGTTGGTGATGGTGGAGAAGGTGGTGGATGAAGGTGGAGGATGCGACGATGACGATGAGGCTGCTGGTTGTTGGCTTGGATTGTTGATGATTGCTGTTGGTTTGCTGCAATGATTTCCTGTAGGGGGTTTAAGAAAGAGAGGGGAGAGGGGACATGTTTAAGGAGATGGTTGGGAGGTTGAGGGAGGCTTGAAGGCTGTCGTTGGATCACCAAACAAATACGGTGGGATTAATGTTGTAGGGTTAGGGTAATTTGTAGATGTTAGAAGTAATATTTGAAGAGTAAAAAGTAATAAGCAAAAATAATTTAGTTTTAAAAGAATAAGTTAATTATAGGTTAACTTGTAATTAGTGATTTAAATATTTACCCGTAATTTATTAATTAGGGATTAATGAAAAGTAATTAATAATTTACTTAAAAATAATTACGATCTGCAGATGAAAATTACGCTACGGTAAACAGAAAACGACGACGCGCTCGCGTCGATGCGCGGACGAAAATCCACTCGGACGAAAATAACAGAATCGGCAAGGTAAAATACAGGCACACAACAATCAAAATATAATTAGAAAACAGGCCGTTACATCCTACCCTCCTTAGAATAATTCCGTCCCCGGAATTCTCTACAGAGCAGGGAAGAGGTAGGGGTAACGTTCTCGCATCTCATCCTCTCGCTCCCAGGTGGATTCTCCTGGCGAGTCATGTCGCCACATCGCTCGCACGAGTTCGACAACCTTATTCCTGAGCGCCTTCTGACGTCCATCAAGAATCTGAACAGGCTGCTGCTCATAGGTAAGGTCTGGTCGCACCGTGATCTCAGAATGATCGACTACATAAGTAGGATCACTGATATAACGACGCAGCTGGGAGACATGGAAAACATTATGTACTCCCTCTAATGATGGCGGTAGAGCTAGACGATAAGCCACTTCTCCAACTCGCTCTAACACGTGAAAGGGTCCAACGAACCTTGGACTGAGCTTGCCTCGTCTCCCAAAGCGTATCACTCCTCGGTTTGGGGATATCTTCAGAAAAACATGATCTCCTGGTTGAAACTCCAAGTGGCGACGCTTGGCATCAGCCCAATGCTTGTACCGGTCTTGCGCAATACGTAACTTGTCTCTGATGTTACGCACTACGCCCACAGTCTCAACAATCATCTCCGGGCCCAATAATTCTCGATCGCTAATGTCATCCCAACTCAGCGGGGATCGACACTTCCTTCCGTAGAGTGCTGCGAATGGGGCCATGCCAATGCTGGCTTGGTAGCTATTGTTGTAGGAAAACTCTACCAGATGTAGATGATCTTCCCACGAGCCTTTGAAATCCAGCATACAAGCTCGCAGCATGTCCTCTAATATCTGGATGGTACGCTCTGATTGGCCATCCGTCTGCGGGTGATACACAGTGCTGAAACTCAGACTGGTACCCAAATTGGATTGCAGACTCTTCCAAAACTGAGAAGTGAATCTAGTGTCCCGGTCAGAGATGATGCTCACCGGAACTCCATGCAATCGAACAATCTCCTGCACGATTATCGATCACATCACAACGTATACCAGAAGAAGTGTTAAAAGTAAAGGATATGTCATTACCTCCATATACTTCTTAGCAAGTATTTCCGTAGATTGTCCCACTCGGAAGGGTATGAAATGCGCTGATTTGGTTAATCGGTCAACGATCACCCAAATCGCATCATTCTGCTTAGTACTCCGAGGTAGTCCAGTCACGAAATCCATAGTGATGTGCTGCCATTTCCACTCTGGAATCGGCAGGGGTTGAAGTAGTCCAGCAATGCGATGATGTTCAGCCTTCACTTGCTGACACACAAGGCACTTAGCGACACTTCGAGCCACGCTTCTCTTCATTCCATGCCACCAAAAGTTCAGACGAAGATCCTTGTACATTTTGGTGCCACCAGGATGAATAGAGTAGGAAGAGCTATGAGCTTCCTTCATCAACTCCTCTCTGATATCACCTGAAGGTACGCAGATCCTACTGCCGTATCTCAGGGAACCATCCTCATGAATCAGAAAATCCGTCCGCAGTCCAGCAATGACTTGCTCCCGGATCTTTCGTAACTTCGCATCTCCAGTCTGAGTAGCTTTGATTCGATCCACAATAGTAGACTGAACTTGCATATTCATCAATGATGCAGAAGTCCCAGGTAAAATAACTTCAACCTCCATCTCTCGTATAGCCTGCTGAAGTCTCCATTGAGCTGAAAGAGTCATGATTGCTGGTAATCTGCTCAATGCGTCAGGTACGACATTCACCTTCCCTGGATGATACTGGAGGTCGATGTCGTAATCAGCCATAAGCTCTAACCATCTGCGTTGCCTCATATTAAGCTCCTTCTGAGAGAAAATATAATTTAGGCTCTTGTGGTCGGTGTAGATCTTGACTTGCTCGCTCAAAAGAAAATGCCTCCAAATCTTCAGAGCAAAGATGACAGCAGCCAACTCCAGGTCGTGAGTCAGATAATTCTTCTCGTGAATCTTCAACTGTCGAGAAGCATAGGCAACCACATGACCATGCTGATGCAGGACACATCCAAGTCCCTTGCCAGATGTGTCACAAAAGACCTCAAATCCTCCAGTCCTGTCTGGTATAGCTAACACTGGTGTAGTCGTCAGTTTGGCCTTCAATATTCCAAACGCCTGCTCACAAGAGTCTGACCATACATACTTGACATCTTTCCTCGTCAAGCGAGTCATAGGCTCGGCAATCTTTGAGAAGTCCTTGATGAATCGACGGTAATAACCCGCCAATCCTAAGAAACTCCTGATGTCGGTAGCTGATCGAGGAGTCGGCCAGTTCCTGACTGAAATGACCTTCTCCGGATCGACAGAGATACCGTCTCCTGATACCACATGCCCAAGAAAGGCGACTCGGTCTAGCCAGAATTCACACTTGCTGAACTTGGCGAACAACCGATGATGTCGCAATGTCTCCAGTACAATCCGCAGATGCTCGGCATGCGCTTCTTCATCCTTTGAGTAGACCAAGATGTCATCGATGAAGATCACCACGAACTTATCCAAGAACTCATAGAAGATCAAGTTCATGAGGTTCATGAATACTGCTGGGGCGTTAGTCACACAGAATGGCATGACTACAAATTCATAGTGCCCATACTTGGTCCTGAATGCCGTCTTCGGGATGTCTCCGCTTCTGACCTTCACTTGATGATAACCACTTCGGAGATCCAGCTTCGAGAATACTCGCGATCCGCCAAGTTGATCAAAGATGTCGTCAATTCACGACAGCGGGTACCTGTTCTTTATGGTTACCTTATTCAGTTCTCTATAGTCCACGCACATCCTTCTCGAACCATCCTTCTTCTTGACCAAAAGAACTGGCGCACCCCAAGGAGATACACTGGGATGAATCAATCCTTTCTGCAACAGGTCGTCGAGTTGTTTTCGAAGTTCCTCCAGTTCAGCAGGAGCCATGCGATAAGGAGCCTTTGAAATAGGTTGTGTGTTCGGCATAAGGTCGATAGTAAATTCCAGAGCTCGATCAGGCGGTAATCCTAAAATATCTTCAGGAAATACGTCTGCAAAGTCTCGAACCACTCTAGGTCTTTCAGGCTCAACCTGCATCGATGCAATGATTAGTTCGTTCGGCTTGGCCCGAAACTTGATAGGCCCAAGTGAACGGTCTCCGCTCATGAATTCAAACACAGGATGATCAGGGATTTCAAACACTACTTTCTTGTTGTGACAATCGATAGTGGCGTAGAAATTTCCTAACCAATCCATGCCGAATATCGCATCGAAGTTGGACATGTCGACTATCATAAAATCTGCGAACAACTCGTGTCCACAAATCACAATAGAGCAAGATCGACAGCCAGAAGAAGTCCTCACTACTCCACTCGCAGTAGTGATGCTCAAGTGATTCGGTAGAGGGTCGACATGAATAGAATGTCTCTCTACAAATCCTCGGGATATGAAGCAGTGAGTGGCTCCCGAATCAAAAAGGGATAGGGCCGGATGGGAGGCTATTAATATAACACCTAGTGCATAGGAAATATCTTAGCAAAAGATAAACAAGCAACACATGCATATAATATAAGCATTATAAAAGAAGAGTTCAAGTAATACCTGATATCACTTGCTCATCCGTCTCAGCCTCCGCGGCTGTCATGGTGAAGATCTGACGTCTCGGCTGGTTCTGCCTCGCCTGTGTAAAAGCCTTCTGTTGTGGGGTCAGAGGTGGTCCGTGCAGAGTAGGTCCAGGATCTCCACGCTGAACGGTCCCTGAAGGTCCAGCAGCCATTGGCTTGTTGGTACGGCGAGGGCAGTCTCTGGTAGCATGCGCAGATGCTCCACATATCATGCATAAATTCAGCAGCTCTCTGCAGTCTTTCTTGACATGACCCGTGCGCTTGCAGTGGAAGCACACCAGCTGGGGTCGATTGTTGGTAGGGGCAGCAGGCCTCTTGAACTGTGCAGTCGGAGTAGGTCGGAGGTTTCCCCTGGGTGGCTCCGGTGGACGCCTACTTCCTCCAATCTGAAGTGCCTTCTTGCGATTCACATTAATTTCATGCTTCTTAGCAGCATCTAACACTTCCTGATGTGTAGTCAGATTTACCGAAGACATTGATCCTTGAATGTCCAGGTCTAGCCCCTGAAGGAACTGATAAGCACAGTCTTCGGGATCTTCCACTAGATGTGGGGAAAATCGACTAAGCATCGAAAACTCAGCCTCGTATTCGTCAACAGTCATGTTGCCTTGTTCCAGGTTGATGAAACGTTGCTGCAGTTCCCTCTTGGCTGATCGAGGAAAATACTGAGCGTCAAAACGCTCTCGAAACATGGTCCAATTGATGGGCTTGATAAGACGAGCTTCCTCATTGTCCCACCAGTTCCGGGCATTTCCAGTAAGCTGTTTCTTAGCAATCTCTACCCAGCCTGCCTGGTCAATGCGGGCAAGACTCAGGTCTTCCTCTGTAGTTCGGGCCCATTCTTCTGCTGCTAAGGGGCCTTCTCTCCCAGAAAAGCTCTTCGGGAAAAGCTCCCGAAATTGCTTCGCTCCGGGCTCAGCTCGAGGTGGGGGTGGTGCAGGTGGTGCAGGGGGTGCAAGCTGCTGACCTTGCCGAATCAGCTGTTGTTGAGTCTCCAACATTCCTCTCATGATATTCATGAGTCCAAGGAGGTCGGGAGTATCATTCCCGCTAGTCCCATTCCCGTTGCGAGTGTTCGGTCTTCCTGCCATGCTGCAAGATAAACAAGTTAAACATTTTTTTGTACAAAGTTATTCAAACCCTCTGGTCGGTAATGATGTTCACACTGCTTCTGAAGTACTTCGCAAAAAGGAGAGCAGAGGACCTGCGTGGGCCACCACTAAAACCTGTCACGCCCCGCTTCCCATTATACTTGGGGCGAAGACGTGAGCGGGCCCGCATGTGCTTAAAGCAAAGAAGATGTACTTTTTTTTTCTTTCTCCTTTGACTTAAGCACACTAAGCGTGATTTTAGCGAAGGCAGGTCCCTGCACGTGAATCTTCACGAGCAGCGCAATCATTCATTACATTACAATACCAGCGTCAGAAGCAAACACACAGATAAATTTAGGCCTAGCATGGCCGTACAAACTGCTGAAACAAACACACCTGAAAATAAAATACAACAATACTGAAATATAAAAGTCCCGCTCTAGTCTTCTGCGGGGATGATCTCAGTGTCCTCGTAACTCTGGTCAGCGGGGTCCACCTCTAAGGTGGGATCCTCAAGAGTGGTGTCCTCTGGGTACTCTGTCTCTAAACCTAACATATATTTCAAAACACGTTGAAATATATGTCAGCGATAAGCTCGGCAAGATATTTTAAAGCAATGAATGAAGAACAACTATAAGGGACAAAAAGCGTTAGTACACAGTTATGAATAATAAGTGCAGAAAGTAAAGTACAAGCACGCATGTGTTTTGCAGTTTTAAAAGTAAGGTAGTTGTAAATTGAGTATTTGTGCTCGTGATAAGTCCATGTCTGAGAAAGTAATGTTCTCGATACACCCTATCATCGGGGGCTTACCGTGACGCTTCTTGCCATTCCAACCTGGAATATGGTCAAGCTGCTTGCCTCCGTTGGTGTGGTTTTGGAGGTAGCCGTAAGGTGTTCAAGCAAAAATTACAAACTCTACTACAAGAACCAACCCCACCCAAGTGTCCTGTTTAGTCATTGACCAAGTTTCACCCCATCTGTATTCGATGGCTTTACCCCCATCTGTATTCGATGGCTATCACATATGTGTTTACAACACACTTGTTTTCCCAATTAAATTCATTTGTTAACATGCAGAAAATAAAAGCAGTCCAATTAAGTCAAAAAGACAATAAGTAAAATGGAACATGATATTCGGTTCCAAAATTTGACAAACACAACAAATTTATCAATAAGTTTGAACGGTCAGGTTTGCAGTTCATTTACTCAAAATACTTGCCTTGACGTGGGTGTGGGCGTCCAGGTGGTGGTGACGCGAGGTACGTTTTATCTGCATGAATAGGCTAGTGGTATCAGTTAAATGGTCGACATCCAGTTGGACTAGCTCACTAACATTAACTTAAGCGACAACCTTAATTTAGTACTAACTTACAGTAGCTAAGAATTAAGTTAAGTTAACTACTTAATCAACTAAACTTATTAGTTACTAACTTAATTAATAATCTTAATAAAACACTTTATAATAATAAACTTTATAAAACTTTAAAAACTTTATAAAACCTTACTGTTATAATAATAATAATAATAATAATAAATAACTTTAATATTAATAGACCATTGAATAACACCCCCCCCCAATCTCTTTCTCTCCCTCTGTCTCGTTCTCCCCTCTTCTGCTTCTTCGTTTTCTTTTTTTCTTTTTTTTTTCTTTTTTTTTGTTCACCTGCAGGCGGATGCGAAAGGGGGCGAGAGCGGCGACTTTGGGCTTCCGGCGGCCAGATCGGAGGCGGACGGCGGTGCGCGGCCTCGTGGGCGGCGGGCGGCGTGGATCGACTCCGGAGACAGGGGATCGGGCTTCAGGGCAGCGGCTTCGACGCGAGATCCGGGCACGGCGGCGCGGCGGTTCCACGGCGGGGCGCGGGGCAGGCGAGATCGGCGGCGGCGTGCTGCGGCGTACGGCGGGAAGAGGGCGGCGGCGGAATCGGGTCGGCGACGGCGGGGCGCGGCCTCGTGGGTGATTTTGGGGGTTGATTTAGGATTCAATTTGTCGATTGTGATTTGTGGTTGGATTTGGGTTGATTTGGGGTTGTTTTTGGTTTGTGATCTGGTTTGGTTTTGATTTGGGTTGTAAGGATGTTGTGGAGACTGATTTGAATGGGGGAGGTGATGGTGGCGTGGTGGAGTTGGGTTGGTGTTGGTTGCTGTGGGTGTTGGTGATGGTGGAGAAGGTGGTGGATGAAGGTGGAGGATGCGACGATGACGATGAGGCTGCTGGTTGTTGGCTTGGATTGTTGATGATTGCTATTGGTTTGCTGCAATGATTTCCTGTAGGGGGTTTAAGAAAGAGAGGGGAGAGGGGACATGTTTAAGGAGATGGTTGGGAGGTGGAGGGAGGCTTGAAGGCTGTCGTTGGATCACCAAACAAATACGGTGGGATTAATGTTGTAGGGTTAGGGTAATTTGTAGATGTTAGAAGTAATATTTGAAGAGTAAAAAGTAATAAGCAAAAATAATTTAGTTTTAAAAGAATAAGTTAATTATAGGTTAACTTGTAATTAGTGATTTAAATATTTACCCGTAATTTATTAATTAGGGATTAATGAAAAGTAATTAATAATTTACTTAAAAATAATTACGATCTGCAGATGAAAATTACGCTACGGTAAACAGAAAACGACGACGCGCTCGCGTCGATGCGCGGACGAAAATCCACTCGGACGAAAATAACAGAATCGGCAAGGTAAAATACAGGCACACAACAATCAAAATATAATTAGAAAACAGGCCGTTACACTTATAGTCCTGAAGTCTGAGGTTTTCCCACTCATAACTGGCACGTGGAAATATTACATCAATTTGATGTTTATAACGTGCCTCCAGTGCTTGCCACAACCCCAAAGGCTCTTCTACCGTTAAGTATTCGGCCTTTAAAGTCCGATCTATGTGTCTCCTGATATAGATAATGGCTTTCGCCTTATCTATGTCGGAGACAGCGGTAGGAGAACTGCTAGATGGTTGTGCCACTTCAGGGGCATTGCTAGCAGGTGTCTCGGCCACTGTGGGGGCCAGAATCAAGTGGAGAAGTGCCATCGAACGCAAGTGGAACTTCAGGTCCACTCGCCAGCTAAGATAGTTCTTTCCCGCTGCTTCAAGAACTTCGAAATCGACGCATGCCAATTTTGCCATTATAATCTATGCAATTGAAATAAGCATGTATTAATAATTAAACATCATGCTAAAAAGAAATAAATAAGAAAAAATGCAGAGAACGGCTATATACCCAAAACATAAAATGTCCAAAGTCCATATTACAGTCCATAAAGAAGAAAAAGAAAAACACAATTTGGAAACCCTATTTGGGTACCAGATAAATGCAATTTCCTCCATCTTCATAGGTAGTAACACTGGTCTTTGACATTATACATTAATTCCTCCTTACAAATTTCACTCAGAAAAGAAAAAGAAATTACAAAGAGAAGGAATATAATAAAAAGGGTATCTAAAATTGGCCGATCCCTAAAAACGCATTTTGACTTATTTAAACATCCACGCAGTTATATATGCAACAAGCAAATAATTATAGCGCAGTATTACAGTCATTGCAAAATTCATCGAGCCCAAATATTGGATAAAAAATTTTATTCAAGTTAAAAAGGATTAATTGGACCACGGGGAAACGTCATTCATCTTTAGGTTAGATAACTAAAGACAGAGCGGTCTCAGGATCCGATTAACCGATTTAAATTAAATAAATATTTTATCCAATGTTAAAGAAATTTAATAATTAAAAAGTAGCAGATAAAATATAATGAGCCGCAAGTACTGTGGGCTAGAGGCGGACAGTAGGCCCGATAGCAAAAATAATAATCATATCAAATTAATCTGCAATTTGATTATCTTGGCTTCTGGCCCAAATAAACAGACAAAATGAATTATTATTCAGATTTGGTCTGCATGCCCATAAGCAAAATAAAATTTAATTTAATTGTCTTTTGTTATGAAATGGGCTTGAGGCCCAATAAACAGCCAAACTAATTCAGTATAAAGATACGGGCTGTAATATTCAAAATTTAATTTAACATAAGCCCTAAATAACAAATTTTATGGTATTAGTTAAAGAATATGAAAAGCCCCCAACACCCTTCATTTTACAAATAGTGTCCCTCTCCCTCCCCTATCGATGTTAAAAAGCGAGCCCCGTCTGGGAGGGGCTGCAGCCGAAAAATGCCCCGGCAGCACAGATAAGCCCCCCCCAGCGGGGGGGCAGCGCACAGGGAATCCCCCCAGCGTCGGTAAATGACAGAGGCCCGGCGTCGATCAGATCAAGCCCCCCTAGTCGGGGGGGTATCTGACAGAGGCCCGGCGTCGCTCAGATCCCCCCACTGGCGGGGGGCGATAGACAGAGCCCCCCACCGGGGGGGCGGGGCATCGTGCAGAGCCCCCCCATTTGGGGGGGCGTCGATGCGAATCCCCCCACCGGTGGTAGGGGCGACAGTCAGAGCCCCCCCTCCCCCATCGGGGGGCACGGACAGCACAGGGCCCTCCCCCGACGGGGGAGGTCAAACAACCCCCCCCCCCCCCCCCTCGGGGGCGGCGGCGGCACAGAGGCCCCAAGAACATTAAAGCTGAGGTTCATGCTTATCTCAGTTGGAGAAATTTGTATGAATCAGTTGCAGAGGCACAAAGAATATCAAATTTTAGGTTGCAGAGAGCCCCCCCCCCCCTTCTGGGGGAGCCGAAATGTTGTTATTGGGGTTTTTTTTCTTTTGTTAAATTTGATAGTAAATAGAACTTATTTTGTCACGTCCCGCTTCCCTAATATGGTAGGCGAGACGTGAGGAGGTCCGCTCAGACGTGGAGCTGTGAAGCTGCAGTCTGATAAGCGTCTGTAAAAATTTCGAAAAGTAGCAGGTCCTTGCATTGCGTCGAAACTACAATAATAATAATAAAGCAGATAAAAGAACCTCCACCAACATCCAACAAATATTACAACATCACAGATAGTCACAAAGTACAAGTCTGAACAATAGGCCTAAAGCATGGCCAAACAAAACAAAAAGAGATAGGTACTACGCACCGAAACCTAACAGCAACTAAGGAAAAGTAACAACTAAGGGGAGACTCCAAACGAGTCTATGACTGGTCACCAGTGTCCTCGAACTCGGTCTCTGTAGGGACCTCAAACTCAGCGTCAACGAACTGCTCGTCCTCTGCTACCTGCTCTGTCTCAAAGTCTGACATGTGACACCCAAAGAAAAAAGGGCATATGTCAACAAAAGTCTCCCAAGAAAGGCAGAGGACTTTTGTGCAAGGATACAAATAAAATAATGCAACTAGCAGTTCTAACATGATGATATGGCATGACATTAAAAGAGTGCAACCATTAAATGAACAAGATAATAATAATCAAGCACGTCCTAGCAGAAAGCTACAATTCACTATTTCACGATTCACGAATCACTGATTTATCACTTTGTGCACAGAGTTTCCGTCTTTTGGCTGAAGTGGCTGTACGGGCTCACTTCTCCGCTCAAGCGATCGTTTAACCCTACCCCTCCACGTGTATATGGACTGGCGCCCATCTTCTGGATCACGAGCCAGGAAGTGTTATTGGCATAGAGTTGTGCCCGCAAAGCAGGTGCCTAGCCTCAATAGTTACAATTTTTGTAGCGTGTGCTACGCAATCACGATAGAACAATTTGATGCATGACATGACACGGTAATGAGCAGTTAAAGTGCGTACAGTTAATTGAAAGTAAACGTGACATGACAGCATGAAAAGATAGCATGGTAAAGGTGTCGGATCTAGCTTCGTTGTCAAGCTAGATTTAGTAAGGGCGTCTAGGCGACTATCATTTCATCGCCTAGTCTCTTTTACGCTACTACACAAATTGGCCTAGAACATGGCCTAAATAATTACTGGCAAGTATCACTTGCCTGTTTCCGGTAGTATCGGTTGTCGTGAGTTCGTCTGGACGGGTACTACGTGTCGGTATGTCCGGTTCTCTGTTTTGGTTAAACAGAACACCGAATTAGATCTATTGCGAAATACGTGCAATATTAAAATAACGCCCGAATTGGGTTCACCTAATTTTATTCTAGTTTTATTACCCTAACATCATTTCCAATTTTGTTAACATGCTAAAATCATTTTAAAAATTAATTAACACTAACTATTGAAGTAATATTAACAAATAATTAATTAACTAGGCTAATCACATGGTTAAACATGGTATTAATATCTCACCTATTAAGTTTGACTAGGGATAAAAACCAACATGTTATAATTTAATAGTATTGAACAAATAACCATATCTCTCTCCCACTTATTCTTTTAACTCTCACTTTCAAACATCCCCTTTATTGCCTCTGTCTGCCCTCCTTTTCATTATTGAATCAAGGCTGACACACCTCTTACACAAAATAAGTAATCAGTATATTAAAATCCCCCCATCTCTACTTCTGTCTATTGCTCTTTCTTATCTTCTTCTTTATTTCTCAGGCTCCTTCCGTGTATTCTTTCTCACTTTCTATCTTATCCTTTCTCAGCCTGCCTCTTTCTTATTCATTTCTTTTATTACCCCTTTTTTGCTTTAAAACTTTGCAAAAGCTCACGAAGGGAAGGGGCTCACCTGTGTGCGAGGGGTGCGTGGGCGGCGCTCCAGTGCGTTCTCCAGCGAGCGGCGACGGGCTCCCGGAGCTGGGCGTCGCGGCGGCGCACAGGTGATCCGACGGCGGCGGCTGGCGCACGCGTGCGCGGGGCTGCGGGTTCCTCCGAGCGATGGGGAAGAGGAGGGAAGGATGACAGGAGGTTGAAGCTTACTTTGATCTCATATCACAAATTGGTTTTGAAATGTAGATCTGAAGTTGTTGATTGAATCTGAAATTGTGAGAGCTTTCAGATCTGAGTTCTTTTGCTTCCCACCCCTTCCAATTTTCAGTTCGAATTTTTGGGGATGATGTATCTGAAATTTGTGGGTTTTTTTGGTTGATTTGGTGAATTGAAATTTGTGGGTTTTGTTTGGGAATAATCTGTTTTGGGTTTGATTTGTTGGGGGATTTGGCAGAGGAGTTTTTGGGAAGTGATTTGGGGAACATTCGTTATTAGATTAACTTTCGGTTTGTGAGAGTGGTTTGCTTACTCCCAAGTTTTGGGAGTCAAGGACATCTAGTGTACTTCGATTTCACTTGTAGGGTTGCTACAAGTGGGTTTAAAGGAAACCTCAAGTTAGGGTTCTAACTTGAGTATCCAGTGGTATCCGGGTGGAAGGGACGTAGGATTACAGGGAACAAGTCGGGAGTAGACTTGTGTAATCCGAACCCTTGAAACATCATTGCGTTTGCATTATTTCATTTAGGGTTTCTTTTCATTCAGCATTAATTGTTGGTTAGGAATTTAATTTGGTGTAATTATCTTTTTAAATTGTATAGACATTATTCAACCCTACCTTCTAGAGTTTTCCTCATAGCCAGGGACGTTACTGTCCTAATGCCTATTGGGTTTCTGGTTTAGCTCATCATTAAACCAGAAAGCACACAAGTCTCTACACATTAAATGCACACACCCTAGCAGATACATTAAAGCCCGTTTAGCCGAATAACCTTATTAGACCAATTTATTGGGCTTAACTCAATTTGACAACTCGCATTACATAATTAGTTTACATATAAGCCCAACGTTGGATTAATAATCCAACAGTCGTAACACTCTCTTTATCTTCCCTCTTCTTCCTCCTTTATGGCACGAAGGAACTCGAGTTCATGGCTCTTATATGTCATAGCCTGATGCAAGTAGGATTTGAATTTTAAACTACTACCACGTTACAGCGATGCGTGTACATTGGAAGTATCATCCAAATAATCTCTTGCCACCCTTCTTGATGATCCTTGCCTTTTGAATTGGGGTTGAGAAAAAAGTTGTATTTATCTTCATCAGCTGCTCAAAAAAATGGGTCAAAATCCCTAATTGATGGTCAAATCAATGGGTCCAGAATTTATGAGGGTCTCTGTTGGCTTCATTGGGACTTGAGTACCCTTGGCTGAGCCCAGTCCTAAATTTTAACTTACTCAGCTCATCAAATTGCCAAGTATAATAAACCTTTGCCTTCTTGTTCGTCTTTTGGATTCTTGATTAATTAACCGGCAACTTGGTCTTTTTTTAAGAGGCTAAAACAGTTATCAGGGCAGCTTTCTCTCTCTAATCAAGCAAAAATAAAGATTAATTATGGGGCTCTCACTCAATCACATCAGGAAGCTATCAGCGTGCATGTCAATCAGCACATATTTAAAGAGTGGCGTAGAGCTCAGCTAATCAAAGAGGAATTTGGGTTTGATGAAAAAGCAATAACAAGCTTGCAAAACAGGAGAACGGTGGGTGCCTTTCATCGGGTGATCTGCAACATCACTCTTAACCACACCAAACCACACACACTACCAAATTTGACCCACGATGATGATGTGGCACCACTCCCTCCTTGCCACACAAGACAAACGTGTCGTCCGGTACAAACATCCCATCAACCTCCTCGTTTGTAATATAAATACTTTTCATTTATTTTCCTGGACTAATTACTTCTGGATTGAAAAGGTGAAGAGGGAATTGATATAGTCACATCAATTTGGGGTTGATGTCCCAGCAACTCTCTGTAGCACACTGCTGCATAGGTACTACTAGTCTACCTGATGGCGAAAGATTACACGGGGAGGTGATGAAAGTGGAAGGATTAAATACCATCTACTCGTGGGGGGGGTGGCAATATCAATGCTCTCAACAGCAAAAAGCTGCAGCTACGGTGGCAAGGAATTAATTAAATCTACACACCTATGTCACCATTAGCTTATTTATATACCTCCCATCCATAGTGGTTGCCATAATCAAACTTGTTTAACCATTAATTTAGCCCAGTGTTTGGTGGTATTATTAATTGCTTTCCCATAGTGGGGGCATTGGGGTGCGTTTAGCACTTGATGCCGTTCCAAATTTGGATGGACACTGTAGCAAATCGGGAAAGCAGGAGAATTTTCCAAAGGAGGAAAAAGGTGGGATGATGCTAACATGATCATGAAGTGTTGTATTTGGGTGGAAGTAGAACAATATCTATTATGATAAAAAGATGCTTTTGGTTTAGGTAATCACCCACACATACCCATCAAGCTACACACCACTTCCCTGAAGTAGGAATAATGATGGAGGCTTGAGGCAGAGGCCTTTCTGCCTGTGTATGGGCACATATAATATCCCTGAGCCACAATCAAGGAAAAGCTAAGGGGGGAGCATAAAGAGATGAAGAAATCAAAAGCATGGCATTCTTAATTGATGTAGCCTTAGCTCATGGGCTACACTATAGAGATGGGCACCACATGTTGGGGGGGTTCTTAATTGTGGCCTCTTGTAGGGAATTGATTGGGGCATCATTCTTGGTGTGTGTGTGTGTTTGCATACATTGAGAAGAGGGGTGTTTAATTTTCATGTGCACAATTAAGGTCTCACTAATCATTTTTGTTCAACTTAAGCATATATAACCATTATTACTCTAGATTCCAAATAGAAAAAGTTATTGAAAGTGTGGTATTCTCTTATATTATATTAATGATTGACTATTTATACGGCAAATGGGTCAGTTCTCCTCCCTGGTTTCTAGAGAGAGAGAGAGAGAGAGAGAGAGAGGAGGGACAAAGTGGGTTTGGTTGGGGATTTTATTGATTGAATGGACCTCACATGTGTGCACGAGGTGAGTTGATAGCTAGCTAGCTATGGAGACTCTACACAAAGGACTGTTGCCACCCTACAATCATAGATGTGGGGACTATGAAAACCCCCATTAGAGTTTTTCTTTTTTAAAATGAGCCCCTTAAAGGTAAGGAATTTGCTATATACACTTTCGAAGATGCGGTGTATGAACTATTATCCGTCATTTTTCTATTTTTGACAAGTGAACAGTACATACAGACCTACTTAAGATATATATATAGAAGCTAGTAGCACATTCAAATAGGAGCCTTTGTACTTTAGCTTCTCGAACAACAACAACAATCAAAAAGAAAAAAAAACTCCCCTCTCCCTCATTAACTCCCCTAGATTCCTCATCCTGCTTAAAAAGAGGAGGGGGGGCCTTCAAGCCTCCATCAAGCTCACAAACATGGAGGGTCTCTCAGCAATCTTCCTCGTTCTCTCGTCTCTCCTCGTCATGTTCGTCATCTCCGCAGCCCCAAAGATCGCAAGATGGCGGAGTATACGGCCGCGCCTCCCGCCGGGGGCCTTCGGCTGGCCCCTCGTCGGCGAGACCATCGACTTCATCTCCTGCGCCTTCTCCCCCTGCCCCGAGAGCTTCATGAACAAGCGCCGCCTCATGTGAGAGATAACAAAAACAAAAAACCAAAGCTTTTACGTCCAATTGTGGACCGACTCGATGACTATGCGCACAACTCCTCTGTGGCTGTAGGTACGGGAGGGTGTTCAGGTCGCACCTGTTCGGGAGCGCGACGATAGTGTCGACGGACGCGGAGTTCAGCAGGGCGGTGCTGCAGAGCGACGCGAGGGCGTTCGTGCCGTGGTACCCGAAGTCGCTGACGGAGCTGATGGGGAAGTCGTCGATCCTGCTCATCAATGGGAGCCTCCAGAAGCGGGTCCACGGGCTCCTCGGCTCCTTCTTCAAGTCCCCCTCCCTCAAGGCCCAGATCACCTCCGACATGCAGTCCTACGTCCTCCACTCCATGGCCCGGTGGCACGACGGCCAGCTCGTCCGCATCCAGGACGAGGCCAAGCAGGTAACTTGTTAATTTTCTCTCTCTAGACTAGTACTACTACTCTATAGGCTGTAGCTACGTGCACACGTGCACGACTCTGACACCACATAGGGCTATAGTGGGCTAGCATATAGGATATGGGTCAGAATTGATGAGCTTGAATTGTTGGGGAATTGTAGTTTTCATCATTAAAGTTGATCGAGCCAGTACGTACAAACATATGGCCAAGCTCACGTGAACCCTTCGTTTTCTCTCTCCCTCTCATCAGATTGTGTTCCAAATCCTGGTAAAAGTCCTGATCGGCCTGGAGCCCGGCGACGAGATGCGCGCCCTCAAGCGGCAGTTTCAGGAGTTCATCGCCGGCCTCATGTCCCTCCCCGTGAAGCTGCCCGGCAGCAGGCTCTACAGATCCCTTCGCGTACGTACATACGACTCTTCTTACCTACGAGCAATTGTTCAGATGGCATTCTCATCAGTACCGTTCACCAACTCGTTGCAGGCCAAGAGGAACATGGTGAGGCTGGTCGAGAAGATCGTCGACGAGAAGCGGCGGAGGAGGAGGAGGAGCGACAGGGGGAGCGAGGACGTCGTCGACGTCCTGATCAACGACGCGAGCGACTGGATGACCGACGGCCTGATATCCGACAACATGATCGATCTGATGATCCCGGGCGAGGACTCCGTGCCGATGCTCGTCACGCTGGCGGTCAAGTACCTCAGCGACTGCCCTCTCGCTCTCCGGCGCCTGGAGGTATATGCTCGTTCACTGTTTTATGTGGTGTTTGGTTGTGGGATTCATGCTAGCTAGTGTTGGTTGCTTTCACGCTCGTATTATTGGGTTGATATAAGTACAAGTAGAGAATATATGCACCAAGCACGAAGCCAATTTGGTTTATTCCTCCATATCTCCCTAAATAATGATTCACTAACTTTGCATGTGGAATTATCATAGTAGTACAAAAGAGATCAATTCATGGCATTTATTATTCTTTGGTGCTTTTCGGACTAATTACTCACATATTCTGCTTGTTCTTATCCCGACACGAAAATTGCTCATTTACCTCCAGATTCCCAATTGATTGCAGTTTGACGGTAAATAAATTTGTAAACAAGTTAAACTCACGTAGGATCCTTATTTTCCACGCATGCGTTACGATGTGAAGCAAGCTTTCTCTTCTGTCAAGCCAAGATCTTTCGTATCGGCTCCTGTAACTTCATTGTCTTTCAATTCAATGTCTCCTAGCGAGAACAAATACCACGTAGGTAACCATGTCTCATTAAAGAGAACACAACGAAACATTACAACATATCAAGGAAAATAACTGAAGGGGACTAGGATGGGGGGCAAGAGGAGCAGGGTCGCAGCCAAGTTTGACTTATTGAACTAGGGCCAGCAAAGAAGTGCACTTGATCTATTCATATGCACAGTACTGATGCATATGAAGCATGATTGCTGGATCTTAAGCCATAAGTGTTGGCAATGCTGCTACTATATATATTGCCCCCACAAAGTGGAGGATATTGATGTCATCTTGAAAGCTCCCCGAGTAAGAGTATACAGACAAATGCCATATGCACCAGGATCTTGCTCATTTTATTTGGAATTTGTACTGATATGTGTACAGGAGGAGAACATGCAACTGAAGAAGAAGAAATCCCAACTTGGTGAGAGCTTGGAGTGGACAGACTACATGTCCTTGTCATTCACTCAAGATGTAAGCCAAACGTTCACTCCATCTTTTGACACACATAATTACTAGAAATAACTCGTGCATAAAAAAGTGGCACTTGATCTAGCAGATCAGTTGTCAAGGCACAAAAAAGTGGAAAGTACAAGTCTCGTGTGATGGAATTGTACTTTCTGTGGGGCCCGCCTTTTTGTGTCATCTCAAATGTACGCGTTTAATTAACAGGTAATAACGGAAACGCTGAGATTGGGCAACATCATCAGCGGCATCATGAGAACGGCGGTGAGGGACGTGGAGGTGAAGGGGCACTTCATACCGAAAGGGTGGTGCGTGTTCATGTATTTTCGGTCGGTCCACCTCGACGAGTCGCACTACGAGGACCCGAACCGGTTCAATCCGTGGAGGTGGAAGGTAAGAGACCCGGGACCCGAGCCCGTGTCTGTGCTTTGCACAGCACGAGTAGGAGAAGGGGCAATTTGTGTTAGTCAACCTCATGCAAAGCAACGTTGCTTTATGAAAAAGCTTCACGCAGCTTTATCCTATATGATTGCAACTAACCCTAATGATCTTCTCTTTTTAATTTCTTGATTTTTGTTGGGAAACCCCACAGGACAAGGATATGAGTACATGTAGCTTTACTCCCTTTGGGGGTGGGCAAAGGCTGTGCCCTGGGCTTGATCTTGCCAGGCTGGAAGCTTCCATTTTTCTCCACCACTTGGTCACAAATTTCACGTAAGCTTATCCCCCTCCTGCCTCTAACCATCTTTTCCATTTTTCTCCACACGTGTAGACCGGACACGTACGTACACTTAATGTCCGCACGTGGGCTCGGAAGTCTGTGTAGGGCGTAGACCCTGCCCTAGTCTTTGACCGCTTGGGTCAGAGCGTACGTATCATATGTACACGCTCTCCCCTTGCTGACCACCCACACGTGCGCGGGCCGAGCAATGAATGCGGGTGGGTCGATTAGATCGTAGCCGTGTCGATTAATACTCCGGGCACTTTAATCTCACCGTCTTTAAGGTGCACCTAGGTTTGCACCCACGAGCGGGCTCGTCGGTGAGATGAGTAAGGTGTCCGTTGTTGTGGTCCCGTGTATGATATGGGTGTGATTCAATCAATGTATACGAGTTTGATTTGATTTGGGGTTAAATGATTGATGGAAATGTGAACTCATACGCAGGTGGGAAGCGGAGGGGGATTGCGTGGTGAACTTTCCAACCGTGAGGATGAAGGGCGGGATGCCCATCAGGGTCACCAGACGATGCGGCCTCTCAAACAGCCAACATTTAATAAGATGATGGCAACTGAGAGAGAGAGAGAGACCGTCCTTTGGAGAGGGAGATGCACACGTGCGGGTCCAAGGGCAGTGGGCCCCGCGCACGGGTGGCAGCGACGCCGCACGGTGTGAGACAGAGAGAGAGAGGGCCTCACACATTCCGATGCGAGGCTTTTGACCGGCTTTTTGGACTTTTGCAGCGCGTTGAAGGGTTTCTGGGAGCGAGCAGAGCCTATAGCATTAGATCCTACGGATGAAAGCTTAAAGTCTGACGCTTTGAAGGGTGCGCCTACGATGAGCGAGCTGTGGCGGGGTGTGGGTGTAAATATCCAGGGCAAAATATGGATGTATAGTTTTACTTGATTAATAGTTTAAAGACTTTGCAGTGTAATGGTCCTAAGGTTGCTTTGGGAAAACTTGCGATTGCATCAACAGGGCACAAAAGGGGAGAGAATAGATGCCAATGTGTTCCCTCAATTGGTAGTGGCCTGCAACCCCCACACTCAAAAAGCAGTTAGCAGTTGAGATCAAGTGGAGCTTGGACCCCCACTTGCCCTCAAATCTTGATCATCAAATCCACATGGAAATGGGGCCTCCAACTTTTGTGTTTTGCAGGTGCCTGTGGCTTTCCCACTAGTAGCAAACTGGTCCTATCCCTCAAAAAAAAACCCCCCCCAACCTTGCATGTGGTGATGATGCATGTCAATCCTCTCACCATGGTGCACAGCCATCTAGCTTTATGCATGTGCAAGGGAGGCTCTTGTTTTCAAGATTTTTGGACCCCATCTTCCTCTTTCTCCTTGCAAGGGTCAGTGTTGCAGGGATTGAGAATTTTAAGGGAAAGAGATACAGGGACCTGTTGTGCTCTTCTTTAGGTCTGCTCATAGGGCTGGTCCTGCTTTTCTTGCCCTCCCCCCACACACACAAAAAGGGGAAAATGTAACAGAAAAGCTTAATAACAAAACCAAGAACCAAAACATAAAAACATCCACTTCAGTTGTGTCTTCTCTACGTCCCCTTTATGCAATTGACATTATAACAGAAATGGTAAGCAAGATGCATGCCAAGAAGTAGAGAATTGTACAGATTATTGATGTGTAGGAACAACGTTAGTATCGAATTGATAGCTACCAAGATTGCTCAAGCTAGGTTAACAACAAACGGCATCTTACAACCCAAAATAGAAAGAAATGTTGGATGTCACAATCAACTGACCGGCGAAAACCAAACAGAAACTGGCCTTGTGGATCATCACAGAAAGACATCTACCAAAGTTACCTGCAGCTCGAAAAGGACGGGTGCAAAATTGCAGTTTATTCCTCTCAAATGAACACGACTCGTGTTTACAACATTTGTTCCTAGTTTTACCAGCAAACATCAATTACCATTGTAGAATCCACAGATATGCGCAGCAGAGATAACATATTTACCATTTTCCGAGCGGGCTTTCATCCGCGAGACATAATGATATCCTTTCACACGACAATGAAGTCTCCACGTCGACTTGGTGCTGTACCATCAACGATTTCAAAGCAGATGAAGTATTATGTATAGTATTTTCAGACCCAAAAAAACAAATTAGACTATGTTACATGCTACATTTACCATTTGTCAAACAAATTGTTCGAGAATACCAATTAGCAACAATAATGAACATGGAGGCATCGTCCCCATGAAACTGGGCATCAGCTCCATGGACGGCCACCCCCAAACCCCCTTCCTCGGTCACGAAAACCACCATGACCTGCATGAAATCCAGTCATCAGCATGGCTATGAATCGATTGACAATGGAAAGAAAACAAAAGGATAAAAAGTTAAAAAATCGATTATGGCATTGTCTTTCAGCAATATGGAATCAAGCAAGCCTTAACTTTTTAGCTTATTCACACGAAATCAACTATATCTAATATAATAAAATGGAATAAACAGGTCATGATGCACAATAGGTAAATTACAAGGAAAACAACCATATCAAGAAAATATGATCATGCATGAGACGAACCTTCAAAAGGCCTAGATGCGGAAAAAGAAAGGGATGGCACAGATGGGTGAAAATATTACTGATTTTGCATAAACTTTTAGCCACTGTAAGCTTACTAACCTCCATGTGGAGGCGGGGCCCCCCGGCCCATGGCAGCTAGTTCTGGAGCGACCTTCTGCCCAGCTTCCTCCAGAATATTAATAAGATCCTTTGCAAATCTAGCATTGGCTGCAGTAAAGAATGTGTATGCTGTCCCTTTGGCCCCAGCCCTGCCAGTCCGGCCAATGCGGTGAACATAATCTTCTAAAGATCCAGGAAAATCGTAGTTGATCACGTATTTTACATCCTTTACATCTGTAGGTTAAGAAATATGAGAAAACAAATAAGGCAAAACAAGGAAGTCCATTGTACAAGGTGTAAAATTCTAAACATGTTACCTAAACCACGAGCCGCAACATCAGTTGCCGTCATTATGGGGCTCTTCCCTGCTTTGAACTCTGAGAGGACCCAATCCCTTTCAGCCTGACTTTTGTCGCCATGAATTGAGAGGGCAGGCCAACCATCGGTTCTTAGCTGCCTGGTAATTTGGTCGCACCCCTTCTTAGTGTCCATAAATATCAATATCCGACTTCCATCCATTATATCCTCCAGCAGCTTGACCAGCCTGAAGAAGATATAATCAATGCATGTAAACTCACTGGGATACGGGATACAATCCAGAAAAATCGTCCAATAGGAAATGACCTACTTGTTATATTTCTGACTCTCCGACACAATCTCTACTCGCTGATGAATCGCATGATTAGCTTTCAAGTCTATGGAACCAATAACCACCTGAACCATATCAGAAGCTGATTCTGTCAGATGGATAGAGATGGGAGTACAGAACGAACCCACCTGTGCATCACCATTCTCGATCATCCACTTACCTTGTAGGGGTTGTACAGGAACTGTCTCGCAAGTTGTTCAACTTCCTTCGGCCAAGTAGCACTCCAATACAGAGTTTGCCGATCAGGGCGAATCTAGAGAGAATCATGCAGTGTAAGAGGCAAAAGGCTCTTAATATCTTAAATCATTGACATCTTAGTAAAAGCAGAATCTATCGACGATAATATTCCATAGAAGGGCTACTCCCCGTGTCACGGCACTTCTATATAATCCTTGCTAATACCGATGTACATTAAATAATTAAAGATAAAAAGAAGAAAAAAGTGATACGACATACTGCTATCTAAAAACAAACATGGAAAACATTTTGAATTATAAGGGAAAGCAAATTGTTGTGTTTGATTGATTTAAGGTGTTCAGGCAATAGCCAATACAAGAGTTTAAGAAGTTCCTTCAGTGGGTATCCCCCACTTAATAACAAATTCAAAGGGCTAAATCAGAACGCCAAAGTAGACGATCAATAGATGTTTTTTGCCTCCAATCAGATCCAATGAGACAGACGTTATGAAAGAACATGGTTAAAATTCTGAAAAATCAAATAATACATTTATTGACCGAGTGTAATTAAAGAACATAAGTTACAAGTTTATGCAATTAGCATCAGTGACTAGGGAGACATGATTGCAGAACAAACAAAATGCATCATGGACTATTTAAAGAAAAAAAAATTCAAAGACAGCCTGGCCAATCCTCTTCACTAATCAATCCTACGAAAGTTCACCGTCGCCAACAAGCATTTTTCAAATCCTTCCATATGACTTGCAACCACAATAGCACAACTTTGAGCACAACTCCTAGTTGAGATGTCCTCCTCTTTTTATTCAACATGCCGACATCATCAATTCAGTTATCCATCATGTTGTTCTTGTATAAATCCTTTAATGCAATGTATTTATCAAACATATTATCCTTGACTAGTAAACAGCTCCTTTGAAACAGTGTACACATCCCATAACCTTACATGCAAAGTCCGTGACATGTCAACACAATATAATTGTAATTATCCTGATATTGTGGATGAAAAATTCAGTTCTAGGCATCTACACAGGCAGAGAAAAAAAATCAAGTCAGATTCCACTTAGTATAAACTTAGAGAAGGGGCAAGTGTTGTTAAGCAAACAATCGGCGTTTTATTCAACTGTAAGTAGCAGTACACCTCCATGTTTGAGAAGATTTAAATAGCCAATTAGCCATACATGAAAACTACCTTCACACAAGCACACGCATGCACGCACACACGAAAAGGGGAGGGGGGACAACTAACAAACCACCATCAAACCACCCACTAGAACAAATAAGAGCATAAACAACAATAAATAAAACATTTAACAGTAAAACAAACATAAAAAACCAATCTCCTATCGTAAGAGCGTTTGCGGCTTCTAAAGCAAGTGCATTTTTTGACAGTTCGATGTTTGTCGATTATAAAAGGGCTTTTGGATAAGACAAGTCAAAAGGATGCTTTTTTGAGAAGCCAAATTTCCTGGATTATCAGCTGTTCCAGCCAAAAACCCACCAGCCTCATTTCACTCCTATCTTAACTCCGCATGACATCTCACTCGATCCTATATCTTAAAAAATCAATTTTCTATTTACTTCTAAAATTCATGTGTACTCATTTTTATCCGAATTCTTGCAAACATCCATTTAAGTATTAACTTCTGTTGATAAGCACTTGAAGATTAAATTGCCACAGTAAATCTATCCAAAAGCTATCAGAAGAAGCAAATGTAAAAACCCCTACAAAAAGGACTTAACAAAAAAGTAAACATGCTTGGGCAAGGAAGAGGGTGAGGATGGAAAACATGAAAAGACCCAATGTGTTGACCAACCCAACCCCGAAAATTTGGCATCACATAAACCTTAATCACATACGAGCAAAATCGGGTCAACTAACCTGTTAACAGATTGTGTTTGAGTCGAGGGTTATATCCTGCTTTTTATCCAAAAATTTGATGTGCAAGAGCTATACCTGCAATCTAATATACAAAACTAGTCTCTAGACCAACCCCAAAAATTGTGATTTCATTAAGTCTCTGTCTCAGATTAATATTATACAAAATATTCAATTAATACACTTATATAGGAGCAGACCTAATCTTTCTCAATGCAGCATCTACGCTTTTCTCCCTTCATCAACTCCCCCCACCCCAAAACCACACCAAAGAAACTCAAGTGCACATGAATAGATCTTCTTGGATCTCTAACTCAAGAACTCATTAAAAAATATTTGATTTCAAAGAGAATTAGATATTTTTATTGACTTGTTAAATTTCTGTTATGATTTACTTTTGCTAATTTCTTGACTTCAGTTAGAGTGAATTTTTATAGGATATGAAGGTGATGTAAGTGCCTTTTGCCATTGTAGGTGCAACTGGTGTGATGCTTTAAACTGATCCTAATGTTTATTTTTAAAAATAGTTTTATGTTTATTATTGAGAGAAAAACACCAATATTTGTTGTTAATGTTCATTTTATCTGTATACATCTCTCCACTTCAGATCATAAACTCAATAACTTGTCGGATTGTGTTTTACTAGCATTAGGTTGGGGTCAGATTTATTTCACGCTTAACTATATGGTCACATTCCGACCAGCCTTGTGCAAGTTTGATTGAATCTCACCCATCATATACCCAACCAAATCACTATTCTAGTTGAGGATTACAAAAAATGATCTGATTCGATAGGGATAGATGATGAACTCCAAGGATGATTCTTGTGATCCAACAGAAATGCAGTGGTACAAATAAGCTTGGTACACAAGACCAACCAAAAAGTTAGCTTGCTTTAAGGTTTGCTCAAAGACCGAAGAATACCACTTAACAAAATTATTAGCAGTGAACTAACAATTAAACCATCACTCGCGCCCTTGATTGGAAGAATTGACAACCATGAGATCACCATGCACCTTCACAAAGAAAGATGCATGCAGCGACAACTTAACAAAATTATTAGCAGTGAACTAACAATTAAACCATGAATCGTGCCCTTGATTGCAAGGATTGACAACCATAAGATCAGCATACACCTTCACAAAGAAAGATGCATACAGCGAGCAAACTGGATGCACTTTGCAGTATATAACTGGGAAGATCACCATTGTTAAAGCCAATCAGATGAAAACCCAAAAGCTTGGCACAAAGGCTCTGTAGATCATTTTTTCCATATCTGTTTTACTCCATTTAGAGCATATTGTATTGTTTCCACGTTCAGAAGGCCAAAATTAATGAAATTTGCAGAACAAGCATCTCAACCAACATATAGAAAACTGGGTGTCTATTAGTATTTGAAGTTCTTACATCTGGTTAGGTAGATGCAATAAAATGCTAACTTAAATACTATAGAGATCATGCAAGAGTAATTACAGCTTGAATCCTCCTCGTAATTTCATGCCCCCCACCCCCCCCCCCCCCCCCCCCAAAAAAAAAAAAAAACAAAACAAAACAAAACAAAACAAAACAAAACAAAACAAAAAAACAAAAACAAAACAAAACGAAACGAAACGAAACGAACGAAAAACCAAAAAAGAAACAAAACAAACATAAAGAGCATTTTCAAATATTAACAAAAAATTGGCAAGTAACAAGTAAAAAAGTTTTAAAATGTTATGTAGAAGTAGTAGACAAAGTACCAACATGAACAACTGAAATTAACAGACAATAATTAGTATGTGCCCAAAAAAAGTTTTGAAATCTGATTGCATGCTCCATCACCCCATCTAGCATGCTCTGACAAGAAGACGTAGCTGTTCATATGTATACAATTCATATCATACACACTCATGAAGGACAGTAATAGCATCGGTGATGTAGAGAGTGCTGATAGAATATGGCTATAATTTTGGGTGTTTCCTTGTTTTCAATAAGAATGGACACAATCTACTTTGGGTGACATCTAGGCTAAGTCAGGATGGCTCAAGATCGACCTGGTTCACCCCAAGGTGCACAAGACAGACCCATAGCAGACCAAATTATCAATCGACCAAAATGTCAAGTTGAAACATTTGACCATAACCTGACCTGACATCAATTCAATAACCCAAATGCAACCAAACAACTAAAAGAATCGGTAATGTGATAAAAGGCTCTAGGTTGCAACAGGCAACACAGCTACCTAACACCTCAGTGCTGCCTAAGCGGTGGATGGGGAATATTTTTAAAGATATACGGGTACATACATATTAAGGCGAGGGATTGATGGAGAAATCTCCATCTTTCACTGCCAGTGGCTGCCTCCCAAATGGCCGCCGGCATCCCCTTGGGTGTCCCGTGTACCTAGCCTCATCTTCATCAACTGGTGATACCCGCTTGGTAAATAAGACGACTAGGGCTTTCCCTAGCCCTCTACCTTGTCCTATATTGTCGTGTCCCAAACAAGGCAACGGGAGGTACGGGCACCCCAAAGGGGAAGGACCATAAAGGACGTTGACAGCCTTACAAAAGGCATATGCCTAGGGCAAGATGTGCGATGAAGCCTCCACAAGAGTATAGATCATGTTTCCCATCATTTTATAGCTCTATATCTCTTAATCCCTCTTTCTTGCAAATGCTACCGCCTAGCTATGACGTTTACATAATAACACAGCCCCAAATGTCGAACTTCACCTTTGCAAAGTGCCCAGGCTCATCTTGATGTGGCTTTATAAAATAATGAAAACAAGGTTTAGAAGTATTGACATTATCAGTCTAAGTAGATAGAAATATAAAGATAAGTTGCGCAATAGGTCATGATGTTATCTTACCCTAATCAACAAGATAACTGAGACCGAAAAAAAACAAAGCCGGGAAGAGAGAATAGAATATAAGGGAAATAGTAGCCAAACATTTTATTAAAAGATTAAAAATAAGGATTATTTGCCAAAAAAAGGGACTCTATGATTAATTTAAAAGGTACATCAAGCACTTCCAAATCTAACAAAATCCCTCCAACAAAAGCCAAAAGTTACCCATATATAATAAAAACTATTATTAAACCTAGAATTGCAATTTAATATATATTGAAAATACATAATTCCCCTTTTATTTTAAGGGTCAATTAATGAGTTCCTGAGTTTTCGATTGAAAGATGAAAATTTTCAATAAAATGTTTAATACATTTTCCCATTTTTTACATTGATGCATCAAAGCAGAAAGGGAAGTGGATGAAGGGGGAACACACACACACACACATAAAGAAAGAGAGACAGCAATTTGGACTACAAAACTTTTTGTTTATTTTTGAAACAAAAACATTACACCTCAAATAAAAAAATTATGAACCCAAATTATAAATCCATCAATTTGATTTGACCTAACCTATCTAAGTTATCTACAAAAAAAAATTCATCTGATTTTAATAAGCATTGCACATGCATTCCCATAGAAAAAAAGTTTGCAACATGCATCAAGGGCAACAAACTAAACGTTCCGAATTTTATTAAAAGTTACTAATATATAAACCTTGATGTATACGTAGAACATGGTTCTACTGAAATCATTTCAATTAAGTTGGGGCATTATGTTTTTGTTCAGAAAACGAAAATTTACTAATATATAAACCTTGATGTATACGTAGAACATAGTTCCACTGATATCATTTCAATTAAGTTGTGGCATTATGTTTTTGTTCAGAAAACGAAAATTTTGTTCTCCCTCCCTCCCTCCCTCCCTCCCTCTGACCTAGCAAAATCGACAATTAGATAGGTTGGTGAGGTTGGTGCAGACGCTTAGTTTTGAATATTAGATTGTTAACTTTCAACCATGCATGTGTCCAAGTTCATTTAAGTGAGTAGACTTTATCACTTTAACAAGCATCAAGTTAAGCACTTCAACGGCCATCCAAGCCAAATTGACAGTACGGGCAACTTTAATTCTCCTCTCAGTATAGAACTATTCTCACCTTATTATTTCCTTGAGCTGCACACCAAAATATTCTAGCAATGTAAGAGTGTTTTTTAAGTATAACATGAGCAAAATTGTCACTCGTTATTCACCCAATTATTATCATGATCATACACCACTAATAGCATTGTGTTGAGTAGATATAATACTACAATGCAGGTTAAATTATCTAACCGGCATCTTAATGATTCCCAACCCAACTTGGGCTTACCCTCTTAAGACTAACAAGAGCAAGAAACCAGATCTTGACAGTGTTAAACCGGGTGGTACTGATTTGCCACCGCCTCAACAAACAACCTCCCATGTCCCATGGGACAATTCGCTTTTGGAACAGGATGAATTGATTTTTTTTAATTATTTGTCATTTCTTTTCTTTTATGTTTTTGTATTTATTTCACCTTTCTTCCTTTTTTTTGTTTCTTCTTTTTTCAGAATAATCCATGACGTGTCACTAAGCGCTAAGCACCAGCTTAAGCAACGAGGTCAATTGGCTGCTCTACTTTCCATCCCACTTTGAAATTATTGGAACTACCCACTTAGGAGAGTTGCTTGGAATTTAACCCGAACCAAAAATTTCAGTTGGTTTCAGGTCAACCCAACAAATCTGAGTCGGAATTGTTACCCCTCCTAGGTCTACTAACAATTTTTGGATATCAAAATGAATACGGTTCTCACTACATCTTTCTGATACAAATAACGATACAAATATAAACTAGTAAACGTGTTATCTACATGTACAATTAATTCCCTTTGCTAGGCTTTTAGACCAAGAAAATGGTGTATATTCGTACTTACTAGGTACACAAAAGAATAACATAATGGCCGCAAATTTATGTATCCGTTAAAACCAATTATCTCTTTTGTATTAGAGATGGTGTGATAGTTAATATATGATTATTTATTTTTAATTGCTTTTCGAGGAAATTATAAGAGGAAAGAACTTCATCTATTGCTCGTTTTTTTCGGACAGCGTGATCAACTACCAAATCAACATGTACTTACCTCAACTATCAAAAACTAGCATATGATGGATCAATCTACTAAGGAAAAGTTCACTTTAAAAAGAAGATTGCACGCCGCAAAAGTCCATGTCCCTTATCTCATTGTTGGTGTGTATCAAAAAAGCCAGACACATGTCACAAATGAAAGCTTTAAATAGTTAAGGGGGTTACAGTTAAATTAATAAAATAATGGATAGTAGGGATGAGAATGGGCATGCCCAAAGCCCAATTGGGCTTCCAATTGGGCATGCCACATCCTCATCCCTACACATCCCTTCCCTAATTCTTCTACTCATCCCTTCACTAATTCTAGAAGAATTAGTGAAGGGATGAGTTTTGGGCTTCCAATTGGGCATGCCCATTCTCATCCCTAATTGATAGGAGTTATTCATGCTTCATAAATGATCATTCTTTTAAATTGACCCTTGCATTTATATTTGTTTTACAGTTTCTGTTTCAGTTTCAGTTTCTGATTAGTAGTGACATCTAACCTTTATTTACATTTGTATAGCATCTTGGTCTACATTCAAATTTGTTCATATGGGATATGTCAAGCACTCATGTCTAATTAGTATCCCTACTGCACAATATCCATGTTGTTCCCATGTCCAATCTGTATCAGCATACATGGTCACTTGTATGCCTCCCATACTAATGTCTAATCTATATCCATGTTTGTTAGATATTCTCTCATATTTGTATTGTAGTTGTTGCCAATTTGACCCGATAAAGGCACTACCCTCCTATTGCATTCTATATCAACAGCAATATTCACATTTTTTTATTGGAAGAAATATGAAGATGTTAAAAACCATAATGAATATATATATCCAATGTGAATGCAACAGTAGGAAAGTAGTTTGGAATGCATTAAGCACAACCAACAAAGTCCAAGGTTTATAGCCAAGTATGTCATCACTGGTGTCCAGCCACTATGTTAATGATTAAAACATACAAAGTAAAAGAAAATTATCATGCATCATAGCCATAACTCACAAATTCTCCTACAATTTTAAAATATATAGATTAATTAACATGTTTCTATCAATTTATGCCAAACCTAGGCTGTGAATCATAATGAAGAGTACAGTAAGCAACCAAGGAGTCCACCTTAGTACCACTGAGGTGTTTACCTGGGCCAAGCCCAAAGTAGGAACAGTAGGGGCCATGAGTCCAAAGAGTAACAATGTGGAACTCAATAATTCAGTACGACGATACATTAGGGGTCCATCAGATTCATGATGTGACCCGCCCGGAACATCGAATGCGGTCAAGTCAATAGGAGCGCAGCTCCAGTCGCTCCCGCACTTTCACGAATATGATTTATCCCAAAACCCAGTGAGTTTGAAGTTCCAAGTATATATCAAGTGTACATCTCTCAGTGTCTCAGTGATACAGTTCATGTGTAGTTTTAAATTAGTATTATGTTAAAACATGATATATAAAGTAAAGCTTTGAATTAAATTTAAGGCAACATTGAAACTAATTCATATGATGGTGTGCTATGTCGTCCAGTTCCAGTCATTTTCAACAGTCTATTTTATCAAGTGAGTTTCAACAAGACAATAACAATACATATATTCCACAGACTTTCCAATTTATTTTGGTTTCCATAGCACACTCAACGTATCAATTATTTCCAATGTCATGGGCAACTGTGCAAATTATACTATGATTATTTAACCAGGAAACATGCAACGTGTAGTAATGGATTCAATGGAATATTTAGCATGCTATAAACATTACACTAATTTAAACGTATATCATGGCGCATACATGAGATATACTATGTATATCATGAAGCATATGCATGTCAGATGATATTCTAAGCGTGCTAGGAAGTCTAAATTGAAGACATAAGCAATACGCTTAAGCTAACCTGTGAGTCAAATAGCGAAAGTTGCTGTACTTGGAAATATGTGTGGATGGACAATGAGGGATGAACAACCGTAGTGATCTCAGATAATTTTCATTTTAACCATGTGTACATGGTTTTATATGATCCTTCAGGCAGTAACTATGATCCCACATGTGGTAAACTATGATCCTTCCATCAGTAGCCGGGTGTATGATCCAACAAGCAGTAATTCCCATAATTTCATCTGTCTTTAGAGTTCAAACCCCTCATTTACAATCATATGGTATTCTAATTCCATCATTACGGGACACGCCAAGTCCTAACTTCATCTTGAATAACCAACAATACTAGTATATCCAATGGAAAGAGCTAAAATAACCAATTAACCATACATCTAAGTCACGGCCAAGGTCACAAGAAGTCAGGGAAGTCACATAGGGTCACGACGAGGGGTAGGGGAGACCGACAGGTCACAGCAAGGAAGCAGGAGGTCCAGAGGCCACGACAAAAGGAGTAATTCCCCAAATCAGGTCACAAACATGGTAGGGGACAGTCATGACGAGGCACGAAGGTGCAACGAGGGTCGCCGCGAAGCTTCGTAAATAACAGAGTCTTGCTTAGATCATCATCACCACAAGCATTTACAACAAAAATCACAAATTTAAAATCAAAATTAAAGAATTAAATTGATTTTACCACAAATCGTCAACGGTCAGAAGATTTCGAGGAGAAAATTCGGCTCCAAATTAAGATCCGAACTCAGTTTCAAGAGGAAAAAACCCAGAAAATCCTTTGAAAATATTTTCCGTGTGAAAAATCCAAAACCCTCAGCTCAACAGAGCTTAAATAGAGGAAGAGTAGACCCGTGGTAGTTGGAAAGGGGCATGTGAACGCTGCGGGTCAGCCACGAAGGCAATCGGCCTCGGATCGAGGTCAAGCCGTGTCTAAACCGCACGTTTTTGGATTGTTATGGATTCGTGAGGAGAGGACACGTGACTTGTGAGGTGGAGAGAGAAGAGGGGCTTTGGTTTGCTTCCCTTCTTACTGAAGGAGCGGAGGAGAGAGCGAGAGGCGGTGATGTTCATCGTTTTATCGCCGCCTTGATTAATGTGTGAGAGAGAGATTGTGTGCCACATGCGCTGCACGTGGCTTGGGTTAAGTGGGGGAAGTGACTGGGTTGGGCCGGCAATCTGGCCGGGGAGAAAAAAGAAAAAAAATGGAAGAAAAAGAGAGAAAAATGAGAAGATGTGTCGGCCTATTTGAATGGGCATTTACCGTTCTCCATCACATACATGGTCCCATATCTTCACCCATATTCCTCTTCGTTTCTTAGGGATCCACACGAACTAGGGATCCACACGAACTCCCGCATATAGCACCGCATCAATGCTGGTCTTGCCCTTTTCGTCGCCTCCCTCATTATTCCAATATGATCGCCATTTACATTAAATGGAGAGAGGTCTACAAGACGTATGACATCACCATAGCAGCTGTAGTCACGTTGGGAATTACTGATGCGCCCGTGTAGGGAAAGGTTGTCGGGTCCGTCAGAGAGATGCCGGAGAAGTACATGCAAGCTATCATCGCCCCTCTTATCATTCTGATATGACTCTTTACATTGAAATCATGTTGCATATGCAAGTGGCAAAGCAGAAGGTGACTCATAATTCAGTGTTTGTTTGATAATTGGACTATTACATGGAGATTACTGAAGACGAAGTGCCAACACCAACTGTAGCAGCAGAGATCACCGAATAATTGAGAGATCGCATTCAATGGCATTTTTTTAATTTTGGGGTCCAGAGTCGTTTCTGTAATTTTGAAAAAAAAATCTGATTGCTATATTAGTGGGTGCTTAGAGAGATTAGGGGTTATACTGAATTTTGTGAGAGAACTCATAGGAGATTGATTATATCTCTCTTCTGTGGAGAATGCGGCCATCCTATCGAATTGGTGGCTTGGGGGAGTGGGTTCCTCTCGAAAGAAACCAACATATATTGTATTCCTCTGTATATCAATAAAAATTTGATTTTTACCACCATAATCCTAGAAGTTCCCATCAAATTGGTATCAGAGCTTAGATCCTAATGGCAATGACGAGAAAGTGGAAGCTCTGGAAGAAGAATTTGATGCGGCAGTGTGAGAATTAAAGAAATCATTTGATGGGGGTAGTGTGAGAATTAAAGAACTCGATGGAGGAGATAAAAATGTCTATGGCCTCCATCAAATCTGGGATCGAAGCCATATTGAAGGCATCGGAGGCGAGGATGAATGGAATATGGAGAATTTCATGCAAAACCTAACTCAACACGTCTCTCAACGATTTTCCGATTCAGAAGGAGCGAAAAATTCAGATCTGGGCAATGCCGCAGACAAACCAGATCTAGGGCAAAAGGTGCAGTTTCGGTAAAAGAAAAGTACACGTCAAAATATTTGTAGAACGGCTTCACTCCGATGCGAATCTGGACTCCGAGGAGGCGACATGATACTGGGGGTGACGACTCCCTGCATCTTCACTGGGGGCCATGCCGTCCCTGAGAAGGTTTGACAGGGGTCGGTAAGCCCCGATAGAGCTGGCAGGGGCCTTGCGTCCCCAGGCGGCCTGCCTGGACCCAGTTGAACCCCGGCTGGGCCGCCTTGGGCCTCGCGGCCCCAGGCGGCCCAACGGGGTCTCGCTGCCACAGGCGATTCGTCTGGGCCCAGTTGAGCCCCAGTTGGGCCGCCATGAGCCTCGCGGCCCATCTGGGCCGAGACAAGGCTCGCCATGGCTGCGAACAGTAGCTGCAGGGCCGTCGGGAGACCCCAGACCCTTGGGCGGCCTGCCAGAGAAGGGAGGAGCAGCGAGCAGGTCGGCAGGGCTTTGGTAATGACTTCAACGACCCTCGGGGATCCCATGACCCTTGGATCTTTGGAGGGAGACCCCAACGACATGTTCTAGCGTAAGAGAAATATCGAGATGACTAGGGCGATGACCCATGCTATGAGGATGGTTGTGAGTCTTGTGACTGTGAGTGGGTCGATGATGATTGGGGGAGCGATGGTGAAGCAGGTGGCGTCCCATTGAGTGGTTATGAGCGGTCCATGGAGACACGACGGACGACCTATCAGTCTCACCACTATGGGCATTCTAGATGGAGAGCGGGCAAATGGAGTCTCGATGTTGATGGTAAAATTAGGAAGCTGAAGATGTCGTTCGGGAGGGATGATTTTTATGGTTGGATTTACCGGGCTAAGAGATTTTTGCTGTGACATCATGACGAACGAGCAGAAGTTGGAGGCAACTGACATATGCTTTGAAGGAAAGGCGCTCTCTTGATTCCAGTGGAAGGAGCAGATGCGACCTATGTGCTCACGAGAGAAACTTAAGGACTACTTGGTAGACCGTTTTCGGGACACTTGGGGAGAAAACTTACAGGAGCAGCTCCTTACACTTAGGCAATATGGCACCAGCAGGGAGTATATGGACAAGTTTGAAGCAACCATCAGGACGAGTGCAGAGATACCAGAAGAGACAATTGAGGAGAGTCTCATGGAAGGGCTCAAGACGAACATCCGTGTTGAGCTCCGCATTCAGAGACCAAGAGGGATGTTGGACACGATGGAGCTAGCCCAGATGATAGAGGATCGACTCAGAGGAGGGCCAATGTGGTCTGTGGTGGATCCATTTTTCGCCGTCAGATACCTGCAGGGGAGGAGAAGGCACTGTCAGGAGGGATCCAATCTACCATAGAGGAGAACAACGAGACACTTCCAGGGAGACAATTCAAGAAGATGACGGAGGCTGAGGTGCAGGACAAGCAGATGAAGGGATTGTGCTACCGATGTAATGAAAAATTCACCCCAAGGCATCGGTGTTGAGACCACGAACTCTAGCTGTTGATAGTATACGAGGAGGATGATAAGGTTAATGAGGAGCCAAGAGGAGACGAGCACAGCATGCCCATGGTTTTAATAACACCATCTTGAGGACAATGTGGTTTTTTGGGTGCGGAGTAATGATGAGATCACATTGAGTGGCATTTTTGTAATTTTGGTGTCCAGGGACGTTTCTGTAAGTTTGAAAAAAAATCTGATTAGTATATTAGTGGGGGTTTAGAGAGATTAGTGGTTATGCTAAATTTAGTGAGAGAACTCATATGAGGGAGGTTGATTAGACCCCTCTTCGGTGAAGAGTGCGGTCCTCTTAAATTGTGGCTAGGGAGAGTGGTTTCCTTGTGAAAGAAATCAACCTAACTTGTATTCCTCTTTATATCTATAAAAATCTGATTTTACCACCTAAAATCCTAGAAGTTCCTATGAATAACTTGACCATTGAGAAGGAGAAGCATGTACCTGAACAATCACAAGAGCAATTTTCGTAAGCGCTCGCATCTTTAGGAGATCGGAAACTTGTCGGTCATTGATCAGGTTAAACGACATGATAGGAAGCATAACTTATGATCAGTTTAAAGACTACCAATTTTGTCGGATTGCTAGATTTTCATCAGTTACATGCCTTGGTTTATCATGAATATATATCTGTACGAATCAGATCCAGTAAGAACTGAATCTGTTCAGCAATCTGAAGAATGGATCAAATTGAGCAGCTTTCAAGGTCTCGTCGCTTCGGTGAATCACTTGATTGCGCGCTTGCTAAATACATATGCTAATAAGTTTCATATTCTTAATTTGTGTTTGCACATTGCTAAATCATTTCAGTATCTTACCACAGTTACAATGAAGAACTACACTCTATCATCTAAGAATCAAAGACGCATCATGATTTTTTTTATTTCTTTATGTAATAGAAAATGAACAACTACAATTATCCAAGTAGAGATCAAAATCAAAATTCAAACCCTCATCATCATTCCATATTCACAGATATATTCCAGCACAGGCACACCATACCAAATCAGACCAGAGAAGGATATTGTTTCTGACCAAAATAATTAACAATTTCGATTGGCAACCGGACCCAAATATAGACGCATCCTCTCCACACCCACATGATCACAGTTCCCGTCTCTCCCATCAGTTCATGTTTCTTGGTTCTGGTCTCCACGACAAGTCTCATTAAAAGGTAAAACCGTAAAACATTATCAACTACAAGTATTATTTCCTAGTTGCTACATGCAAATAACAGAGACGATGGATTCAACCATTCACGAACCATTGTCATGTCATCATGCAAACCAAGTCAACCATCCAGCTTTTGCCGTTTCTTCTTCCTTTTTTCCGTGGAAGGATAAAATGAATTGATCAATTCATCAAACAACAAGCACTTACTCTAGCAACTCCTCTCCTTCCAGTTAATTCTTTCATACACAAAATCAAATCAGTCAAAAAACACATTCCACTCTTTTTTTCTCCCATCAATGCATCATTCCATGACCTCTAAATCTCTCACAATTGTTTTGTTCATTATCTACTCATCTATTCTCCAATATGAAGAGTTGGACATCCCTATCATGCCAACCAACACAAAACACAACCTCTCTCATGCCAACCAACACAAAACACAACCTCTCTCATTGGTTACTTTGCAATGCATCCAACTCACGCCAAGCATTCCTTACTTTCCACTTTCAGCCCCTTTAACAATCAGCTTCGACCATCGCGACCTATCAACTCCGCCTCCTCTCACCTCTCTCACCTGAATTCTTCTACATCGCCTCAATTCAACCTTCACAGCAAACACAAAGGTGATCGGACATGTGGGTTTTTTTTTGCGGGGGGGGATGCGAGCTAGGATTTTGAGGAGTCTCGTTTGATCTATGGAAGAGTATGAGAAGAAAAAGGAAGGATATGAGTTGTTATATTTAGAGGGCTTTTTTGAAAAATTACCATGGACAACTTGCGATCAACAGTGGTGGAGGGGTAGAGGTCGACTGTCAGATGCCAAGGGATGTAGTAGGGCTCACATATGGCAATGGTTGTGGGATGTGACATTGGCACATGATTTAGGAACGAGAGAGAATAAAGTGGAGTTGATTTGGACATTTGAAATGATAAAGAGAGGAGTTAATATTAAGGGGAAGTATAAATGAGTGTGTTAATATTAGGGGAAGTATAATTGGGTGTGGGTTTTGTGTGTGCAAAAAATAGAGACATACGTGTTTTTTTATCCTATTAGATGAGTGGTAAGAATTGTGCTACATAGATGACTCCTTAGAAGAAATCTAAGGAGTCACATTAGGAACACTTTACCCTATATACATGTAAGCATGTGTGTCTCAAAATTACTGTTTCTTGGGAGATAACATTGGAAAGTGGTATATTCATCTTTACAAGATAAGGCGCGTCTTAGTTTAATTTTGTAAGGAAACTATGACACACATGCATACATATGGATACACCAATAAAATCTTTGTCATCATCATATGAAATTCATTCCATTTTCCAAATAAATGTGTTTCATTTCTACTAAGAGAATCCAAAGAAACCTATCCCTGATGTACCATGTTTTGGAGCTGTAATGTGTTGTGTATGCATCTTTTTTCCAAGTATTGAAGTGGTTCATATTTTGATAACTATATTATAGACCATCATTAGTTGTTATAGTGATACTAGAAATACCCGTGTACATGGCGCATGACGTCAAAAAAACCACTACGGGAAGGATGCGGTGCACGAGCGAAACCGAGAAGTGCGGGTTTGTGTGGGAATCATCGGGAGGGTAAAAAGGGGGAAATCAGGGGCTAAATTGTAAAAAAAACCATGGGGAACATTGTGCAACAATACCAATGGCAAACCCGTAAATGTGTGGAAGGGAAGGGGCATTTGGGTTTGATGAAGCAATGACAAGCTTGCAAATAGGTGATGTGTGAAGGGGGGAGGTGCATTTAACCCAACTCCTTAAAGCCACACCCCAAAGCAAGCCTAAAATCCCACCCAACCCCAAGTGGCCCCCGCCACGATGAGATGGCAAAGCCTATGCCAATCATTTGTCCTATTGGGTTTGTCCTAGTGGGACAAAGGCCCTCAAATTGTGTAATAGATTCTTGCTAACAGGTACACTTAATAATTCATGTAATTGCAGCTTCAAGTATTGCTCCATGTTCTAAATTTAATTTTTGTATTGTACAACTATTTTAAGCTACCTACTTATAATTGGAATCAGTGTATATGCTGAAACATGTAAGCTGTATAAATTATTCATGACATGCCTAAAATCTTTCACTTGTGTGCGTATGTTGTACATGTAATAAAACATCTATGTCTAAAACCTAACCAATAATTATGCATGCAATGCTTGTTTATAGATGATTAAATTTGTAGCATATAATATTATTTGATGCATCCTTATAACTCAAATAGGCATCAATTGCAAATATTTTGTTGAGGTAGAATGGTATCTTCTGTAGGGCACAGAATGTTACACATATATATGGGAATTGGCATACTGTGACATCCCTTCTGGACTTTTTCTTTTTCTTTTTCTTCTTTTTTCTTTTTTCTTTTTTCTTTTTTCTTTTTTCTTTTTTTTGGGGGGTCCCCTGCGATTGCTGGTCGCTCAGTTTGCATGGATTGAGATATGGGTACAGATATATATAGTCATACAACACTATATAAATAAGTGATTGCAGAGGCACCTAAGTTTAGGTTACGGATACCTTTCCGGTTTTGCGCGCGCACACATAATATGATCAATTACACTAACACCACCAAATAAACAAATACATCCAGAAGTTGTACAACCAATTTCTATGTAATATGTTAATGGTTATATGATTAATCACTATTTTTCTGTTATTAATATAGTGGCCAAATTATATGCATGCATCTATTATTTAAATAGTGAACACAATTATATTTTCCATTGCTTGTAGATTAATATAGATTAATTAACATGTTTCTATCAATTTATGCCAAACCTAGGCTGTGCATCATAAAGAAGAGTACAGTAAGCAACCAAGGAGTCCACCTTACTGGGTGCTAAGACAGAATTAGAAGAGGCACATGCATCTGAGGACTCTGATTTTTGTCATAGTAGTCACAGAATTCTGACCTTAAAATTGTAAGTATTTACATTAATCTATATATTTTAATGAGAAATTTCATATGAATATGTTGGTTTATCTCTGCTCGTAGCCTATATTGTTTTTACTGGTAACTAGCCGAACATTTAACACATGTGAGAAACAGGCACGTCCCAGGGAGCGAGGCATGACAAGAACACAATCGATAGCAAACGAAGGGTAGATGTCAACGATTGGAAGTCAGGGTTATAGTAGGGCTAGCAGACGGCGGAGGATATAGGATGTAGCATTGGCACAAGATTTGGAAATGTATAAATGGGATTGAGTTACGGATTTGAAACAAAAGATAGAGAAGTTAATATTTGAGGATGTATAAATGGGAGGCGTGTTTTTGCAAAACAATATATATACTCGGGTACTTTTTTTTATCATCTTAGTTGAGTGATCAAGATTTTTGCCACATAGGTGACTCACTAGATTTCATCTAAGGGGTCACTTTAAAGAACATTTTCCTTGTCTGTGTGTGTGTGTATATATATATATAATGAAAAACATGACAAGTGGCTAAGCTACATAGGCTCCTCAAAAAGTTTACACTTCCTTTTTCAGACGATTGGAACCGTTCATTTTAATTTTCATATTCAAAAACTCCAAACCTTAAAATATTAGGTGAAAATAATGGATTACAAGACTATACTTCTTCGAATGGGTGAATGAACGAGAAAACCCCCTTGGGTTCACATATTATTTGGTGTTGTAGAATTTTAAAATATGTAGAACAAAAAGGACTGTTTTGATTATTCAATAAGGAGGGAGGGTAAACTTTTCGAGGGTGACATGCAGCTAAGCCACATACGTTATCTATTTCACATTATTCATCTATGTGGTGTGCTTGAGATGTTTTTCTTTCGAAATGAACTTTCTAGCTCTCTACCTTTTTCATGTCATCTTTCATTTCCACCAATTTCACACTAATCGTCGGTAAATTGAAGAGCCACATCCAATATTGCCGAAAGATTGTCAAAGACTAGTATCAAAAGTTTACAATAATCAAGAATGTTGATGTTGTTGTCGTCTTTCCAAATCATTAACATTCTACAATTTAAAACATGTAATATGTATTGTGCATCGCAAGAGATCCAACCTTTTCACATAGCATATTGTGAACCCCAATACATCGACTACTGCTATTGGCATCTCACATGCATTCAATGGGTCAACCAACTAGGACGATGAACATTGGTGGTCTTAATAGGCTATGATGATGATCATGCATCTTCTGAAGCAAATAAACAAAGATTATCTCATAAGAAATAAATTTTCCATATAAAACCATATGCAACCGATCAAGCTTGATGACCACCTACTACAACACTAAGGAAACCTTATGCTATGCATGTTCAAACGCAATGAGGGAACCTCTCCCCGCCATGCGGATGGATAGAAACGTCAAAATCAATTTAACGGAGGCCCAAGGGCTTGTGAGATGAAACTTTTCATTAGTAAAGAGTGCATTTTTGAGACAGAAATCAGTCAATGTGGACCTGAATCGGACAGATATATTGGGCAAACTATTTGGCATGATAAATCCATTGCCAAATTAGTAGTAAGCTGCCACTTCCTCTATTACTAAAAGCTAATGATTGTAGTGAAAATAGTAAAATTATAGTGATTGGTAGAAATTTGGGTAGCTAAACATGAATTGGTTGCATGACTCGAGTTTAGATCAACATGTTTATAACTTGACCCACACCTAGAATAATATTAGAAGGCTTTTTGAAGCATAAAAAGACCAAATTTGAACCCAAATTGATACTTGATAGATACAATATCTTCCCTCTTGCCATATGACACCCAAATATTATTTTGGAAAATCGGAATAGAAGATGGCTGCAAGGTGATGTCCTCCACCAAATCCCTAGATCCATCACGTCCTACATCACAAGGATGAGGATAGCAGAGAGCCACCATAGCTAGAGAGAAAACATCTATAATTACGACAGATAGTTTCTACACTTGCTCGTTATCATTTGTTCTCTTCCCACTTAAATGTTTTTTTATCATTAGAATTAGGTCCTGCCATCAACGCAGACTAATCTGGGAGAAAACTTGGATCAAATAATGGTGTGAATTCTGACAAAAAGTTGCTTACCATCAATTGTAGTTTACTTCTTATTTCATATGTCCAACTTAAGCTACGGCATCATACAATTTGGAATAGCATGCACATGAAAAAAAGAAAAGCACTGCACATAGGAACCATAATCGAGATAACCAAGCAACACCCCAAACAAGATTTGATGTGCATCCTAAAACTATAATGTTAACAGCACATAATATGTCTTTATAATCCATCGGTATCTGCAAATATTAAGTTAATCAAGGATTAAATACAATAAATAACAGACGGAATAAAAGAAACATAATCTTGTAGAAACAAGGATGTAAACACTGTTCGTTCTCATAAAGACTTCTTCATAATTCTATCAAGGGTTTACCAAGAAACAAAAAACAACACTGCAAGCTACTGAAAATTGCATGTGTGTAGATATGCAAATGAAATTTTCAAAACCAATTCAACAATAAGAAAACTAATACTGAAAGTAGCTCTCAGCCTATTCAGTTTTGTCCAATAACTAAGGAGATGATCATGCATGTGGATCAATAAATTAGTTAAGGTACCAAATATAGCAGTGAAATAAAGTGTATGAAGCCTAAGCATCACATAGAGGACTGATATGTCACCAGATACAGTGATAAGCATGCCACTGAATCTTCTATCACAGTTGGAAATTTGTGACTTCAAGTGAACATGATGCGAAATCTAGGGTTTGGAAGAGTAAAAATGAGATTTTTATAATTTGATGAAACGAAAATACAAGATATGGGTTTCTTTCGAGGGGAAACCAACTCTCCAAGCTTTGAATATAAGAGAGAAAGTTACTCTCACTTGCACTAGGGTTCTACTCTCTAATCTAGAATTTTTCTCTCAAAACAAGCATGAAACCCAAATGAAATCTCTCCCCAAACATATAAGGGCAGATTATTTAGCCCCCTCAAAACCCCAAACTTTGCAAAAACACCCAAACTTCTTCACAAAAATGCCCATGACCTAATTATTCGCCCAACGATCCGCCTTGTGCCGCCTCCTATGATAAGTGATGATCACATCATTACTCTCTCCAAAAAGAACCACCTTGTGGTCAAGGTGGAAGTCCGGAAACCGCTGTGCAATAACATTGTGGGGCTCCCAAGATGTCTCATGATTTGACAGGCCGGTCCACCTAATCAACACCTCCCGCGCTCTGGAGCCCCTCTAGCAAACTCCCTTTAACTCGGTTGGCTCCAAAAGTACCTCCATGTCGTCCGTGAGCATCAGGGGTAGGGACAAAGAAGAAGCATGATCTCCGATTGCTCGACAGAGCTGCAACACATGAAAGACGGGGTGGATGGCTGAATCTGGTGGTAAACTCAGCATATGCCACCGGGCCAATCCTGGTATCCACCTCGTATGGCCCAAAGTATCGGGACAACATCTTCTCGTTCCTCCGGTGTGCCAAAGAGCGCTGTCAGGAAGATCGCAGCTTCAAGTACACTGTGTCCCATTGCAAACTAAACATCCCACATATGTTCATCCGCTCTGCTCTTCATAATCTACTGAGCCCTCGTCAAATGTCGTCTCAACTCCTCAATGTTCGGTCCTTCTCAAGAAACTGGTCCACTTGGGAAACTGGCGTGGATTGGTGACCATAATGAAGCAAGTGAGGAGGATTCCGTCCATATAAAACTCTGGAAGGTGTGGTTTGAGCAGAAGTGTGGAAAACGTGTTGTACCAATATTCTGCACATGCCAACCACTTCACCCACCACTTCAGAGACTCAGAGATGAAGCAGTGCATATATGTCTCAAGTGCCATGTTGACAACCTTTGTCTGGCCGTCCATCTGGTGATGCTAGGCGGTGCTCCTCTTCAGTATTGTCACATGTGTCATAAACAACTCCTTCTAGAAGGAACTAAGTAAGACCTTACCCTGATCAGTCACAATAAAGCCCGAAATCACATGCAGCCTCACGATTGGCCTGATGAATGACGTCGCCACTGTCACCGCGATATAAGGGTGTCGTAGTGCCACGAAGTGTGCATACTTGGTGAACCTATCAACCACTGTTGACCACCACCATGATGACGGAATACCCTTCTAACTGTGACAGTCCGTCAATAAAATCCATGGTCACCTCCTCCCAGACTCCCAGACTCGATCTGGCAAGGAAAGATGCTGCAGCAATCCCCCAGAAGCTGTCGATAGATACTTGTGGCACTGACAGACGTCACATCTTTCTAATATGTCTGCTACATCCTTCCTCATCTCATCCCCTCCCAAAAGAGCTCTCTAGCCAGGCGACGATAGGTCTTCAAGACCCCGGAGTGGCCACCCACTACACTCCCTTGAAACTCCTGTAGTACACTCAGATTATAAACAAAACCCCTCGCTATAACCAAACGTCCCGCATACAAGAGACGTTGCCCTTCCAACGTATACCCTGGGTGTGCTGTTGGGTCCTGTATTAGTGCAGCACGAATCATCGCCAGGCCCACATCCTCCTCAATCTCTCGCGATAAGGGCTCCCAATGAAGTAAGACTAGCACTGACAAGGCCGACATGTGTGAATCAACATCTCTCCGTGATAGTGCATCTGTCGTCTTGTTATCTATCACTGGCTTGTACTAGATCTTAATGTTGTATCCCAACAACTTGGCCAACCACTTCTAATGCTCATCAGTGACCATTCTCTGCTCCAGAAGGTATTTGAGGGTTCTCTGATCCGTTCCCACTATGAAGTGCATGCCAAGTAGATAGGGTCACTGTTTTTGCACAGCCAGAACGATCGCCATCAGCTCACGCTCATAGACTGACTTAAGCCAAGCTCTTGCCGACAACACCTAACTGAATTAAGCCACCGGCCTGTTATCCTGCATCAATACTGCCTCAAGCCATACCCTGACGCGTCCATCTCCACTACAAAGGGCCTGCTTAAGTCTGGAAGTGCTAACCCTGGGACACTCGTCATGGCCCTTTTCAGGGCCTCATCGGATTGCCTCTTCGTCTCAATGAAAATTGTCCTTCAGCTGCTCAGTCAGCGGACATGCAATGGTACTGTACCCCTAGACGAACTTTCTGTAGTCGCTTGTCAGCCCGAAAATCCTCGCAATGCCTGCAGGGTGGTATGGAGTGGTCAATCAACCATGGCTGCTATCTTCGAACCGCCCGCCACACGCCCTCCACAGAAACAATATGACACAAATACTCCACACTCTGCTGGCCGAACAGGCACTTCTTCCGATTGGCATAAAGCTGATGATCATGTAGCTCCCGTAGCACGGTCGTCAAATAATCCACGTGTACCTCCATAGACCGACTATAGACCAGAATGTCATCAAAAAAATACCAGCATGAACATCCTCAGATAAGGACGAAACACTTTGTTCATCAGCGCCGGAAAAGTGATGGGGCATTGGTCAAAACGAACGTCACGACCAGGAACTCATAGTGGCCCTCATGTGTCCTGAAAGCGGTCACGTCCTCATCCCTCATCCGAATCTGGTGAAACCTGGATTTCAAGTCAATCTTGGAGAAGACCACTGTGCCATGTAACTCATCTAACAACTCGTCGATCATAGAGATGGAAAATTTGTTTGGCACAATCTCATTATTCAATGCCCTATAATCAACACAAATTCTTCAGCTCCCGTCCTTCTTCACTAACATCATCGGGCTAGAGAAAGGACTCACACTCGGCTGTATCACCCCGCCTGAATCATCTCCGCTGCCATCCTCTCAATCTCCCCCCTTCTGCACATGCGGATAGCGGTATGGTCGTACATTGATCGAAGAGACATCCTCTCGAAGCACAATGGCATGCTCATAGTCCCGCGGGTGAGGGAGCCTGCGAGGTGCCTGATACACTCTCTCAAACTGAAGTAAAACCTGCCACGGCACCAATGGGATGTCCCACTACTACTCCGCCTCCGCAACTGCTAACTCATGTAGCTCTACCAAGAAACCTCCCAATTCGGACCGGAATGCCATCGCCATGGTCATCAAGGAAACCCTAGATCCGCACAAACTGGTGTCCCCCTGAAGCGTCACTACTCTTCCCTGTGCTGAAACTCCATCCTGAGCAGCCTCCATTTGGTCTTCGTCTCCCCAAGAACTACAGCCATCTCATGCCCAAAATCACATCTGTGCTGCTCAGGTCGAGCGACAGAAAATCCCCCACATGTATCTCCTGGAGGGTCAAAATCGTGCCCCGGCATATTCCCTTGCTCCGCTCTACATGTCATGTCCACATCATCAGCCCAAAGCTTCCAGTGGTCTACCGACTACAACCCATGATGTTCCACTACACTGCTGAATATAAAATTGTGGGTGGCCCTCGTCATGGTCACCAAGAAAATCTTAGATCGGCACAAACTGGTGTCCCCCTGAAGCGTCACTACTCTTCCCTGTGCTGAAACTCCATCCTGAGCAGCCTCCATTTGGTCTTCGTCTTCCCAAGGACTGCAGCCATCTCATGCTCAAAATCACATCTGTGCTGCTCAGGTCAAGCGGGGTCGAGCAGCAGAAAATCCCCCACATGTATCTCCTGGAGGGTCAAAATCACGTCCCAGCATATTCCCTTGCTCCGCTCTACCTGTCACGTCCACATCATCAGTCCAAAGCTTCCAGTGGTCTACCGACTACAACCCATGTTGTTCCACTACACTGCTGGATATAAAATTATGGGTGGCCCCACTATCAATCAACCCCACCACCTCTTGCTCTGAGATCCACCCGATCAACGTCATAGTGTGGTTTGGAGTAAACCCCCACTACGGAGTTGAGTAACACATCCTCTACGTCCAAATGGGAATGCTCTACTCCTTCCTCGCTCGTCTCCTCAACCACCTCCTCATCCTCCACAAGCAACACCTGGATGGTGCTGTCTCTGCAACGATGACCTGGAGAATACTTCTCGTCACACCTAAAATACAACCCCTTCACCTTCTTGTTTTGGATCTCTGCCTCGGTCATACGACGAAACTGGTCGCTGGGCTGTGCACCGCTACCCCTCTCCTTGCTCGTATCGGCCCCCTTGTCTGGCCGCCTTACAGGGACCCACTGCCCTCCAGAGGGCACCAGGCTGCGAAAAGTGATCCCGCCCCAAGCTCCATTGTCACGTCGATCTGCTGCGAATTTGTCATCTACCATCTGGGCTAACTCCAACGTCTCCAACAACCCACTCGACCTCTGCAAGCAAAGCTCCACCCGGATGTCGAGCTTGAGCCCCCCTCATGAAGCTCCACACCAATGTCGCCTTGGTAATCCCCCTCACGCAGCCAAAAAGTGCTTCGAATCTCTCCCGATTTGACCGTGCCAACCTGCATGAGGGCCAAAAGCTGCTCGTGCAAATCCCCGTCCTAGGTGTCCCTAAAACGATCCAGCATACAATAATAGAACCCTTCCCATGACCGCACTGGCTACCATTGTTGTCTCCACTGAAACCAAGACAACGCCTTTCCTTCCAAGCATACACCCACCGCCTGTAAGTTCTCCAACTCCGTCATCTGATATGCCTCAAAATACCTCTTCGCACGATAGACCGACCCATGGGGGTCCTCCCCTTCGAAAACCGGCATTTTCATCTTCTGAATCTTATTCTCGGGCCCAAACATCCCTTGCCCCGATCTTCCCCTTGGTTGCCCGAAGTGGGACGGTTGATATGCATTTTGTGAGGGGTCCTCCACCTTCCCACGGCCCCCCTCCAGCTTCAACATGGCTCCCCAGGCACCGGCCATCCCATCTGGCTCTCCTCCACCTCCTGTCAAGCCCCAAGGGTCTCCTTCACGAACACTGTATCCCTGAAATTGGTTATCATTCCCCCGAGTTAGCCGTCAAACTTCGAAAGATCCTCCGTGCGCATCACCAAACCATGGGGCCCCAAAAAATGGCCCGCCGCCTCCTGGAAAGCCGCTCAATACCAACAGCCTGAAATCCTGTCGAGAAAGAGCCCCGACGGGCTCTGCTGCTGCTGAAGGGGGTCGCGCCCCCCTGCGACAGTGTAGGAGGTCAACGAGGCCCATGCGGCTATGCAGGAGGCCCGCAGCATCCCTGCTGCCAAGCTGGGGGCTCGCAAGGCCCCCAGGGGTTCATCGAAGCCCCGCGACCCCACTGTGGGGCGCCAGACCCTCGCCGAGGTCCGACGAGTGCAATGGGCCCTGGCGAGGCCTAGCGAGGACTGCGAAAGGCCCCACCCCTATTTAGGATTTTTTGGGGCGTGGTCTTCCCAGCAGCAACCATTTCCCCTCACATGCCGGTGGAGGGGGCAAACGCTCACATGCGCGCCGTTCTTCCTCTTCGTCCAATGGATCTCCTCTAACGATCACCAATGGCCCTTGCCCTTATTCAAAGATGCCTCTTTTAGCCCTAGATCTGAAGGATTTCCCTGGATCTCGTCATTTTTGCCCGTTCTTCCTCGTGGTGCCGATTGCTTGGATTCCCCATGAAATCCCTGAACATGTTCTCCAACGATGACATCTTTCCATCGATTGGATTCCATCTTTCCTTCCATTCCTTATTGTTGCTCCTTGATGGTTTCGATCTCTGTAATCTTCTCCTCCAGAGCCCCTATCTTCTCCTTAGATCTTGTTGCTGTCATGATGGATCTTCACTCTGATACCAATTTGATGAGAAATCTAGGGTTTTGAAGAGTAAAATGAGATTTTTATATGACTGTGGAAATGAAAATACAAGATAGTGGTTTCTTTCGAGAGGAAACCAACTCTCCAAGCTTTGAATCTAAAAGGGAAAGCTTACTCTCACTTGCACTAGGGTTCTACTCTCTAATCTAGAATTTTTCTCTCAAAACAAGCAAGAAACTCAAATGAAATCTCTCCCCAAACATATAAAGATAGATTTGGCCCAAATTACAGTTAGCCCTCTCAAAAATCCAAACTTTGCAAAAGCACCCAAAATTCTTCACAAAATGCTCCTGGCCCAATTATTCGCCCCACGATCCGTCTTGTGCCGCCTCCTATGATAAGTATGATCCCATCAGAACATAACACTCATCATCACACAAAGTATCATTCCATCCACATATATTTCTCATCACATTGGTTCTTGATTAGTCACACCAAGACTTCCTCCTCAAATGTTAACGGTACTGAACAAGTGTAACAAAGGCATAGATACCTAATGTTCCATTTACTGAAGCGCTAGACGCCAATATCATAAATTACTCCTGTCGAAAACCAAAAACAATAAGAATTGCATGTCCCCGCATAAATATCCTACTTGACCCTTACGCACTATACATATGACTGTCCTTGTCACATCATCCTTGGGAATGTTAAAGGTCAACATGCACCCCTAATGTCCCAGACATTGTACATCACCCTAACAATGTGCACGGAAGAAAACAGACATAGATAACCTCCATGTGCTCCAGCGATCATACTAAAAGTCAAAGAACAGGAAGCTTACCTGGGAAATAATTTTCCTAATCTGAGGTTCAAATCCCATATCAAGCATTCGATCTGCCTCATCCAAGACAAGGTATGTTACCCTCCGCAAGTTAGTATAATGCGAGTCTAACATATCAATCAGCCGCCCCGGAGTTGCAATAACAATTTCAACACCTGATTAAGAAAATTTTACAAGGAAAACATGTTTCCATCACTGATGTCAAAATTTTGAAGTAACATATAATATTACATACATTGGACAGGCTAATATCATCTAATGGAGTAAGCTTTTATTTAATCTTCATTCTCCCAAGCAAAGACTTCATTCTCCATCAAAAAAGAACCATCTCAAATCACTTACCACAATAAAGAACCTTCTGGCGTCACTTACTGCAATTTCGACTGATGTTTGCCCTAAGGAATTCTCATTTGTTTCTAACTCTTCCACAAAATACATACAGATTCAACATTTCCTTAGAGATTTTTTTGCACTTGTTTGCCCAGGACTACAGCATAGCAACATGTTTTGCATCACTGTAGTAAAATGAGAACTGTTTATGAACAAATGAGATGATCAGCACCTACCTTTCTGAAGATCTCTGACTTGTGGTCCCTTTGGAACCCCACCATAGATACAAGTGTTCTTAATCTTTGATGATGCCCCAAATTTAGTTGCTTCTTGTTGAATCTGGACAGCAAGTTCACGGGTAGGTGCCAAAACTAAAACAATTGGTCCATCTCCAGGTGCTGAAAGTATTGAGTGAATGGTATCATAATACAGACAGCCTATGAGCATGTTTGACAACATTCTTATGAAAGGTATAGGCCTCTTACCCAAAATTGGCTGAGCATTTACATGAACTATTGCAGGTAACAGATAGGCAATTGTCTTTCCTGATCCTGTTTCAGCTATGCCAATAAGATCGCGACCCTTCATAGCCATAGGCCACCCTTGTGCTTGGATAGGTGTAGGCTCAACAAATCCAGCTCTGTTAACTTCCTGCATGACATAATCTGGAGAGCAAAAGAAGTGAAATGGTATCCACTAAAAAGCTAAAATGACGGTTTCTCCATTGGTAACTTAGCAGAAATTTTTCGTGCTAACCTAGTAACATATGAAATGTATAACAGACAACTTTTAACATTTGATGCTAATATATGTTCAGGAATTGACACCCCAGCCACCCCTCCCACGCCCAAAAAAAAAACTAAAAACAAAGCAAACAAAGCAAACAAAAAGAAAAAACCCCCAGACCATTTGAACAAGAGCAAGCATACACCAAGCCATTAGACACTCATCCCTCCCTTTAACATGACAGCTAAACAACAGAGCAGATAACCAATACATTGTGACTTAACATGTTCATCTGCACTTTAGAAAGTTACTTCCTATTGCGAATAACATGAAGCTGATTATAAATGAAGACATATAAAACACACATCCAAAAATATAAATTGGTAGTATAACACCTAAAAGGTCCAGAGCTCAACTCCGGCAGAAGGCCTACATGCACAACTTCAAGACAGCCCAACTTCAAGACAAACACGAGCAAAATCAGCCCCACCAAGGAGATACCCACTCTCCATGTGCAATTACTAAAATTCTGATTGGCATCATCTATATAAAGCCGTCCCTTCAAAGATGGAGGAGATAACTTCAGTCTTATTTTTAACTCTCTCTTTATTTGATATTCTTCATATTATATGTCCTCATGTGTTAATTTGACCATCAGAGGAATCTAAGATGGGATCCTCACACGAGTTCGACTAACAAACTTTTTTGGCTATTGTGATGTGCACGTCATACAACCGTCATATTACATGTTTATAGATAGCTCAGACCAGTCTACCTACCCACTACAGCATCATTGGCAGTCTGTCGGAATAGGAACGCAACCATGTACAACATACAAAACAACCGAAACCAAGCAAATCACCTAGATGAGTGACATGCCACAACTGATTTTCCTGTGTGTGTTAAAGCTGCTACTGCAAAAACTGGGTTAGTAAAACATGCATTACTTGCATGTACCATGGAAGTTGCTTGAACTCAATTGTGACATGTCCTGATGGGAAAAGTACCTACTAATTGATATGCCAATGTCAGGAAGAATGCTTAGGCAAGTAGCACCAGTAAAGGACAAGCGAATGATGCACAAGCTCAACACAATGGCAATCAGCAAGAACTTTTTTCATCAAAACATGTCACAACTAAATAGTTCAAGCAACCTCCAGGGTAAATGCAAGTAATGCAAATTTTACTTCTACAACTCTTACAGTTATAACTTCAACCATCGTTGTAAGAAGATCGGGAAGAACACTCCTAATCACGACACTCTTACCAGCCGATATCACAACACCTCTCACTGCAACCATGGTAGCATCAGTCCTAACGTCATTCTAGCAACTAATTACAGCCAAGAAACACCCATATGAAGAAATACTAAGAGTGACTGCTGCGCGAGACCATTGGCCCTAGCCACAAGGTAGACTGGCATGTGCTAGAACCACGCCTGATAAGAGAAAAGCGGGATGATATTGAAGCACCACCAATGGTCCTATCACCGTGGAGGTGGGTACAAGCTGAAGCTGAAACCATGCCTGGTAAGAGGACGGCTTGGACGACAGTGAGAAAGGCAAAAGGAAGAAGATGGCTAAACCTAATAACGACAAGAGAGCACCGTCGTTCACCCAACAATAGCCAAGAGAGGATCATCTTCCCAAAGCTCAGCAAAACATTAAGTCTCAAAATTCGTAACATCATATGATCAAGTAGCGAGACACCAAGGAATTTTTACGGACACAGCACCCTATGAAACTGGGAATAATACGCCAACCCTACCCATAACCAAGGAGTACCAACCCATAAGGTGCTCGAGATGCCCTGAAGTATAGACATCACAGCAAAGAAAGCAAAGGCAACCCCAGCTATAAAGCTTTATTGGGAAGACAATAGATTAACCAAAGAAGAGGTGACCAACAAGCTGAAGAATGCACATGTAACCCACAGATTACACTCGCCTAAAACCATGCTTTCAAAAGCTGTGAACCTGATTTCGCTTTCGGGAAAGCTTGCTCACACAATCATTTTCTCTTATGATGACTTAAAGGGACATGATCCCAAGTGAGATGACTCCATGGTCATTAAAGCATAAGTGAGATGCTTCCAAATGAGATGAATCTTGATGAACAGCAGAAGCTTTCACAGACATCTTGCTCTATGGTACCTTCATAAAAAAGAGAATTAATCAAAGTCAAATCAAACGCAATGCTGACACACCAATAGATTTTACCACATGTCATAAGAGAGCTGAGGGTTAAATCACACTCCTAAATTGTTGTTACAACCCCAATTGAGAATGATGATGACAAAGCACGATAATCCTCGTTAATGATGAAATTTCGTTAATACGATCTACCCCAGCTTACAACGAGTCATGGCATAAGAACGCAGCCAAGCCCCAAAGAAGTTGAATGAGTATACAATCTAACTTCCATTACCGACGCGTCATATGCCTAGAAAGCCGTGATACTTGTACTTGGTAATGGCCCAAAGTCAGTTTAAGTCAACTTTGATCAAGAAATAAAATTAAGCTAATCTACTAATATACCTCAGTAAATCTTTAGAGACGTGAAGATTAGACACTCGCGCATCAAGAAAGTCAAATGTGTAATGGATGTCTCAACAAGAAGACTACTTATATGTACAATCCCATGCTGTTATGGTGTTCGTCAACAACCCATTGATCAAGATATTGAGTTGATAAATATGTGATAAAGGGATGCCTCTGGGCATCAAGCTTTCTTAGCACGACATGAAGTACAAATCCTAAGCGACAATCAAAGCCCAAATGTAAGCATATTTTCTAGCAAAAAGAGCCTTTGGTCCAATAACAAGGCTGAGCACACGCAAAATGAAAACATACACATGAAACACTGAGCTAAAATACCAGCTCTGATGCTACATTAACTCACTTACGGGGAACCATAGTCGCATACATGCGCTAACTCGCCTATGAGCATTGACTTGCTTGCGGGCATCACGATCGCATGCAGAGCAGTGTGCTAAATATCGGTCAGATATCCGATATATCGTCCGCAATATTGGAGTTATCACTGGACCGATACGATATATGTTGTTTTATTGCGGTTTCCGGTATTTGGGGAAATATCACCGATATGTTGGGTTTGGGCCGATATTGCGGCCGATATTTCCTTTTGAAATATCGGTCGCTATTCATTATTTTTTAAAAATTCGGTTAGCGGGTCGATCCACTGAAAAGTGGATCCGACCCAACACAAATCCATCAGTTAAAACATGAGGCCAGCAAGTTTTTTGGGAGAAAATCGCGAGTTTGCCCTAATCACTGCTCAGCTCCTCATGCCGCTTCGCTCAGCCCCGTCAGTCAAAATTTCTCGACAAAAGTCGATCGCGGTTCGCCGTCCGATGTTCAATCGTTGCAAGGGAGGGTTTTTCAATCAAGGTAAGTATTCGTTCCCTTTTTTTCATTTTTTTCAGTTCTTTTGAATTTTCTCTTTCAGTTTTGGGTTTTTTAGTTGGTTGAGCTTCGATATTTAGTCAATATCCCCAATATTCATGTTTAATGAGAGAATATAACCAAAACATACTTTTATTTGAGTTAGTATAGTTTATATATTCTTACATATATCTATGCTTGTATATGTCATCATTTTTAAGCCTCCGATATGACACTCCGATATTTAGTCAATATCCCCAATATATCTCCGATATCCGCAATCCGATATCAAATTTCTTAGGCCAATACGCGACCGATATCCAATATTTAGAACACCTATGCAGAGTCCATATTCGCCTACAGGTAACTTGCCCACTGGCGCCATAAAGTTCTATGGGCAACCCGCCCACGGGCACTATATGCAACCAGTCTACAAATGCCATGAAGTTCTACCGGGACCTGCATCCAGACAACATAAATCCTTTGTGTACATTACCCCATGGAAAAACACATGATTTAGAGAAAGGAATAAGTGATAAACACCGACAACCCGATTACACTAATACATCAAAAGAAAGAAGGGACGATAAATGCTAACTCTCCATCGATCCAACTAACCTACCAGTGTGACACAGAAGGTTGCAAGTAAATAGGAATAGACGATGAACGCCAACAACCTTACTACATATAAACGTATGAAGGAATGATGTTAAACGCTAACAATCCGCCAACACAACTGACTTGTCAGTGCTATAGGAGACTGTAAGCAAACAGTGCTAGGCAATGAACGCCAACAACCCAATTATATAAAAATATTGGGAGGAAGGAGGCGTGAGAAATGCTAATTAATTGTCGACCTGGCTGATCTATCAGGACGGTAGGAGGATGCAAGCAAGTAAGAATATGTGATGAACGATGCTCTTCATCAAAGGAGGAAAAGGTGAAATATAATGACTCATTATAGACCCAGCCATGCCATTTCAAAGGTATCGGATAGAGCAAATACAATAAATGTCGAATCCCTCACGACCCAGCCAATCTACCAAACGTACTGGTAGGCTATGAGCGACCCATTGGAGAAAGGAAAGACGATAGAAATCAAAAACTACAAACCTAAAAAGTATCTACTTTGCTGCCAACCTAAAAAGGCAAACAAAGCCATGCCAAAGAAAATACTACTCAATGAAGACCAAGATCCCAAAAGCCACAAGCCATGACCACTTTGCAACCATAAACTTATAATGCTGTAACGGTCGATACATCATCAAACTTAAACAAAATTCATACATAATACAAAAGCCTTTCTTCTAAGCTTTCCAACAAGTTCAATGTTGTTCAAAATGGAACACGAATGAGAAATATACATCTCGAACATGACGCATGTAGTAAAAGGGCTAAAAGGGCTTTTAAAAAGAATAGACATGTGTGGCCCAAAGTAAGTGTTAGAGGGGTCCACTATAAGGGAAGTTTGATTCATTGTTGGGGTTGAGGAAAAAATTATTATCAAGTGGCCCAATATAACCGATCTCTAACCAAAATAGAAGCAACATCCCATAAAAACAAAAAAAGTAAAATGAAAGGAAAGAGAAGATAGAGAAAAAGAGAAAGTGGGAGAGACTCACTCTCCACGAGCTCTCAGTATAGGAACCAACCATCACCACCTTCCTACCACAAGTCTGAGGCTTGGGTCAGTGATCTCAACTCTTCATTGTTCCTCGACTTTCATCAACATCAAAGACCACTCATGCCCAATCAAATTCCTTGTTGCCAGTCTAAATCTCGACCACACTTCCACTGCACTCCGGCTCACAAGACACCCCTGGCACCCTACTTCCTGTGACCCCACGCTTCGACTCAGATGCAAGCTCGCACTCCCGGCTTCTATTGCCATTGCAACCATGCTCACTCAGGACCTCGGTCTGCACTCAAGGGTGCCAAGTACCTGTCACCTTAGGTAAGTGCAAGCTGGGGCACACATCACCATAGGCATGTGCAATTCGGGATACCCAGCACCCCCATCAACCTCTGTGTAAGAGTGTGGCCAATTCAACATTTGTGTGAAGATGCATAAGGTGCCAATACACACCCTACGGCTTAATTTCTCCCACTCATCAAGGTTCATCATAAGGAGATACTGGTGCCTTGTCGAGCATTGGCTAGATCCAGCCCTAACATTGGCCTGATCTACCTTACAAAACAACAATGAGCTTTTCTTACACACACCCACCAACTACATCCACGTGCGATTGCATACGTCATTGCCCCATACTAGCACCAAACAAACAATGATGCATCCCCGCACTATGTCGACAACTACCAACCATTGTATCCTCCTTTGCAAGTTTTCGGTCTAACCATCATCGTCAAGCATAATGCATGTTAAGTACTCGACGAATTGTTACAATAAGCCACATTTCTATTCAGTCAAATCCTATATACTTATCAATCACCTGATCTTAGACTACACGTGTGCCACATGTTTGATTAAGTGACGCAACAATGATGCTTGACTACAGGATGATCCAACACCTGTAATTTGGGGGCATGCAAATGTTATGTCTTCAGAAAAATAAGCTCAATTGCCCAACCTTAAATTTATAGGAAGATTTATCTGCTCAACTACAGGATGATCCAACACCAATCTAATTCTATGTGACCACGAAATCGATGGAAACTGGTAATAGTATACCACCTTAAATGCTTGGGAACCAAACTCAGCAAAAAACTTAGGGACTCAACTTCAAGAGGGATCCGATCAAAACCAACCCAACGAATGAGAAGCACACTCTTTGTGTGCAATTACTAAAATACACATCTGCATCATTTATATAAAGCACTCCCCATAAAGGAAGAGGTAACATCATTTTCATTCTAACTTTCTCTTTGTATTTGATATTCTACATATTATGATTCATCAACTTAAGTGTCAAAAGACTCCGCTCGCTAATACTCTTGGTTATTATGATGTGCAGGCCATGCGACTGTGAGATTACAGGTTCACACATAGCCCAGGTTGGTCCGTCTATCCATCACGACATCACATATAAACAAGTAAGAAATCCTTGCGCATGGCACTGATAGGAAATGCTAGGATTTTGGTAGAAGAAATATTGGGATTTGGGGAAAGATAGGATTTTTATATCTGAAAATGGAAAATACAAAATAACTTGGCCTCAATTAGATAGGAGGACCGCTCTCCTAGCTTTGGTTCGAGATAAAGCTTAACTCTCACAAGATCTATTCTAGTCTACTTATAATCTTTCTTCTTCTTCACTCAATTTTCACCTAATCCCTAGCCCTAACCCCTCACTCGCTATATAAAGAACCAATTTGTCCATAATTACAAAAATGCTACTACGGCCCAAATTACAAATTTACCACCGCACCCTCATTATCATCATTACTCCGTCCCCAAAGAACCACCTTGGGAACGAGGTGGTGCATTAATCCTGTGGACATGCTACTCCAAATGGGATGCTGGCGCATGTACCATCCTAGGTCAAAGGGCCACTTAAGGTCTTCATCATCTCTCGCAAAATCCGGATGGAAGCCACGATGGTCGTCAAGCTCATCAGAATGTCCTACGTGCCCAAAATACAGACGCTGAAGCTCGAAAGGTTTTCGTTCTGAAAACCATGGGCCATGTGCCCCTTAAAATTGTCATCAGGCCATGCAGGGCCTACCCATGGCTCAGGAGCCCTAGAGCAGCCCGTCGCGGGGCCAAATGTCCCGCATTGGTGCCTTCGGCACCCGACAAGCCGCCAAGTGGCTGTCGGGCCCTTGACGATGTGCGAGAGAGCCGTCGTCCCATTCCGCTTCATTGTTGACTTTGTCGTTGATCAGATCTACATTATAAAAGTCCCTGTTGATCAGATCTGAAGCCGGATTGTCTTTTAACCGATCTCCTCAAAAGGGATGTTTTTCACTTACCCTTGTCCAAAGACGACACCTTTTGCCTCGGAACTGCGACGTGGAGTTCCATCTTTCTTCAGATCTAGCCTTGTAGCTTCCTTCTCAGGGCAAAAAATCGCTGAAATTTCGCGGCGCATCTCCTCAAAGATCTGTTTCAATTTTCTCTCGAGTATTCCGAACTCGCATTTGAATATCTTTCCAAACCTTCCATTTTTCTCCTCGCCTCCATTAGGTACTTGCTCTGATACCAATTTCATAAGAAACGCTAGGATTTTAGTGGATGAAATATGGGGATTTGAGGAAAAAATAGGATTTTTATACATGAAACCGTAAAATACAAGATAGCTTGGACTCAATTAGACAGAAAGACCGCTCTCCTAGCTTTGATTCGAGATAAAGCTTAACTCTCCTAATTTCTATTCTAGTCTACTCCTAATCTTTCTTCTTCTTCACTCAATTTTCGCCTGATCCATAGCCCTAACCCCTCCCTCGCTATATAAAAGACTGATTTGTCCATAATTACAAAAAAACCATTAGGGTCCAAAATTACAAATTTGCCACCTCGCCCTCATTCTCATCGGACTCCCTTCTTACCATAGTTGCATGTTCATACAATCAAATAAGAGGCATTGGTATCTAGACATCTAGCTCCTGTTCACTTGTCAAGGTCCACCATTCTTACCCACTGGTACATCAGAAAAGAAGAGATGTGCTAGTGCCTAGGTATACTCCCTTTCTCCGCCATTGTTTTGGAATAAATAACATGAGAAGTCTCACTCTTGGACAACCGGTTTGCTTGCTGGTCTTAGTCAAAGTATGGAATATGGGAGTTGCGGCTTCATCCACGACTGCCATTATGTCACGAGGAACCAGATATTCAAGGCCGACTACTTGACATATGAAACAAATATCTAATGGTTCTTAACTTTCCATGCTGCTACTAAAGACCTGACCCTACAAGCTCCTTTTTTTCAGCATGCAAATAAATGCTGTAAGACAAGTAGCAGTAAATCCATAGCAAATTAAATAAGTTCAAAAGAATGTCACTAGTTACACCTTGAAGACCTCAAGAGAAAAATAAATTTTTCCCACGTCTACTTTATGATTGTCAGTTGTCAATTTATCTCTGGGGCTCTCATGCACAAGTGATGCTTTCGTAATTAAAACAGCAAATTATGCTCTCAATTTCGTGAATAAATAGCATGTTTTATAACATTCTGACTACACCGTTTTTTTCTTTCGTTGCTCTTTTTAAGCATTCCTACAAACTTTGGTTATCCAACCCCTCCCCCCCCCCCCAAAAAAAAACAAAAAACAAAAAACAAAAAAAAACATGTCATCTAAGATTCTAAACTACTTTTGTTATCAGCTGCTATTGCTCCTTGTTTTCTTTTTATTATACCTTTCAAATGTGTGCGCTCACTACCCTACCTCTTTAGTGGCAGCTAACCATTTAAATGCGTAAAAGCAGTATCACCCTACCTTTCAGTAGCCATATGTGTCAACTGATTTTGCACTTGGCAGCACCTTGCAAATCCACTCCACATTCCCAGTCTAAGAACTATGGGCATGCACGTGATGGTTAAGTACGACCATGAAATATGTAAATCAGTGTTCAAAAATTAAAAATATGCAGGCAAATACTTGGTGCATATATGTATGCAGGGTAAAACTGCATCCAAAGCAATTTATGTACTTGAAACATGCGGTCGCCCACATATGCCGGCGCATATTGTTTATGCACCTGCACACCTGCATTTGTGGGAGAATTAATGGGTGTTTTTTAAAAAGCAAATATAATGTTCAAACAAGTTTTAAATGATAATTAGTTTACACCTTTGAGTTTTTTTCTTGAATATCTACAGGTCCCAACATATCTATATTCCCAATGACGTTGTATGCATGGCCAAGCCTTGTCCAATTTGCAAACTTAGCAACACCATCCTACAATTCATTGATGCAACAAGTGTTATAATGAGTATATAACACTATGATACTCATCCAACATATGATTAATTGTTGATTAATTGTCTTAACCTCTGACTTTTGTTCATATATAATCAACTGTTGCTGATACAATTGTAGGTTTAAATTGTTATTATTGACGCAATTATTGTTTGAAATTGTTCTTCCCAATGCAAATTGTTGGAAGCTGATGCAATGCGTGTTGCCCCGAGCAATTTAGCAATTGTTTTTGCTTCACATAACATATGCACTTATAATTTCAAATTTTTATAATATTTTTTTACCTTTAGGCATTTTTAACATTTAGCATTACATATATAATATAATTAAATATTTATATTTATTTACAAAAAATCATTTTCATGCAATCATGCTTAATTCCTGTTATTGATACATAGACTAATACACGATGCACTCCTAGGCTGACACATAATGAATCACATTTTAGAGCATTGCTCACCTATGAACATATAAAAACAACAAGAATCCGCATAGTCGGCATAATCCAACATATACACATATGCATTTATTTGTTACATATTTACATTTATATATGAGATAAATGGGTATCAACGGCCCAATGAGGAAACTTTCATCCTAGGTCGCATGATACCCATACCCCCTATTAAAAACCCGGGATACGTTCTACACCTCACGGATGACCACTATAGCAAAAATCAAGTGATTCCAACGATATTTGGCCCCGATCGAAACGTTACAAATTCAACAGTTTTCAGAATAGTAGACCTTTTTGCAACGGATGAATCGTCAGTCAAATACCCTCTAGGGTTCACCCATATTTGAGGTTTTGGGGTTTTATGGTTTTAGAATATGTACAATTACTTTGTTAAAAACTTTCAAAAAGAAATGAGAGGGTGGGGCATGAGGCAACCAAATTCCTCCTTGGCTAGCTAACCCCCATATAGCTCTTTATATATTAAAATTCATTTTCATGATATCCCACGTAATCCACATAATCGGTGCAAAATTCCATTACACGTTATATGCTCCTAGACCGCACAAATATTGAAAACACAATTTAAAAACATTGATCTAAATGCTAAGCATCTCATAAATTAGACCATGCAGATAAATTCAGATTTCATCTTTATGCCTAGTAAAGTTGAACACCGGGATATCCGTGTGCATAAGTTTATAAGATGTTAGTTATACACATCAATGATTACTTTAAATTAAAATTCTAAATAATGTTGAATATTATGCTATTGACACAAAGGTGGTAAGTTCTCTGTCAAATTTATCAATGATTACTTTTATGTTTAGAACTAAAATGGAAAAGAAATTCTTTTGGCAATATTGGCACATTAAGAATCATGATATTTGTTTAACCCACAAATCAAAATTTTACCCCCGGATCACTGACCTCCCCCCCCCCAAAAAAAAAAAAGTGTTCGGGATGAATGATAAGATATGATGATGATCACCGACCTCTAGCCACTTTCCAAAGTGGTGCCAACATTTACATCATTTTGCAACCTAAGATCAATTGCCTGCCCTGATATTAAATGTCTTGCCCACGCAATTATTTTCTATGGGAATCAACATTAAAATCTCCAAGGCTATGGGAAGATTATGAGAGACAGAGGAGTTTTGAAGCTAGCAGATCAGTTGCACAAGCTTAATCCATGTAAGTGAACAGGTTTGTTCGTACATCCTCTAACTAGGCATCAACATCATATGATGAGTTAAAGCTTTCTTTGTCATAGCTGAAAGTTGATGCAAGATTGACAATCAAACTACTCAGTATATAAACTTGTTCCATGGCCAAACACATTTTCCATTTTTATTGAAAAAGTTTTCCATGACGATAATGAAATTTACACATATGCTAACATATGTGACAAAAAGTAAAAACATGAGACATCAGCAAGGAAAAGAACATGTAGCACTACATTGATTGGAATGTGACCAAGTGAAATGTGGGTAGTTGTCACATGACAATATACAGTATAGTATAGCAAAATTTTACAGGAAGTGTACATGGATAAAGCAATCAGTTCCTTTAATTTTTTAGTATATGTTTCTGTGTGGTAACTAGTATGAGGGAAATAGATGTATTTAGGTTATGAGTGGGTGAATGTAGAGACCATGTGAAACGTGCTTCCCCCCAGAGCAAATGGGGAACACGCATGTGCAAAAATGAGAGCCAGTTAACCATTGATGCCCAAGCTGCTGTCCATGAAGGAAGGTAGGGGTAAGCATGGTTTGCTCAAACCGTCCGAACCGAACCGAACCGGACCGAACAAGACCGAGCCAAAAACCGAACCGAACCGCTCTCCATCGGTCTGGTTTGGTCTTAATCGTTGGAAACCGCCACTTATATGGTCTGGTTTGGTTTCACCTTGACGAAACCGCTTAAACCGAACTGAACCGACTCCTAACATATATATATTGTGCTGAAAATCTGTTTGGATTTTAACCCTAGTCCCTAGGAACCCTAGCCTAAGGCCTTTAGACTGAGCGGCGTCGTGCCGGCCCTATTTGGCTATATGCCCTCTTCAATCTCCAGTCTTCACTCTTCAGAGTTCAGAGTTCAGACTGCATTCGTTTTTTTCCGTTTGAGCATCGCTAATTCTACATGCACTTAACACATCATATAGCCTTCTTTACTCAGGAGAAGAAAATGGGATGTGCTTAGTTAACAATGAGATAGTATGGAACGTTCCTATCTGTAGAAACATCAGTGAATTAACATGATCAACGCAATTCAGCATCAAATACCATTTTGATACTTCTAGTGATGAATGCACCCTAACTGCTATAGAAAAATGAAAATCCATACAACAATAATAACCGCACATGTTGCAGTCACAGTTAGAACTCCTGCAAGCGATGCAGTGCCTAATTTTCCTGGTTTGATAAGGAGCACAGAAATGAAGCCATGTCATGAAATTATTTTAATAACAAAGTCTATATTTAGCAAAATTGGGTATACACGGGGATCTTCCGTCATCATATGTCTGAACCGCGGCTCCAAACCGAACCAAACCGCTCCAAGCGGTTTTCGTCGGCTCGGAAACCGTCGGTCTGGCGGTCTGGTTTGGTCTGGCCTGTGATAAACCGCTACTTATACGGTCTGGTTCGGTTTAGGTCCCAAACCGCTGGTTTGAGACCGTGCTCTCCCCTAAAGAAAGGATCCGTTGTTGGTTGAAAATGTTCCCCAAAAAAAGAATAGACATGGTTTTCACAACCAATTACCAATCTGAACCAGGCCTCTACAACATACAACAGATATCTAGCCACCATAACTATAAATAAGCGAGGGTCACATAACAACCCACATTATTAGTATGTATGTAAAATCTGACTCGTCGGGGATGTAGATTAAAACCCGAAGACCATGCAACCAAGACACAACCCTCTGATGTGGCCTGAGAAGACAGCGGTTATAATTTGCATCTAGGATTCTGATAGAATCGTTAAGACATCAAAAAAGCTAAGATGGAAAATGAAGTTAAATTCCCACAAACAAACCAAGAAGATGAACAGAAATGCGTCAATTACCATTTAAAAAAAGAAAGCTTTACACAGTTGATATACCTGGAAACCCAACATCCCGAAACTCCCGAACTGGTTTCGGGACATCGCGGCCCTCGACCGTAATCTCTCGTTTCATTCGATACTCCTCGACCTCCGCCTCGGTCATGGCCGCCACCGACGGCGACTCCACGTAGAAGTTCTTCTCGAAAGGCGTCAATCCATCAAGGTCCGCAGCTGCGGCCACCGCCACCGGCTGCTCTCTCCTGACCGATGACTCGAATCCCCTCCCATAATCACTGAAACAAAACGGATTGAGACATTGAGATAGTTAATTTCTAGAATCAGGGTTTTGGGTTTTGGGGGAATTTTACCTCCTGCGATCGCGATATGAAGCGGGGTCGCCGGCGCGGCCGTCGTATCGACTCATGGTGGCCGATTCGAGCTCCGATTGCGATAAATAATGGAGTTTTTTGTGGCCTCGTTTGCGGCCGTGAGAGAGGGCGGGGGTTGGATTAATGCAGCCTGGAAAAATCGTACGAATGGAAGGGGCGTTTTAGGTCCTGTTTTTTAAGGCTGTTCTTTTGTGTTTAAATGGTTGTGAAAGTGGGAGATTTCACGATTCCTCCTATTATTCCGTAATTCTCATCATCACTTTCACTCGTCCTGTTATTTTGTGTTGGCTTCTTTGACTGTGAAAGTTGCTGACGTGGTCACAAAACACACACAATAAAGTTGTGTGGGACCCACAAAAAATTTCAACATCCACATTCACAACCCACTTTCACCTTAAAAAACACAATACTCACTTTCACAACACTATTCACAACTTCAACCAACCCAAATTTAAACGCAAAAGAACAGGTTTGTTGAAGTGATGAATAGTGTTGGATAAAGTAGAGTATTGTGTTTTTTTTTTGTGAAAGTGGGTTGTGAATGAGGATGTTGGAATGGTGTGAGGGCCATACACAACTTTATTGTGTTTTTTTTGTTGATGTTGGTTGTGAATGTTGTTGTGAAAGTTGGAGGGTGAAAGTTGTGAGTGGGATGTGGTAAGAATACGGGAACAATGACCCCCTTTGCATTTGTGAATGGAATTGATATAAAAAATGTTATGAATCAACTATTGGAGGAGGAGCCCACAACTCTTTATTTATAGGCAATAGGGGAGAATACAAACATGGGCTACAAAGATATGGGCATGTCTCTAGGATAGCCCAGAATCTCAACCAACACGGTAAATAACCGTTCACAACACTCCCCCTTATCCAGCCATAGGTGTGGACTCTGCTCGAGAATACTTCAGGATTCTGGGCGTAGAAGTGTCTCACATGGGGTGGATACTTCAGGATCCTGAGTTGGTGAGATTTGCCTCGTTAAAACCTTTAGCTATGGAAAACCCAGTGGGAAAAACCATAGTTAAGGAAAAAGAGTACAAACTCTGCCAAACTCCCCCCTGATCTGTACAAGCCCTCAAGCTTGCAGATCTCTTAGGCGTCTCATTCCAATCATATGTACAAGCTTCCTAAAAGTGGCAGTAGGAAGGGCTTTAGTGAACAAATCTGCCAAATTGTCACATGATTGCACTTGTCTGATGTCGATCTTGACATCTCTCTGTAGCTCGTGCGTTTAGAAGAACTTTGGTGAAATGTGCTTCGTTCTATCACCTTTGATGAAGCCACCTCGTAACTGAGCTATGCAAGCAGCATTGTCCTCGAACATTGTAGTTGGCTCGAGATCTCCATTTTTCAGTCCGGTCGTAGACAGGATGTGGTGGATAACTGAGCGTAGCTATACGCATTCTCTCCTTACTTCATGGATGGCAATGATCTCAGAGTGATTGGATGAGGTTGCCGTCAAGGGTTGCTTGATGGATCTCCAGGAAATGGATGTCCCTCCGTAGGTAAACACATACCCAGTCAGTGACTTTGCTTTGTGGGGATCAGACAAGTAGCATGCATCAGCATAACCTGCAAGTGAAGAGGATATTCCATTTTTGTAGAAGAGTCCCAAATCTGTAGACCCTTGGAGGTAGCGCAGAAGGTGCTTAACCCCTGTCCAGTGGCGCTGTGTGGGCGATGCACTGTATCTGGCTAGCAAATTTACTGCGAACGCTATGTCGGGACGCGTGCAGTTTGTCAGATATAGTAGTGCTCCGATGGTACTCAGATAAGGAACTTCTGGACCAAGTATATCCTCCACCTCTTCCAGCGGCCGGAAGGGATCTTTATGTGCATCCAGAGATCGTACCACCACATGTGTACTTAGTGGATGGCATTGGTCCATATGGAATCTTTGCAACATTTTCTTCGTGTATGTGGCTTGATGTAGTAGGATTCCATCTTTTAGATGTTCAATCTGTAAGCCAAGTCAGAATTTCGTTTTGCCTAGGTCTTTCATTTCAAATTCTTTTGTTAGGCTTACAGATATCTCAGTGATCTCTTCAGGAGATCCTATGAGATTCAGATCGTCTACGTAGACAGCAATTATTACGAATCCTTTTCCATTTGTTCTTATGAAGATACAAGGGCAGACTTCATTGTTTGTGAATCCTTGTTGAACAAGGAACTCACTGAGTCTGTTATACCACATTCTTCCTGATTGTTTGAGACCATACAATGATCTTTGTAGCTTAACAAAATAGACGTCCCAAGGTCTATTCCCGAGGTCTATCTTTCAGCAGGCATAGAAAAGCCATCAGGAAGTTTCATGTATATCTCGTTGTCGAGATTACCGTATAGATATGCAGTCACAACATCCATTAGCTGCATATCTAGGCCTTCCTTCGCTGTTAAGCTTATCAGGAATCTGAAAGTGATCGCATCCATGACCGGGGAGTATGTTTCGTCATAGTCAATACCCGGTCGTTGGGAAAATTCTTGTGCTACAAGTCTAGCTTTGTAGCGTGCGATCTCATTATTTTCGTTTCTTTTTCTGACGAATACCCATTTGTATCCCACATGTTTGACACCGGTAGGTGTCTGGACTATTTGCCCAAAGACTTTTCGTTTCTAAAGCGAGTCCAGCTCAGCTTCTATTGCCTGATTCCACTTTGGCTAGTCATTTCTACGTTTGCATTCAGCAACGGAATGTGGTTCATAATCATCGTCGCTTCCGGCGACGTGAATGGCAATGTGAAACACGAAGTCATCGTCGACGACTGTACTCTTTCTGTCCAATACCTCACTTGTACGTACATAATTCAATGATATTTCTGTTTCTCCCGGCAGTTCCTCTACAGTGGATTCCGGGAGGGGAGAGGGTATGGACACGAGCTCGTTTCTCTGTGGGGGTATCGTCCCAAGGTCTCCGGATATTTTTATTTTTCTTGGATTTTTATCCTTGGAGCCTGGTGGTCTGCCTCTTTTCTATTGAGGTGCAGCCACTTCTGCTACTGGTGGATTGCATCCATCCATTGGGATGTCAATCCTAGCTGGAGTATTCGCAGCAGGGATGTGTGATCTGACAATCTTCTGGTTTTCAGTAAACGAATCCGGTAATCTATGGACTGTGTCCTGGATGTGTAAGATCTTCCGGATCTCATCATCACATTGTTTTGTTACCGGATCGTAGTGGGTCAGACTTTTTTGTATCCCACGTTAACATTTGCTTTGCGCTAGACTTTTCAATGTCTAGGCCCATTTTGGGGAAGTACGTCTCATCAAAGTCGCAGTCTTCAAGGCGTGCCTTAAAAGCGTCCCCCGTTTAGGGTTCTAGGTATCTTATAATGGAGGGTGAGTCAAACCCTACATAAATACCTAGGCGACGTTGAGGGCCCATCTTGGTCCTCTGGGGTGGTGCAATGGGGATATAAACTGCGCAGCCGAAGATTCTCAAGTGAGAAATGTTCGGCGGCGTTCCATATGATAGTTGCATTGGAGATAGACTCTGACCTCCTGAGGGTCTTATTTTTATTAGTGATGCAGCATACAAGATTGCATGTCTCAATGCATCCACCGGCAATTGGGATTTCATTAGCAATGGACGTGCAATCCATTGGAGTCTTTTAATTAGCGACTCAGCTAACCCGTTCTGGGTGTGAACATGAGGCACTAGATGTTCAATTTCAATTCCCGTTGCCTGGCAATATTCTTGAAATGACTGAGAGGTAAATTCCCCCGCATTGTACAGACGTATTTTCTTAATTTGGTTGTCTGGAAAATGCGCCCGCAACTTTATTATTTGTGCCAAAAGCTTTGGAAAAGCTAAGTTGCGGGTTGTGCAACGCCCCGCTCCCCGGGATACCCGATAAGTACGAATCCGTATCAGGTATTCCCAAAGAGACGGTGCTACGAAGAAAATACGAAATTACAAACACAAGCAAGTCCACTGCGAACTGCTGGGATAGTGCATATAGCATTCCAGTCAACCCAAAACACAAGAGAACCAACAACTCAAGCACTGATGTATATAAATAAAACTGTTCATATACAACTTCCTTATACAAAACCATATACAATATACCCACATCTCAATAAGGTACAAAAACTCACATCTCACCCAAGTACAACAACACCACTCCCAAGTCATCCACACTTCTCACAACCTGCAACTCCAACCAACTGAGTCAAGGGGCCTCCAACTCAAAGAACTAACCTGAAAAGTCAACGGTGGGGCACGTCAACGTGTGACCCAGTAGGAATTCCATATCTCAACTAATCCTTATATGAAGTGTGGAAAGGGTGCACGTGAACAGGCAGAGTGTATGTCATGGCATACACATCTACTGTAGTAGAGGAAGTAACAACTATACTTATGAACATGTGAAAGCATGCACGTGCAACAGGTAAGGTGTACAACAATGATATACAACGTAAAAGAACCATAGTAAAGAAACACAAGTAAACAATATATACATTTACCATTGCTACAAGAATAATGAGCGTTAACAATTAATCCATTGGTTAGCATTTTGGAACCCGGATAAATCTTAGGACCTTAAGGAGTCGGACTTCACCCAAGGTGGGTGAAAAGTGGTACCCCAACCAGCAACACGGGCACCGGAGGGGGCCTCTCGCAACTCTATGCCCGAACGGGGCAAGGCACTAGAGCGAGACCTTCTCGGTTTTTCTGTCGGACAAACGGAGTAAACCATCAATTACCGTCACGGTGCATCACGGGTACACCAGCGGCCTCTCCAACCCTTTCAACTCGCCCTTCCGGGAGTGATACAGCTGGTGAGAATTCATATCATCTGTCCGCTCCTTAACTCCTTTAATTTAACAGTGTTTCCCCAAAACCACATGTCACCCTCCTTTAAGAGGACTTAGTCATTTTCATGAAACATAACACTTTCCATTTCTTTTCTTTCCACAGTTCATCACATATTTGGGACATGCATCGCCTTGTGCATTCCCTTTCTCATTTCTCATAATATACATGAAACGTATAACCATATTCACATCATCATTTTGCATGTGCCAAGAACATAAACCACATATCACCATGTAACAGAAATAATCAAGAACATTGATGACAAGTTTAACCTCAAAAGGAACTTAGAACAACATTCAAGTCTTTCAGTTTGCTGGAAAAGCAGAATAGTTAGATTAAGAAGCATATTTCTCCCTAATTTTGTATCAAACATACACATACAATATAAACGAAAGTTGTAGATATGGTTGTTCTGGATTCACCTATAAATTTTCATGCAGAAATATGAACTGGGTGATTTATGGTGAATTGTTTGGTAAGACCTGACGAATCTGTTTTTCAGACAGATTCTAAGAGCTGTAAAGATTGGTAGTTTAAGACATGTTACAGTTAGAATCTCGAAAATGTGCACTCACAGAAAGTTGTAGAAAAAGTTGTTATCTTTCCAACGAGACCAAGATCAACAATTTCTATGGAGTATGCAGGGACTGATCTACGTTTTGCCAAACTGTGTCCAGACTAGATGAAATTCCGACATGTTGTAAAGATGGAATTATTAATCCTAATTACAGTCCGAATTAGTAAAAGTTCACAACATGAAAGTTATAGATAACAGTCCAATCTTTAAGCCATAAAAATTTCAGAGCAAACTAAATTCTAGATTGGGAGGACTAAGCAGAACAATCAGCATGTAAATCTGTCCAGAATTGCTCACCGCACAAAACCACCCAAAACTCAGTATTGCTCACCGCACACAACCATACAAAACTCAGGATTGCTCACCGCACACAACCATACAAAACTCAAGATTGCTCACCGCGCACAACCATACAAATTCAGGATTGCTCACCGCACACAACCATACAAACTCAGAATTAACATAAGAAAAGGTAAAACCACAACAACAACAACCATGAAACTAAGCATGCAACTCTATACTAGTTGGAGATGGAATCCTACCTTAGAGGTGATGAGAGACAAGGGGGGTAGCCCAAATCCCTATGGCTCCTCCTTCTTCAAACCTTCTCCTTCTCTAAATCCTTCTTCTCCTCCACAGGCTCCCAGAATGAGCAACATCACCAAAACGACGACAGAGATGCTACAGGAGTGTGCAGAGTGAGGGTGGCGTAGCCCTATGGGTGCTCAGTTCCCCTAATGTCTAAGAGAGAACAACGGGAAGGGATGAATTCGGTCTGATCTTTGGAAAGAGAGTGAGTGAATGAAACCTTTCTTTCTTATTCTTAGAGTAGCCACCTCATCTCCCTAAAATCCTCTAAGCATGCCACCAAGCCTTGGGTTAGGTAAGAATCAAGGATATCTTGACACATCAAAGGTGGAGGTGTCACTTAGGTAAAATTAGGATTTGTCTTTTTAGAAAAACAACTATACCCACTAAATACACATGCAATACTTACTCATCAAGACATTAGTATTCCAACCATATACTTCATTTAATATAATCATGTCATACAAATTATTTAAAAATAATTTTTAGTTTGACAAAATTAAATAAAATACATAAGGACTCCCAAAAATTTATACGCATATATATATACGTCCAAGAATGTGTATTAATACACGTATATGAATTTTGGGGTTATGACAGGTTGAAGGTAGACACACATACGAGTATTTCGAAGATGCATCAATCAGTACCATAAAGTACCGAAAGGGCCCACTAGGGGGGTGTATATGTCCACATATGTCTTCGTGTATTCTTTCAAGGAAGCTAGGAGACTCGATATCCACTTTAAGTGGTGATGGCCTTGTTATTAATTTTCACTTAAAGCAGGATACACAAGGGAATTCTTCCTTCTGAAGAATCTTCTGGTTCTTCAGGTTATGCCCGTGGGATTGTTATATGATGCGGTGCATCATCACAGATCCGAGGTGGCCAAGTCTATCGTGCCAAAGTAAGAATTTGGCCGATGTCGGGCACTTCAGGTGATCTGTCAGGTTTGCTTCCTCTCTCCGAATTTTTGTATGGTAGAGGCCTGATGAGAGACTCTCAAAATGTTCAATTATGGTTTTAACTCCATTGTCTTGAGACGTTACATACAGTAATTCATTTTCTTTTACATTTGCTGATTCCAAGTGGAATCCGTTAAGACGGATATCTTTGAAACTTATTAAGTTTCTCTTGGAATTCGAAGAGTAAAGTGCATCTTTAATTTTTATTTCTGTTCCATTGGGGAGCAACAAGGTTGCATTCCCAGAACCTTCAATTATGTCCGATGGCCCTGAAATTGTGTTTACAGGGCTCTTATATGGAGTAATGCTATGGAAATAGCATTTGTACTGAAGGATCGTATGTGTCGACGCGCTGTCTACTAAGCAGTCATGAGAGCATCCCATCTAAAAAGATGAATAAACATTTGCATTCAGAAAAACTAAATTTTATTCGACAGAATTCAAATTACATAAAAGCTCTCATAAAATAGATTGTTCGTACAATAAAATGCTAAGATAAATGAAAACAGGCTAATCAGGCATATCGTCTGACTCGTAGTCTTTGGCTGTGAATTTGACTGCATTGTTCGCAGCCACCAGGTTTGATTCAGCATTCTTTTTATTGCTTTGTTTATAAAGCTCCTGGAGATGCACTGGGGTCCTGCACACTCTGGACCAGTGGCCTTTCATGCCACAGCTGTGCCACTGGTCTTCCCAATCCCTCTTGGGTGGGGGTGCATCATTTTTCTTGTTATCATTCCTGCGTCAGGTGAACTTACGCTTCCCTTCATTCTTTCGCTGCTGTGGTGGGCCCTTGGCCCTTTTTTGTTGTCCCCCTTTCTATGGTCTTTCTTTTCTTTTATTATCCCTCTCCTTTTTGAAGGAAGAGGCGTGTCGAGCTTCTTGTAGGGGGGCAGTGCCGGGAGGGTGCATATTGTGAGTGGCGAGAAGAAGCTCTCTATTTTGCTCGACTATGAGAAGACATGACAGCAGCTCTGAATACTAGGTGAATTTACGTTCACGGTATTGCTGCATGAGTATCACATCTTTTTCATGGAAAGACGTATACGTCTTTTCCAGCATGCGATCTTCTGAGACTTTCTCACCACATAACTTCAGGCGTGAGGTGATGCTAAAAAGTGCTGAGTTGTACTCAGCAATGGACTTGAAGTCATGCAATCTCAGGTTCTCCCACTCATATCGTGCCCTTGGGAGTATACCATCTTTCTGATGTTTATACCTGTCCTCAAGGGCAGTCCACAGCTCAAGTGGATCTTCGACCGTAAGGTATTCAGCCTTTAGGTTCTTATCCACATGGCGGCGAATATAGATGATGGCTTGCGCCTTCTCTATATCACTAACTTTTTCTTTGTCTATCACAGCAGCAATGAGGGACTTTTCCCCCAGGTGAAACTTTACATCTAGCTGCCAGCTTAGATAGTTTCTACCTGATGCATTCAGCACTTCGAAAACAACGCTTGCAATTTTAGCCATTTATCTCTATATCCGTCCTCTGGATATAACGACGGTTGCACGAAGCCCTATGCGGATGATGACACTCGATTGAGGAAGCCTTGCACCGCGCTTGTGGATCTCCCGTCTCCTCTCGCCTTCGCCTTCGCAACAAACGAAAGAAATTTTTGTGGAAAGAAAATTTTAGAGGCTCGTGCTGATAACGTGTTATGAATCAACTATTGGGGAGGAGCCCCCAACTCTTTATTTATAGGCAATAGGGGAGAATACAAACATGGGCTACAAAGATATGTACCTATCTCTAGGATAGCCCAGAATCTCTGTCACGACCCGCTTCCCTAAAATGGAGGCGAGACGTGAAAAGGTCCGCACGAGAGTGGAGCTGTGAAGCCCCAAACCCGATAAGCGTCAATAAAACGTAAGCAGGTCCCTGTAACCACAACGGAACAACAATAATAACACAAGAAGAGACTGAAATAAAATCTCACATCTCATAAGTTGTCCAACGTGAAAATAAGTCCAACATCCAAAAAAGCCACCAGGCTAAAAGGAAGAGTCTAAAGGCCCAGAACAAGGCCGACAAAAGCAACGACATAACAAAGTATAGGTGCTACGCACCGACAACAAAACAACAGTCTAAACAAAAGGAAAACACAACGAAAACACTAGGACTGGTCCCCAGTGTCCACGTACTCCCCGTCAAACACAAGCTCGGGCTCGGCGTCAGCAAACACCTCGTCCTCAACGAGGTACTCAGGCTCAGGATCTAACATGTGTCAACCAAAAGAGTAAAGGGGCACATGTCAGCAAGTCTAAAAGACTTGGGCAAGGAAACAGAAAGTAAGGCAACTAGCAACCTAGCAGTTTTAGTATGCATGACATGGCAGTTATAACATGAGTGCACAAGTAAGACATGATAAACAATAAGTACAAGAGTACAATTATCGGGACAAGACAAGAGTAGCCAAGCTACTAACAATCTCAATCATTTCATGTTGGTTTGTAGATGTTTATGCCCTTCAGCTGAATGGTTCATCATTCACACCGATCGGCACTAAACACTATTCACGTTTCACTGTTGTTTGTAGATGTTTACGCCCTTCAGCTGAATGGTTCATCATTCACACCGATCGGCACTAAACACTACCCCACCCCAGAGTTTACGCCTTTCAACTGCAGTTGCTGATCAAGCAGACTCCCAGTTGACTGGCCGCTTAACCCTTACCCCATCCCACACGTAAACAAGCCAGGGTCCCTGTACATGAGCCCAGCAAGTGAGCCAGGGTTGCCCCGCACGGGAGCTTGTTTTCCTATTTCACAATTCAATATCGAGCGTTGGGGTTAGCAACTCATTATGCTCGCTTCTGGTCACGAGCCAGGAACACAAGTATTGTAGCGAAGCTACGCAATCACAGCAACACTTAAAGAATGCAATGACATGACAATTAATTCGCGTACCGTCAATGTAAAGTAAACATGACATGGTAATTGTGCAACATGATATATGTCGGAACTAGCTTCGTTGTCAAGCTAGTTCCCCAATTTGCGCCTAGGCGAGTATCATTTCGTCGCCTAGCCTCTTTTACGCCTACAACAAGCAAATGGCCTAAAACATGGCCTAAACCCTAGGTGGCAAGTTTCACTTGCCTAGCACCGGGAATGACGATCACGAAGGTTCGTCTCGCGGATGCTAATCTACGGGGGAAATCGCTGTTATGGGGAAACAAACATCAAACAACATGAAATTTCATTAGGGTTTCATAAAAATACAAATAGGATATAAAAACGTCAAGAGGTCGATTTCTTACCGAGAGGAAACGGAAGAAACACTCCGGAGAACCCTAGGATCAGATCTGGAAAAGATTGGAGAATTTTGGAGAATTAGGGTTTTTGGGGGATTTTGGGGATTTGATGGAGATTTGGGGAAAATGAGAGGTAGAATGAGTGGATGGAGGGTTTAGATGATGAATCTAGGGCTTGGGATGAAGGAATAGGTCTTGGAGGAAGATGTGGGCTCAATGGGAGAGAAACTAGGGTTTTGGGTCGAGTGGATGAAGAAGAAAACGTTTGGGAGGGGTATAAATAGGTTGGGCTGGCGGCTGCCCAGAAATTAGGGTTTTAACACAGATTAGTCGGTCAAAGAGCAACCACTGACCGACTAGTTTGGCAACTAGTCGGTCGGTCGACCAACGCAGACCGACTAAGTGCAAACAGTAACTTCTGAACGAAAATAGGATTTAAAATTAGTCGGTCCATGAATAAATACTGACCGACTAGTTTAGCATCTAGTCGGTCGATGAACGTTCTTAGACCGACTAAGAGTGAACAGTAACTGATACTAAAATTAGATGATGTGTTAGTCGGTTAAAGAAGCATTGCCGACCGACTAGTTTGCAACCTAGTTGGTCAACCAACATTCTTAGACCGACTAACGATAAACAGTAACTCCTGAGAAATTTAGAAAGCTAACTAGTCGGTCCGAGAAGGATTGCCGACCGACTGGATCGTCATCTAGTCGGTCGATGCCCCTTCTTACACCGGCTAATAAGCACCAAAAGTACCGATACGGAGCGCGGGGCCCCGGGATCGATTCCTAAGACTCCTAGGCTTGATCTAATAGTAAGATACGACCGTTATGAAGCCCGTCACGAATGACTTGCTTCGAAATCGACGACCCTAAGGAAGAAACGAGAAAATACGACGAATCGATCGAAAATGAAAGCTACGGAGACGAAAACCACACATGAGGAGAAAATCCACCAAAACATATATTATATTATAATAAATCCAGATACATGAAAAGCAGTCGTTACAATCTCAACCAACACGGTAAATAATCGTTCACAACAAAAACCAAATATTTGTGTATAACAAAATAAAAGAACAATATCCCCCCTTGCAATATGACACACTAATTAAAATATCCCAAAAAATAAATACAGTTTATTTTTACATTGACGTATTCTCTATGTTAACGATCAATAATTAAGTGAGAAAAAATTTCATACAATGATGATATTGTGATGCGTAAACCCAAAATACATCAACAACATATATATACCGTAAATTGAAACAAAAAGCCGTCCAAATACCAACCACCTCAAAATACAACAACCCTCGAAAACGACATCAAAGTCACAAATGTACATCTCCACTTCAACTGATATTGTGATACATCCGCATTAGTGTTAAACATCAATTACCAGAGCCCAACGATAAACAAATAGACCAAATATTCCCCATCATCAACATGATGATCCAACAAATAATCCATAACAGTGTTTAACGTCAACGCCTACTGTTATACATCAAAAGTACATAAAAACATATTACAACTAAGAGAGCTAGCAGTCCGGTCTTAATGGAACGGTAATCGGATACGATTCTCTCCAACGGCCCAGTGATCCGCTCAAGTAGACAAACAACAGTATCCAGCCGTCCCTCCATCTCTTACATCCTACTCTCGGTCAAAGAGGGTGTCGAACTTACAGTAGAGGGCCTTCGGTCAATCTCATCCATGTAATGCATGATAACCAGTCTGGATAACTCAGTGTGGGCGGGATCCTTCCATAAGAAGAATTTGCAACGATTCTCTCGAGCTGTACAACTCCAAAATCTACGCCCAGGGTTAGCTCTTGTCCATGAAGTCCTCCTCGGGATCTGAAGCCCACAATGGCATATCTTGAAGTCATCGAAATCGGCATCAAAGTCGCCATGTGTCGCATCTCTCTGTCGAGATCGACAAGATGAGATTGACTGTTGACTCATCAGTACCTGGCAAGAAAAAAATCCTCATTAACATATAACAGGTTCAATATAAAAATTGATAAATTTAAAATAAAGAGGGACCATCATACCTACGAAAAAAGCATTGAGCATTGGCATGGTAGGATGGCGGCAGCGTTCAGAACTCAGAACGAACAGTCAAACAAAAAGATCATATAATAATGAAGGAGATTGGCAATGGAAGAATTACGACTACTGATAACCGTAAAAGTAATTCAACCCACAAAAAAACAATGAAATCAAAAATGGCCTGAAAAAGGGGGAAGCTTATTACGGACATTCATATAGTATAACAATAAGCGCCCTCAGATTATAATTTTCCATATCCCCATTAGGTTGCATGGCAATGGCTCCTTCATTTTCTAGCAACACACGCCCACGACAAGAATTGAATCCAACCAATAACACATCATCTCAAGCAAATAATGCATATGGAATAAACTCCCAACTATCACATTATTTTCAACCAATTTCATAGTTATTTACCAACTCCGAAATTAATTGTTATTCAAATTCTGCGCAAACATGTGTAATGAAGGATCCTAATTGCATGCCATCCATATTGACGGATACCTTTTTTCCACATAATCATCATAGGGCTAGTTCACCCAAATCCCCCATAAAAAATTATCACATTCATGATTGTATAAAAATCCAGAATCAGCCCAGAAATCTGGGCTTGAATGCTCAAATTTCAGGACCCAGTCCAATGTCAACAACAGCAAAGAGTTGATAATATGCTGTAATTGGAATGCTGTATAAAAATCCAGAATCAGAGTAGAACAGGCACACACACAGTATTTCAGGCACATGAGAAGGCCTACATTCCAGCACAAGTCCAAAAAAATCACATGCTCAGATTTCAGGCAACAACAGGCCACCATCTGATACAGAAGTCCAATTACAGCAAGAGCAAAGAACAGGCACACACACAGAGTATTTCAGGCAAATGAGAAGGGCAACAGGCAAGCACAAGTCCAACAAAATCCCAGACTCTCATGCAAAGAGCAAAGATCAAATACAAACTGAGTATGGCAGGCAACTGATCGAGCCCCGGATACACGTCCCGGAGCGACGGTTGTAGTTTTACCGCAAGTGCACGGTGTAGCAGCGAGCGGGATATCGAACACAGGGAGGACGAATGACCGTGCTTGTTCCAATCACCCTGGCTATTCAAGAAGAAAGATTTGCCTTTGGCGATCCTGTCACAATCGTCAGACAAAGTGCGGAAATATCAAATCAAATAAAAAACGTCTAGGGAATGGGGAATCCCCGCTACTCACCGTATCTCATAAATGTGGTTCGTCGGTTTCAAAATTGCTAGATTGAGATTTTGGATGGACTAGTTGCAACTGAATGTAGAACCAAGCTCACGCTCTCGCGCTGTTGCCGGTCTATAGCTATCCTAGGTTTGGGTCTAATCTCTTGCAAACCCCAGCCTAGGAAAGCTAGCATTAGGATCAACATCATCGTCGAATCGCGCACCGAGCCCAATCTCTTGCAAACTCGGCTCGCGATCTAGATTGGGATAGTTCCTACCCGTCCAATCTCTTGCAAACGGGTATTGGCACGGAATTGCAACCGGAAACCCTAGTATCGGTCCAATCTCTTGCAAACCGATACTACGGAAATTCGATTCCAACCCAATTCGGATTTCTAGGGTTTCCTATCGAATCGGGATCCAATCTCTTGCAAATCCCGATCGGTATGAACTCCTAGCTAACCGTAGTAAATTGATCCCAACCTAATCCCTAGATATCAATTCTAGCAAGATTTCTACTAATTCATCACAAATATGAAGTTGGGCTTGTAGGGTTCATCCCCACGCCCCAAGACGTGGCGACTACTCACAATTCATAGCAAGATCACAAAAATAATCAATGAAATAAGCAATAGAATTCATCACAATATTGAGATATGCAATAAAAATAGAATTTTTAGAGAAGAGAAAGACAAACCAATGGAGTTCTTCAATTAATCCAACAAAAATCAAACTTTTTCTCCTCTCCAATCTCAAGAATAAAACTAAAAAGCTAATCTAAAAAGCTGCAAAAAATCTAAGGAGAAGCTCTCTAAAACTAGGGTAAAAACAGGGGTTAAATAGCCCCCAAAATCGTCCAAAAACTGTGACCAAAATACCCCTGCGCAGCCTGTTTTCCGCAATTCTCGCTACAGGCAGCGCGTCGCACTCGGCCGAGTGACAAAGGTCGCTCGGCCGAGTGAGAAACCATGTAATTTTCCAGTAAGTAGGGGCCTTCAGGGGTCTCTACTTCGGGGGCGGCTCGGCCGAGTGAGTTGTCGTCACTCGGCCGATGGCTTCATTGTACTCGGGCGGACAGGATTCTCCACTCGGCCGAGTGGGTCTTCTGAAGCTCAGGCAGCCGAAAAACAGAAACTTGGAGATTTTTGAAGGGCTTCGTCTGGGCGCCACTCGGGCAGACGTGGTCTCGTCACTCGGCCGATATGGTCTCCGTCGCTCGGCCGAGTGCACATAGAAATCGTGTCTGGACTGGTCGGCCGAGCGGTGTCTCGCTGGTCGGCCGAGTGGCTCCTCCACTCGGCCGAGTGGGGCACAAAACATGCCCAATCTGCTCATTTTGGCCTCCTCGTCGCTCCTGCGACGTCCGTTCTTCTTCCGCTCCTCTCCAACAGCAAAATACCCCTCGGGGAGGTCGTCGGTGAATCTCTGGAGTAAGCGCATCTCGAGATCACTCCAAATCGCGCCAAATCACCTGAAATGCGACAAAAACAACAAATCGTGAAAAGCATCGCAATATCGTCGATATATCGTGAAAAACATGATTTGGGCGATCTAAATGGCATGCAAACATGCGGGAAAAAGGTGTAAAATAAGGAGTGATCAAAATCCCCCAAGCTTGCCTCTTACTCGTCCTCGAGGAAGATAAGTAAATGGCGAACCCGGTGGAATTTGGAAAACGAGAATGGCGAAAAAAATGAAAAACGAAAAACTGAGAAGAATGGAAAACGAAATGAAAATAAAGAAGAGAGAAAGAAGCGAAGAGGTAAGCTACTAGATCATTTTCTCAGGACGGGGGTTTCACTTACTCATATAGCATGCACCGAACGAAAAACTCATGTCAAAAGATTTTATTTTGATATCATAGTATAATAGTGCAAATAGAAACAGAAAACCCACGAACAACGATATAATCATGAAAAAAAACGGAATAATTCTAAAATTAACATCGTCTGAATCATTTAAAGCGGTATACAAATCACAGATCACACACTTTTCAATTGAATGCTTTCTATCAGGAGTATAAGAGTATCACACTATAGAATAGAGAGAATAGAAAAGTATGGATTTCATGAAATGAGTGCTAGGCTTAGATTTCTGGATTTCGTAAAGCTAGAAATAATCTCACCGAGTATAGAATATTACTTAGCCTAGGTTGTCGTGCAACGTCAAGTAGTCACTCTCTCACACATCAATGGATCCCCTCCCCCAAGCTTATCTATAAGCGTGGTGGCATAAAAAATATTCACATCCCCATTTTTGTATAGCTCCAAAGGTAATAAGAAGAAAGAAGAAAGAAAGAAAGTGAGATGGGATCTTTTATTGAGGATTTTTCCTCTTTTCTCTCTTTTTTTTTCATCATAGCATATATACACAACGATCCCAACTCAAAAAGAGATAATGATATACATGAATATTCTTCTCTCTTTTATTATTATTATTATTTTTTTTTCAGAGAATAAGAGATTTGGAGCTAGGAATTAGTAGCGGGGGAAATGCCATATAATAGAATCGCTAAGGGGAGATTCACCAATGATTTTAAAAGTAGAGAAATGATGTTTAAGATTTGTGGAGAAAGAAATAAATATATCACTCGGTTCACTCTATAAGACATGCACGACAACTTCAGCAGGGTAATCTAATCTACTCAGTTTTGATCACAAAAAAGCTAACTAATCCAGATTTATCATAGCTAACATCATTCAATCATCCTGAAGTGAAGTGTACAATTCATGCATATAGAAGTGATATAGGAAAAAGAAATCAGTACTCCAGATATAAGCATTCAATGCGTGAATCTTGGTGTGTTTTCTGTGATAGCATACATATGAATATTCAGACTCAACTAATAATAGAACTTCATCCATTTTCATGTGGCAAAAGTGTGGGTTACTATCTCTAGATGCAAGGCAAGTCATAGCATATGATATCAGAAATAAAGTCTAAGACATGACAAATATAGCATGCATATAGAGTAAGCTAAATCCAACGTCATCATCATCACAGAAAAGTCATCTCTAGCATGAGATGAAAAAGAAATAAAGATAAAGGGAAAAAAAGAACTATTTATAATGCGGCACACAGAAAAAATAAGAAAAACGTGATGCATGGCAAAACAAAAGAAAAATGATAAAAGATAAGTGCAAAAGCGAAGAATGGTGTGAAAAACTAAAAATAAAGGTGGCAAATCGAAAAAGAACGTGAGAACTCACTCCCCCAAGCTAAATGGCACAGTGTCCTCAATGTGCAAAGTGTGGCACACGGAGAGACAAGAAATGTGAGGGGCAGGTGAGGATGCATGCATGAAAAATGAAAATAAAAAGAAAAATAAAGAAATAAAAATATGATGCGGACATGATGCATGCGCAGATAGGAGTGATACAGATATATAAGTGGCACCAAAAACTCTCCCTCTCTCCCAAAAAAGATATATAAAGATACGACAAAATGAGAATCTCAAAATAAGTGAGGGGAGGGGGGTGGACAAAAAGGCATCAGGACCCAGCAGAAACGGGCAGCACAACGGCAAAAGGAATCGATGGCATCAAGGGTGCCTAGGAAGGTGGTGCTGCACCGTCTCCGTCCTGAGGCGGAGGAGGTGGTGGTGGCTGGACAGGCCGCTGAGCGGGTGTGGGTGTGGAAGTGGTAGCAGGTCGGGTGTGTGTGGAAGTGTGGGCGGGAACCTGCTGGGTGGGTGGGGGTACGCGCGGGAGACGCTCCAGAACCTGGGTGAGACAGTAATGAATCTGCGGTAGCAGCTCGAAGCGGCCAGCCATCGCAGAGACGGTGGAGGACAGGGTCCTAAGGTCGCCTCTGAGGCCACTCACCGCCCCCTCTAGAGCACGAATGCTCTGAAGTACAGTGTCAGGGGGAGGTGGTGCAGAGGGACGCACCGGGCGGGGCTGTTCAGGGCGTGGCTGGCGTACTCGGGTCGCGTATGTGACGGGCTCAGCGGGGAAGGGTACGAAAGGTGCTGCACTCGCAAATGTGGGCCTGGCCTCAGTGTGAGGCCGGGGCACAGACAGGTGAGAAGTGGAGGCAACAGCAGCGAAAGAAGAGTGCAAAAATGGCAGCGAGGCGGCCAGAGAGGTCGGTGGCACAGAAGTGTGGATAGACGCCACGCCGCTCTCGGAAAATACAGCAGGGGTGGAGACAGAGGTGACTACTGCTGGGGTGGAAGTGTGTGGACCAAAAGGCGCAACCCCAGCGGAGATCATGCTAGCCATGGTCTCCACGACCGCGGCAAACGAGGGCTCTCCACTCTCAACAAAGGTCGGTGGGCGCTCGGGGAGTGCGGAGCAAAGAGGCTCGACGGACAGAGGGCCAGTGGTGGTGGTGGGAGTGGTGGTGACAGCCTCGGAAGTGGTGGAGGTGGTGGAAGTGGGCTCAGCTGAGGTACTCTCGACACCGACAGAGGTGTCAGGAGCAGCGGAAACATCAGGTATGGGCTGAGGGGCCACTGGGTCAACAGGGGCAGCAGGCTCGGCAGGGTGTGCAACAGGGTCTACAGGGGCAGCGTGGGCCTGCTCGGCCTCCTCGGCCTCGAGCACGTAAGCAGCGGGGATGAGAACATCCATCGCAGGGAGCCAGTCAACGTGGGCTGGTGCAATCTGAGTCCGAGCAGGGCTCGGGAGAATCATGTAATCGGCCCCGTAAGGGCCGTGCAACCAGACCCAGTGACGCTCACCGTGCGGACGAAGCATCTTCATCCGGGCCATAACATCTATCGACAGAGAAGTGGGGCCCGGGACGCGTCGCAAGTCGTCGGGGAAGTCCTCGTCGGTCATAAGAGCAAGCAAGGTGATCAGGCCGCCGCAGCATATCGGTGAGCGAGCGCCCACCGATACAATGATGCGGTCTAAAAACCATGCCGCGATATCGATCACGACGGCGGGGACAAGCTCATCGCCATCCCTAGATAGAGCTCTGGGACGTGTCATCGCGTAGAGCATGTAGAGCTCTGGCGTAGACATCGTGCCCGGCTCATATCTGGCCAAAAAGGTCGTCGCCATAAGGCGCTGAGCAATACGGAGGCAGGGATGGACAATGGCCGAGGCCTTGGCCCTACTAGGGTCAAAGGCGGCGTGATGACCCGTAATCCGGGCCCAGAAGGCACCGGCGTCGAAGGAAGGTGGGGGGGATATGGGTGGGGCCGTAACCGCGATCGGCACCGGGGACAGCGGGCCACGAGAAAAACGCTCTCATCATATCGAGAGTGACCTGGCACTCTCGATCCATGAACCGAAACGAGCATCCCTCGTCGGTCCGGGCGATCGAACTCAGAACCTCAAGTGTCGGGCGGGTGAACGTGTTCGCCGACACCTGGAAGAAATCTCGCCAGCCCACGTTGTCGTACAACGTGAGCATCCCCTCTAGTACCCCCAGGCGTCCTAGGTCAGCGAGGTGTGCAAACCTGGAGGGTACGATCAAGCGCTGGGAGATACGGTCGAAGACGGCGCGGTGTGCGTCGTCTCGGAACGTAATCCCGAGCGGCCCGACCAGTGGAGCCGGAGGTGGTGGCTGTGCAGCGGCAGGGAGAGGCTGTGCGGGCTGTGGGTGCACTGCAGGCTGTGCGGGGTGTGCGGGGCCTGCAGGCTGTGTTGGGTGGACGGCGTGTGTGGGAGACGGTGGAGGAGAGTCCTCCAACTCGTGGGAGGGGCCGGCATCATCCGACCGCTTCCGCTTGGCGGAAGCTCTCTTCGACCGCGGCCGTGTCCGGGGCGGCATATCGGCCCCGAGCGCGCCGAAAGGTGTAAAAAGTGCGGTGTGTGTAAAAGAGTGGAAGGAGTATACCCAGACACACCGCGAGTGCTCAGCAATGGAAGCGTGCGAAGTCAGCGCCTCCACGAAGCTCAAATCAGTCCCGAGAAGCTCCCCTGGGCTCCCCTAAGCTCCCAAAAACAACATCCGCGTGAAATGGAGATATCAGCGGGTAATAATCAAAACGTATGGAGCATTAGGGGTATCATAGATAGATATAGGAATTGATTTGGGTTTGGGGGTCGTTTAACACATGGATCCTCAAAATATACTCAAAAAGAGGCGAAAAAGGCGAAATAGGGGGTACCGGAGGCGATCGGAGCAGCGGCCGCCGGCGGCGACTCAGGCGAGGCGTCGGCGGGTGCTCGGCCGGCGGTGGCGGGCCGAGCGGCGGCGCGAGCGGGCTGGTCGGGCGAGTGAGGGTGCGAGCGAGGGGTATCGGGCGAGGGGAGCTGAAGGGTCGGGCTGTTTTGGGGGTTTTTTGCGTTTCGAAAAATGTGCCCCCCCTCGCCCCTTATATAATAAAAGTTACGACTCGGCCGAGTGACTATTCCACTCGGCCGAGCGAGATCAATGAAAATTTCTCCTCGCTTACGCTTCGGCCGAGTGGCCTTACCAGCCTCGGCCGAGTGGAGTAAGTCCATTCGGCCGAGTGGCTCAAGCTACTCGGCAAGACTCGCCCTAGGAGTGTATCCGTTTTACTCGGCCGAGTGGGAATATATACTCGGCCGAGTAGCAGTTATATTGAAATCAGGAAAATAAACAGAGAGTTGGGTACAGCAGACTTCCCTCGTTCGTGAGCGGCTCGGCCGGACGAACTTATGTACTCGGCCGAGTGACTAGTATACTCGGCCGAGTGAGCCTTGTGTTCTGCTGTTTGTCTTCGTTTAGGCTCTAAACTCCGTCTTTCTTCCTCCAGTCGATTCCATCTTCCTCCTAAGCGTCGAGCGCCTTCTTGGGGCGCTCCTCATCGTCGCGTTCATCCTCCTCATGATGGATCTACATATCTCCTCTCCTGTCAAGAAAAATAGGACCCGTTATCACAAAATTTTTGGGCGAACGACTCAAAACACTAAAAATTTCTAAAACGAAAATAAAGAAAAAGTGAAAATAAAGCGAAAACCGTCGGGTTGCCTCCCGACAAGCGCTCGTTTAAGGTCGTGAGCTCGACCCCCTATAATTTTCAATCAATGCGGGATGTTTGGTGCATATGAGATGCACCCATCAAACTTTCCGGGGAGCGCGCTTGGATTTGGACGTGGCGGCGTGTTCTCCCTCGGTGGTCTCCCATCTCGAATAGTGTTGGGGGGAGGCTCCCCCAAGCTAGCATTTGCTCCGGTCAACGGCTTCACCGGTGATGCCGATTTCCGTACCGGAGGAGCTTTCTTTGGAGACTTTAATTTCGAGCGCTTACAGAGCTCTCGAATCCTTGCGACATCAGCGTCGCCTTCATCATCTTCAGTGGAGAGGTCGGGGGAATCATCTTTCTTCTCATTTTGGCCTAAATCCGGGCCTTCCTCAAAATCCTCATCGAAAAGAGCGCCAATTGAGTGGGGAATCGCCTCTTCAATTACCTCATCAAGGAGGTATGAAAGATCATCCGGCCGTCCCTTAAGTAGATATATTCTATTGATTTCTCCCGTTGGGACTCCCTCGGAATAATGCTTGAGTCTCTGACCATTTACCTTGAATGAGGCCCCGCCTTTGCTTTCCAACTCGAATGCCCCTCCCGGTTGTATGTTCTTAATGGTGAAAGGTCCGGACCAACGTGACCTCAACTTTCCGGGAAATAGTCGGAGCCGGGAATTATAGAGTAAGACCTTGTCTCCCACCTTGAAGTCTGTGACGGTTATGCGGGCATCGTGGAGAATCTTGGTCCTCTCCTTGTAAATTCTCGAGCTCTCATAGGCGTCTCTCCTTATTTCATCGAGCTCGTTGAAGTCCAAGAGTCGCCTCACCGCCGCACTCTTGTAGTCGTAGTTAAAGGTCTTGATGGCCCAATATGCGCGGTGTTCCAACTCTACCGGCAAGTGGCAAGCCTTCCCATAAACTAGTCGGAACGGTGTGGTACCGATGGGAGTGCGAAAGGCCATGCGATATGCCCATAGAGCATCGTTTAGCTTCATTGACCAATCCTTTCTAGATCGATCCACGGTTTTCTCGAGAATTTGCTTGATCTCTCTATTTGAGACTTCCACTTGGCCGCTTGTCTGGGGGTGATAGGCCATGCCAACTCTATGGTTTACTCCGTACTTCTTTAGCATGGCTTCAAACTTGTTCTCTATGAAGTGGCTTCCCCCGTCGCTTATCAAGGTACGAGGCACTCCGAAGCGCGGGAAGATATTTTGCTTGAAGAACTTGGAGACGACCCTTGCATCATTAGTAGGGGTGGCGATTGCTTCCACCCATTTGGAGACATAGTCGACGGCCAATAGGATGTATTTGTTGCCATTGCTTGACGGAAATGGTCCCATGAAGTCTACTCCCCAACAATCAAAAAGCTCAATTTCTTGGATGGGCCTCATTGGCATTTCATTGCGCTTGGAGATATTTCCGGTCCGTTGGCATCTATCGCACCCCTTTACAAAGTTGTGGGTGTCTTTAAACATTGTCGGCCAGAAGAACCCGCTCTGCAAAATCTTAGCGGTGGTTTTAGAGGCGGCATGATGTCCTCCGCATGGTAGACCGTGGCAATGCAAAATAATGGATGTCGCCTCCTCTTTAGAAACACACCTCCGAATAACGCTATCCTTGCATATCTTGAAGAGGTATGGATCTTCCCAGAAATAGCTACGGACTTCATGAAGAAATCTCCTCTTTTGATGCGTGGCATCCCATGCGGTTTAATTCCGCAAGCCAAGTAGTTGACGAAGTCCGTGTACCAAGGAACTTCTCCGGTCCTTATGGCATATAGCCTCTCATCCACGAATGTGTCGTCGATAGGCAAACTTTCGTCCTCCTTGTCGCGAATGAGCCTAGATAAATGATCCGCTACGACATTGTCCGTACCCTTCTTGTCTCTGATCTCTAAGTCGAATTCTTGTAGCAAGAGTATCCACCTAATCAACCGAGGCTTGGCCTCCTTCTTGTTTAAAAGATACTTCAATGCCGCATGGTCGGTGTGGACAATAACCTTGGATCCAAGGAGGTAAGAGCGAAACTTCTCTATGGAATAGACGACCGCTAGAAGCTCTTTCTCGGTAGTTGTGTAATTTTTCTGCGCGTCATCCAATGTCTTGCTCGCATAGTATATCGCATGAAGCTTCTTATCTTTTCTTTGTCCCAACACCGCTCCAATGGCTTGGTCGCTAGCATCACACATTAGCTCAAAAGGGAGGCTCCAATCCGGTGGTTGTATGATGGGCGCGGAGACTAGTGCTTCCTTCAAGGCGTTGAAGGCTTGTAAGCATTCACCTGAAAAAATAAAAGGAATATCTTTAGCGAGCAAAGAAGTAAGTGGTTGGGCAATCGAGGCGAAATCCTTTATGAAGCGGCTGTAAAACCCCGCATGACCAAGGAAGCCTCTAATGCCCTTGACATTAATAGGAGGAGGGAGTTTCTCGATTACCTCAATCTTGGCTTTATCTACCTCAATTCCTCTCGAGGAGACAAGGTGTCCGAGAACTATACCTTCCGTGACCATGAAGTGACACTTCTCCCAATTGAGAGTGAGATTGTTTTGTTGGCACCTTTTTAGGACTTTAGTAAGATTTTCCAAACAAGAGTCAAACTCACTTCCATAGACCGAGAAATCATCCATAAAAACTTCCATAATATTTTCAATGTAATCTGAGAATATGGACGTCATACACCTCTGAAAGGTAGCGGGAGCATTACAAAGGCCAAACGGCATCCTGCGGTAGGCATAGGTGCCATAGGGACAAGTGAATGTTGTCTTGTCTTGGTCATCTTCATGCAAAGGGATTTGGAAGAATCCCGAATACCCATCTAGATAGCAAAAGTATTTATGTTTTGCAAGTCGTTCAAGCATTTGATCAATGAAGGGCAATGGGTAATGGTCCTTTCGGGTAGCTTTGTTGAGTTTCCTATAGTCAATGCACATTCGCCATCCCGTGACGGTGCGCGTAGATATGGGCTCACCTTTTTCATTTTTTATGACAGTCATCCCCCCTTTCTTGGGGACGACGTGAACGGGGCTAACCCATCTACTATCTGAGATAGGATAAATTATACCTGCTTCTAGCAATTTAAGGATTTCCTTTTTAACCACCTCCTTCATGTTCGGGTTTAACCGCCTTTGAGGCTCTATGGAGGTGGCGTCGGTATCCTCCAAATGGATCCTATGCGTGCAAAGCCTAGGGCTTATCCCTTTTAGATCGGAGATAGTGTATCCCAAGACATCTTTGTGGCTCCTAAGAACGTCTAGGAGTTTTTCAAGTTGGTCTGGCATGAGGTGGGAGTTTACTATCACCGGGAAAGTTAATTTGTTACCCAAAAAGGCGTACCTTAGATTCGGAGGTAATTGTTTAAGTTCTACCTGAAGAGGCGCCGCTCCTTCCACTTCATCAGCTTGCATGAGTTCGGCTTCTTCCTTGTCGGCTGGGTCTAGCTGGTGTTCAGGTGGCTCGCTCTCTTGTGAAGAGTCACACTCACTACTTAGCGAGGACAATGCATCAAAATAGGCGTGCTCCGATTCTGTGCTAGCATCATCAGAGTTTTCATTCGGCTCCGGTTCGTTCCTGGAATCAAGAAACACATCAGACGATTCATAGAAGCAAGAGTAAGTGTCATGGGGTGTAACTCCCTGAACATTGGCTTGCTCTGAAGATCCTTCCGAAGTATAGTGATCTTCGACACTTGTTCCACCTTCTTCGAAATATAATTTGTCGTCGATCACGTCAACTCTGACGTTGCCCCCGATAGTCCCCTCCGGGGAGATCTGGTCCATCACGAAACTAGCAAACAGCTGTTCGTCGGGGTCCTTGACATCGATAGCGAAAGCTCCGGTAGCGTGGACCTCGTCGACAAGCTCCTTAAGGAGGTCTGTGAAGGAGTCATAATCTTCCTGACTGAGTCCTATTGTTGACATTGCATCCTCCATACTCCCCGGCAGCGGCGCCAAAAACTTGATCGAGCCCCGGATACACGTCCCGGAGCGACGGTTGTAGTTTTACCGCAAGTGCACGGTGTAGCAGCGAGCGGGATATCGAACACAGGGAGGACGAATGACCGTGCTTGTTCCAATCACCCTGGCTATTCAAGAAGAAAGATTTGCCTTTGGCGATCCTGTCACAATCGTCAGACAAAGTGCGGAAATATCAAATCAAATAAAAAACGTCTAGGGAATGGGGAATCCCCGCTACTCACCGTATCTCATAAATGTGGTTCGTCGGTTTCAAAATTGCTAGATTGAGATTTTGGATGGACTAGTTGCAACTGAATGTAGAACCAAGCTCACGCTCTTGCGCTGTTGCCGGTCTATAGCTATCCTAGGTTTGGGTCCAATCTCTTGCAAACCCTAGCCTAGGAAAGCTAGCATTAGGATCAACATCATCGTCCAATCGCGCACCGAGCCCAATCTCTTGCAAACTTGGCTCGCGATCTAGATTGGGATAGTTCCTACCCGTCCAATCTCTTGCAAACGGGTATTGGCACGGAATTGCAACCGGAAACCCTAGTATCGGTCCAATCTCTTGCAAACCGATACTACGGAAATTCGATTCCAACCCAATTCGGATTTCTAGGGTTTCCTATCGAATCGGGATCCAATCTCTTGCAAATCCCGATCGGTATGAACTCCTAGCTAACCGTAGTAAATTGATCCCAACCTAATCCCTAGATATCAATTCTAGCAAGATTTCTACTAATTCATCACAAATATGAAGTTGGGCTTGTAGGGTTCATCCCCACGCCCCAAGACGTGGCGACTACTCACAATTCATAGCAAGATCACAAAAATAATCAATGAAATTAGCAATAGAATTCATCACAATATTGAGATATGCAATAAAAATAGAATTTTTAGAGAAGAGAAAGACAAACCAATGGAGTTCTTCAATTAATCCAACAAAAATCAAACTTTTTCTCCTCTCCAATCTCAAGAATAAAACTAAAAAGCTAATCTAAAAAGCTGCAAAAAATCTAAGGAGAAGCTCTCTAAAACTAGGGTAAAAACAGGGGTTAAATAGCCCCCAAAATCGTCCAAAAACTGTGACCAAAATACCCCTGCGCAGCCTGTTTTCCGCAATTCTCGCTACAGGCAGCGCATCGCACTCGGCCGAGTGACAAAGGTCGCTCGGCCGAGTGAGAAACCCTGTAATTTTCCAGTAAGTAGGGGCCTTCAGGGGTCTCTACTTCGGGGGCGGCTCGGCCGAGTGAGTTGTCGTCACTCGGCCGATGGCTTCATTGTACTCGGGCGGACAGGATTCTCCACTCGGCCGAGTGGGTCTTCTGAAGCTCAGGCAGCCGAAAAACAGAAACTTGGAGATTTTTGAAGGGCTTCATCTGGGCGCCACTCGGGCGGACGTGGTCTCGTCACTCGGCCGATGTGGTCTCCGTCGCTCGGCCGAGTGCACATAGAAATCGTGTCTGGACTGGTCGGCCGAGCGGTGTCTCGCTGGTCGGCCGAGTGGCTCCTCCACTCGGCCGAGTGGGACACAAAACATGCCCAATCTGCTCATTTTGGCCTCCTCGTCGCTCCTGCGACGTCCGTTCTTCTTCCGCTCCTCTCCAACAGCGAAATACCCCTCGGGGAGGTCGTCGGTGAACCTCTGGAGTAAGCGCATCTCGAGATCACTCCAAATCGCGCCAAATCACCTGAAATGCGACAAAAACAACAAATCGTGAAAATCATCGCAATATCGTCGATATATCGTGAAAAACATGATTTGGGCGATCTAAATGGCATGCAAACATGCGGGAAAAAGGTGTAAAATAAGGAGTGATCAGCAACATAGCAGGCCAGCAGTCCAGAATGCCAGCACAACTCCAAAAAAATCCCAAACTCGCAAGCAAAGAGCAAATAGAAAATACACACACAACATATTTACTGGAACAAAGCAAGCCAGCATGCCTGCATGCCATCACATGTCCAAAAAACTCCCAAACTCTCATGCATGGAGCAAAGAGCAAATACAGGCAAAGTGGATGCTCAAAATTAGACACAAAATTAGACAGTACATGGAAAGTAACCAAGAATTGAAACCAACCAAGAATTTTGCCCTCAGATAATTTATTTAATCGTGGCCACTTCTGGTTGCTTGCAACTGGTTCCTACAATATCTCCCCATTTTTCCCAATGCATGAATTGAAACCAACCAAGAATTCACATATGAGCATGCTTAAACCACATTATCATCATTGGGCAAAGCCCTCCAAGAAGAAGTTAGGATTATCATCATTGGGAAGTTAGGAACCTAATTACAAGCCCTCTAAGAAGAAGTTCAGTTCAAGGATCCACATTATCATCATTGGGCAAAAAAAGTCCAAAAAAAAATCCCATGCTCAGATTTCAGGCAACAGCAGGCCAGAAGCTGATACAGAAGTCCAATTTCAGCAAGAGCATAGGACAGGCACACACACAGAGTATTTCAGGCAAATGAGAAGGCCAGCAGGCCAGCACAAGTCCAACAAAATCCTCAGTCAGCTGCATGCTCACAATTAGCTGAAATTAAAGGAGATGTAGCTGAAATCTTGCCAATTCATGCAACAGCATGCTCACAATTAGACACACACACACACACACACAAGGCAAGTGTGTGTTGAGAAGATGCCTGAAGGTTGAAGAGAAAATAGGACACATCAATTGTTGCTACCTCACCATTATCATCATCTTCTATGCTGATGGGCTGCAGCTTGATGCTACCTCACCACATCAACTGTTTTTCAATATTTAGCCCTCAGATAATTTATTTTTACATGTCAACTTCTGGTTGCTTGCAACTAGTTCCTACATTATCTCCCCATTATTTCCCAAATGCATGAATTGAATCCAACCAAACCCACTTACCTGCATGCTTAAACCACATTATCATTATTGGGCAAAGCCCTCCAAGAAGAATTTACTAAAATCATCAGTGGGAAATTAGGAACCTCATTGCAAGCCCTCCAAGAAGAATTTCAGTTCAATACCCCACATTATCATCATTGGGCAAAGCCAATACATCAACGAAACACCAAAATGAGAGACATGCTAGGGCCTGTTCTTTTGGGGTTAAATTGTTGTGAAAGTTGTGGGTTTTCAATATTCCACCCACTATTTACGCACTATTCCAAAATTTATTCTACATCACAGTTAATATTACAAAGCATGCATGGAAGATACCTTCATATGGAAGCATACATACATACATACATAGCATGGAAGAATACATAGTAAATAAAATAACAAGGCAAAGCATGCATGGAAGATACCTTCATAGGGAAGCATACATACATACGGCATATTCACACAGTCATAGGGAATCATGCATACATACATCAAATATACTACTAATATCGTACTGTCTTCATCCACCCACCATGTCTACATCACAGTTAATATTACAAAAGCTTTGTTCATTCCATCTCCCTCAAAATACATCAAACCATGATATGTTACTCCCATCATTCACCTCCTTTCCCCCGCACACCATATGACTCCCTTCTTCACCGCAACCAATAAATCACATATTCCAGTCGTCGTCAGCATCATCCCCATCATCATCGGCCGCAGCCCTAGCCCTCTGCATCTCTTCAACCTTACATTGCACGTAGCGCTTCCTTGCCGCATCGGGCAAATTTACAAATCTACGCCCGTTTTTCTCATTGTCACTCAGTTGCATATACAACTTATCCAACATTTGCGGTGGATACTCGGTCATTGCATACAACTGCTGCGAAAGAAGAGCAAGAGTGTTCGGGTAGGCACGCTCTATGGATAATGCGACATGTCTGACATTGTCAACCATTTCCTTCAAGAGGTCAGGTTCATCCCTCAATGCACGACAACGCATTTTCTTTTTTCCAACGCCGGGGGGGATTGCATGGCTTGTCCCTGCCTGCGATGGCCTCGTCGACGTAGGAGTGGGGATGTCCGCATAAGCCTCATAGTCGGTTGATGCTTGCGAGTAGTTTGGCGGACTAGCACGATCGCTGTGACTCTCATTATCTGGGACTCCAAAATCAAAAAACACATTCTGGCGATGCTCACCCTTCGCCGCATCGTCGCATATAACTAGCTTAAGATCGTCCAGCCACGGTATGGGGTGGTTGACATATTCCTTCAATCTATAGTTTGCCTGCATTAATATAGAGCAAACAATGCATATCATAATAAAATTACGTAATCCAAATTTAATTTCGTATATGGATAGTGGAGAAGTTAATACCGCGGCCCATGTGGCATATGTCTCTTGGTCGAGGACTATCATCTGCAGCTCCGATGACCAACCAGCCCCACTTATTTCCAAGCACTTATTCACATCCTTAAGCCGCCCTTGAAGCCCTTTCATATGATTTTTCACATTCACCCAGCTGTAATCAGTGCCAAACATTTTGTTTATATGGATGGCTGCAGCGGTGAAGGCCGAATTCTTGAAAGTCTTGTCGGCTCTAAGGCCTTGACGAGCTTGGGAGGCAAGGAATGGAATTAGTGCAATGTCATGCTCAAGCAGCCACACTTTATTTGCCGGCCCCTTCTTTGATGGGTTCTTGCTTTTCTTCCTTGGACTTGACACAGAAACTTCTATGCCATCATCCCTCCGTCCAGACTTTCTTGAAGAGTCACGCCCACCTGTTGTGCCATGCCCACTTGGTGGTGAAGGCATGGCAAAAGCACTATTTGATGCTTGGCCTCCATAGGGTGGTATAGCCCCCCCACCTTGGAGCATTTGCATGTACCCCGGTGGTTGTGGCATGTGCATGGGCAACGGCAAGCTATACGCAGGGTATTGTTGAAATGGAATGGTAGAACCACCAACTTGGTAGCTAGACGTAGGCAATTGATAATCACTTGGCCTATACGGCATTGGCCTACCTAGTAAAGGATCATGCCTCCTTGCTTCCTCGGCCCACTGTGCATAGTAAGCCGGGTCGTAATATGGAGGCATAGGATTACTCCCCTGCCCTTCATGCGATGCCCCATCCATGCCTACAAAAGTATTATTTCCACAATAACACAATATTTGAAACAATGACATGTACCCACAAATATTTATTGAAATAAACATTAACAAACATAATAATGTCAACCACACATATCATCAAACTCCAACTCAATAGAAATAAAGTAAACAAATAAAAGCATTATAATGTCACCACATCTCATGCATAAACTAACATATCCAACATTTAGATCCTAATGTTATACAAATCATTCAAATTAACATAATTCACTAAAATTATTCATTACACTCTTCCATCATAGCCCAAGTTCAGTGGTGTTTCTATTGTTATGCAGGTTACAGTAGTCCACCCACATGTCCCACGCTATCTGTTCCCTTCGACTTTTCCACTGATCCCTTTGGGAAGTCTGTTCACGTATGGACAACTGTTGGGAAAGATCCATAATCGAGTCATCCGGCTCATCCATCACATCCCCATCCTCATCAATCTCATCTCCATCCTCAAGTAAATGTGGGTCATGCGGATCTGCAATCTAGATATAATTATGCAATACTGTGCAAGCAAGGACGATTTCGACCTAAGATTTGAATGGATAATGAGGCTTTGCCGTCAAAATTTTAAACTTGTTCTTTAGAATGCCAAAAGTTGACTCGATCTTTGTGTTGGATCCTGTGGATGGCAAACAACACTAGAAGGGGGGGTGAATAGTGTTGTGTATATAATAAACTTTTTCGATCGTTAATTAAAACCCTTCTAATGTTGCCTAAGAAGCCAAGTAGAGTGATCTACGCTTGGTTCTTAATCAACAAAGCAATCTTTACAAATAATATGAAAGAGATCTTTACACAGTGGAATTAAATGTATGATCTTTGTAATATGCAAGTGAACAAAGAATTACAAATAACAAAGTAAATAATAATTGTTTGCAGAGATAAATAATCAAACACAGAAAATGCAAACGCAAAGACAAGGATTTTTATACTGGTTCCCCGCAACTTGGGTACGTCCAGTCCCCGACCAATCCGGTACGAGATTTCCACTATTGCCTTAGCAATACAAATACCTAGCCTCAACCAGGATTTCCGACCACCTAGACTTGTCTAGGATTTTACCCTTGCCTCACAACCCGAGGACTTTACGACTGGCAACACCTAGACTTGTCTAGTGTTCCAACAATCAACACAATGAGATATTTATCCAATACACCACAATAAATGATGGAGATTGGTTTTTACACCCGATTCTATAGCCAATCAAAGATAGACAAATTTGTGTAGTGGCTTGATAGAATAAGAGTCTAGATCACACAAAGATACGAGAGAAATTCTTTGTGATCTAGTACTATTGCTTTTCAAAAATCCTTTAAACAAGATAAAGAGAATAGTAATAAGGATTTTGAAAACGTTTTAGCCAATAAAAAATAAGAGTATGATCTTAAAAGAATTGATAAGAGAATATTGCAAGATCACAAATAAAATCAAATTGGCTAGAAAGAAATGAGAGCTTTGAATTCAAGAGCGTTTTCACAAGAGATTTTTGATTTTCAATAGTTGTGTTTTCACAAAAGAATTTAGCTCGTATTTATAGGGAAAAACTGAGATTTGAAATTTGAATTTTCGTTGACTTTTGTCCCAAAAATTACGGAGTAAATTGCTCAACGAATTTCAAAATTCAAATTCAAAAACGTCAGAATTTTACAGCTGGTAGTCAACTCCCTCGTCTAGGTAGTCGACTCCCAGAGAGTTCCAGGAATTCTTGACCTGTGTCTGGTAGTCGACTCCCTACTTTTGGTAGTCGACTCCCAGAGGAGTTTTTCCTGCAACTTATATAGTCAGACAAGTAGTTAACTCCAGGGTGCGTGGAGTTTCACTACGAAAGTTATAGAGTGACTAGAGAAAGCTCTCTTAAAGTATTTTGAGGATAATTTAAAAGTATTTTCGAAATTGTTTGTGTGTGTGTTTTGTCTATATGATATGGCTTTAACAAATACCCTAAAGAGACACGACACACTCACTATAGACTTAGGACATGTCTTCGGAAGCTTGATCAATTTTGATGAAGTGGATGCGAGCTTCACTTGAGCTTCTTGTTCTATTTGAGCTTGAACTTCATCATTTGACTTAGCCACGTTTGTCCTTGTCTTTGAGCTTAGATTTGTGCTCCTTTGAGTATAAGTAAAACTTCGCATATTCTGCACACTTCAGTGTAGTGTAGTTAGTACACTTAAGCTTTCATTTGGTGTGCTCATCATCAAAATCACTTGGGGTGGAATTCAATTTCCATCACTCTCCCCCTTTTTGATGATGACACCCAAATGAAAAAAATGAAGTAAGTTAAAAATGAAAATACATTTAAGTATACTTACTCCCCCTGCTTTGATGCGGTTCTCCCCCTGCATCGAAGCTGTTAGCAATACAATTCATATAATTTCATTTTTGCATTTCATATATTTTTCTCCCCCTTGTCATCAACAAAAATAATTTAATGACAACACAAATGTGTAGGAGGGAAATTCAATTTCTTGTGCCTGCAAGAGAAGTATTAGTTTATACTAGCAGTTGATATATAGCACAGAGATATTGTAGCAAAACACCACATAGAGAGTTATTACAGACCACAGTCTCAAATGACATAGTTTTAAGAACCATTGTTTTAAAGAGAACCATTGTTTTTAGAGAAGGAAAGAGCTAAGAGTGACCGCCATCTTTCTTTAGTTCCTTGATCTCATCAAGGATCATAGCAAGTGTGTCTTCAGTTATCTTGTTGCTCTTCACAACAAACTCTTTCAGATCGTCCACTTTACGATTGATGTCTTCAAATCCTTGCTTTTGTGTGATCTTCAACCTTCCAATCTTCTTCAGGAGCATTTCCTGAAGTTCAAGAATGTATGCCGGAACTTCTTCTTCTTCTTCTCCGCTTCCTCTTTCTTCTTCTTCTTCTTCTTCTGAATCTGAAATAACAACTTTCTTACCTCTCCTTGAGGATGATGATCCTCCTTCGGCAGCAATTTGTTCTTCAGGGACATTTTCATCAAGGTCATGGTGGAGATTCATTCTCCCAAGTGCATGCACATCAAAAATACGAGCAGGTTCTAGAATAGATGTTTCATGATCCAGTGGCACATTGAAGCTAATGAATAGTATAGTAAGATAGTGCCCATGAGAAAGAGTGGAGGAGGGTCTATCAGAAGAAGCTGAGGCTCGGATAGAATCCATAATCACTTTGGCCCAATTAATGCGAATGTTACCTAGGATGGCATAGATACACTTAGCTTGTTTCGCAGATAGGATTGTATGGCTCCCAGACTTTTGAGTTATGTTATAAGACAATATATTAGCCAAGATCCTCGCCGCATAGCGAAGATTGCTACATGGAAGTTTGGTTTGAAAGTGTCTACCGGGTAAATACATTCTTTCTAGAATGTTCTCATCAGTCATTTCGATTTTGTCAAGAAGCATGCCAGAGTATGGAATTCCTAGGGCTTCTCCTAGGGATTTGACAGTAATAGCAAGTTTGGTGTCAAGGACTTTTGTTATGAAACGACTTTTAACAAGATCATAATCCATGTTTGCATAGAATAGATGAACAAGCCTAGGATAGCAGAGGTACACATTTTCAGAAGAAAACAAGTTTGCTAAGTTTTGAAAATCTAACAGACTGTCAATGCCATAATTGATAACATCATTAAGTTTGACAAATCGTTCATGCAAGATAGGTTTCTTTGAGATCTTAACAAATTGCTCATAGGTAGTAGTTTTGAAAAGATAGGGTAAGATAGTCTCTTTTTCAGAATCAATTTCTGTAGTAGTTTTCCTCTTCTTGGAGAAAATCCCCTTGATAGGCATCTTGAGTAACTTGGGAGAAAGATGAGAAAATAGCTCCAAATGACCAAGCACCAAGGTGAAAAATCAAGAGAGGAGGAGGAAGAAGAGGGGTAGTCGGCTACCCTTAGGGTTTCTCTTGGGGTTTTGATGTTTGGATGAAGAGATGGGGAGAAAAGAGGGCCTTTAGATCAAGTTTTGGATGGCTAGGATGAGTTTTAGGCTTATTGGGTAAGTTGCCTTAGTGGATCTGAACCCATCCACTCAATAGAACCCAATATGAGTTAGTAAAAAAAAGACAAGCCCAGAAATTTACGCACGGGTAGTCGACTCCCTCCTGTAGGTAGTCGACTCCCTGCTGGGTTGAGTCGTTTTCTCGTCCCGGGGAGTTTTTGATCCAGGTTGAGTGTGCTTTCTGAACAAGAAATGTTTTAGGAATAAAACACAATACATTTAAACATATATATATATATCTGTGTGTGTGTGTGTGTGTAAAAAAAAATAATTTAGTTAAAAAAAACTTTTGTTCAGATTCAGCCGTTTGACTTCTTGATTTCTCCTCTTTGATTTTCCTCTTTTAGAGTACCTGAAAAAATAAGCGTTTTATGGTACTCTTTGGTTTTGAGTCCGAGGAGTTAGTCTTTAGGAAGCCAAACACAATGCGGTTTAGTTCCTTCATGAACAACATATTTATAATTTTTGTTAAAATGAATTTGTTGAACAAAGTCAGTAGCGTATCTTTTTCTTCGCTGATCAGATAATTTCTTTGGTACCCAGATGCTCAAGACATTATTGTTAGAATGATGCATCCTAGTATGCTTAACCCGTTTCTTGGTATGATGTGAATCATAGCCGAGTCCGGTTTTGCTAGATGAAGCTTTTTGATTATCTATTATACTATCTAGCTTCCCTTTTCCTTTGTTGAAATTCTCAATAATTTTCATCGTAGCGTCGTATTTATTTTTGACAGATACGAGAAGATTATTTAGATTTTCAACTTTTTCATTTACTAGTGAAATATCTTTTTGCAGAAGATCATTCTTTTCTTTAAGAAGACTATTTTCTTTAATGACTTCTTCTTTTTCTTTAGTATCTCTTTTAGTATTTCTAAGTGGTTTTCTATGTTCTTTAATGAGCTTTTCATGCATTTTGCATAGCTCCTTATATGCTCCCATATAATTCAAGTCTTCATCATCGCTTGACGATGACTCATTGTCGCTAGATGAATCATGATGCGAGCTTACCTTGGAGGATGTAGATGCCATGAAGCACATGTGTGCCGTCTCTCTTCTTTCATCATTATCTTCTTCTGAGGATTCATCGGATGAAGAGTCGTCGCTTTGGTCGAAGGCTGCATAAGCTTCTTTCTTTGGTCGTCGGAACTTGTTTCTTACATTGTTTCGCCTCTCATTATTGTCTTTGTTCTTCCCACGATCTCTGGAATCACGGTTGTTTCTCTCCAATGGACAGTCTCTCTTGACATGCCTTGGTTTATTGCAACCAAAACAAATAATACCGTTAGTGGGTCTAAAAGATCGTTTTTCATACTTACTAGTGATGAACTCTTTAAAGTTCTTTGAGATGAACGCGATATGGCCTTCTTTGTCCGTGTAGTCGGAATCTTCCTCTTGTGCTTTGAACGCAAGATTCTTCTTCTTTGGCTTTTCTTCGATTTTCTTGTCTTCTTCAAGCTCAATCTCATATGCCATGAGATTTCCCATTAGTTCTTCGATGGTGAGGTCCTTTACGTTATGGGCTTCTCGAATGGCCGTAGTCTTTCCCTTCCACTCGGGTCGGAGGGATCTTAGTATCTTCATTACCTGTTCATACTCAGAAAGTTTCTTTCCTAGTCCTGCAAGCTCATTTGTAATATTAGTAAAACGAGTATTCACATCGGTGATACTCTCTCCTTCTTCCATTTTAAAAGATTCGAACTTTGAATGTAAAACGTTTATGCGAGATTCTTTTACCTTTTCAGTTCCTTCGTGACTTACCTGAAGAGTATGCCATATTTGATGTGTTGTCTCACATTAGGAGACTCGATTGAACTAATTTCTTGTAACAGCACAAAACAGAGCATTCATTGCTTTTGCATTGAGATTAGCTCTCTTCTTGTCGTCGACAGACCATTTCCCAAACTCAACGTCGGTGGGTGCGATGTACGGGACTTTGGTAATAGTCCAAGCTTCAATGTCTAATGACTCTAGGTGAGTCTTCATTCGGATCTTCCAGCTAGCGTAGTTGGTTCCGTTGAATAGAGGTGGTCGCATGGTATTCAGTCCTTCAGTGTGAAAAGATGTTGACGCCATCACTTTTGTAGCCTCGCTCTGATCTCAAGTGTTGGATCCTGTGGATGGCAAACAACACTAAAGGGGGGGGGTTGAATAGTGTTGTGTATATAATAAACTTTTTCGATTGTTAATTAAAACCCTTCTAATGTTGCCTAAGAAGCCAAGTAGAGTGATCTACGCTTGGTTCTTAATCAACAAAGCAATCTTTACAAATAATATGAAAGAGATCTTTACACATCGGAATTAAATGTATGATCTTTGTAATATGCAAGTGAACAAAGAATTGCAAATAACAAAGTAAATAATAATTGTTTGCAGAGATAAATAATCAAACACAGAAAATGCAAACGCAAAGACAAGGATTTTTATCCTGGTTCCCCGCAACTTGGGTACGTCCAGTCCCCGACCAATCTGGTACGAGATTTCCACTATTGCCTTAGCAATACAAATACCTAGCCTTAACCAGGATTTCCGACCACCTAGACTTGTCTAGGATTTTACCCTTGCCTCACAACCCGAGGACTTTATGACTGGCAACACCTAGACTTGTCTAGTGTTCCAACAATCAACACAATGAGATATTTATCCAATACACCACAATAAATGATGGAGATTGGTTTTTACACCCGATTCTATAGCCAATCAAATATAGACAAATTTGTGTAGTGGCTTGATAGAATAAGAGTCTAGATCACACAAAGATACGAGAGAGATTCTTTGTGATCTAGATCTATTGCTTTTCAAAAATCCTTTAAACAAGATAAAGAGAATAGTAATAAGGATTTTGAAAACGTTTTAGCCAATAAAAAATAAGAGTATGATCTTAAAAGAATTGATAAGAGAATATTGCAAGATCACAAATAAAATCAAATTGGCTAGAAAGAAATGAGAGCTTTGAATTCAAGAGTGTTTTCACAAGAGATTTTTGATTTTCAATAGTTGTGTTTTCACAAAAGAATTTAGCTCTTATTTATAGGGAAAAACTGAGATTTGAAATTTGAATTTTCGTTGACTTTTGTCCCAAAAATTACCGAGTAAATTGCTCAACGAATTTCAAAATTCAAATTTAAAAACGTCAGAATTTTACAGCTGGTAGTCGACTCCCTCATCTAGGTAGTTGACTCCCAGAGAGTTCCAGGAATTCTTGACCTGTGTCTGGTAGTCGACTCCCTACTTTTGGTAGTCGACTCCCAGAGGAGTTTTTCCTGCAACTTATATAGTCAGACAAGTAGTTAACTCCAGGGTGCGTGGAGTTTCACTACGAAAGTTATAGAGTGACTAGAGAAAGCTCTCTTAAAGTATTTTGAGGATAATTTAAAAGTATTTTCGAAATTGTTTGTGTGTGTGTTTTGTCTATATGATATGGCTTTAACAAATACCCTAAAGAGACACGACACACTCACTATAGACTTAGGACATGTCTTCGGAAGCTTGATCAATTTTGATGAAGTGGATGCGAGCTTCACTTGAGCTTCTTGTTCTATTTGAGCTTGAACTTCATCATTTGACTTAGCCACGTTTGTCCTTGTCTTTGAGCGTAGATTTGTGCTCCTTTGAGTATAAGTAAAACTTCGCATATTCTGCACACTTCATTGTAGTGTAGTTAGTACACTTAAGCTTTCATTTGGTGTGCTCATCATTAAAATCACTTGGGGTGGAATTCAATTTCCATCACTTTGTTCTTAATGAAGAATGTCTTAGGTTGAACAGCTCTCTGCGATTTCTAGGCACTCTATTAGTATGGTCCTTCAGATGGTATCTAATGCCACTGTATGGAGATATGAAACCAGGCATTGTTGTATATCCAGCATCGCATAAGTAATATTTACCTACAACCGAAAAATAAAACCCTATTTATATTCACATGGTTGCATACTTAAGTATAAAAGATATTTACGTAAGATTTTGCATATTACCCTCATACACACGTAGCCCTTGGGGTGGGGGTAATGACAACACATCTTTAAGGACCGTGAAATCATTCGCAGATCCTTCCCACCCGACCATTACGTAGGTGAATCTTTTGTTAGGTGTTACAGCTGCAAGCACATTTTGTGTAACCCCTTTACGTCCTCTAAATCGTGGTACGAGTTTGGCAGGCAGCATGGCGTCGATGTGTGTTCCATCAATCATACCAATGCAATCCTACACCGTAAACAGTAAAGGTCACTTTATCCATAACCATACATCATCTAACGCCAAAGACAGATATTCATAAAAACCTGACCTTGAAATATGGGAACCAATTAGGATTATTAAGTATCTCTGCTGGTGTCTCATTAGCGGCTTGCTTCATGAACCTATCACGAATGGTACATACTGCATACATTACTTTGTTAAAGTAATTGCTAACCGTCGCCCCGGCCCTTATAAAATCAACTTGCATCACTCTGTTCTTTGACTTGTGCCCTACTATGTGCAGAAACATTGCCAACTGCTCCTCGATTGACACATGTTTACTGTCTTTGAGACTACCGCCTTCTCGCATTAAAGTAGCAAGATTCAGAAAAGTCTCCACATTCTTAAGTAGTGTAAACAACTACTTTCAGAACCATATAGAATTCGACGCATGTGTGATTTTCTATGTATATCACGCATCGTTGAAGGCTCCCTAGGTAGATGGGGAGCACTATCGTCATCGTATAACTCCTGGAATACGATGGTAAACATGATAGTAGCTGCGACCGATGCACACAATGAAAGAACCGAACTTTCTCCACTTTCCTCCATCTTACCCTTATTTGCATCAGATATATATTCAATCATACGTTGTACAAGGCATATACATTTATAATATAATAGTGCAATTTACATATAAACAGAACAACTTGCGAATTGATAAGGCATCACTAGTCTGCTAACATAATAATGCTTCATAAATAGAAAAACCTATTTACATGTGACATCACAAAATGTATACTAGCTACATTTAAACATATACCAACGAATTTATAAATTTAACGCCAACTTAATCATCCACCACCAATCATGTCCAATCCGAATGAATCCGTAATTAATTGCCCTCGGATTAAGCTTTTAATTTTCTTTGGTGGTTTCTTGACATACGTCAAGCATACCCTAACAATTTACCAACTCCCGAACCCCTTATACACACTGCACTTGCCTCATCATTGGGCTCGTTTAAGTAGGGTTCATATATTTACGAACTATTTCCCACGGTAGCTCCCCACTTTACCAACATATATTACTTTGGCACCTCGTAGTATTTCTGGTATGGTAGCCAAATACAACATCGATTACCGTCAAGCCAACATAATTTATTTCATCTCATCAATGAAACTTGATCAAACATTAAAATTGAATACATTTCATGAATCAAACATTAAAATCGATTACCGTCACAACTTTCACAGCTTTCACAATGATTCAATCATTATCCCCGAGCCCTCCGAAGTGCAAAATAAATTCTGTAAATTTTTAAATCCCTCATTTCATCCACACCTTGTGTGTATCATCATGGGGCAATTATTGGAATATAACCGACATAATTACGGATTCATTGGGATTGAAATGATTGGTGAACTGTAAGGCATCGATCTTGCCTTCCCGTATGGGTTGTGGCAAATAATTGTAATGCCCTGATAGCTACTGCACAAGTACTAGAGGAGGGTGAATAGTACTTTAAAATAATCAAGATAATTATTCCTAATTATTGTGCAAACTCAACCAACAATGCGGAATGAAAATATGACAACAAAGAAAGACAATAGCAAACAAGCGATGTAACGGGTTCGGATCCACCCAAGTCTCCCCGACTTGTTCCCTGTGATCCTACATCCCAAACACCCAGATCCCCTCTGGCTACTTCAGTTAGAATCCTCTAACCCAAGTTTTGCACTATGAAATTCTTGTAGAAACTACTACAAGATCAAATCATACACAAAACTAAATGTGACTCCCACAAACCGGGATCACAAACTTCTCTCACAAACCGAGAGATAAACTTGAAATATCAAAGTAAATGAAACAATAAACACTTACCAACAAAATCTTATGCCTTGAGTAAACTTACTGATTTTAGGGCAAGGAAGATTTTGAAGGAGAGAATGTCACCAAACCCTAGCTCCACCAAGATGAACAGCGATCGAAGGCTAGGATGGAGTTGGTGACTTTGAATCAAGCTCTTGGCTTGAGTGGCTCACAATGAAGAGAATCTCTCTTGAGGAAATAAGACTCAAGGAGTTTGGAGAGATTCTTGTGAGAAGGAGATAGCTTTAGAAATGGAGTTGAATGCTTCTCTTTGATTTCTCTTAGTCTCAATAATGGCAGCCTTGAATGCTAGGTTAGAAGCACTTCAAGTATATATAGGAGTGAGAGAAGAGAGAAGTAAAATCGTGGCATTAAATGCCCCAACGGATCTATTTCTGAAGCAGTCTAATCGGTCTAAGAAGGATCACTGACCGATTAGTTTTGCAACTAGTCGGTCGGTGATTCTTCTTGGACCGACTAGGAGGTTGACAGCCAAGATAGAGAATTCAGGAGATAGAACTAGTCGGTCTAAGAAGACTTGCCAACTAACTAGTTTGACAACTAGTCGGTTGGTGAGTGTTCTTTGACCGACTAAGTAGTTGAAATGCAATAGGCTGAACACAAGGAGAACTAGTCGGTCTAATAACAAATTCCAACCGACTAGTTTCACAACTAGTCGGTCGATGGATGTTCTTGGACCGACTAACTAGTCAACAGTAGCTAGGCTGAAAAAATGAAAGTATAACTAGTCGGTCCAAGAAGGATCACCGACCGACTAGTTGTCAAACTAGTCGGTTGGAAATCCTTCTTGGACCGACTAATTGGTCAATAGTGCCTAGGCTGAATTGAGCAAGGAAATCTAGTCGGTTCAAGAAGGATTCTTAACCGACTAGATGACAATCTAGTCGGTTGGTTCTTCTTCTTGAACCAACTAAGATGCACAAGAAGCCGCGAAATGAAGCGTAAAGCTTTGGGAAAGTTTCTATGGGCTTCTACGATAATCCTAGCTCTAAGATATGAGCGTTATGAAGATTATAATGTAAGTCCTACTCAAGACTTAACATTCTACGAAAAGAAGCTAGAAGACTATAAAATAAGCTAGACGAATCGTCTTCAAAGCTTCAATCCGAATCTCTTGACTTCAATAAAGCTCCTTGAGCTTCAACGAAGCTTCAGACACACGATCACGCGCTTTGAGAAGTCTTGAGACGTCGCTTTTGATGTACGTAGAATTTTGGCGACGATCTCCATAACTGCGCTCACAAAGAGTTAGTTCACGATATTTATGTTTGTTCATCATCAAAACCAAATCCGGGTAATCAATACTCAACACTCTCCCCCTTTTTGGTGATGACAAAACAACATAAATAATAATCAATAATAATGAGTCAAATGAAATTTACTTACTCCCCCTGCATTGATGACACGTTAATTCCGTATTAAATAATAATCATACGCATCAAGCAGACGAGGAAAGTATAAAATATGAACCCAATTATTCAAATTTAGGATCTAAATCCATTTTTATATCTTAACTCCCCCTGAATCTAACATATCAAATTAGATTCACGGTAAATTGCTTTAAATTATCATTTAGCACATCGTCATTATTAATTCCCTCCCCCTTGGCATTAGCAAAAAGAGCGGGAGGAGATCAACGACAACAACAATGGCTAAAACAAAAGCACGAGAGTCGAAGAATACGACCACGGTCCAAATGACACCAATGTAAAATAACGAAGAAACTCAAAGCGGCCAACGAGACCATAGTCGAAAATCGAAAAATGAAATCATCAAAACTCAAATCAATTTCACGTATTGAGTTATGGAACATACTCTCCAATATCAACATTCTTAGTGAATTTGGTGCATGGAAAACAATTCTATGTTTTCATAGAAACAATTCTATTTAATCAATATAATCGTTGAGCGACGAAATCAACATCAGAGACAAAAAGAAATATAATATGCACACTGAAGTAAATGGCAACACGATGTGTGTGTGTGTGTATATATATATATCTATTCTATAAAATAGGGATGTTATCAAGAGAAATTGGATAAGAGAAATTGGATAAGAGAATTTGGACAAGAGTATATACATACATATATATACATACATATATACATATACATACATACATATACATACATATATTCTATAAAATATGGATGTTATCAAGAGAAATTGGATAAGAGAAATTGGACAAGAGAAATTGGACAAGAGAATTTGGACAAGAGTATATACATCTATTCTATAAAATATGGATGTTATCAAGAGAAATTGGATAAGAGAAATTGGACAAGAGAATTTGGATAAGAGAATTTAGACAAGAATATATACATACATATATATACATACATTTATACATATACATACATACATATACATACATCTATTCTATAAAATAGTGATGTTATCAAGAGAAATTGGATAAGAGAATTTGGACAAGAGAAATTGGATAAGAGATGAGATTTTAAGGGAAAGAGAGGAGGTGGGGAATTTTGCACATACAACCCCGTTTTTACATTTTTGCCCCTGGACCCTCCACACACACACACACACTTTTTATTCGTCTCCCCCTTTCCGACCGTTTTTCCCAGTCCACGTGCACGTGTGCACGAGTTATTTGTAAAACAGGATACATCAAAAGGTATACATCCGCCAACACAAATATAAACGATCATCAGATCGGTGCACAACATACAACACATGTCTCAACAGACATCAAAACAAACATACATCAAAATGTATCACCAAAACATCCAAAAATACATCAAAAAAATACATAACCACCCAACCATCTCCTCCAACGCAAGCTCAGGAGGCGGAGGCAGGATCAGCAGCAGCAGCAGGCTGTGCAGAAGAAGTGGTGGTCTCTGGAACGACTGGAGTGTCCACCGAAGGGAGGGTGGCAGTAGGAGTGCTCTCGGGAGCACGAGCAGAAGAAGTGCCAACAGAAGTACCCTCAGGGGCACGAACAGGAGAAGCATCTCGCTACTCATCCTCAGCAGCATCTATAGCCTCCTCATCAGAAAGCGTAGGAGGAACCACAATGCCCAGATGGTCACAGATGCGTGCAAGCATCTCCTCACATCGAGCAATACGAGCCTCCTGACGGCTCTGGGAAGCTGAAGAGTCAGGGCGTGAAGGCGGAGGAGGAGCAGAAGGGGTAGTCCTCTGAACGTGACGCAATGCCGCAAGAGACTTCTTGACGGCAGTCGCGTTCAGGGGAGGACCCAACGGACGCTGATCATCGGGAGGGAGAGGAACGCCAAAGTGACGGAAGACAAGAGTCAGCAGACAATGATATGGAATGTGAGCAGACTGTAATGCCCTACCAGCTACTGCACAAGTACTAGAGGGGGGGTGAATAGTACTTTAAAATAATAAGGCGTATTATTCCAAATTAAATTGCACACAACTACCAAGTCAATTTGCGGAAGCTTAAATTGAATGACAACAATGAAATTAACAATGCAAACAAATGAAGTTAATGGGTTCGGATCCACCCAAGTCTCCCCGACTTGTTCCCGGTGATCCTACGTCCCAACCACCCGGATCCCTTCCGGATACTTGAGTTAGAAACCCTAACTCAAGATTTCCACTATGAATATCTTGTGAAAAACCTTCACAAGATCAAATCATACATGCAATGGCAAAGTGAATCCCACAACCCGGGATCACAAACTTCTCTCACAACCGAGAGAGCCAATAAGCAATATAAAGAGTTTATATGAAATAAATACTCTTACCACAAAATCCTATACCTTGAGTTTTTCTTACCCAATAGGTGGAATGAAGGATTTGAGGAAGATGAAGTTACCAAACCCTAGCACCAAGGAAATGAGCAGCAATGGGTGCCTAGGGAAGATTTGGAAACTTGAATCAAGCAATAGCTTGAAGAGCTCACCAAGAACAAGCTTCTCTCTAGATCTAGAAATGAGAGAGAATGGGTTTCTTGTGAGGAAGAGAGCTTTAGATTTGAGGGAGAATAGCTATCTCTTTAGAACTCAATGAATCTCTTAATGACAGCCCTATTGAAGATAGAAATGACCTAGGTTCGTATTTATATGGTCCCATAAAAACAAGTTAGGTCAATCTCCAACGGAAAGAAATCTGTGAGATCTAGTCGGTCAAAGAACACTCACTGACCGACTAGTTCATCAACTAGTCGGTCAGTCACAAAGCATGGACCGACTAAGAGCAGATCTGAGAAGAGATAGAATTTCAGTCCTAGAAAACTAGTCGGTCCAAGAACACTGTCTGACCGACTAGTTTCACAACTAGTCGGTCATCCAATGAACGTAGACCGACTAAGAGGCAAAACAACATAGTCTGAAGGCAAGTTGACTTAGTCGGTCCAAGAACAAAAGTTGACCGACTAGATTGTCAACTAGTCGGTCATCAAACGTTCTTAGACCGACTAACGGTAAACAGTAGCTTAGGAGAATTTTAGAGTGAACAGACAGTCACAACTAGTCGGTCAAAGAAGCTTCACTGACCGACTAGTTCACAAACTAGTCGGTCGGTGAGTCAACATAGACCGACTAACTGTAAACAGTAAAGAGCTAAGAATTAACTGACAGAAACTAGTCGGTCCAAGAACAGTGGCCGACCGACTAGATCACCATCTAGTCGGTCAGTACTTGTTCTTGTACCAACTAACATGCACAACAAAGTCCGAATTGAAGCGCGACGCTTCGAGGAAGTTAGAGTGAACTTGTGCAAGAATCCTAGAGCTACGAAATGAGCGTAATGAAGATAGAAACGTAAGATATACTCAAGGCTTAACATTCTATCAATCGAAACTAAAAGACTATAAATAAAACCTTAATAAACGGTCTTTGAGAGCTTCGATTGAATCTTCATTACTTCCAAAGCGTCGCAAGAGCTTCAACGAAGCTTTAGGCATGAAACTGAGCTTTGGAAAGTGTTGAGATGTCGCTTTGAATGTTCACGTGAAATTGGCGACGATCTCCAATACTGCGCTCACAAATTGTTAGATCATGAATTATTTATGTTTTCTCATCATCCAAAACCAAATCCGGGGAGTCCAATATTCAACATTCTCCCCCTTTTTGGTGATGACAAACCAACATAAATAATAATCAAAGATAATAATTCAAATGTAAAATACTTACTCCCCCTGCATTGATGACACGTTAATTCCAAAATGAATATTAATGAATTGCATCAAGCAGACGAGTAAGATAAATAAAGTGAATTGATTTTTGAAATATCGGATTTTGAAAAATCCTTATATGTATCTTAACTCCCCCTGAATCTAGCATATCAAACTAGATTCTTGGAAATTGAGTTAAATTTTCATTTGCGCTATTTATTATCATTATCTCTCCCCCTTTGGCATTATCCCAAAAATGGGGGGCATACAACGACAACAATTAGGAAATGTAAAAATCCAACATCGGGAGTCGTAGACAAAGGCAATGGACCAACTTGACACCAAGGGAAAAATTGTGGAAATCAAAACAAGGTGTGCCAAATTTTCCATTATCAAAAAAAATTCAAAATCATCAAAAACACCAAATCATTATTCATTTTTTGAATAAAGAAACATACTCTTCAATATTCAATATTCTTGGTTAATTTTGTGCACGGAGAACAATTCTATAAAATTACAGAATTTAAATCCATTTAACCAACTTTTTATGCGTCGATTCGATATCACATTTCAAATATATTTAACGAATATTAAAACTTGCACGACGAATAAAAGATAAAGTGAATGACGATGAACATATATATATGCAGAGACAACATGAGTATATCCAAAAAGATATCACATCGAATATATGAGATACATCATATCAAGCGCTACATATCATCAAAAAGAAATACATCAACATCATCGATACAATATACCCATCAAAAGGAAATACATCATCATCATCATCATTCTCATCAAAATAAATACAACAGCAGCGACGTCATCCAAAATACATCAAAACATAATAACCCTCATACCCTATCCTAACCCATAATACTCTCGCTAAGATATATCATCCAAAGCGTATATGGAGAGTCCTCGGAACAACGATCACGAGGAGGAGGCAGGATCTGCAGCGTCCGTGGGTCCAGTCGACGGAGTGGACTCAGGATCTGCAGGGAGTAGAGGCGTCTCAACAGATGGAATCGTCGGGGCAGGAGTCGAGATCTCAGCAACAGGCTCAACGGCAGCATGAGTCTCGACAGAAGCAGCAGCAGCAGATACATGAGCAGGCTCGGAAACTGGGTCAGCAGCAGGCTCAGAAGGCTGAAGAGCTGCAGCAGATGGCTCTGGAACACCGGAAGAGGTGGCAACTCCAGGAGCAGAAGAGGAAGTACCAGCAGCAGCAGTACCAGCAGAAGTGCCCTCGGGGGCACGAGTCGAAGCACGACAGAGCTCCTCAATGTCCTCCTCAGCCATCTCATCAAACTCCTCATCCTCAGACACGGAAGGAGGAAGCTCAACACCCATCTGACGAGCCATACGGCAGACTACCTCCTCGGTACGAGCCAAGCGGGACTCGTGACGACGAAGTATCCGTAGGACATCATCAAGGGTGGCAACGGGAGTAGCAGAGGCACTGGCAGAGGCAGGGACAGACGCAGAAGGTGTCGTCCTCTGAACGTGACGAAGCGCCGCAAGAGATTTCTTGACGGCCGTCGCATTCAGGGGAGGACCAAGGGGACGCTCATCGTCACGAGGCAATGTGACACGAAAATGACGAAACACGAGGGTCAACATGCAAGGAAATGGGATATGAGCCGATTTATTGGACTTTCGAATACACTCGAAAGAGTCAATCTTATCGAGTATAATTCGAGCCCAATTAATCGAGCTCCCCATGAAGATCGCATAGATAAGCTTCAAAAATGTCTGGGATGGTAAAGAAGAGGAGCCGTACTTGGGAAGCAAGCACGACTTCAGAATCAGATTTAGGACCCATGCATTTGGCTTGAAAGATTTAGAAGGCACGCCAATCATGGCAGAAGGAATCTGATGGAAAATCTCTGAAAGGATGGTCTGATCAAGAGAAGAAATATCATCTACCGAGATATCAGAAGGAAAAAGGCCAGACGAAGAGATACCCAAAATCTCTCCTAAGATTTTCGCAGTGAGGACTATAGGAGTCCCCAAAACGGTCGTCTCAACAGAGTGGGTCTGATCGTACTGACCCCGGATCCTATTAGCATAGAAAAGCTTCACTAATCTAGGGTAGGGGTGAGGATTCGCCTTCGGGTCATATCGAAGGTAATCGAGAAGACCCGACGACGACAGAAGATCAGCTAACCCTATGAAGTCGCTAAACTGGACGAAATGCTCCAGAAGCAGCGGGCAATGTTCGATACGGTTATATGCCGCGAGACACAAAGGGTCATCGCGACATAAGGAAATATCGACACCGCCCACCGGCATCGGACCCTTTCCCTTAGGCTTACGGGTAGACGTACGAGGGTGGGTGCTAGACTCGGGATGAATAGGAGGAGTGGGTTCCCTATGAGTCTCGGTCTCGGGGTTATACTCCGTATCGGAATCGGTAGGAGTATGGAACGAAGATTGAGAAGCAAGAATTTTGGCCTTGGGCTTAGGCTTGGGTTTGGGTTTCGGTTGACCTCTAGGTTGAGCGGTCGTCGCCCTCTTCTTCTTGAGAGGAGGCGAAGACGACGAAGGAAGGGTGGTCTTGGCTCTACGCTTCGGAAGGGTTGGATGCTCGGGATCCGAAGAGATTGGATCAACGGTCATCGGAGAGGGGCTAGAGGGAGTGATCGGGATACGTGTTCGAGCCATAATCTCGGCACAACACGACACACGAGATTGGAAAGAAGAGATCCTAGCCGAAATTAGAAAACCCTAATCGAAACCCTAGGAGATGAAATCAACTGGAAAACCTAACCCTAGAGCTGAAACCGAACCCTAGATAGGAGAGGGAGGAAGAGAGGATACCCTAGGTCGGAGATCGGCGGACGGCGACGGCTGGAATGGTCGGAAAGTGGCCGGAAGACGAAGGGTCTCGAGGGAGGTCGGGGTTTTGAGCGGAGAGAGAAGAGATTTCGATCGATTAGAATGAAAATCGATCGACTAAACTGAGTTTAAGTCGGTCGATTTCGCAAAAGACCAAACAGCCCCTGGCACAACTAGTCGGTCACAGTTCAAGCACTGACCGACTAGATCACGATCTAGTCGGTCGGTCAATGAGCTTGAACTGACTAGTTGCAAACAGTGGCTGAATCCAAAATTTACTGACAAGATTTAGTCGGTCTGCGTTCATTTACTGACCGACTAGTTTCACAACTAGTCGGTCGGTCACTGAACATGAACCGACTAAAGAGTTTAAGATGGAAAGGAAACTCAATAAGCTTGAGTTAGTCGGTGTAAGTTCTTCTACTAACCGAATAGATGAACATCTAGTCGGTTGGTGGTTGAACTGATACCGACTAACAAAGTCCAAAAAGGTGATAATCAAGTTCTCTCCACAAAACACTTGGACGATAGATCGTAAAACTCTCAATACTCATCTAAACTACCCCATTAAACGTCGAAATCTTAAATATGACATTGAAATACGATTTCGATCATAAATTCAAATAAATCACATAAAATTCCCAATAATTCAATTAATCTAGCATGAATGAAATATCGCGAAATATATTAGCATGCAAGATGATTGAATTTAAATATGAAACCTATATCTCGGATTCACCCATAATCCCCAATTCTCGACGCAACCGCACAAAGGAGTCCTCCTTTAGGGGTTTCGTGAAAATATCGGCGATTTGCTTTTGGGTTTCAACGTACACTAAAATGATGTCCTTTTTAGCAACATGATCATCTAAGAAATGGTGTCGGACATCTATGTGTTTCGATCGGGAATGGTGCACCGGATTCTTTGAAAGACAAATAGCACTTTGGTTATCCACCATGATAGGGCTAGTATCACAATGAATACCAAAATCCTTCAATGTGTGTCTCATCCAAAGAACCTGGGCACAAGCGGCACCGGCGGCAATGTATTCCGCCTCGGTGGTTGAAAGTGAAACCGAATTTTGCTTCTTGGAAAACCAAGAGACAAGAGAATTTCCTAGAAAATGGCAAGTGCCACTAGTACTTTTCCTGTCGGATTTGCATCCCGCATAATCAGCGTCACTATATGAGACTAACTCATATGTGCTAGATCTCGGATAAAGTAATCCAAAATCTAATGTGTAACTTAGATAGCGAAAAATACGCTTTACCGCTACTAAGTGAGACTCCTTAGGTTGAGACTGATAACGAGCACATATACATACGGCAAACATAATATCGGGCCTACTTGCGGTAAGATAAAGCAAACTACCTATCATACCTCGATATAGACGAATGTCTACATCCTTACCGCCCGTATCCTTGTCAAGATGCGTAGTCGTGCTCATTGGAGTCTTTTTCCCGGAGGCATTCTCCATTCCAAATCGCTTTAGCAACTCCACCGTGTACTTCGTTTGGTGGATGAAGATTGCATCGTTCATTTGGCGAATTTGGAGACCTAAGAAATATTTGAGTTCGCCCATGTGGCTCATCTCAAATTGTTCCTTCATCACATTAGAAAACTCTTCGCAAAGAGCGAAGTTAGTAGCACCGAAAATGAAATCATCAACATAAATTTGAACTAATAAAATATCATTATTCGCATGCTTAATAAAAAGTGTTGAATCGGCTTCGCCCATTTTAAAATTCAAATCCAAAAGAAAATTCTTTAGGCGATCATACCAAGCTCGAGGAGCTTGTCTCAAACCATAAAGAGCTTTCTTTAGTTTAAAAACGTGATTTGGAAATTTTTCATTTACGAAGCCCGGAGTTTGAGAAACGTAAACTTCCTCAATGACATCTCCGTTTAAAAATGCACTTTTAACATCCATTTGAAATAATTTAAAATTCTTATGGCATGCAAAAGACAAAAGTAATCTAATTGATTCTAATCTAGCTACCGGAGCGAAAGATTCTTCGAAATCGATACCTTCCTCTTGACGATAGCCTTGAGCTACTAACCGAGCTTTGTTCCGGACGACGACTTGGTTTTCGTCGGTTTTGTTCTTGAAGATCCACTTTGTCCCTATGACGGTGTGGTTCTTCGATGGCAATGGAACAAGCTCCCAAACTTCATTCCTCTCGAATTGAATGAGCTCCTCCTCCATGGCTAAGATCCAAGCGCTATCTTCGCATGCTTCATTAATATTCTTTGGCTCTATCGATGAGGCAAAGGCACAATTTGCGAAGCGGTGAACTTGGGATCTCGTCTTGACACTATCATAGATATTGCCAATGACTTGCTCATGGGGATGGTCACAAACCGAATGAAGCCGTTTGGGAATACCTTGATCACTTGGAACATTCTCAACAACTTCATTAGTTGGGTTAGTCTCAATAGAATCAATAGAATCATTAGACTTAGAATTTTCAAACGAATCACATAAAACATCCATAGAATCATTATCATTTGAAATTCTAGTTGGAACAAATCCTTCATTAAATGAGACATGAAGCGATTTCTCGATCGTTGAGGTTCGTTTGTTGAATATCCGGTAGGCTTTGCTACGCGTAGAATATCCAACAAAAATCCCCTCATCGGATCTCGGATCGAATTTGTCCAAACTACCATATGTGTTCTTAATAAAACATTTCGAACCAAAAACACGAAAATGTTTAACTTGAGGCAACCTACCAAACAACAATTCATAACAAGTTTGTTTAGTGCCGGGCCTCAAAAGTATTCTATTAAACACATAGCAAGCGGTGTGTACCGCTTCCGCCCAAAATTGATGGCCAAGTTGGCTATCATCAAGCATAGTGCGAGCACACTCCACTAGCGTCCTATTCTTTCTCTCAACTACACCATTTTGAGGAGGTGCACGAGGGAAAGAGAAGGTGTGAGTAATACCAACTTCATCACAAAATGTCTCAAAAGACTCATTCTCAAATTCACCTCCATGATCACTACGAATAGTGACAATGGTGGTTCCTAAGAGATTTTGTACTTTCTTAACAAAAATTGTGAAGTTTTCAAAAGCTTCATTTTTATTACACAATGAAAATACCCAAGTAAATCTTGAATAGTCATCTACGATGACAAGTCCGTACCTTGCATTTCCTAAGGAAGCTACTCTAGTTGGCCCAAATAAATCTAGATGTAATAGCTCTAGTGGCCGTTTAGTAGAGATGCTTTTCTTAGGTTTAAATGAAGATTTAGGAAGCTTGCCGCGTTGACAACAATCACAAAAACTTTTCTTTTCAAAAACAAGCTTCGGAAAACCTTTAATAGAATTCAATTTTGAAAGCTTATATAGTGTTCCAAAGTTCACATGTCCAAAGCGTCGATGCCATAAGTGTTGTTCACTTGTGTTGGCAACGAGACATTGTTCATATGACTTCGGAAGATCCAAAATATAGATGTCTTTACGACGAGTTCCGGAAAATAATAATTTTTCATTATCCTTTCTTAAAATGTGACACAATCCTTTCGCAAAGCTAACTTTGTAACCTTTGTCACAAAGTTGACTTATTGAAATAAGATTATGATTTAAACCACTAACAAGATAAACGTCACTAATTAATGGTTTAGAAGGGTTACCGACTTTACCAACACCTATGATGGTTCCGCTCTCGTTGCCTCCAAATACGACGCGGTTTCCATTCGCAATGGGAACCACTCCGGAGAGCAAACGAGCGTCACCCGTCATGTGTTTGGAGCACCCGCTATCGAGTATCCAATTCCCTTTGGAGCTAAATTTAAATTTGATGCTCCTTTTCTTTTTCTTTTCCTTGAGTACCTAAAGATAGACACTTTCATATCATGGTACCCAAGGTCATTGGGTCCAAGGGATTAGACCTTTGGAAGCCAAGTCCAAGTGGACTTAGACTTCCCCACATAATTCTTACTATGCACAACATCCGAAAAATAAGCATTCATGTACATTTGTTTTTCGTCCATGCTTGTGTCCTTTGGGCTCCAAATAGTGAAAATTTTGGGAGCCATCATCCTATTGGGTGCATGCATGCTACGTTGATTTCTACGTGATGCATGTTGTGGATAGGCATACGGGACATGATGGAATGGTGCACGAAAAGAATTATTCATATGATGAGGTGGGTGTACATATGCATGTGTGGAAACACGTGCGTGAGGGTGTCTCACTTGGTGTGCACGTGCCCGGGAATGTGTTGCATAAAAATCATCATACGTGTGAGACAGTGGAGTAGGACGTGTGTTCCTACGTGGCATGTTATTAGTGTACATGTAGGCATGCCCCTTCTTTGGAGGTCCACCTAAAGTGGGTTTCTTTCCGAAAGAGGGTGTGGACGAGGTGGAAGCACCATTGGTAGATAAACTACCAATAGAGTGTTTGCTCCCACTCGTTGAGGCTTCGGAAGTTGGCCTAACAAAAGTAGTGACCGACTTGGATGAATTTCCCATCATATACCCCAAGCCAATGTGGTGTTTGGCCGGAAGTAAAATCTTTTAGGATATTATCCAAATGGCCCTTACCCTTGTTGAATTTGTTGATTCGCCCCAATGTGTCCTCATATTTCTCTTTGAGAGAACGCAAAGAAGTATCCAAAGCGGATATTTGCGATGTGAGCACATAAACACGAGATTTAATATTCTCGTTCTCAATACTCAAAGTCGAGTTTTGAGAAGTTAAATCAGCTATCTCATGTTCTTCCGCATCCTCAATGCTAACATGTTCAAGTTTAGATTTGAGATTCACAATCTCATTTCTTAACTCTTCAACAACGGTGTCGTTGTTGGTGATGATATTCTTAGGCGATGTTTGAATGCTAGCTAGGTCATCTTTTACCTTAGTATATCTATTTACTAACTTAGTGTATTTTGACCAAAGTTGAGAGTTAGCATTTCTAAGATCATCCATCGTTACCTCATCGCTTTCGTCATTACTATCATCGGAAGAGGAGGATCCTTGATCGTTCTCCTCTCTTGCCATGAAGCACATATGTGCTTGCTCCACTTTCTCATCATCCGACTCTCCGCTTGAGGAATCCTCGGAGTCGGTGAATGTTGCTCCGACAAGTCCTTTCTTGTACCCCTTCTTGTATTTCTTGGACTTATCGAATTTTGGCGCCTTCCACTTCTCCTTTTGTTTGTTGAGAGGACACTCCGCTTTCATGTGTCCTGGCTTATTGCACTTGAAACACAAAGGAGAGGAAGAAGCATTAGAAGAGCCAAATTTACCTTTGGTCTTGAAGTTACCTTTCCGGAAGAAACGGTTGAACTTCTTGGCCATGAGTGCCATGGACTCCAAGTCCAACTCGTTTTCCGAGTCTTCATCATCGGAAGATGTGGATGAAGCCGCCTTGAATGCAATCGCCTTTTTCTTAGGCGCATCTAGGTTCAAATATGACTTCATCTTTTCTTGTAGCTTCACCTTGCTATCTTTGCGTACCTCATATGACATCAAAGTACCCATTAGTTGAACTACGGTATATTTGTTCATGTCATTACCTTCCTCGATGGCGAAGGTACGTTTTTCCCAAGAAGAGGGAAGTCCTTCAATAAGCTTTAAGCACTTCTCCTTTTGAGTGTAGATCTTGCCGAGGGCCTCTAACTCGTTTATTATGTCAACGAAGCGAGCGTAATATTCTTTCATCTTCTCGCCCTGTTGCATGTGAAACATTTCGTAATCTTTGGTTACGACAACGAGTTTAGAGTCTCTTACCCGACTCGTCCCTTCATGTAGTATGAGGAGAGAGTTCCAAATTTGATATGCACTCTTACATGTGCATATCTTATTAAAATCCTCGGGCTCCAATGCGCATTGCAAGGCGTTCATTGCCTTGGCATTGCTTACCTCCGCGGCGACCTCCGCGGTAGTCCATTTCTCAAAATCTTCTTCTTCGGGCTCGTTGTACTCCTTCATTGTAGTCCTCCATAAAGATGCACTTCGGAGGAAGGTTTCCATCCGACATTTCCAGTACCCGTAGTTGGTACCGTTGAAGAATGGAGGCCTTGTAGAGGAATGTCCTTCCATCACCGATGACGCTCCTTCACGGTTCCTGAAGGTGTCGTAGTTGGAAGGTGGAGGCACGGTCTTGTTGTCGTTGGCAGACATAGCTGAGTATCTGGCTCTGATACCAAATGTAATGCCCTACCAGTTACTGCACAAGTACTAGAGGGGGGGTGAATAGTACTTTAAAATAATAAGGCGTATTATTCCAAATTAAATTGCACACAACTACCAAGTCAATTTGCGGAAGCTTAAATTGAATGACAACAATGAAATTAACAATGCAAACAAATGAAGTTAATGGGTTCGGATCCACCCAAGTCTCCCCGACTTGTTCCCGGTGATCCTACGTCCCAACCACCCGGATCCCTTCCGGATACTTGAGTTAGAAACCCTAACTCAAGATTTCCACTATGAATATCTTGTGAAAAACCTTCACAAGATCAAATCATACATGCAATGGCAAAGTGAATCCCACAACCCGGGATCACAAACTTCTCTCACAACCGAGAGAGCCAATAAGCAATATAAAGAGTTTATATGAAATAAATACTCTTACCACAAAATCCTATACCTTGAGTTTTTCTTACCCAATAGGTGGAATGAAGGATTTGAGGAAGATGAAGTTACCAAACCCTAGCACCAAGGAAATGAGCAGCAATGGGTGCCTAGGGAAGATTTGGAAACTTGAATCAAGCAATAGCTTGAAGAGCTCACCAAGAACAAGCTTCTCTCTAGATCTAGAAATGAGAGAGAATGGGTTTCTTGTGAGGAAGAGAGCTTTAGATTTGAGGGAGAATAGCTATCTCTTTAGAACTCAATGAATCTCTTAATGACAGCCCTATTGAAGATAGAAATGACCTAGGTTCGTATTTATAGGGTCCCATAAAAACAAGTTAGGTCAATCTCCAACGGAAAGAAATCTGTGAGATCTAGTCGGTCAAAGAACACTCACTGACCGACTAGTTCATCAACTAGTCGGTCAGTCACAAAGCATGGACCGACTAAGAGCAGATCTGAGAAGAGATAGAATTTCAGTCCTAGAAAACTAGTCGGTCCAAGAACACTGTCTGACCGACTAGTTTCACAACTAGTCGGTCATCCAATGAACGTAGACCGACTAAGAGGCAAAACAACATAGTCTGAAGGCAAGTTGACTTAGTCGGTCCAAGAACAAAAGTTGACCGACTAGATTGTCAACTAGTCGGTCATCAAACGTTCTTAGACCGACTAACGGTAAACAGTAGCTTAGGAGAATTTTAGAGTGAACAGACAGTCACAACTAGTCGGTCAAAGAAGCCTCACTGACCGACTAGTTCACAAACTAGTCGGTCGGTGAGTCAACATAGACCGACTAACTGTAAACAGTAAAGAGCTAAGAATTAACTGACAGAAACTAGTCGGTCCAAGAACAGTGGCCGACCGACTAGATCACCATCTAGTCGGTCAGTACTTGTTCTTGTACCAACTAACATGCACAACAAAGTCCGAATTGAAGCGCGACGCTTCGAGGAAGTTAGAGTGAACTTGTGCAAGAATCCTAGAACTACGAAATGAGCGTAATGAAGATAGAAACGTAAGATATACTCAAGGCTTAACATTCTATCAATCGAAACTAAAAGACTATAAATAAAACCTTAATAAACGGTCTTTGAGAGCTTCGATTGAATCTTCATTACTTCCAAAGCGTCGCAAGAGCTTCAACGAAGCTTTAGGCATGAAACTGAGCTTTGGAAAGTGTTGAGATGTCGCTTTGAATGTTCACGTGAAATTGGCGACGATCTCCAATACTGCGCTCACAAATTGTTAGATCATGAATTATTTATGTTTGCTCATCATCCAAAACCAAATCCGGGGAGTCCAATATTCAACACAGACTTGGTGGACTTCCGGATGCATTCAAAGGAGTCCATCTTGTCTAAGATAATGCGGGCCCAATTTATCTCGCTCCCCATAAAAAGAGCGTAGATAAGCTTCAGGAAAGGCTGAGATGGCAAGCTGGAGGAGCCGTACTTCGGTAGAAGACACGACTTCAGAATGAGATTAAGGACCCACGCATTCGGCTTGAAAGATTTCGATGGAATGCCAATCATGGCGGGAGGGATGACATGAAACATCTCAGCAAGCATGGACTGGTCAAGATCGTGGATATTATCCACGGAGATATCAGAAGGGAGCAGGCCAGAGGAGGAGACACCAATCAACTGCCCTAAGATCTCTGCCGTGAGGACAATAGGTGTCCCCAAGACAGTGGTCTCAATGCAGTGGGTGTCATCATACTCACCCCGAACTCGATTGGCATAGAACAATTTGACGAGTTTGGGATAGGGATGAGGATTCGCCTTGGGATCATGGCGAAGATAATCTAGAAGGCCGCTATAGGAGAGGAGATCGGCGAGATGAGGAAAGTCAGAGAACTGAACGAAATGCTCCAGAATCAACGGACAGTGCTCAATACGGTTGTATGCCGCAAGACACATCGGGTCATCACGACACAACGAGATATCAACCCCACCCAAAGGCATGGGAGCCTTCCCCTTTGACGGACGAGAGGAAGATCGAGGAGGAGGAGTAGGAGCCTTCTCGGTAGGCTCGGTCTCTGGGATATACTCATCGTTAGAGTCAGAGGGTGGAGTGGGAGCACGGAAGGGTCTAGGAGTCACAGTCTTCTTGGGTTTAGATGAGGGTTTGGGCTTGGAAACGGCAGTCCTCTTCTTCTTGAGGGGAGGCGAGGAAGAGGAAGGACGAGTGGTTTTGGCACGATGTTTGGGTTAAGGAGGGTCGGTTAGAGGCTCGACGGTCATGGGAGACGGAGTGGTAGGACGGACAGGGATGCGTGTCTTCACCATGATATAGAGACGAGACAACACAAACGCACGAGATCGAACGAAATTGAAAGAAATCGGACCAAGAAGTGAACCCTAAATCGAACGAAAACGAAATTGAACGAGATAGAGAGACCTAAAAAGCTGAGAGAAGATATACCCTAGGTCGACTGGAGGAGGAGAGTGATCGGCGATGGCTGACGGTGGCCGGAAACGGCGGCGCACGGCGGAGGGAGAGCAAAGGAGACGCGGGGTTAGGGTTTAGGAATGATAACGCACCGATTAGAATGAGTTCTAATAGGTGCGGAGGAGTTATAAATCGACGTACGGAGTCAAAGACGCAAATGCCCACGCATAACTAGTCGGTCTGAGTTTAAGTGCTGACCGACTAGAATGCAATCTAGTCGGTCGGTCGATGAGCTTGGACCGACTAAGTGCAAACAGCAACTGAAGTCAAAAAATAGGGCATGAATTAGTCGGTCTGAGTTCAATCACTAACCGACTAGAACTGAAACTAGTCGGTCGGTAAATGAACTGGGACCGACTAAGAGAGTCCAAAAATTAGAAAATCTGAAATTTTGAGTTCTCTCCTAAGAACACTTAGACGAAACATCTAAATATTCTCATACACTCTTATTCTACCCCATAAATACCAGAAAATCTTAAATCCGACGCGTAAATCGAAAATCCAATCACAAATCCAGAATATCACAACAAATCTAACATGAGCATATATAAAAAATTATTATCATGCAGGATTATAGAAAATATGAATCCTAAATCTCGGATTCACCCATAATCCCCAATTCTCGACGTGACCGCACAAAGGAGTCTTCCTTGAGTGGTTTCGTGAAAATATCGGCGATTTGCTTCTGGGTTTCAACGTACACTAAAATGATGTCCTTTTTAGCAACATGATCATCTAGGAAATTGTGACGGACATCTATGTGTTTGGAACGGGAATGGTGTACCGGATTCTTAGAGAGACATATTGCACTTTGGTTGTCCACCATGATAGGGCAAGTATCACATTTTATACCGAAGTCTTTAAGAGTGTGTCTCATCCAAATAACCTGTGCACACATAGCACTGACGGCAATATATTCCGCCTCGGTGGTTGAAAGTGATACGGAATTCTGCTTCTTGGAAAACCAAGAGACAAGAGAATTTCCTATAAAATGGCAAGTGCCACTAGTACTCGGATTTGCATCCAGCATAATCTGCGTCACTATATGAGATTAACTCATATGTGCTAGACTTTGGATAAAATAATCCGTAGTCGAGTGTGTAACTTAAATAACGGAAAATACGTTTTACCGCTACTAAGTGTGATTCCTTAGGTTGTGACTGATACCGAGCACAAACACACACAACGAACATTATATCAGGCCTACTAGCAGTAATATATAATAAATACCTATCATACCTCGATATAGACGAATGTCTACATCTTTGCCGTACGTATCTTTATCAAGATGTGTAGTAGTGCTCATTGGAGTCTTCTTGCCAGAAGCATTCTCCATTCCAAATCGCTTTAGCAACTCCACCGTGTACTTGGTTTGGTGGAAGAAGATTCCATCGTGCATTTGGCGAATTTGGAGTCCTAAGAAATATTTGAGCTCACCCATGTGGCTCATCTCAAATTGGTCCTTCATGACATTAGAAAACTCTTCGCAAAGAGTGAAGTTAGTAGCACCGAAAATGATATCATCAACATGAATTTGAACTAAAATAATATCATGATTCGCATACTTAACAAAAAGTGTAGAATCAACTTCACCCATTTTAAAACCCAAATCCAAAAGAAAGTTCTTTAAGCGGTCATACCAAGCTCTAGGAGCTTGTCTCAAACCATAAAGTGCTTTCTTAAGTTTGAAAACGTGATTTGGAAATTTTTCATTTATAAAACCCGGAGGTTGAGAAACATAAACTTCCTCAACGACATCTCCGTTTAAAAACGCACTTTTTCGATCCATTTGAAAGAGTTTAAAATCTTTATGGCATGCAAAAGATAACAACAACCTAATAGATTCTAATCTTGCTACATGAGCAAAGGATTCTTCGAAATCTATACCTTCCTCTTGCCTGTAGCCTTGAGCTACTAACCGAGCTTTGTTCCGGATGACGTTTTGGTTTTCGTCGATCTTATTCTTGAAAATCCACTTCGTTCCTATAACAGTGTGGTTCTTCGAAGGCAATGGAACTAGCTCCCAGACCTCATTCCTCTCAAACTGAATGAGTTCCTCCTCCATGGCTAGGATCCAAGCAATGTCTTCACACGCTTTGTTAATATTCTTTGGCTCTACTGAAGAGGCAAAGGCACAATGAGCGAAGTAGTTGACTTGAGATCTCGTCTTTGTAATTTTAGCCTGTATGGATCAATATACTAAGGGGGGTGAATAGTGTATATAATAAAAATGTTGCAAATAAAACGTTACTAATATTTGCAAAGATGGAACAGAAATAAAATGACAAGTGCTGAAAAATTAAATCAATCGCAAACACAGAGATTTATCCTGGTTCGGATCCTGTTGATCCTACTCCAGTCCTCTACTCCCCGTAGAGATTTTCAATCCACTATAATCACTTGCCCCGCAAGCACGAACTTACAAAAATGGCGACACTCCCAGTGTCCCAAACTTTGTACAATCTCTAAATAGAGATTCAAACCTGTTAAATAAGAAATAGAAAAACACCTATAGCCTTGGTATAAAATTCAGAGAATGAATTCAAGGATGGTGTTTAAAAGATGAACTTCAAGATGTAATAGATATGTAATGAAGAGCAACACTTGAAGTTCTCTGGTTCATAAAAGAAGAGAGAGATCTATTGATTTCTTCTTGCAATTATGAACACAAACAACTTTTCAAAATGATGTTGAAAATCCAAGTTCTTCCGTTCTTAAACGAAGAAGGAAATCTAATGATTTCTTCTTACAAATAAGAAAAGAACAACTAATTGTTGAATTACTTAAGAAAATCAATGGCTTGCTTTCAACAAAATCAAATAAAGAAGAGGAAAGTGTGTGGAAAATGAGAGGGGGTATCCCTCCTTTTATAGGTTTTAGAAATGGTTGTGAATGGCTCTAAAAGAGACGTTGCACAACGTTCAGAAACTGAAAGGAACGTTGGAGAACGGTCAGAAACTGTTCTGGAAAGTTTCAGTCAAAAAAGCATTTTGGCAAGCTAGGAAAATTCGTAGCCTGCTAATTTTGAAACGGTAACAAACGGTCACAAAATTTTGGTGACGTGGACTAGACAACGGATAGATTCTTGTCTTGAAAATATCAAGTCAAAATATAGTTGTTTTGGTAGGCTAGGAAAAATCATGGTAGGCTAATTCTGAAAAATACGAATTTTGACTTAGGATCAAATGAGTTAGGAGATGATGTAGATTTGAGATTAGGGATATATGATATGATATAACCAAGGCCCTGAAACTATCTAAAAAGTAAAAATTATATCATTCCGTAGATACGTGTTTCACACGTAATCTTGAGTAGCAAGGCTGTTTTTGCAGAGTCTCCTTGTACTTTGATCATATGCGTGATGTAAATGAATTTGCGTTGTAGCTGTACATCTTCATAGATAGAGTTAGTAACATGAAATATATTGATTTGTCATATCAAAACCTTATGGAAGAGAGGATGGAAAATACCAAGTTCCAACATTCCCCCCCTTTTTGATGATGACAAATAAGGAAGTATAAAATGTGAATTAATCATGTTTGTAAAAAGTTTTAATGAGTTTATTAACATGATGTAATGTGAAGTTACAGATGTTACTCCCCCCTGAATATATGAATATAGACTCCCCCTTAATATATGCACATTTCTCCCCCTTTGTCATCCGCAAAAAATGGAAAAGACAAACTGGCAAGCTACGATTTTTCGTAGCAGGCCAAATGAGAAAACAGAGGAAATTGAAAGAAGAACAGAGACAGAGTAGTAATAAGAGCATATAAGTAACAAAAGGAACAAACATTCATGTAAACAGTGATCAGAGAGTCGAAGTACACGAAATAACCATCATATATTATGAAAACAGACAAGAGACCATCATACACATACTGTCAAGTACATAAACAGCCATGATAAACCCAGAACTAAAATAACCAACATACTAAACAAAATACATAACCAGCGAGATAACTAACAAGGATCAGAGTGAAAGCAACCGAACAACCAAACAACTTTGTCAAGGCAAAGTCATAAGTGAGTCAAGGAGAACTGAAATGCAAAGGATCATAGAGCAGCGGATAGGATATGCAACAAAACGAAACAGTGAATCAAGGAGCAGGAACATGCGAGAGCCAGTGATTTTATGGATGATAGGACGACGAGCCGGGGGAGGAACGACGGGTGCGGGTGCGACGGGAAGGGATGATATTCTCGGATTCCAGGGAAGAGCGAAGGGAAGACTGTTCAACTTGGATCTGTTCGAGGACGTCAGAGTGATGGCGGAGGACTTCGTCATATTTACTCATTTGTATCTGGATTCCAGCAAAGCCGTCGGCGACTTGGGTAGAGAGACGATGTAGGAGGACAGCATTTGTCTCACGTGATGGAGAAACGCCATCCTTAGAAGCGAGGACTTTCTTGCCGCAGCGGGATCGGGAAGAGCCTGGAAAAGAGGCTTGGCCGCGAGAGGGAGCAGTCGGAGTAGTAGGGTGGGAAGAGTCATCATCGGAAGCTGCGTGGTCGTCGTCGTCGTCGGAAGAGGAAGATTCATCATCGGGAAGTCCCATGCTGTGGAGAATGTTCTCATCAATATGAGTATCATGCTGAAGTAAAAGTTCACCATCGGTTGGAACACCAAACGCCCGAAGAATCAGCGTGATGAGACACGGCAAGTAAAAGTGAGTGGAAACAGGCTTCATGAGAGTACGAAGAAACAAGTGGCCCCAGTGAATGGGAACACCAGCCATAATGGCATAGAGGCAATGTCGGTGTGCGTGACTAAGGTAGTTGACAGAGCCAGCTTTAGGCATCAAATTGTGGATGATGATTTTATGAATGATACGAGCTTCAGGACGAAGCTTGGCCACGGACATATGGGGTGTATATTTTGGGGCGAGTCGAGCGAGGATAACGTCATCGTCCATAGCAAAGGAAAGAAGGCCAAGAAAATCTGGAGACTGGTTGGTAATGGCGGCGAGTTTGTTGCTATTGACCGTAAATTAGACGCCCCGAACCATAATTGAGAAGAACTTCTGGCCACGGTGAACGGTAGTCTCGAGATTTGCATAAAACTCTCGGACAAGAGTGGGATAATATGGTACTTTGTTCGCGATGGACCAAAGCTGATGAAGTCCGACCACCGCTAAGATCTGCTTGACATGCATCATGGTTGGCGTGCCATAGTCCAGGTATCGCTCAGGATCAAATCGGGTCGTTTCGAAGCCAAGATAACGATCTTTGGCAGCCTCCGAACGAAAACGGTCGTTGGTGGAAGGAAAGGTCTGGTCGGCCATGGTGGATGTGGAAGAAGAAAAACTAGAGAAGTAGGAAACGAGAACAGAGAATGGGAAATAGAAAAGAGGATGTGAAAGAAATAAATAGAAGAAAGGGGAGACCGATCGGTTGCCATGAGAGAAGTGGGAGCGGTTGTTAAAACCGAAGAAGTTAGAACAACTGAAAGAATTTCAAATACAGAAACTGAACAGATAGGAAGAGGAAGAGACGCGAGAAGTGGTTGCGGAAAATACCCGTGGGTTGTAAAATACCCGTTGGCAGCATATAAACAAATATTAAATGAAGAACTAGCATTAACTATGGGATAAAAATAAAGAGGGGGAAGTTCCTAGGCGTATGGGAAAGAGGGAAAGGAATCTTGGAACAAGAAAAAATGGGTCAAAGCAATTTTTCAAAGCAAAAGAGAGTACAAGCCGAGTTTAATGGGGTAGGTGGAATCTTGGAACAAGAAATAATAAAAGATGAGTTAATAAAGCTGTGGCATCTTAAGGCAAAGATGAGGAGAAGATAATAAAATGGCAGGCCGAAATAATGGGTCAAAAGTGAGTCCCAAGACAATTGTCAGGCCGAAATTAAATGGATAGGAGTGGTTGAGAGTTGAAATGACAATACAAAGAATTTAATAACTTAAATTGGCAATTTAGAGGCCGAAATAAAGGGTTAGGCAGTTGTTGTTTTTGATGGAGCCTTGAATTATCATGAAGAACTGTGGTCATTCCAAGACAAAGAAAGGATGTCAGAATGTTATTCTAAAAGATATCCCAAAATAAAAGAAAGAGAGAGGCTATATCCTTGATCAGAACGCAACCTAAGAGAGAATTAAATGTAAGTGCATAGACCAAGACATGGAGAGTTGTTAAAAAAATATTGTTGACTTGTGAAAAGAGACAGAATGGGTAAGGGAAGTGACACGGCGCTAAAAAAAGCAAAGGACGGTTGGTAGTCTTTATAAATGTAGAGGACCAATGTAGAATTAATAAAATAAAGAGAGGGAACTGTAGAAGTTGTCAGTTCCAAAACAATGCAATATTTTGTCCAATGCCAGAAGAAAACAAATAAGAACCTGTAATGTTCATAAAGGTCAGAATCTGTAGGATTCTTGTGAAGTCTTACTCCGAGTCAACATGAAGTACAGTTTTTGGAAGAAGTGAGTGCAAGAGGAAAGGTCAAAGATGAAAACGAATGTCAGTGCCTTGGCCAACGTGAAAAGCAGGGGATATTGGGAAAGTCAAATGAGAAGTATCCATGTGGCAGGAGAGAGATCAAACAGATCAATAGGAATAAAAAAAAGAGAGAGACAAAGTGGAAGACACCGGGTAAGAAATTTGATACGAGATTTGATTTTGAGAATAAAATATATGAGAAGTGTTATTAAAAATCCGAAAACCAGGGGTCAAATTAGGTATAATACGGAGAAGATAGAAGTAATTTTTAAAATTGGCATGCTACAAATTTTCGTAGCATGCTAAAAATAAATAGGAACCAGAAAATTATAGAAAAATTCATAAAAATCAAACAGACATAAATATTTTTATAAATCAAATTCTGATTCACTAATAATGCCCAGATTTCTTCTAAGCTTAATGAAAGATTCCTCTTTCAAAGGTTTAGTCAAAATATCGGCAACTTGATGTTCAGTAAAAATAAATTTTAAAACAATGTTTCCTTTCTGAACATGATCATATAAAAAATGATGACATACATCAATATGTTTTGTACGTGAATGATGCACAGGATTTTTAGATAAATTAATAGCACCGGTGTTATCACACATTAGAGGCCATGTGGAACAATTAATACCATAGTATGAAATAGTTTGTTTCATCCATAAAATTTGAGCACATGCTAAACCGGCGGCAATATATTCTGCCTCGGTTGTAGATAAAGAAACAGAGTTTTGCTTTTTGCTAAACCAGGAGACTAAAGCATGTCCTAAAAAGTGACATGTACCACTAGTACTTTTACGGTCTGATTTGCAACCAGCAAAATCTGCATCACTATATGATAATAAATCAAATGTGTTTGTTTTATGATAAAATAAACCAAAATCAGAAGTATACTTAATATATCTAATAATCCGTTTTACGGCAGTTAGATGAAACTTTAGGATCTGCCTGAAATCGTGAACATAAACATACTGAAAACATAATGTCTGGTCTACTTGCATTAGATGAGGAGATTCTCATCAAATGTGACATGAAGTGATTCTTCAACTGTGACATGAAGTGATGGGAGAATTAGATGAGGGATTCTCATCAAATGTGACATGAAGTGATTCTTCAACTGCTAAAGTTCTTTTGTTATATACTCTGTAGGCTTTGCTACGTGTTGAGTATCCAACAAAAATACCTTCATCAGATTTAGAATCAAATTTGTCAAGTGCATCTTTAGTATTAAGAATGAAACATTTACATCCAAACACTTTAAAAAATGATACACAAGGAATGCGATTAAAGAATAATTCAAAACAAGTTTTATTAAGCAATGGCCTAATAAGAACTTTATTCATAATGTAACAAGCAGTTGCGACATCTTCTGCCCAAAAATATTTTGGTAGATTACTATCACAAAGCATTGTTCTTGCACATTCTTGTAAAGTTCTATTTTTCCTTTCTACTACTCCATTCTGAGGAGGAGCACGAGGAAAAGAAAAATTGTGAGTAATGCCATTTTCATTACAAAACTTGGTAAATGATTCATTTTCAAATTCTCCCCCATGATCACTACGAATAGTAATAATGTTAGAGGATTTGATCTTTTGTATCCTTTTACAAAATACTGAAAATTTCAAAAGCATCATTCTTATTTTTCAAAAATATAACCCAAGTATATCTAGAATAATCATCAACAATGACAAATGCATATCTACTTCTATTCAAAGAGGCTACTCTTGAAGGACCAAACAAATCTAAATGAAGAAGTTCTAATGGTCTCATTGTTGAGATAACGTCCTTTGATTTAAAAGAAGATTTGTGCATTTTTCCTTGTTGACAAGCATCACAAAAATGGTTGTGTTTAAAAAAAATATTTGGCATTCCATTAACTAACTTGTGTTTTGAAATACGTGCTAAGTTGTTGAAATTAGTGTGTCCAAAGCGTTTATGCCATAAAAGAGTATCATCTGATGTAATCATTAAACAATGATTATGAGTGGTAACCGACATGTATAAGATATATATGTTATTCTTACGCTTACCACGAAATAAGATAGATGACATATCAGAATCATAAATTATGCAATCATTTTGTTCAAAAACTATTTTGTAATCTTTATCACATAATTGACTAATAGAAAGTAAGTTGTGTTTCAAACCGTCAACCAGATGAACATTCTCAATGATAGGCTGATTTGTATTACCAACTGTTCCAGTGCCTATGATTTTTCCTTTTTTGTTGTCACCAAAAGTAACTGTGCCTCCATCTTTATATTTAATGCTTGAAAGCAAGTTGACATTTCCTGTCATATGTTTTGAACATCCACTGTCCAAAATCCATCTTTCTTTCCTAGGTACCTGAAAGATAAAACATTAAGCATTGGTACCCTTTGTTTGAGGGTCCTTGGGATTAGATTTTAGGAAGCCAAACCCAAGTGGAATTTGGCTTTCTAATGTAATCACTAGAATGAACAATTGTATGTATATAATGAGAGATATAGCTATTTCTATCATTTAAACATGAATCCTTAGGAACCCATATACTAATTGTAGTAGGTTTCCTAGGAAATGTTTTTGAAATGTTTATAACATTTCTCTGTAAAGAAGAAGTAGGTATGTTTACTTTCTTCGTGTAAATAAATGCATGATTCTTCTTTTGTGGTTTAACAAATGTTGTTTTTCCACAAGAGGAAGAAGTGTTATAAGTCTTGGGTACATCCCTTTTAGAATATCCCAATCCTTGTTTATGATTTGCTGGATATTGAATTTTAAGCAAATCATCGAGATTTGTCCTTCCTTTGTTAAACTTATTAACATTGGATGACATCTCGTCGTATTTCATCTTTAGTAATGAAATATTTTTATCCATTTCGAATATTTGTGTATGTAATTCTAAATTCTTAGTTTTGAGAATATCATTCTCTTTACTAAGATCCAAAACTTGAGAATAAGTATTATTAATGTTTTTAGAAGATGATAATTCTTGATATTTAAGAAGGAGATCATCATTATTCTGTTTCAATGATTTATGTTGACTATTCAATTTTTTGAAACGAGAATAGAGATCTTTTAATGCATCAAGTAATTCTTCGTTATTAAAAGAACTTACCTCATCTTCATCATCTTGTGCCATAAAGCACATGTTAGCACTTTCATTTAGATCGTCATCTTCATCATCTGAAGAATCACCCCATGTTGTTGCAAATGCCTTTTTCATTTTGTCAAACCTCCTTTCTCTTCTGGATTGATCATTGTTGGAAGTTTTGAACTTTGCTTTAAGAAGTGGACAGTCTTTCTTCATATGTCCTGGTTTATTGCAATTAAAGCAAAGAGAAAGAGTCAGTATTCTTAGATTTAAAATTATTATACTTACCTTTGTGAAAGAATTTTCTGAAATTTTTAGCAAAGAATGTCATATCATCATCTGAGTCTTCATTTTCTGATGTAGTGTTGAAGGGAAATACTTTCTTCTTTTGATCTGATTCTTCTTTCTCATCTTGTAGTGTAACTTCTGTTGGATCCTGTCAAAACAGTGTTGTTAGGATCAAAATAAAGTAGAGACTTACGTTTGCGTATGCGGTACGGTAGTCTCTGAATTTTGCCCTCGGATTCGCCACAACGGTCGAAACTTCGTCACGGAGGATCGAAGCAGAGTTTCACCGCCTAAATCTCTAACTAGAAGAGGAGTTTAATGGAAGGGAGAAGAAGAACATAAGGATGCCTTATGCAAACTTATGGCATGGAAAAGTGTGGAATGAATGCCTTACCCTTGGGTCCTATTTATAGGCTTTAGGGGTGGTTATTGTAGGAAATAACCAATTATAAGCTTATTAGCCTATATTAGCACATTCATTTATCCTCTTCTTCATTCACTTATCAAGTGCCTTTATGCACTAATAAAGTGACTTTTTCCACTTATTGAGTGGCTTTTTTCCACTTATCGAGTGGTCCTTTTCACACGAGAAAAGGTTCCCTTCGTGCACGCCTTCGTGCACGCGACATCTGAGGTCCGTATACCCTCATACATCCCCTCATGGGTGTATTCATATCGTCCATATCCAACATCTCCCACTCACACTTGAGGGGATTGTAAGGAAACATCTTTTCCTTTAACTCTTCTGTTTGTCATACCGAGAAATAGGCCGTGTGACCGTCATGCGCATAGAGTCCGCTGTTGTGCACTTGTTAGAGACACACAACACTCCTTGAGGTGCAAAGTTGAGTAGAACAACGCATGCTTTACCCTAGATTATTTCTTCACATTTCTTATACTTTATATTCAACAATTGAATCCCATCTGGATTATAATTGGCTGGCCAGCTTTGAATCTCTAAAGTCCAAATGTGAATATGAAATTAATCTTCCTCTTCTTGCGATCCTTTTGATCTTGACTTGACTTGCTTTTCTAACATGCCCCGCCGGACCGAATTAACCATTGTCCATAAGCAACATGCTAAGAAAGCAATCACCCAGTCAAATCTTAAGGAACCAATTAGAGTCCATAAGGGTAACGAGTTAAGACCCATGTGGTATTTGGGTCTCACATAATATTAAACACAAGTACTCTTCTAACCCAATGGTCAAAATGCATACGTAGTATGAATACGTATTACAACATCACTCCTTTCCCAGGGAACGTATGTCTTAATGATGTTGTAAGGATGATAACCAGACACCACAATGTCTGACTTTGAGTCCCTTTTACTACTCAAATAATCTTCTGGAGTCACATCCCGCATAAGACAGATAGGATTTCAAAATCCTCTTAGATCTTTTGAAAACATCCATATGATGCAGATCTTTCATACGACCATTTTGTTTAAGTCATGACTCTAAATCGTCCGTCTGACGATTTTGAATTTAAACAGGTCTCATCTTTATTTTACCCGTCTGATAAAATAAAGGCGGTTGCTCATGTGAGAAAGCCAACCTTAATCTGTCCAACATACTAAAATTCAGCTGAGATTTCAAAAATGTACACAAACATTTCTTAAGAAATTCATATGCAATGTTGAAAAAGAACTTTATTCTTTTATTAAATTTGATCATTTACAGACATGGAAATTTACATTGGTACAACTCAGCTCTTACGCAATCCTTGGGATGATAAGTGTTTGTAAAACACATCTCTGGGGATCGCCTTCGTGAGCGGATCCGCTATCATCTCATGCGTAGATATGTACCTTATGTCCACCTTCTTGGTCTTATCATAGTCTTTTGCAAATTTGTAGCGGATATCAATGTGTTTGGTCTTACAATGGAATTTAGGATCTTTGACATAGGCTATAGATGCTTGACTGTCGCTGTGTATAGGTACAGCACTTGAGTCACTTGCATTAATTAGCCTGTCTAAGAACTTCCTAAGCCAAACAGCCTCTTGGACTGCCATGCTAAATGCTACAAACTCGGCTTCCATAGTTGAAAGTGCGATGCAGGATTGTTTCTTGCTACTCCAGGATATTGCACCAGATCCGAGTAGAAAAACATATCCTGAGGTCGATCGTCGCTCATCGAGATCACCCGCCCAATCAGCATCAGTGTAGCCTTCGAGCCTCAAGGCATCTCCTTGATAGCATAAAGCAAAGTCTGCAGTTCCTTTGAGATACCGCATTATCCTCTTAACCGCTTTCCAGTGTACTTGACCTGGGTTGGATTGGTAACGACTTACCATTCCAACGGCAAAACAGATGTCTGGTCTTGTACACATCATAGCGTACATAAGACTACCAACTGCACTGGAATTTGGAACTTTTTTCATAATCTCTTTCTCCTTTTGGTTCTTAGGACATGATTTCAGACATAAATTATCGCTTTTGCTTATAGGAGTATCAATGGACTTGCAGTCCTGCATATTAAATCGTTCTAGAACCTTCTTTATATAAGTCTCCTGTGAAAGAGAAAGAAGTTTCTTCGAACGATTCCTTGAAATCTTAACTCCAAGGATATATGCGGCTTCTCCCATGTCTTTCATCTCAAAAACTGATGAAAGCCAAGCCTTGATATCCATCACAAAGCCCTTGTCATTTCCGGCTATTAAAATGTCATCTACATATAGAGACATGATAACATACTTGCTTTTAATCCTCTTGATATATACGCAGTTATCTTCATCAAGCATGGTAAAATCATTTGATAAGACAACTTCTTGAAATCGTATATACCATTGCCTCGAGGATTGTTTAAGACCATATATGGATTTAAGAAGTTTACAAACCTTATGTTCGTTTCCTTCTTTTACAAACCCTGTTGGTTGTTCCATATAGATCTCCTCGTCCAATTCTCCATTGAGAAAGGCAGTCTTTACATCCATTTGATGTAATTCGAGGTCTAAGCAAGCTACCATTGCCAGAATCAGGCGAATCGAGGTAAAACGAACAACAGGTGAGAAGGTCTCTTCGTAGTCTATCCCTTCCTGTTGCGTAAAACCTTTCGCGACAAGGCGAGCTTTATATCTGTCAATAGAGCCATCAGCCTTATGCTTGATCTTGAGAACCCATTTGTTCCCAATAGCTCTACGTCCTCTGGGTAAGTCAACTAAGTCCCAGACTTGGTTAACTTTCATGGATTCTAACTCCTCTTGCATCGCTTCCATCCATTTGTCTTTAGCAGGGCAAGATACGGCCTGTTTGAAAGTAGCAGGCTCGTCATCTTCTTGTAGTAAAGTCATAAAGGTTTGCGGAAATTCATCCTCAAATCTTAGAGGAGCCAACCTTGTACGACTACTACGTCGTATTTGAGATTCTTCAAGTCCTTGTTGACTCGAATTTAGATCAATTCTAATATCACTCCCACTTGGAATGTCGTTAGAATTGCTCCCACTTGGATCATTATTCCCGTATGGAATAGGATAATCGTCATTCGTATAATCCATTGGTGAAGGTTGAAACGTATTTTCGTTTTCACCAAGAATTCTCCCACTCGAATGAGGTAATCCTTCTTGATCATAAATCTCAAATAGAGATAAGTCCTGACTTATCTCGCCCTGTCTTGGAAACTCGTTTTCCAAGAAAGTGACATCCCTCGACTCAAACTCAATTAGCCCACCATTGTCTTCATGACTAACAAAAACATAACCTTTGGAGTTTTCTGCGTATCGTATAAAGATACATTTCCTTCCCCTTGGCCCAAGTTTGCCATACTTATGGGAGGAAATATGTGCGTAGGATGCACAACCCCAAGGTTTCAAAATGTTTAAGTCAGGAGACCTTTGGTTCCACAACTCATAAGGAGTGGAGCTAACTGATTTCGAGGGTACGCGGTTTAAAATGAAAGCGGCCGTCAATAATGCATCACCCCAAAAGGTGATTGGCAAGTTAGCTTGCGCCATCATTAAACGGACCATTTCCATTAAAGTCCTATTTCTCCTTTCTGTAACACCGTTTTGTTGAGGAGTATAAGGCATAGTTACCTGATGTACTATGCCTTTTTCATCACAAAGTTCCTTAAAACTTGTTGATTGATATTCACAGCCCCTATCGGTTCGCAAGACCTTAATCTTGCGATCTAATTGATTCTCCACTAAACTCATATAGTTTTTAAAGCAAGCCAATGCTTCACTTTTGTGGGATATCAAATAGATATGTCTGAATCGGGTGAAATCATCAATAAACGTGATGAAATAGGACTTCTCGCGTCTTGTCTTGACATTCATCAGACCACATATGTCCGAATGGATAAGCTGTAATGGAACCTCGGCCCTTGTGCCGGTTCCAAACGGCTTGCGACAAGATTTCCCCACTAGGCAATGTTCGCAGGTCGACATTTCAACCTTTGAAACATTGGATAGAAGGCCACGTTTGGCAAGTCTATCCATACGCGTTGGTCCAATATGACCAAGCCTTGCGTGCCAACAAATCACATCAGACTCATAAGTCTTAGAATTTGTAATAATGAAATTTTCATTACACGAGGAATCATACATTGTGCTCATTACAATAAATCCTTTAAATACAAACCCAGTACCAATAAGAGTATTATTACAACTTAAGTCCACATTACAATCATGAAAAAACCAGTTATAGCCAAGACCCATTAACACGACCACAGAAATTATATTCCTTCGAATATCTGGAGCGAAGAGGACATCATGAAGTAGGAGAGTGCGGCCGTTGTCCAAGACTAGCTTGCAAGTCCCAATGCCTTTCACTTCAACACGTGTGTTGTTTCCTACATAGATCCACTTCGTTCCTTGGGGTATCCGGTGATACTCCACGAAGGACCGTCTGTCCCTTGCTATGTGGTCGGTGGCACCTGAATCAATTATCCAAAATGGATTAGATTCCACAAGAAATATTGAACTAGAAACACATATGTAACTAGTATGTTTACAAGTTACCTCGTCACCTCCACTCGTACATGAACGAGCATAATGACCGAGCTTGTTGCACTTGAAGCACTTGATCTTCTTCAAGTCTTTCTTCTTGTGCCACTTCTTGTGCCCACCCCTGTGTTTGGGTTTCTTGGTAGACTCAGGTTGTTTTTTACGTTCATTAGTGAACTTCGAACGATCTTTCCGTTTCTTTCCCCCATGTGAGGAATTAGCAACCATGTGCACTTCTGCACTTGGCTTGGCAGCCGCAAGCCACTCTTCCTCTAATTCGAGGTGCTTTGAAACGTCGCTGAAGTTCTTGATGCGCTCATTGTGAGTGAGATGCATCTTCATTTGGTCCCACCCATTTGGTATGGAACATATGACTGCTTGGATTTGTTTCTCATCAGTGAGCATATGACCTGCGTCCTTTAACTCCGAGATAAGATTCGACATATGTCGCAGATGTTTCCCCATGGAATGATCTGGACGTTTCTTATATGAATCGAACCTTATAGTTAAGGCGCGAAGTTTGGACACCGATGTGCCACCGAACTTCTCCTCTAGCTTGGACCATATGTCCATGGCTAGGTCATGTTCTCGGAAGATGCGCATTATGTCATCGGCCATACTGGACAATAACGTAATGCGGGCTATCTTGTTCTTCCGAGACCAAGCATCAAAATCTTCCTTGTCTCGTCTGTGTTGGGCCGTAGTGCCCAACTCGGGTTCAATCATGACGTTCTTTAGAGTCTCGAGCACTTCTTGCTCCTCCAGAACGTATTGTATCTTAATGGACCAAAGTTTGTAATTATCGCAGTTGAGTTTTTCACCTCTGTTTAACTCAGCGACGATATTCTTTGAAGCGGAAGACATTTTACTTTTAAAATGCTGCAAAAGACACAAAAACCGAAGGTTTGATCAAAAACATTGCATTGAAAATTCTTAAAATAAATACAATTCCCACTTGAAATGAGAATAGAATATCCTATTTGGATAGTTCTAATTTCAACTCCCACTTGGAATGATATTTACAATTTGATAAGTTACTTTCGAAAATTTTTGAAAATGTTACTCTAGAATAGGAAAGGTCACTACGTTTCCAATCACCATCTAGAGTAACTTTCAATATTTCCCCATCACTTTATCAAATGTTAGTACTCTTATAGTACTTCGCAGCGGAAAAGCGTTTTTAAAAACGTATTTTTCAAAACGTATGAAAACGTATTTTTCAAAATTGTATATTTCGACTTAGTACCCTTATGATACTAGCGAAATATTCGGCAATCCCTGGCCATTTGCCGGGGTAGAGCCGTAGCCGTGCCAAGGCCGGATCCCCCTTGTGGGGATTTCTCTGCAAGCCACCGTCGCCGGTTCCCGTATGGATCCAAGCGTTCCCTCCTTCAGGGGAATTTGCCGCAGAGAATTGCCGTCGGACCCGTAGGGGTTGTCCATGCAAGCCACTGCCATGCATGCCCCCCCCTTTCGGTCACGTAAGCCACATCCCCAAAAATTTGGACAACCAAGGCTCGGCAATTGCCCCATTCCCTCGGTCAAGGGCCTCTGCCCTGACCGGGGCCGGCCAACGCTGGCCAAGGGCATAAGACTGGCCAGCCAGGGCCTCTGCCTTGGCCGGTCAGGGACCATGGCCTCTCGGCCAGGGCCTCTGCCCTGGCCGGCCAGGGGCCCTGGCTCTTGCCAGGGCCGGCCAGGCCCTGGCAGAGGCCAGGGCGTCGGCCCTGGCTCTTGCCAGGGCCGGCCAGGCCCTGGCAGAGGCCAGGGCGTCGGCCCTGGCCCCTCGGCCAGGGCCGGCCCTGGCTCTTGCCAGGGCCGGCCAGGCCCTGGCAGAGGCCAGGGCGCCGGCCCTGGCCCCTGGCCCTGGCCACTGGCCGAGGCCGGCCAGGGCCTCCTGGCCCTGGCCTGGCCTCGGCCAGGGCCTCCTGGCCCTGGCCTGGCCTCGGCCAGGCCTGGCCATGGCCTCGGCCAGGGCTCCCTGGCCGTGGCCGTGGCCGGCCATGGCCCTTTGGCCATGGCCGGTCTCCCCCCTTGCATGGGGTGGCCGCATGCACTCCTCCCCCCTCGACGGGGTGGTCGTGGTGGTTTTCGTCGTTATTGGCCGTAGCCAACCCCCTCCGCATGGGGAGAGGGGATGCATTGCCTCCATTGCCCATACGGCTATAGATTTCATGCACCAAAATTCATCTTCCCCGATGGGAATAACCACCATCTTCTTCTCCGGTGAAGCACCCGTTCGTCGAGAAAGTAGTTATCCTCCAATGGCCGTGTGCCAAAAAAATAACTTACTTCAAAAAGTTCGTAAACTACGCGCTCCACATGAAGAGAGTGTCCATTCCCTATGAATGGAGACTCAGCATCCATGAAGATAGCGAGTTTGACGATATGAACGGTCGGTTCTTCCCGTCACGGAGAGTTCCTGCCATATCCGTAATGGTAGGAGACCCTAACGTGAAAAGAACAACCGCTACGTTCTCTCCGTCACGAAGTGTTCCTACCATATCCATAATGGTAGGATACCCATTCGTGAAAAAGACAACGACTCGTTCATAGTTTCGACGGGGTGATGGTCTGACCGGAGCGAATCCGTATGGCTCTGATACCAATGTTGGATCCTGTCAAAACAGCGTTGTTAGGATCGAAATAAAGTAGAGACTTACGTTTGCGTATGCGGCACGGTAGTCTCTGAACTTTGCCCTCGAATTCGCCACAACGGTCGAAACTTCGTCACGGAGGATCGAAGCAGAGTTTCACCGCCTAAATCTCTAACTAGAAGAGGATTTTAATGGAAGGGAGAAGAAGAACATAAGGATGCCTTATGCAAACTTATGGCATGGAAAAGTGTGGAATGAATGCCTTACCCTTGGGTCCTATTTATAGGCTTTAGGGGTGGTTATTGTAGGAAATAACCAATTATAAGCTTATTAGCCTATATTAGCACATTCATTTATCCTCTTCTTCATTCACTTATCAAGTGCCTTTATGCACTAATAAAGTGACTTTTTCCACTTATCGAGTGGCTTTTTCCACTTATCGAGTGGTCCTTTTCACACGAGAAAAGGTTCCCTTCGTGCACGCCTTCGTGAACGCGACATCTGAGGTCCGTATACCCTCATACATCCCCTCATGGATGTATTCATGTCGTCCATATCCAACAACTTCATGGGCCAGTAAGTTACCAATAAGATTTTCCATAGATAATGTGGAAAGATCATTGGCTTCCTCAATAGCGGTGATCTTTGGACGCCATACTGGAGTTAAAGCTTTAAGAATCTTGCGAACCAGTTCAAGAGAAGTGTAAGTTTTTCCAAGAGCATTTAAAGAATTTATGATATTAGTAAACTTGGTGTTCATTTCTCCAATTGTCTCTTGGTCCTTCATCTTGAATAACTCGAATTTGTGAACCAAAATGGAAATCTTAGTTTCCTTCAATTTACTGGTTCCTTCATGAGTTACCTCGAGTATATGCCAAATCTCCTGAGCACTTTTGGCCGGAGATACTCGATTAAACTCATGTTTATCCATGGCACAAAATAAAGCATTCATGGCCTTTGAGTTGTTGGTTTTTGCAGCTTCGTCGTTGGCGGTCCATTCAGCAACATGTGTTTCTGGCTTTGTGTATCCTGTCTCTACGATGTCCCAAATCTCATAATGCATACTTTGGAGATGAATCTCCCTTCGTACTTTCCAATATGAGTAATTAGTGTTGGATCCTGTGGATGGCAAACAACACTAAAAGGGGGGGTTGAATAGTGTTGTATAAAGATAAAACTTTTTCGTTCTTTAATCAATCAACACAAAACAAAACCTTCTAATGTTGCCTAAGAAACCAAGTAGAGTGATCTACGCTTGGTTCTTAATCAACTTAATTAATCTTCAAAACAAGTCAGAGATAAAACTCTTCTGGTAGTCGACTCCCTAAGAACAGTAGTCGACTCCCAGAGGGATATTATGCACAACTCAGTTAAGCGAATACTTAATGAAGATATAAACGATTACACGGAAGTACAATAGAGAAGTAGATACAGAAATTGATCTTGCAATATATTATGAATGAGTTACAAATGTAGTATTCAATGAATCAAGATAAACAAAGTAGAGATAAATAATCACAGAGAGAATCAAACGCAAACACAAGGATTTTTATCCTGGTTCCCCACAACCCTGGGTACGTCCAGTCCCCGACCAATCCGGTACGAGATTTCCACTATTGCCTTAGCAATACAAATACCTAGCCTCAACCAGGATTTCCGACCACCTAGACTTGTCTAGGATTTTACCCCTGCCTCACAACCCGAGGACTTTACCTTGCCTCACAATCCGAGGACTTTTCACAAACACCTTGCCTACAACAAGGATTTACAACCACCCTTATCACCAAGGGACTACAAGTAAAATCAAATCCAACACACCACAATGAATTAGTGGAGATTGATTTTTACACCCAATAATTCTATAGCCAAGATTAAATATGCAATTGTGCTTAACGTGGCTAAAAGAATTTTAAATCGTCCGTAGATCACACAAAGAATATGAGTTTATTCACTGTGATCTAGAATCTAGATGTGTTCTTAGATCACACAAAGAATATGAAATTATTCGATGTGATCTAGAATCTAGATGTTTCAAAAATCCTTTGAGAATATAAAAAATCAAAGAGAATGATTTTGAAAACCAATTTGCAATAGCCAAATAATAATGATGATCTTAAAAAAATTGTAAAAGAATATAAGCAATAAGATCAGAAATTGAAAAACCGATTTGGCTATGAAGAACTTTGAGAGCGATGAGAACGATGAGATCTTTTGAGAGAATAAGAATTTTGCTCAAGAGTAAATTGGTGAGGAAAATGTTCTCATGGGGTCTCTATTTATAGAGCCAAAGGAGAATTCAAAATAATTCAAATCAAGTTTGACTTCAGCCCAAAAATCAAGCAAAGAATAAATGAGAGAGTGAATCAAGGAATTCTGGTCGCACAGCTGGTAGTCGACTCCCTAACTTTGGTAGTCGACTCCCAGAGTGTCTCAGAGAAAATTTGCTACTACTGGTAGTCGACTCCCTAACTTAGGTAGTCGACTACCAGACTATCTTTTCTGGTAGAAGACAAAAATCAGTGTAGTGAACTACTGGGTGTTTGTAGTTGACTACAAATTGAAACTTAGCTTCTATGAAAAGAATGCTCTCAAATAAGTTTAAAATGAGTTTTAAAAACATTTTAGAAAATCATTTTGTGTGTGTGCAAATTCTTCTTGGCTTTGACATAATCCTAAGAAAATGAAAACCAACTCACACACTAGACTCTATGAAGAACTTGAAGCCATGGTTGAGCTTGCGCTAGTTGCATATGCTTCCGCTTGAATTTGAGCTCCTCTTTAGCTTTAGCTTGAGCACATTCTTTGAGCTTCATCTTTGAACTCTTCTTGTGCTTGAGCTTTGAAGTTGCGAGCTAAATTCATCTTCATCTTCTATGTGTGTGGTTGAAGTTCTTCTTCTCGGAGTATGTTTCGAGCTTCAATTAGCTTATTGCACAACCTACACACTTAAGTTGTATGATTAGTAATTTAATAACATTTGGTGTGATCATCAACAAAACAAACCTCTTGGGGTGGGACTAGATTCCCATCACTCTCCCCCTTTTTGATGATGACACCCAAATGAAAAACATATGAATAATATGAAATAAAAACAATGAGTAAGTGTACTTACTCCCCTGCTTAGATGCGGTTTATTATTCATTCATGTTTTTGCTTGCTTCACTTTTTCTCCCCCTTGTCATCACAAAAAAAACATAATCGTATACATACCAAGTGAAAAAAAAATTTTCATAGGCTCCCCCTTAAAATTTGCATCATTGTAGTTGGGTCTCCCCCTTAATGTATGCATGGATTTAGAGATTCATTGGGAGCAGGCCAAATGAGAAAACAGAGGAAATTGAAAGAAGAACAGAGACAGAGTAGTAATAAGAGCATATAAGTAACAAAAGGAACTAACATTCATGTAAACAGTGATCAGAGAGTCGAAGTACACGAAATAACCATCATATATTACGAAAACAGACAAGAGACCATCATACACATACTGTCAAGTACATAAATAGCCATGATAAACCCAGAACTAAAATAACCAACATACTAAACAAAATACATAACCAGCGAGATAACTAACAAGGATTAGAGTGAAAGCAACCGAACAACCAAACAACTTTGTCAAGGCAAAGTCATAAGTGAGTCAAGGAGAACCGAAATGCAAAGGATCATAGAGCAGCGGATAGGATATGCAACAAAACGAAACAGTGAACCAAGGAGCAGGAACATGCGAGAGCCAGTGATTTTATGGATGATAGGACGACGAGCCGGGGGAGGAACGACGGGTGCTGGTGCGACGGGAAGGGAGGATATTCTCGGATTCCAGGGAAGAGCGAAGGGAAGACTGTTCAACTTGGATCTGTTCGAGGACGTCAGAGTGATGGCGGAGGACTTCGTCATATTTACTCATTTGTATCTGGATTACAGCGAAGCCGTCGGCGACTTGGGTAGAGAGACGATGTAGGAGGACAACATTTGTCTCACGTGATGGAGAAACGCCATCCTTAGAAGCGAGGACTTTCTTGCTGCAGCGGGATCGGGAAGAGCCAGGAAAAGAGGCTTGGCCGTGAGAGGGAGCAGTCGGAGCAGTAGGGTGGGAAGAGTCATCATCGGAAGCTGCGTGGTCGTCGTCGTCGTCGGAAGAGGAAGATTCATCATCGGGAAGTCCCATGCTATGGAGAATGTTCTCATCAATATGGGTATCATGTCGAAGTAAAAGTTCACCATCGATTGGAACACCAAATGCCCGAAGAATCAGCGTGATGAGACACGGCAAGTAAAAGTGAGTGGAAACAGGCTTCAAGAGAGTACGAAGAAACAAGTGGCCCCGGTGAATGGGAAAACAAGCCATAATGGCATAGAGGCAATGTCGGTGTGCGTGACTAAGGTAGTTGACAGAGCCGGCTTTAGGCATCAAATTATGGATGATGATTTTATGAATGATACGAGCTTCAGGACGAAGCTTGGCCGCAGACATATGTGGTGTATATTTTGGGGCGAGTCGAGCGAGGATAACGTCATCGTCCATAGCAAAGGAAAGAAGGCCAAGAAAATCTAGAGACTGGTTGATAATGGCGGCGAGTTTGTTACTATTGACCGTAAAACAGACGCCCCGAACCATAGTTGAGAAGAACTTCTGGCCACGATGAACGGTAGTCTCGAGATTTGCATAAAACTCTCGGACAAGAGTGGGATAATAGGGTACTTTGTTCGCGATGGACCAAAGCTGATGAAGTCCGACCACCGCTAAGATCTACTTGACATGCATCATGGTTGGCGTGCCATAGTCCAGGTATCGCTCAGGATGAAATCGGGTCGTTTCGAAGCCAAGATAACGATCTTTGGCGGCCTCCGAACGAAAACGGTCGTTGGTGGAAGGAAAGGTCTGGTCGGCCATGGTGGATGTGGAAGAAGAAAAACTAGAGAAGTAGGAAACGAGAACAGAGAATGGGAAATAGAAAAGAGGATGTGAAAGAAATAAATAGAAGAAATGGGAGACCGATCGGTTGCCATGAGAGAAGTGGGAGCGGTTGTTAAAACTGAAAAAGTTAGAACAACTGAAAGAATTTCAAATACAGAAACTGAACAGATGGGAAGAGGAAGAGACGCGAGAAGTGGTTGCGGAAAATACCCGTGGGTTGTAAAATACCCGTTGGCAGCATATAAAAAAATATTAAATGAAGAACTAGCATTAACTATGGGAAAAAAATAAAGAGGGGGAAGTTCCTAGGCGTATGGGAAAGAGGGAAAGGAATCTTGGAACAAGAAAAAATGGGTCAAAGCAATTTTTCAAAGCAAAAGAGAGTGTCAGGCCGAGTTTAATGGGGTAGGTGGAATCTTGGAACAAGAAATAATAAAAGATGAGTTAATAAAGCTGTGGCATCTTAAGGCAAAGATGAGGAGAAGATAATAAAATGGCATGCCGAAATAATGGGTCAAAAGTGAGTCCCAAGACAATTGTCAGGCCGAAATTAAATGGATAGGAGTGGTTGAGAGTTGAAATGACAATACAAAAAATTTAATAACTTAAATTGGCAATTTAGAGGCCGAAATAAAGGGTTCGGCAGTTGTTGTTTTTGATGGAGCCTTGAATTGTCATGAAGAACTGTGGTCATTCCAAGACAAAGAAAGGATGTCAGAACGTTATTCTAAAAGATATCCCAAAATAAAAGAAAGAGAGAGGCTATATCCTTGATCAGAACGCAACCTAAGAGAGAATTAAATGTAAGTGCATAGACCAAGACATGGAGAGTTGTTAAAAAAATATTGTTGACTTGTGAAAAGAGACAGAATGGGTAAGGGAAGTGACACGGCGCTAAAAAAAGCAAAGGACGGTTGGTAGTCTTTATAAATGTAGAGGACCAATGTAGAATTAATAAAATAAAGAGAGGGAACTATAGAAGTTGTCAGTTCCAAAACAATGCAATATTTTGTCCAATGCCAGAAGAAAACAAATAAGAACCTGTAGTGTTCATAAAGGTCAGAATCTGTAGGATTCTTGTGAAGTCTTACTCCAAGTCAACATGAAGTACAGTTTTTGGAAGAAGTGAGTGCAAGAGGAAAGGTCAAAGATGAAAACGAATGTCAGTGCCTTGGCCAACGTGAAAAGCTGGGGATATTGGGAAAGTCAAATGAGAAGTATCCATGTGGCAGGAGAGAGATCAAACAGATCAATAGGAATCAAAAAAAGAGAGAGACAAAGTGGAAGGCACCAGGTAAGAAATTTGATACGAGATTTGATTTTGAGAATAAAATATATGAGAAGTGTTATTAAAAATCCGAAAACCAGGGGTCAAATTAGGTATAATACGGAGAAGATAGAAGTAATTTTTAAAATTGGCATGCTACAAATTTTCGTAGCATGCTAAAAATAAATAGGAACCAGAAAATTATAGAAAAATTCATAAAAATCAAACAGACATAAATATTTTTATAAATCAAATTCTGATTCACTAATAATACCCAGATTTCTTCTAAGCTTAATGAAAGATTCCTCTTTCAAAGGTTTAGTCAAAATATCGGCAACTTGATGTTCAGCAGAAATAAATTTTAAAACAATGTCTCCTTTCTGAACATGATCATCTAAAAAATGATGACGTACATCAATATGTTTTGTACGTGAATGATGCACAAGATTTTTAGATAAATTAATAGCACCGGTGTTATCACACATTAGAGGCCATGTGGAACAATTAATACCATAGTCTGAAATAGTTTGTTTCATCCATAAAATTTGAGCACATGCTAAACCGGCGGCAATATATTCTGCCTCGGTTGTAGATAAAGAAACAGAGTTTTGCTTTTTGCTAAACCAGGAGACTAAAGCATGTCCTAAAAAGTGACATGTACCACTAGTACTTTTACGGTCTGATTTGCAACCAGCAAAATCTGCATCACTATATGATAATAAATCAAATGTGTTTGTTTTATGATAAAATAAACCAAAATTAGAAGTATACTTAATATATCTAATAATCCGTTTTACGGCAGTTAGATGTGAAACTTTAGGATCTGCCTGAAATCGTGCACATAAACATACTGAAAACATAATGTCTGGTCTACTGCAGTTAAATAAAGTAGAGAGCCAATCATACCTCTATAAAGACGTTGATCAACACTCTTACCATTTAAATCTTTGTCGAGGGAAGTAGATGTACTCATTGGAGTGTGTTTTTCTGCAGAACTTTCTAATCCAAAACGCTTGATGAGTTCTTTAGAATACTTACTTTGGTGGATGAATATTCCTTCCTTCATTTGTTTAATTTGAAGACCGAGGAAGTAATTAAGTATACCCATATGACTCATCTCAAATTCTTTCTGCATAATTTTAGAGAAATCTTGACAAAGAGATTCGTTAGTAGAACCAAAAATAATATCATCAACGTATATTTGAATAATGATAATGTCAGAATTTATGTTTTTAATAAACAAAGTAGAATCTATTTTACCAATAGAATAACCAGAATTCAAAAGATAACTTTTAAGTCTCTCATACCAAGCACGAGGTGCTTGTTTGAGACCATATAAAGCATTTTTCAATTTAAAAACATGATTTTCAAAATTTATATGTATAAAACCAGGATGTTGTTCTACATAGACTTCTTCTTTAAGAAAACCATTTAGAAAAGCACTTTTCACATCCATTTGAAAAAGTTTAAAATCTTTAAAACAAGCGAATGATAATAACATCTTAATAGATTCAAGACGTGCAACTGGTGCATAGGTTTCATCATAATCAATACCTTCTTCTTGATTATAACCTTGTGCAACCAATCGTGCCTTGTTTCTAATTACCTGACCAGATTCATCCAATTTATTTTTGAATACCCACTTGGTACCAATAATTGAATGATCTGATGGTCTGGAAACTAATTCCCAAACATCATTCCGTTGAAATTGGTTGAGTTCTTCCTGCATAGCCATAATCCATGAACTGTCTTCACATGCATCTTTGATGTTCTTTGGTTCAATGGTTGAGAGAAATGCATAATGTGCCATTTGTTCTATTTGGCGACGAGTTCTTACTCCATCTGTAATATCTCCAATGATTAACTCTGATGGATGATTTGGAACTTGTGCAAATGCCTTAGGAAGATCTGCATTATCTGAAATAGACTCAACAGAATGTTTAGTAGCATCAATTTCATCAAGTTTCATATTATTTAAAGAATTAGAAAGAGGTAATATATTCTCTTCATCATCAGTGATGGGAGAATTAGATGAGGGATTCTCATCAAATGTGACATGAAGTGATTCTTCAACTGTTAAAGTTCTTTTGTTATATACTCTGTAGGCTTTGCTACGTGTTGAGTATCCAACAAAAATACCTTCATCAGATTTAGAATCAAATTTGTCAAGTGCATCTTTAGTATTAAGAATGAAACATTTACATCCAAACACTTTAAAAAATGATACACGAGGAATGCGATTAAAGAATAATTCAAAACAAGTTTTATTAAGCAATGGCCTAATAAGAACTTTATTCATAATGTAACAAGCAGTTGCGACATCTTCTGCCCAAAAATATTTTGGTAGATTACTATCACAAAGCATTGTTCTTGCACATTCTTGTAAAGTTCTATTTTTCCTTTCTACTACTCCATTCTGAGGAGGAGCACGAGAAAAAGAAAAATTGTGAGTAATGCCATTTTCATTACAAAACTTGGTAAATGATTCATTTTCAAATTCGCCCCCATGATCACTACGAATAGTAATAATGTTAGAGGATTTGATCTTTTGTATCCTTTTACAAAATACTGAAAATTTCAAAAGCATCATTCTTATTTTTCAAAAATATAACCCAAGTATATCTAGAATAATCATCAACAATGACAAATGCATATCTACTTCTATTCAAAGAGGCTACTCTTGAAGGACCAAACAAATCTAAATGAAGAAGTTCTAATGGTCTCATTGTTGAGATAACGTCCTTTGATTTAAAAGAAGATTTGTGCATTTTTCCTTGTTGACAAGCATCACAAAAATGGTTGTGTTTAAAAAAAATATTTGGCATTCCATTAACTAACTTGTGTTTTGAAATACGTGCTAAGTTGTTGAAATTAGTGTGTCCAAAGCGTTTATGCCATAAAAGAGTATCATCTGATGTAATCATTAAACAATGATTATGAGTGGTAACAGACATGTATAAGATATATATGTTATTCTTACGCTTACCACGAAATAAGATAGATGACATATCAGAATCATAAATTATGCAATCATTTTGTTCAAAAACTATTTTGTAATTTTTATCACATAATTGACTAATAGAAAGTAAGTTGTGTTTCAAACCGTCAACCAGATGAACATTCTCAATGATAGGCTGATTTGTATTACCAATTGTTCCAGTGCCTATGATTTTTCCTTTTTTGTTGTCACCAAAAGTAACTGTGCCTCCATCTTTATATTTAATGCTTGAAAGCAAGTTGACATTTCCTGTCATATGTTTTGAACATCCACTGTCCAAAATCCATCTTTCTTTCCTAGGTACCTGAAAGATAAAACATTAAGCATTGGTACCCTTTGTTTGAGGGTCCTTGGGATTAGATTTTAGGAAGCCAAACCCAAGTGGAATTTGGCTTTCTAATGTAATCACTAGAATGAACAATTGTATGTATATAATGAGAGATATAGCTATTTCTATCATTTAAACATGAATCCTTAGGAACCCATATACTAATTGTAGTAGGTTTCCTAGGAAATGTTTTTGAAATGTTTATAACATTTCTCTGTAAAGAAGAAGTAGGTATGTTTACTTTCTTCGTGTAAATAAATGCATGATTCTTCTTTTGTGGTTTAACAAATGTTGTTTTTCCACAAGAGGAAGAAGTGTTATAAGTCTTGGGTACATCCCTTTTAGAATATCCCAATCCTTGTTTATGATTTGCTGGATATTGAATTTTAAGCAAATCATCGAGATTTGTCCTTCCTTTGTTAAACTTATTAACATTGGATGACATCTCGTCGTATTTCATCTTTAGTAATGAAATATTTTTATCCATTTCGAATATTTGTGTATGTAATTCTAAATTCTTAGTTTTGAGAATATCATTCTCTTTACTAAGATCCAAAACTTGAGAAGAAGTATTATTAATGTTTTTAGAAGATGATAATTCTTGATATTTAAGAAGGAGATCATCATTATTCTGTTTCAATGATTTATGTTGACTATTCAATTTTTTGAAACGAGAATAGAGATCTTTTAATGCATCAAGTAATTCTTCGTTATTAAAAGAACTTACCTCATCTTCATCATCTTGTGCCATAAAGCACATGTTAGCACTTTCATTTAGATCGTCATCTTCATCATCTGAAGAATCATCCCATGTTGCTGCAAATGCCTTTTTCATTTTGTCAAACCTCCTTTCTCTTCTGGATTGATCATTGTTGGAAGTTTTGAACTTTGCTTTAAGAAGTGGACAGTCTTTCTTCATATGTCCTGGCTTATTGTAATTAAAGCAAAGAGAAGAGTCAGTATTCTTAGATTTAAAATTATTATACTTACCTTTCTGAAAGAATTTTCTGAAATTTTTAGCAAAGAATGCCATATCATCATCTGAGTCTTCATTTTCTGATATAGTGTTGTAGGCAAGTACTTTCTTCTTTTGATCTGATTCTTCTTTCTCATCTTGTAGTGTAACTTCATGGGCCAGTAAGTTACCAAAAAGATTTTCCATAGATAATGTGGAAAGATCATTAGCTTCCTCAATAGAGGTGATCTTTGGATGCCATACTGGAGTTAAAGCTTTAAGAATCTTGCGAACCTGTTCAAGAGAAGTGTAAGTTTTTCCAAGAGCATTTAAAGAATTTATGATATTAGTAAACCTGGTGTTCATTTCTCCAATTGTCTCTTGGTCCTTCATCTTGAATAACTCGAATTTGTGAACCAAAATGGAAATCTTAGTTTCATTCACTTTACTGGTTCCTTCATGAGTTACCTCGAGTATATGCCAAATCTCCTGAGCACTTTTGGCCTGAGATACTCGATTAAACTCATGTTTATCCATGGCACAAAATAAAGCATTCATGGCCTTTGAGTTGTTGGTTTTTGCAGCTTTGTCGTTGGTGGTCCATTCAGCAACAGGTGTTTCTGGCTTTGTGTATCATGTCTCTACGATGTCCCAAATCTCATAATGCATACTTTGGATATGAATCTACATTCGTATTTTCCAATATGAGTAATTAGAACCATCAAATAGAGGAGGAAGAACTTGAGAGTGCCCTTCAAGATGTTGATTTGAGTTGTAGTTGTGTGGAACAGCGTTCATGCTTGATTCTGCCATCTTAACCTCGCTCTGATACCAAATGTAATTTTAGCCTGTATGGATCAATACACTAGAGGGGGGGTGAATAGTGTATATAATAAAAATGTTGCAAATAAAACGTTACTAATATTTGCAAAGATGGAACAGAAATAAAATGACAAGTGCTGAAAAATTAAATCAATCGCAAACACAGAGATTTATCCTGGTTCGGATCCTGTTGATCCTACTCCAGTCCTCTACTCCCCGTAGAGATTTTCAATCCACTATAATCACTTGCCCCGCAAGCATGAACTTACAAAAATGGCGACACTCCCAGTGTCCCAAACTTTGTACAATCTCTAAACAGAGATTCAAACCTGTTAAATAAGAAATAGAAAAACACCAATAGCCTTGGTATAAAATTCAGAGAATGAATTCAAGGATGGTGTTTAAAAGATGAACTTCAAGATGTAAAAGATATGTAATGAAGAGCAACACTTGAAGTTCTCTGGTTCATAAAAGAAGAGAGAGATTTATTGATTTCTTCTTCCAATTATGAACACAAACAACTTTCCAAAATGATGTTGAAAATCCAAGTTCTTCCGTTCTTAAACGAAGAAGGAAATCTAATGATTTCTTCTTACAAATAAGAAAAGAACAACTAATGGCTGAATTACTTAAGAAAATCAATGGCTTGCTTTCAACAAAATTAGAATAAAGAAGAGGAAAGTGTGTGGAAAATGAGAGGGGGTACCCCTCCTTTTATAGGTTTTAGAAACGGTTGTGAACGGCTCTAAAAGAGACGTTGCACAACGTTCAGAAATTGAAAGGAACGTTGGAGAACGGTCAGAAACTGTTCTGGAAAGTTTCAGTCAAAAAAGCATTTTGGCAGGCTAGGAAAATTCGTAGCCTGCTAATTTTGAAACGGTAACAAACGGTCACAAAATTTTGGTGACGTGGACTAGACAACAGATAGATTCTTGTCTTGAAAAATATCAAGTCAAAATATAGTTGTTTTGGTAGGCTAGGAAAAATCCTAGTAGGCTAATTCTGAAAAATATGAATTTTGACTTAGGATCAAATGAGTTAGGAGATGATGTAGATTTGAGATTAGGGATATATGATATGATATAACCAAGGCCCTGAAACTATCTAAAAAGTAAAATTTACATCATTCTGTAGATACGTGTTTCACACGTAATCTTGAGTAGCAAGGCTGTTTTTGCAGAGTCTCCTTGTACTTTGATCATATGCGTGATGTAAATGAATTTGCGTTGTAGCTGTACATCTGCATAGATAGAGTTAGTAACATGAAATATACTGATTTCTCACATCAAAACCTTATGGAAGAGAGGATGGAAAATACCAAGTTCCAACAGTCTTGACACTATCAAGTATGTTGCCAATGACTTGCTCATGGGGATGGTCACGAACTGTATGAAGCCGTTTGGAAACTCCCTGATCACTAGGAACATTCTCAAAAGAATCATTAGTAGGGTTAGTATCAATAGAATCAATAGAATTAGAATTACCAATAGAATCACATATAACTTCCATGGAGTCATCATCATTGATAATTCTAGGAGGGACAAAATTTTCATTGAATGAAACATGAAGTGATTCCTCGATCGTTGAGGTTCTTTTGTTGTATATCCGGTAGGCTTTGCTACGTGTGGAATATCCAACAAATATCCCCTCATCGGATCTTGGATCAAATTTGTCCAAACTACCATATGTGTTTTTGATAAAACATTTTGCTCCAAAAACTCTAAAATGTTTAACTTGAGGCAACCTACCAAACAACAATTCATAACAAGTTTGTTTGGTGCCGGGCCTCAAGAGTATCCTATTAAACACATAGCAAGCGGTATGTACCGCTTCCGCCCAAAATTGATGGCCAAGTTGGCTATCATCAAGCATTGTGCGAGCACATTCCACTAGCGTCATATTCTTTCTCTCAACAACACCATTTTGAGGGGGTGCGCGAGGTAAAGAAAAGGTGTGTGTAATACCAGCTTCATCACAAAAATTTGAGAAAGACTCATTCTCAAATTCCCCTCCATGATCACTACGAATAGTGACAATGGTGGTTTCAATGAGATTTTGTACTTTCTTAACAAATATTGTGAAGTTTTCAAAAGCCTCATTTTTATTACTTAAAGAAAATACCCAAGTAAATCTAGAAAAGTCATCAACGATGACAAGTCCATATCGAGCATTCCCTAATGAAGCAACTCTAGTTGGCCCAAAAAGATCTAGATGTAAAAGCTCTCGAGGCCGTTTAGAGGAAATGCTTTTCTTAGGTTTAAATGACGATTTTGGTAGTTTGCCTCGTTGACACGAGTCACAAAAGCTTTTCTTTTGAAAAGTAAGCTTAGGAAATCCTTTTATAGAGTTTAACTTGGATAGTTTGAAAAGTATTCCAAAGTTCACATGATCAAAACGTCGATGCCATAAGTGTTGTTCACTTATGTTGGCAATGAGACATTGTTCATGTGATTTTGGAAGATTAGGATATAGATATCATTATGGCGTGTGCCAGAAAATAACAAATTATTATTATCTTTACTAAAAATATGACACATTCCTTTCCCAAAGCTAACTTTGTAACACTTGTCACAAAGTTGGCTTATTGAAATAAGATTGTGATTTAAGCCTTTAACAAGGTAAACATCACTTATAAGGGGTTTAGATGGGTTACCAACTTTACCAACACCAATGATGGTTCCGCTCTCGTTGCCTCCAAAGACTACTCGGTTCCCATTCTCAATGGGCACTACTTCGGAGAGCAATTGAGCTTCACCCGTCATGTGTTTTGAACACCCGCTATCGAGTATCCACCCATCCTTGGAGCTAAATTTGGATTTGTTGCTCCGTTTCTTTTTCTTGAGTACCTGAAGGTAAAAATATCATTCCATGGTACCCAAGGTCATTGGGTCCTAATAGATTAGACCTTTGGAAGCCAAGTCCAATTGGACTTAGACTTCCCAACATAATCATCATTTTGCACGACATTCATGAAATAAGAATTAATGTATGCTGGTTTTTCATGCATGCTTGTGTCATTCGGGCCCCAAATAGTGAATGTCTTGGGAGCCCTATTCCTATTGGGAGCATGCATATGTTGTTGATGTCTACGTGATGCATGTGGCCTACGAGGAGGTGGCCTAGGAAATGCATGTCGTGGGTAAGCATATGACATATGATGAAATGGTGGTGGCATCATATGGTATGGTGTATGATGGTAATTGTTCATATGATAGTGATGTGGATGAACATATGCATGTGGAGGAACACGTGCGTGAGTGTGTCTCACTTGGTGTGCACGTGCTCGTGGACCTGGAGCATAGAAATCATCATACGTGTGAACATGTGGAGTAGGAGGTGTGTTCCTACGTGGCATGGTATTGGTGTACATAAATGCATGACCCTTCTTTGGAGGTCCACCCAAAGTGGGTTTCTTTCCAAACGGGGGTGTGTACCTAGTGGAAGCACCATTGGTAGATGAACTACCCATGTGGTGTTTACTCCCACTAGTTGAGGCATCGGAAGTTGGCCTTACAAAGGTGGCAGAAGATTTGGATGAATTTTCCTTTCTATACCCCAAGCCAATACGATGATTGGCCGGAAGTAAGTCATTTAGGATATTATCCAAATGGTCCTTGCCTTTGTTGAATTTATCAATTCGGCCTAATGTGGACTCATACTTCTCGGTGAGAGAAAGTATTGAAGTATCCAAAGTGGACACTTGAGTTTTGAGTACACAAACACGAGACTTGAGATTCTCATTCTCAATACTCAAAGTTGAGTTTCGAGAAATCAAATCCGCTATCTCGCGTTCATCCGAATTCTTAATGTGAACATGCTCAAGTTGAGATTTGAGATTTACAATCTCATTTCTCAAGCCTTCAACAACGGTGTCGTTGTTGATGATGATAGGCTTAGGTGAGGTTTGGAGACTAGTTAGCTCATCTTTAGTCTTAGTATATCTATTTACTAGTTTAGAATACTTAGACCAAATTTGCTCGTTAGCTAATCTAAGGTCATCCATCGTTACCTCATCGCCTTCATCCTCGCTTTCATCGGAGGAGGACTCTTGATCATGTTCCTCTCTGGCCATGAAGCACATGTGTGCTTGCTCCACTTATTCATCATCTGACTCTCCACTTGAGGAGTCCTTTTCGGAGTCGGTGAATGTACCGACAAGTCCTTTCTTGTACCCTTTCTTGTACTTTCGAGACTTGTCGAACTTTGGCGCCTTCCATTTCTCCTTTTGTTTGTTTTGAGGACAATCCGCTTTGATGTGTCCTGGCTTGTTACATTTAAAACACAAAGGAGCAGAGGCATTAGTAGAACTAAATTTAGATTTGTTCTTGAAGTTACCTTTCCGGAAGAATCGGTTGAACTTCTTTGCCATAAGGGCAATGGATTCTAAGTCCAACTCGTCTTCCGATTCTTTATCATCGGTAGATGTAGATGGAGCGGCCTTGAACGCAATCGCCTTTTTCTTCGGCTCGTCTTGCTTCAAGTACGACTTCATCTTGTCATGCATCTTTATTTTACTGTCCTTGCGTACCTCATAGGACATCAATGTACCCATTAGTTGTACGACAGTATACTTATTCATATCGTTACCTTCCTCGATGGCGAAGGTACGCTTTTCCCAACAAGAAGGAAGTCCGTCAATAATCTTTGAGACTTTCTCCTTTTGGGTGTAAGTCTTTCCAAGAGCCTCCAACTCATTGGTAATGTCAACGAAGCGAGCATAGTACTCCTTCATCTTCTCACCCTGTTGCATGTGAAATAATTCGAATTCTTTATTTACAACAGTGAGTTTGGAGTCTCTTACCCTACTCGTTCCTTCATGCAAGATGAGGAGTGAGTTCCAGATTTGATATGCACTCTTACATGTGCATATCTTGTTGAAGTCTTCGGGTTCCAACGCACATTGCAAGGCGTTCATTGCCTTGGCATTGTTTACCTCCGCGGCGACCTCCGTGGTAGTCCACTTAACGAAGTCTTGTTCGATGGGCTCGACATACTCCGTCAACGCAGCTCTCCATAGTGAAGTGCTCCGGAGGAACGTTTCCATCCGGCATTTCCAGTACCCATAATTGGCACCGTTGAAGTAAGGAGGCCTAGTTGAGGAGTGTCCTTCCATCACCGAAGAAGCTCCTTCACGGTTCTTGAAGGTGCTATAGTCTGAAGGTGGACGAACGGTCTTGTTGTCGTTGGTAGACATAGCTATGAACTTGGCTCTGATACCAAATGTAATGCCCTGATAGCTAATGCACAAGTACTAGAGGGGGGGTGAATAGTACTTTAAAATAATCAAGATAATTATTCCTAATTATTGTGCAAACTCAACCAACAATGCGGAATGAAAATATGACAACAAAGAAAGACAATAGCAAATAAGCGATGTAACGGGTTCGGATCCACCCAAGTATCCCCGACTTGTTCCCGGTGATCCTACGTCCCAAACACCCAGATCCCCTCCGGCTACTTGAGTTAGAATCCTCTAACCCAAGTTTTGCACTATGAAATTCTTGTAGAAACTACTACAAGATCAAATCATACACAAAACTAAATGTGACTCACACAAACCGGGATCACAAACTTCTCTCACAAACTGAGAGATAAACTTGAAATATCAAAGTAAATGAAACAATAAACACTTACCAACAAAATCCTATGCCTTGAGTAAACTTACTGATTTTAGGGCAAGGAAGATTTTGAAGGAGAGAATGTCACCAAACCCTAGCTCCACCAAGATGAACAGCGATCGAAGGCTAGGATGGAGTTGGTGACTTTGAATCAAGCTCTTGGCTTGAGTGGCTCACAATGAAGAGAATCTCTCTTGAGGAAATAAGGCTCAAGGAGTTTGGAGAGATTCTTGTGAGAAGGTGATAGCTTTAGAAATGGAGTTGAATGCTTCTCTTTGATTTCTTTAAGTCTCAATAATGGCAGCCTTGAATGCGAGGTTAGAAGCACTTCAAGTATATATAGGAGTGAGAGAAGAGAGAAGCAAAATCGTGGCATTAAATGCCCCAACGGATCTATTTCTGAAGCAGTCTAATCGGTCTAAGAAGGATCACTGACCAATTAGTTTTGCAACTAGTCGGTCGGTGATTCTTCTTGGACCGACTAGGAGGTTGACAGCCAAGATAGAGAATTCAGGAGATAGAACTAGTCGGTCTAAGAAGACTTGCCAACCGACTAGTTTGACAACTAGTCGATCGGTGAGTGTTCTTTGACCGACTAAGTAGTTGAAATGCAATAGGCTGAACACAAGGAGAACTAGTCGGTCTAATAACAAATTCCAACCGACTAGTTTCACAACTAGTCGGTCGATGGATGTTCTTGGACCGACTAACTAGTCAACAGTAGCTAGGCTGAAAAAATGAAAGTATAACTAATCGGTCTAAGAAGGATTTCCAACCGACTAGTTTGACAACTAGTCGGTCAAACTAGTCGGTCGGTGATCCTTCTTAGACCGACTAATTGGTCAACAGTGCCTAGGCTGAATTGAGCAAGGAAATCTAGTCGATTCAAGAAGGATTCTTAACCGACTAGATGCCAATCTAGTCGTTTGGTTCTTCTTCTTGAACCAACTAAGATGCACAAGAAGCCGCGAAATGAAGCGTAAATCTTCGGGAAAGTTTCTATGGGCTTCTACGATAATCCTAGCTCTAAAATATGAGCGTTATGAAGATTATAATGTAAGTCCTACTCAAGGCTTAACATTCTACGAAAAGAAGCTAGAAGACTATAAAATAAGCTAGACGAACCGTCTTCAAAGCTTCAATCCGAATCTCTTGACTTCAATAAAGCTCCTTGAGCTTCAACGAAGCTTCAGACACACGATCACGTGCTTTGAGAAGTCTTGAGATGTCGCTTTTGATGTACGTAGAATTTTGGCGACGATCTCCATAACTGCGCTCACAAAGAGTTAGTTCACGATATTTATGTTTGTTCATCATCAAAACCAAATCCGGGGAATCAATACTCAACAATAATATATACCACCCATAGGTTGCAAGAAATCATCATCGAACTAAATCCGTCTATAATCGTTCCCCCATGCATTTTCAGTTATAAAGCGAAGAAAGTCCTACTCTTTCAGCACATCACAGCCACATACTATGTTGAAATTTTGCCCTAATTTGACAAATAGTGCTTGAAATTAAGAGAGATGTTATACCTCAGCGATCAGAGCTGATCGAGGAGCAAATATGAAGCTCAGAACCAAATATACCTCAGATCCAGGAGCTGATCAACCCGCAGACAACGATGAAGCACAGCCACAGCCTCGCCTTTCGTCCAAATCCCACCACCTCAACCCTAGATTCGGATTTACAGAGCCAACGAAGAAGAGATCGCAACCCTAGCTTCAGATCTTGCAAGAAACCCCAAAAACCCCCATCTTTTCCTCCGTCTAGGGTTGACAAAACTCAAAAAATTCCGACCGTTGAAGGAGCCGTTGGGGTCGTGGGAGATGGAGAGGCTGCTGGGTTGTGGAGAGGGGTGATCAGAAGCTCGAGGGACCCACGAGAACGAGATTCGCAGCTCCAATCACCGGAAAAACCGGAGATTTCGAAATCGTGAAAGTTGAAGCCACGGCGATGAGAGCAGCTACGAAAGCAGCAGGAGCAGCCGAACACGTTTTGGGAAAGTGAAGAGTTAAAGTGGGGAATAGTAGGTGGAATAGTGAAAACCCACAACTTTCACAACGTTTTAACCCCAAACGAACAGGCCCTTATTGGAAGTGTTGGATCTTTGATTGAGAATTAGATCCGACGGATTGAGATAATTAAAGCTAAGTTTGGGCCGAGATGTATACTTGTCCCAATGATTTACAATATGCCTATGCTAAATGCAACGTAGACATGTGGTGGCGTGTACTTAGAAACAAAATTAAATCACGCTTAGGGCCTGTTCTTTTAGGTTGAAGTTGTTGGTTTGTTGAAGTGGTGAATAGTGTTGGTAAAGTAAAGTATTGTGTTTTTTTGGGTGAAAGTGTGTTGCGAATGAGGATGTTGGAATTGTGTGTGGGCCCTACACAACTTTATTGTGTTTTTATGTGTTGAAGTTGGTTGTGAATGTTGTTGTGGAAGTTGGAGGGTGAAAGTGGTGAGTGTGATGTAGTAAGAATAGGGGAACAATGACCCCACTTGCATTTGTGATTGGAATTGATATAAAAACCAAATATTCCCCAATCACAAAATAACAGAACAATGCCCCCTTGCATTATGACAAACTAATTAAAATATCCCAAAAAATAAATACATTTTATTTTGACATTGACGTATTCTCTATGTTAACCATCAATAAATAAATAAGAAAAAATTTCAGACAATGATGATATTGTGGTGCATAAACCCAAAATACATCAACAATATATATACCGTAAAGAAAAACAAAATTTCGTCCAAATACCAACCATCTCAAAATACATCAACCCTCCAAAACGACATCAAAGTCACAAATGTACATCTCCACATCAACTGATATTGTGATACAGTAGCAACGGTGTTAAACATCAATTAACAGATCCCAACGATAAACAAATAGACATAAAAAACCCATCATCCACATGCTGATACAACAAATAATCCATAAAAGTGTTTAACATCAACGACCATTGTTATACATCAAAATTACATAAAAACATATTACAACTAAGAGAGATAGCAGTCCGACCTTAATGGAACGGTAATCGGATACGATGCTCTCCAACTGCCCAGTGGTCCTCTCAAGTATACTGACAACAGTATCCAGTCGTCCCTCCATCTCTAACATCCTACTCTCGGTCAAAGGGGGGCGTCGAACTTACAGTAGTGGGCCTTCAGTTAATCTCATCCATGTAATGTATAATAACCATTCTGGATAACTCAGTGTGGGGGATCCTTCCATAGGAAGAATGTGCATCAATTCTCTCGAGCTGTACAACTCCAAAATCTACGCCCAGGGTTTGCTCTTGTCCATGACGTCCTCCTCAGGACATGAAGCCCAGAATAACATATCTTGAAGTCATCGAAATCGGCATCAAAGTCGCCATGTGTCGCATCTATCTGTCGAGATCGACAAGTTGAGCTTGACTGTTGACTCATAAGTATCTGGCAAGCAAAAAAATCACCATTAACATATAACAGTTTACATATAAAAGTGATAATTTTAAATGAAAGATGGACCATCATACCTACGAAAAGTATTGAGCATTGGCATGGAAGGATGGCGGCAACGTTCAGAACTCAGAACGAACAGTCAAACAAAAAGAGCATATAATAATAGAAGCAGATTGGCAATGGAAGAATTAAGAATAATGATAACCGTAAAAGTAATTCAACCCCCCAAAAATACAATGAAAACAAAAAATAAAAAAAACATGCAGGAAGCTTATTGCGGACATGCATATAGTTTAAAAATCAGTAGCCCTCAGATTATAATTTTCCATATCCCCATTAGGTTGCATGGCAATGGCTCCTTCATTTTCTACCCATACAAGCCCACGACATGAATTGACTCCAACCAATAACACATCATCTCAAACAAATAATGCATAGGGAAAAAACTCCCAAAGCACACATTCTTTTCAACCAATTTCATGGTTAAATACCAACTCAGAAATCAATTATTATTCAAATTCTGCGCAAACATGTGTAATGAAGGATCCTAATTGCCTGCCATCCATATTGACGGATACCCATTTTTCCACATAATCATCATTGGGCTAGTTCAACCAAAGCCAAAAAATATTATATATCCTTGATGCATTTTATAAAAATCCAGTATCAGACATTTCATGTGCTTGCATGCTACAGCACAATGACAAACACAATGACAAAAAAATGCATGCAGGCCAGATAAATGACACACTCCTGCTTGGTGCTTGGAGTCTATGATTACATCAGGACAGATCAAATTGCACACGGCCATCCCCCATAATGAACAAACACAATGAAACATGAAAAATTTTTACTCAAACAACAACATGCAAGAGCATATAGCTACAGCAGGCAAGAGCATATAGCTACAACAGGACAGATCAAATTGCACAGGACAGCTTAGAGCTTATGAATACATCAGGACAGATCAAATTGCACATGGCCATCCCCAATAATGAACAAACACAATGAATCATGAAAAAAATTTACTCAAACAACAGCAGGCAAGAGCATATAGCTACAGCAGGGAAGAGCATATAGTTACAACATGCAAGAGCATATAGCTACAGCAGGACAGATCAAATTGCACAGGACAGCTTGGAGCCTATGATTACATCAGGACAGATCAAATTGCACAGGGCCATCCCCCATAACGAACAAACACAATGAAACATGAAAAAAATTTACTCAAACAACAGCATGCAAGAGCATATAGCTAGAGCCATCCAGATGAGATCGACTACAGCAGGCAAGAGCATATAGCTACAGCAGGCAAGAGCAAGGCCAAGAGCATATAATCAGAGCAGTCCAGATGAGATCTCAAAATCATAGTCAAAACCACCCCAGAGCTACAGCAAGGCCATATGCATGGCTTGAGCATCAAATAAAATTCAGTCTACTTCAAATCAAAAAAATACAGCAACCCACACCAAAGGATAGCATGATACAACAATAAAAAATTTCCAAGATCAGATAGATACAGCAGGCAAGCCCAAGAGCAAAAAAAATCACATAGTATGGAGGAAAACCAATGCAGACATGTTAAAGCATCAAATATTATAGAGCTAGGCCAGAGCCATCCAAAACCATCTCAAAATCATACTCAAAAACACCCCAAATCTACAGCATGGTCAGATGAGTTAAAGTTGAGTGAAAGTGAGTGGGGGGCACTGTTAACCCCACTTTTTCGCACTTTTCCCCACATTCACTCCCTACTTCCTCATTTCTGTTCTTTTGCCCCCCGCTGATGGGCTGCAGCTTGATGCTACCTCACCACATCAATAGTATTTCAATAATTAGCCCTTAGATAATATATTTTTACATTTCCCCATCTGGTTGCTTGCAATGGCTCCTATAATATCTCCCCAAGCATTCCCAATCCATGAATTGAATCCAACAAAACCCACTTATGAGGATGCTTAAACCACATATGCTCTGGCCTGCTGTAGCATGAATTACAAATATTAACAGCCATTTATTTACTATTATGAACCAAATAGGGGATATTTAAGGATCCTAATTGCAAGCCTTCCAGAAAGAATTATATTCAATAAGCCACATTATCATCATTGGGCTATATGAGATAATAGCCAATAAAATCTAAGACATCAAAACCCAATGCAGCTGCAACTCAAATACAATGAACACATGAGATATTGTTGGAACAGGCTGCAACTCAAACCCAGAGACATCCCAAACAATGAACACATGAGATATTGTTGGAACAGGCTGCAACTCAAACCCAGAGACATCCCAAACAATGAACACATGGGATGGCCTGAGGATGACATCCCACAAAATGAACATAAAGAGCCATCCAACTCCAACTCAAATACCCCAGCTTCCATGTCAATGATACACACACAATTGCAATGAAACACACACAGAAAATGAAACTAAAATACCCATACAACATTCATGCTACACTGAAACTGAAATACCAATACAAAAACCACGGTTACATTAGTAAAGAAACATCAGCAAAGATACAGAAATAAACACCATGGATAGAATACATAGTTTATAAAATAACAAGGCAAAGCATGCATAGAAGATATCTTGTCATGCCACAAAATAAATGGCAGGCATAGATACAGCAGACAAGAGCACATGATGTCATGCAACAGCAAGAGAAAAATGGGAGGCCAAAAAAATCATGCTACAGCAGGCAAGAGAAATAGCAAGCAATTTGGATAGAAAATGCAGATAGCAACAGCAGGGAAGAGAATAGTTTTTCATAAATTAGCCCTCAGATAGTTTATTTTTACATATCAACTTCTGGTTGCTTGCAACCGGTTCCTACAATATCTCCCCATTAATTCCCAATGCATGAATTGAATCCAACCAAGAATTCACATATGAGCATGCTTAAACTATATATGCTCTGGCCTGCTGTACCATGACTGTAGGATCCTAATTGCAAGCCCTCCAGCATGAATTATATTCAAAACCCACATTATCATCATTGGGCTATATGTGCTAACTTCCCAAAATATCAGTTATCCAACATGCATAAAACAAATTGGTCTGCTGTAGCATATATAATTGCAAGCCCTCCCAAAAAAATATCAGATATCCTAATGGCAAGCCCTCCAAAAAAATTCTTGCTACTGCAGGCAAGAGAAATAGAAAGCACCCAGAAATAGCATCATCAGGAATAGAAAATAGCATAAAACATAATATCAGATATCCTAATTGCAAGCCCTACAAAAAATTGAGTGCTATTGTAGGCAAGAGAAATAGCAAGCACCCAGATATAGCAACAACAGGAATAGAAAATAGCAAGCACCCTGAAATGTTGAAGTGATAGTGAGTTGGTTTCATTGTTTAATAATCCAGAAATTGAAAATAAATCCATGTTTTCAGCAAGAGAGACATCCAATTAGCCAAAGAAATAAGAAACTGAGAAGCTTGGATACATAAGTAAAGAAACAGCAGCAAAAATACAACACTAAAGTTTGCCTTGGATAGAATACATAGTAAATAAAATAACAAGGCAAAGCATGCATGGGAGATACCTTCATAGGCAGTGACGGATCCAAGAATTGAATTAGGGGGGGCACAATTTTTTTTTAAACGGATTAATTTTTTTGGAAACAGATTCACGTAAATTTCAAAAAAAAAACATCATCTTATAAGTTAAAGATTTGAACCATAATTCCTTTGCAAAACCGAAGGTGGATATACCCCTTTGAAAAATATAAATAAATAGCCAAAAAATTAAAGATTTGAACCATAGTTCCTTCGCAAAACCGAAGGTGGGAATACCCCTTTGAAAGATATAAATAAATAGCAAAAAAATTAATCATGCAAGGCCCGAGAATCGAACCCATGTTGCTAACAAAGCATACAGACGGTCCTACCACCGAGGTAGCTTGCGTCCACTGTTTCTTTGTAACAGTTATTTAAAAATACAAATAATAATTCAGTTTTAGTATAAATATATTTAAGAGGGTAAAAGTAAGAATTATTGCTAGGACTGGGAATCGAAACTAGTTTGACAAACATTGTGTCACTAGGTATTACCACCAAGATACTATGCGGTTGCTGTTTCTCTGTGAAAGCTATATATAAATATTAAGTTTTCATGTTAAGTTTTTTAATTGAAAATATAAAGGCTATTTTTTTCTCGCTTTCCAGGGGGGCACGTGCCCCCTGGCCCCTACATGGCTCCGTCCCTGTTCATAGGGAAGCATACATACATACAGCATATTCACACATTCATAGGGAAGCATGCATACATACAACAAATATCCTAATGTCTTCATCCACCCACCATGTCTACATCACAGTTAATATTACAAAAGCTTTGTTCAACCCATCTCCCACTGATAACCTAAACCATGATATGTAACTACCAACATTCACCTCCTTTTCCCCTCACACCATTCACTGCAACCAATAATTCACATATTCCATTCGTCGTTAGCATCGTCCCCATCACCACCGGCCGCAGCCTTAGCCATCTCCATCTCTTCAACCTTACTCGCTACGTAGCGCTTCCTAGCCGCATCGGGCAAATTGACAAATCTACGCCCGTTTTTCTCATTGTCACTCAGTTGCATATACAACTTATCCAACATTTGTGGTGGATACTCAGTCATTACATACAAATGCTGCGAAAGAAGTGCAAGAGTGTTGGGGGTAGGCATCCTCTATGGCTAATGCGACATGTTTGACATTGTCAACCATTTCCTTCAAGAGGTCAGGTTCATCCCTCAATGCACGTCGACGCATTTTCTTTTTTCCAACGCCGGGTGGGATTGCATGGTTTGTCCCTGCCTGAGATGGCCCCGTCGACATAGGAGTGGGGATGTCGGCATAAGCATCAAAGTCGGTTGATGCTTGCGAGTAGTTTGGCGGACTAGCATGATCGCAGTGACCCTCATTATCTGGGACTCCAAATTCGGTATACACATTCTGGCGATAATCACCCTTCACGGTGTCGTCGCCTATAACCAGCCTAAGATCGTCCAGCCACAGTATGGGGTGGTTGACATATTCCTTCAATCTAAAGTTTGCCTGCATTAATAAAGAACAAACAATGCATATCATAATAAAATTACGTAATCCAAAGTTATTTTCATATTTGGATAGTGGAGAAGTAAATACCGCGGCCCATGTGGCATATGTCTCTTCGTCGAGGACTTTCATCTGTAGCTCCGATGACCAACCAGCTCCACTTATTTCCAAGCACTTATTCACATCCTTAAGCCACCCATGAAGCCATTTCATATGATTTTTCACATTCACCCAACTGTAATCAGTGCCAAACATTTTGTTTATATGGATAGTTGCAGCGGTGAAGGCCGTATTCTTGAAAGTCTTGTCGGCTATAGGCCTTGACGAGCTTGGGAGGCAAGGAATGGAATTAGTGCAATGTCATGCTCAAGCGGCCAAACTTTATTCGCCGGCCCCTTCTTTGATGGGTTCTTGTTTTTTCCTAGGACTAGACACAGAAACTTCTATGCCATCATCCCTACGTCCAGAATTTCTTGACGAGTCACTCCCACCTGTTGTGCCATGCCCACTTGGTGGTGAAGGCATGGCAAAAGCACTATTTGATGATTGGCCGCCATAGGGTGGTATAGCCCCACCACCTTGGAGCATTTGCATGTACCCCGATGGTTGTGGTATGTGCATGGGCAATGGCAAGCTGTGCGCATCGTATTATGGAAATGGAATGGTAGAACCACCAACTTGGTAGCTAGCCGTATGCAATTGATAATCACTTGGCCTACGCGGCATTGGCCTACCTAGTAAAGGATCATGCCTCCTTGATTCCTCGGCCTACTGTATACTGTATGCCGGGTCATAATATGGAGGCATATGATCACTCCCCTGCCCTTCATGCGATGCCCCATCCATGCCTACAAAAGTATTATTTCCATAATAAAACAATAAGTGAGACAATGACATGTACCCACGAATAGTTATTGAAATAAACATCAATGAACATAATAATGACAACCACCCATATCATCAGACTCCAACTCAATAAAAATAAATTAAACAGATAAAAGCATTATATTGTCATCACATCTCATGCATAAACTAACATATCCAACATTTAGATCCTAATGTTATACAAATCATTCAAATTAACACAATTCACTAAAATTATTCATTAAACGCTTCCATCATAGCCCAAGTTCATTGGTGTTTCCATTGTTATACATGTTACAGTAGTCCACCCACATGTCCCACGCTAACTGTTCCCTTCGACTTTTCCACTGATCCCTTTGTGAAGTCTGTTCACGTATGGGCAACTGTTGGGAAAGATCCATAATCGAGTCATCCGGCTCTTCCATCACATCCCCATCCTCATCAATCACATCTCCATCCTCGAGTAAATATGGGTCATGCAGATCTGCTATCTGGATATAATTATGCAACACTGTGCAAGCAAGGACGGTTTCGACCTGAGATTTGAATGGATAATGAGGCTTTGACGTCAAAATTTTAAACTTGTTCTTTAGAATGCCAAAAGTTGACTCGATCTTTGTTCTTAATGAAGAATGTCTTAGGTTGAACAGCTCTATGTGATTTCTAGGCACTCTATCAGTATGGTCCTTCAGATGGTATCTAACGCCCCTATATGGAGATATGAAACCAGGCATTATTGTATATCCAGCATCACATATGTAATATTTACCTACAACCGAAAAATGAAACCTTATTTATAATCACATGGTTGCATACAGAAGTATACAAGATATTTACGAAAGATTTTGCATATTACCCTCATACACACGAAGCACGTGGGGTGGGGGTAATGACAACGCATCTTTCAGGACCGTGAAATCATTCGCAGATCCTTCCCACCCGGCCATTACGTAGGTGAATCTTTTGTTAGGTGTTACAGCTGCAAGCACATTTTGTGTAACCCCTTTACGTCCTCTAAATCGTGGTACGAGTTTGGTAGGCAACATGGCGTCGATGTATGTTCCATCAATTATACCAATGCAATCCTACACCGTAAACAGAAAAGGTCACTTTGATATCACCATAAATCATCTAACGCTAATGCCAGTTATTCATAAATAATTGACCTTAAAATATGGGAACCAATTAGGATTATTGAGTATCTCTGGTGATGTCTCATTAGGGGCTTGCTTCATGAACCTATCACGAATGGTACATATTGCATACATTACTTTGTTAAAGTAATTGCTAACCATCGCCCCGGCCCTTATAAAATCAACTTGCATCACTCTGTTCTTTGACTTGTGCCCTACGATGTGCAGAAATATTGCCAACTGCTCCTCGATTGACATATGTTTACTGTCTTTTAGACTACTTCTTTCTCGCATTAAAGTAGCAAGATTCAGAAAAGCCTTTCTCCGCATTCTTAAGTAGTGTAAACAACTACTTTCAGAATGAAACAGAATTCGACGCATGTGTGATTTTCTATGAATATCACGCATCAATGAAGGCTCCCTAGGTAAAGAGGGAGCACTATCATCATCGTATAACTCCAAGAATACGATGGTAAAAATGATAGCAGTAGCGGCCGATGCACACAATGAAAGACCCGAACTTTCTCCACTTTCCTCCATCATACCCTTATTTGCATCAACATATATTCAATCATACTTTGTACAAGGCATTTACATTAATAATAAAATCGTGCAATTTACATATAAAGAGAGCAACTTGCGAAGTGAGAAGACATAGAGCATATTTGACATTGCTAGGTGAAATATTAACGTTGTCTATATTTATACAAAGGGGAAATAGTAATAGGGATTAAATATTAATTGTTACGGCATAGATAAATATGAATACGTAAAATATTAATGCATCATAAATAGAAAAAACTGTTTACATGTGACATCACAATTTGTATACTACATTAAAACATATGCCAAACTATTTATAAATTTAACGCCAACAAGTTGCATTGAATACCGTATGAAACATCAACCACCAATCATGTCCAATCCACTCATGAATCCATACTCAATTGCCCTCAGATTATTAACCATTTAATTTTCTTTGGTGGTTTCTTGACAAACGTCATGCATACCCTACCAATTTACCAACGTTTCATCATCATTCCAAATCCAGAACCTCTTAGGGCCTGTTTTTTTGTGTTTAACTCTCACTGCACTTGTCTCATCATTGGGCTCATGTAGCACGGGGTTCATATATTTATGTCCCTCGTAATACTTCTGCTGTGGTAGCCAATTTCACCCAACATAAATTTCTAGCCAACATAATTTATTTCTCTTCAACCATACAACTTGAACACCCATACAAATTGCATACATTGCATGATTCATTACCCACGAGCCCTTCGAAGTGCATAATAAATACTGGAATTTTTAAAAACCAAATCTATAAGCGGATGCAAATGCACAAGTTTGTGTGATTAAGATCATAAACAGCCACTTGAGTTTGCACACTTGCATCATCATTAACGCCATCTATGGATATCACATACACTATCATGGCCTCGGCAAGACTTGTAATAATGGTAAGAACCATGCAGACGACGACGATGACATCATCGTGTCTGGCATGTTTTGCCCTATACAGCGACCGACGCGGTAGTCACATATGCACGAGTAGATGGAGTGTAAGTAGTTGATAAGACGTGATATGGGGTGCATGTGGCTAGTGGCAGTCGTGTAATTTTGTGAAAGGTGTGAGGGCATTTTGGTCATTTGGCAATATGTGGTGGATGTATGTGTAGAGAAATGATGGGTGCGTAAAGTAATGTCATACTTGTAATTTCGGAGAAGTTGGTTAGTGTAAGAGGGGCTAGTGTGAAAAGGGGTTGGATTAGTGGCATGTTTGTAAATATTTAGAAGGGTGAGGGGCAAAATGGTCATTTGGTCTAAATGAGTGGTGTGTATAGTAAAGAAGTGTGTGCATAAAATAATGGCAAACTTGTAAATATGTGAAAGTTGAGGGGTAGTTTTGGGATGGCACTATAGTCATTTCACCATGATGCATGTTTATCCTAAGGTGGTTCTAGAGAGAGATATTTTCTAAGAACCCTCTCTCCTCTTCTTTAACCTTCTTTTCATTTCTTCTTCTTTCATTTTTCTTCTCCTCCCATGCTCCCACCTTGGTCGAACTCCCTCTCCCCCCTTTTCATTTCATCAAGATTCTAAAAACCTAATTTCAACTCAAAAATCCAAGAAACTGTAGGTTACTTCAAGGAGAAAGAAGGTGGAAGGAAGAGAAAGAGAAGAGATGAAGAAAGGGGTTGTCTTGAAGTATGATTCTAACTTTGGTTAGGGAATTTTTATTTAGGGCTATGATGGTGTTATGATGTTATTAGATTGCTCATGATCTTGAATTCATGTGATATGTGTGTAATAGATCAAAAAGATCAAAATTTTCTTTGTTTTTCTTAGCAAGTCACCCTCCCCTACAATTCTGAAATTCTGTTGTATGTTTCTACCTGAATACTGGTCTCTATGGCTTGAATTACTTTTTGAAAAATATATATAATTGTAGCTCTTGACGTTCTACCCCAGAATCATATAAAATTTGACATATGTTAAGTTTAATAGGTAGGAGTAAAAATTAAATCTTTACGACATGTCTGAATTTCTTTTAGACTGGACACAGTTTAGGAAAATGGAGCTCAGTCCCTGCACACTCTAGGGAATTTTCTGTTCTTGGTCTCGTTGTAAAGTTAAGAAGTTTTTCTACAACTTCATCCCAATGCATGTTTTTCGAAATTCGGACTGCAACATGCCCTAAATTAGCAATTATTACAGACCCTTGAATTTTTCTGAAAAAACAGTCTGAACAGGTTTCACCAAATAATTCACCATAAATCACCTAGTCCATATTTCTGCATGTAATTTTATAGGTGAATCTAGTACTACTGTATCTTCAACTTTCATTTAGAGTGCTGTCAAATTGACAAGAAAAATGGATGAAATGTGCTGATCTTTATAGTTGTTTCAGCAAGTTCCAGCAAGCTGGAATGTTTGGATGATGTTGAAACTTGTGGTGATGTCAATTTTCCATTCCCTTATGCATGGATGTTATGCTACTTGAAAGAATGGTTAGTCATGCTATTTGTTACTAAATTTGATGATGTGACAATATTCATTGCTATGGCACCTGCCACGTGTTTGTTGAAATGCCCCAATGACTGTGAAGTAAAGAAACTTGGGAAATAGTCATGGAAATATTTGTGATATGTACTATACTTATGAAATTACATAAGTCTATTGAAGAATATGACATATAATATGTCAACTGGGATGTCTCGATCTGCCCTAAGGCTGGTGAACATCCTAGCATGGGCATGGGGGAAGATTGGGTATCGCTTAACCATAAGGGGCTGGACTGAGTAAATGGGGAAAAGAGATGTGATGTGCGATATTTATTCTCACTCGCCTTTACCGGGAGTGGAGGGGACTTGGTGCTTGTGTTACTATGGGAAGCCTCACTCCTGCGAAGGACGGGGGAGCTGAGAGGCCCAACGTATAATGCACGTGTCCACTGTGTCGTGTGCTATATTCACCCCAAAGTTGGGGTGAGGTCCAGGCCCTTATATTTATGCGATACCCAGGCTTCCAAAAGAGTCACTAATATGTTAATCAATAACTCCATATGTGTTTGTTGTTGCACAATTGTGTGTTGTACCTTACACTATGGTTACTTGTACTCCATATTGTATGTACGCTCATAATCCCTAAATGATTCCCCTACCATAGTTGGTTTCCTACTGGGCATGTTTTGACGTGCTCATTTTATTTTTTCAGTACTTGAGCAGGTGACGCCAGAGCAGAATCTCCCTAAAGAGATTACCCAGACGTGAGACATTACTCTTTTGGGCTGTACCTTGTAGTGTGGGTTGGATAGAGTAGTGAGTGAGTTATCTTTTGTAGCTGTGGAATGTGTTGGTAGCTTGCAATACTTCTCATGTATACTTGAGTTAGTTTCACTTTGTACTTACTGCTGGTGTGTAACTACACTCTTTGGTTATGTAAATCTGTAGTTAAGTGTTTCGTTGATGACATTATGTAGTTGTTCTCTTTTGCATTTCGGTGATGTATGATCCTAGCATTCGCAGTGGCCTGCTTTCTATATGATGTCTATTCACGCTTGTTGTAATACCGCAGCTTGTCATGCTCCACCCTCTATTTCTTGTAATAAGAACTGTACTATTGGGTATTTGTGAAAATGGGGTGTGACACATCGTTAGCATCAACACTACCAACGACCAACCCTTCTCCCCCCAATATCGTCATCGTAATGCACGATGAATGAAAAATTCCAACAGCTTGTGGGTTATATAGCTGACAAGCAAAGCCTCATCGACAAACTACTTATCTGGCAGCCTAACAATGAAAGCTCTTGCAGCCGCATATATTTACACGTCCGCATGATCCCTCCAACGATGTGCGCAAAATGAGAACAAGAGCAATGGCGCGTGTTGAATATTAAGTCACACAATGTAAGTTTTGATCATGGGCTAACATATTTGGTACTGATGTTTTTCACGACTGTACGTATGTGTAAACATATTGAGATGAAAAGCAAACATGAAAATCAAAAATGTGTCGAGTCAACAAAGATAGTGGAGTCCAAAGAAACCAAGGCAGGATGATGAGCTTTATGCATGCGTCAAAAGAGCTTCAAGTTAATGTAATTTTTGATGTATTTTTATGTTTGTCTTAGTAGATTGTTAAAGTCTTTGTTGAAACTGTCACACACTTAGGAACACATCATAAATATTTTAAAATATTTTTAAAAACATCACAAATTGTTAAATAGGTCACAACCTATATTTTTAGGTTTACTAGTCAACCAGAACAGATACCTAGTCGATTGGGGTTATTTGGAACAATGGCTAGATAGTATCAAAAAATGGTCGATCAAAATTCATGAAGTAGTCAACCAATATTAATGCTATGGTCGACTAGCCAATAAACTATGGTCAGCTAACTTTCACATAGAGCAAAATAGCTTCTGATTTGAATTGAACAAGTCGACCAATGTTCATGAACTAGTCGAATAACTACTGACTAGTCAACTAGTACATGAACTATAGTTGACTAGTGCTAGCCATTGGGCTCAAACTGTAAATTTTTACTAGCTGGTTTTAACCGTTTTAGTGGTTTTTTGGTAATCTGCTTTAACCTGGACTTAGCCATATATAGATGGTTGTTCTTACATTTACTCCAAACTTAATGATCGGTTTTCTTGCAAAAAAACGTTTTCAAGTACAAAAGCTTTTAAGCCAAACCCCTCTTCTTTGGCCATTAGTTTTAAAATTTCTCAAATCTTTTCTTGACCGATCTTGATCTCAAATGAGCTTTCAATTTCTCATCATTTCGAGATCAACACTATAGCCACAACACTTCATCACAAGAGCTTCAACATTTAGCTATATGTAAAAGCATATTGTAAGTATTTTTCTTGCTTTTGTGTGAGGTGTTTGTTTCTTTCATATGAGAGTTGTTTTGTCCTTCACCGAGTAGTGGTGTAAGTGAAGTGTTGTAATCTTTTTACATTGGGATGGGTTTGGTGAATTTTTGTCCTTAAGGGGACGTGTGGCTGAATGTATGGTGCAAGGTACCTGAACCAGGGTAAATATATTGTCTTTGCTCATGTCTCTCTTTGCGGTTGATTGTATACTTGCATTTGCTTACATTACTTATTTCTATCGTTGCACGTTATCATTGTTGATTGAGATTAAATTAGGCAACTATAATTAATAACTTAGGCAGAAATTTCTAAACGTTTTTATAATTTGTATAAAAATTATACACCCCCTCTGGTGTTATACTTGTCATCTCATGTTCCAACACTACGGTATCGGAGCAGGTTGAAAGATGGCATCAACAAACCAAATTCTAGAGTGACAACCCATTAGCTGGCAACATATGCTCACTGGCTCCAACTATGACGCGTGGAAGACTATGAAGATACCTTTGTTGGCCTAGTTAGCCCACTAACTAGGTTTGTTGGCCTAGTTAGCCCACTAACTAGGTCACACTTTTAATTTTGATAATGCCAAACAAGTCATGTGGTACTAACGTTTTCATTA